>JAHSQG010000022.1:0-641331 GCA_020631755.1 Colletotrichum sublineola
TGCCGAACAACGGTTGAGATGCATCTGGAGGGAGGGGGGATTGGGCGCGTTAGTGCTTGATGCATTGGTATGGAATCCATCAGCTGCACTGACTTTCTGTGAGGGAGATTTCTGGGCAAACATCTTTGGCCGAATCGTTGCCCTCGGCTCTGGCCTGAGTAACACATTCATCGCTGTCTGTTGGATGTTTACTTGGGCGATAAAATCGAACTGATGAGACCAGTAGCACCATATTTGGAGGGTCAAGCAGGCGTATTTGTTCTTGTTCCTCTTGGTTCCACCAGCAGGCAGAAACGTAAAGCCATTCAGGGTCCTTCGCGGCGCCAATCACACGAGTAGCTGAATCGTTTGTCGCTCGGTTGCATTCACAGCCCACCAACAAGCACCAGCTCCTACAAGCCACAACTGAATCGTCGTCGACGGGAGCGGCAATGATGCTCGACAGTTCGAATGCTTGTCCCCACTAAGCCCGCAAAGGCGCGCCTGGAAAAGATCTTTTGTATTGCGCCTCGATGGTGCCCCCTACCTACTACGCATCTGGTTGGTGGCTGAGCCTCCATCCTGCTATCGCTACAGGGACAGGACCCTCGAATGGATTTCCCTTTGCGGTCTAGGCAGAGAGGGTGTGGCTTACACCGGCACGCAAATGCCGTATCAACAACACGAACCCACCAAGGAGTGGGCCTTTAGCCTTGAAGGGGAGGGCAGTCAGCACTAACGTCGAAACAAGCTTCGCTGTCCCTCGAAGCCGCTGATACCAGGGTTTTGATTTGCTTGCGGCCGCCGAACAGGGCGACGATCTTGGGGCCGTTTAGGCGTTTTGCAACGACGGTTGACGCTTGGTGCCCTTGTGGTAAGATCATAGAGTACTTGGTACCTAAGGTAGCGAATAGGGCTGTGGGTGAACGGGTGTCCCGAAGCGCTACAAACCTGAAGCTGCGCGTCCTCTAACCCGGCGATCAGTCAGTCACCAAGGGAACAACGGACAGCACAACGGAGGTAACCGCCGACTGCGACCTTGAGAAGGACCGCCCAGTATCTGTACCTTGGTCAACGTCTACTGCCTTTTCTTGAACGCTGCGTGTGGCATCCCAGATACGGTTGTCATGACATGTGGCCATTAGCCCTGGTTTTGGTCACGATACATGGCAAGTAAGCTTCGCTGTCATCCACGTCATCGACCGGAATGCCCTTCAACGCCTCAGGGGGAAATTGAACCACTAATGGCCGCGGCTTCAAAGCCGCCATTATCCCCTGCTCCCTTCCTATTCGCAGCAGCGCCTCCCTCGCCGCCTCCCGCAAGTGGGCCGGCACTGTCGGGAGAATGTACACATGGGTGAGCGGCCAAATCAGCCGGATGGCATCGTAGTAGGCGGTCGGCGTGTTCGAGTAGGTGCAAGGCGCCTTGCCGCCCAGAGACGTCGGTATGGTGTTGACGACCTCCCGGCTCGACGCCGCGATGACTTGTAAGCAAAGCTCTCTACGCGACTGCAATGCTTCAGGGCTGAACGGGGAGTCGGGCGAGTGTTGGACGAGGTTGGTCAGGAGGATCATCATGTGATGGACCTTGATCTGCGCGCTGCGCCACGCGTTCCAGAAGTAGTCGTACGCGGGTGCGGGTACCTGTTCAAATTCGGGGGACACCCGCATCCATTCCGACATGAGGAGCTCTGCGTGGGGTCCCGCCTGATGTTCGGGGGACGCTCGTATCCATTCCGACATGGCGAACTCTGCGTCGTTGAACTCGGACAGAAGTGCCTTGTACGAAGCGACAGCCCGCTGCGTGTCCCCGCTGCGCACGATGGGTATCAGCTTGGACAGCAGAGAGCACGCCGAAGAGATGGACCGCCCAATTTGCAGCAATGCAGCCTCGACGGGGTGCATGGTCTGTTCTATGATGTTGAGCCAGTGATCAAATTCCGGGGGGGATGGCGTGTTTGTGAGGGTGTACTGGATTTGCTGAGAAGGTGTGAGTGGAAAGAATGCTGAAAGACTTGCTGGGCTTGCTTACAAGCATGTTGTGCATGATGTAGAATATTTGCCGACCCCTTCGTGTGTATAGCTGGCGGTCGCCTCTTGCACGCATGAGGCTCAAAATGCCTTGGCCGTGGATATGCCACGGAGACTCAGGAGCGAATCCTCGTTCCTGGGCAGTTATAAAGGACCGTCGCTCCACATCGCCCATCATCAGCTACAAAGAAAGAAGAAGAAATATAAGTGTTTGGTTCCAAAATATCGTGTTTGACGTTGACAGATCAAGATGGTGATGGGTCCACGGGACTTGCCTCATAGTTCCCGAGCAGCCAGACTGCCATGATTGTGGAATCGGACGTGTAGGCCTTGGTACTCATGATGGCCTTCTGCACCGACGCCAAGGCGTTACTCAGAAGTTTGGAAAGCTCACGGTAATCCGTCTTTCTTCTAAAACTATTGATCATGTATGCCCTGGCGAAAACCTGGCCAGCAAGAACGAGGCAGTGGTCGGGTTTGACACTGCCGAACAGTCCCGGGAGGAAGTCCATGCCTGGATAGAAACCGATTACGAGCGGTATGGACTCGGCAGTCCAGTGTTGATGGACGGAGCGCAGAAGAGGCAGGGGAGGCGTAACAGCAGAGCGGTACCCCGACGTGTCTGATTGATGGGACGAGGCGGGTGAGGCGGGCGAATCGGGTGTAAAGACAACGACATCCAAAGGCCGCGATGAAGACACGGGGTGGGGGGTCTGTGGCTGCTTCTTCCGTCTCCGGTTCCCAAAGGTCACGGAATCAGTGTGCTGGAAGCGCAGGTCCTGGTCGTCGCGGTACCCGGGACACTGGACGCCGTACTTGACGCACCTCTGGCATTGAGGCCTGGCCAGATCGCACTGACTGCGGTTAGCTTCTCCATGAAAGGAATAAATGGTTCCCTCACCTTGACCCTCCTCTGGCGACAGAGATGGCAGTTGGGACTTGGCTTCCCGATGTTGGGCATGGCGTGCTGGGCTTGTCCACACGACCGATTTGGAAAGGGACTTTGGTCAGTAGCGCTAGGGACTTTGCCATGTATGCGAGTATCCCGATTTCAGGTCGTTGCGCTGGTGTTAGAGGCCGCTCCGAGGTGGTGATTTGTCATCCGGAGCGAGCTTCCCAGATGGGTTAGGCCAGCAAGCAGCCTCACCGATAAGATTACGAGTGATTGATTGCTGCTTGAGGTGCTGAGATTCTCATGCATTTATTTCACTTACGCCGTCTCTTGAGCGACGACGAAGCCACGTGGAGAATGAAACTATAGCTTGCCATCCATAGTAGCGGCATTGTGAAGATGGGACCACCGTGACACATGTTATTGGATGCCATGGCTCGACTGCGTGTGTATAAGGTATTCGTGGTTTACCTAGTTCACAGAGCGATACGAATACGGGGAGAAGCTCCCCGTCGAGACGTGTGATTGGGCGGGGGGGTTTTAGTGGAATCCCGCCCGTGGCGCATGTGCAAAGCCAAGAGCATGTGGAATTGAGACAGAGCCGGGTTCCGTCGACGGCGATAACCAGACGGACCCCGAGAGCGAGTTTGGTTTGTAGCCAGACAGACTATCAGGAGTGGCAGTGTGTAGTTGGAACAGACAAGACAAGGGCGGCGATCCCAAGAAAAATCCAGATGGCAGAAAAGGATAAGGCATGGACGAAGCTGGGATATGCCGTCGTCGGCGGGAGTGGGAAATGTGAAGAATGGCATCATGGATGACGGATGGTTCGACTGGAATCTCGAGAACCCGAGAGAGAGAGACCCGCCGCCCCTTCCCCCCACACACCACGTTTACCTACCTTTGTCACTCCGTCTTCGGAAAGGCACGACACACCGAGAGGGAGGGAGGAGCTGTCGACCTAGGTAGGTAGGTAGGTACCTTAGGTAAGGCAGGTGGGAAGGATGCCACTCTGGATAGGTAAGTAGGTACGATAGGTACGTATCTCCGCACTTACTTTAACTGGTGTACAATGTATCTACGTATCTGGGCAGGCAGGACCTACCAGTTTGTGGAAGGAAAGAAGGAAGGAATTGGAAGCAGCCCGTTGCAGCTCAACAAGTTTTTGCCTCTGGAAAGAGGGGTACCTACCTACATGACATGGTATGAATACACCACGACAATGGGCCAATCAGTGCAGCGAATCCACAGCACTCAATGGAGATCAACGGGCACCATTGACCGAGATTGGCAAATTAGAATGAGGCAAGCACGCCGCCTTGTGTGCCTGCCACACGCGACAGCTAAACTAGTGTACCTGCCGTCGCTTATGTCACTCATGTCACTTCTGTCACCTGCTGACACCGCCAGAGCACACAAAAAGGAGACATGAGTACTTCGGTGGGCGTGTACCTAGGTATTTCGCTTTGCTACGGGCACCATCTCATGGTTTCCACCGATGCAGGGAAAAAAGTGTCTGTGACTGGCTACACGATTCATCCGTCCCCTTCAGATGTACAGATGAAGTTTAGCGGCATGTAATCAATCGCTTCGCCCCTGGTTCGGTGGTCCCTTTTTTTCTATTTTCTTTTTTTTTCTATCTTTATGTTTATCCGGCTACTTTCTGGATTTTTTCTACACACCTTGTTACCTTAGGTTACCATTCGCGCCCACACAGACAAGAGCAGTACAGCACTCACAGCACTGCACTGCACTGTCCGTAGCAGCTACACGCCAGCACCAACAAGCCCACAGTACCTTGGCTCAGCACCAAAAAAAAAAAAAGTGACAAGCATTTGACTAATCTGGATGGAGCAACCGACGCCGGGGTAGAAAAATGTCCTCGTCCGTTTTGCCCCTGACCTGACCTGACCTGGCCTGACCTGACCTGATTGACCTACCGGTAAACCCGAGCGCAACTGAGTTGCAACATCTCACGGATTGGATTTCTCCCCTCCCCTCCATTTTCCTCCCTCTTAAAGATAAGCTTTTGCAGCCCCCACGACTACTTTGCAACCTCATCCGACCCGACTTGACTTCCATCCCACCGTTGCAAGAACGCGCCCGCGATAGAGAGAGAGAGAGAGAGAGAGAGAGAGAGAGTGCAAGAGAGAGTGTGTGCGAGTGAGTGAGCGAGAGAACCTCCTGCTCGCCCATCATGGACGTCGCCCTCGAGATCCTTGATCCCCTCGTCCTGGACAAGGCCTACGCCTACTTTGTCCCCGCGCCCACCGCCGCCTCTTCCAATGCGACCGGCGCCGCCGCCTTCATCTCCTCATCAGACTGGAACTCGTCCGCGACTACCTTGTCACCGCTCTCGTACGGCTCCGCCTGGCCGCGCGATAGCATCCTGCGCCAGTGCATCTCGCTCCTCATCATCACCCAGATCGGTGCCTCCATGCTCTACTGGATCTTCAGCGCCCTCTCCTACTACCTCATCTTCGACCGCCGCCTCGAGTACCACCCGCGCTTCCTCGAGAACCAGATCCGCCAGGAAATCATCTCCTCCATGAAGGCCGTCCCCGTCATTGACGTTCTGACCTTGCCCTTCTTCCTCGCCGAGGTTCGTGGCAAGAGCCTGCTCTATTCCCGCATCGACGAGTACGGCATCTGGTGGATGGCCTTTTCCGCCATCCTGTTCATGGTTTGGAACGATATTGCCATTTACTGGATTCACCGCCTCGAGCACCACCCTTCCGTCTACAAGTACATTCACAAGCCACACCACAAGTGGATCGGTAAGTCAATCACTAGCTTGACATCTTTAGCGTGGCTTTCTTTTTTCTTCCTCTTCTGTTCTTCCCGTCCCAACTAGTTCAAGTGACTGACACGCCGTGTTTCCCATAGTGCCTACGCCTTGGGCCGCTCTCGCCTTTCATCCCGTTGACGGGTTCGTCCAGTCCCTGCCATACCAGTGAGTCGCCCTTTTCTCCTCCAAAAAATGTCGCCGATTGAGTGTCGATGAGATGTCACCCCGTACTGACATGTTACCAGCGTCTTCGTCTTCATCTGCCCCGTGCAAAAGTATCTCTACCTGTGCCTGTTCATCCTCGTCCAGATCTGGACCATCTTGATCCACGACGGCGACATGATTTCTGGCCACTGGCTCGAGAAGTACATCAACAGCCCCGCCCACCACACCTTGCACCACATGTACTTCACCGTCAACTACGGCCAGTACTTCACCTGGGCCGACAACTACTTCGACTCCCACCGCGCGCCCCAGCCCGAGCTGGACCCCCTCCACGACGCCCTTAAGGTCATGCGCGAAAAGGGTCTGGTGGATGAAAAGGGCAATCCAATCCCGCATGATACGAAGAAGCATCAGTGAGAGGGGGGGCGAGAGGCGCAATCGTTGGATTCTCTTTTTTGAAGCATGGTTTATTAGCGTTGGCGAGTTTCGGCTGACGTACCATTGACCGAGAAAAAGCATGGCGGCACGGCGAAATGTTGATGTTGAGATGCAATTTTCATTTCATTCAGTGGCTGGGCCAAGAGAGCCCCGGCCC
This sequence comes from Colletotrichum sublineola, assembly GCA_020631755.1. Lineage (NCBI taxonomy): Eukaryota > Fungi > Ascomycota > Sordariomycetes > Glomerellales > Glomerellaceae > Colletotrichum > Colletotrichum sublineola. The sequence continues at coordinate 6,451 of JAHSQG010000022.1, forward strand.
TCTTTTTCTTTTTTTATCCGCCAGAGGGGCGTTCCTGGCGGGCATTTATTCCCCTCTCACAAAATTCATGGCGAAGGAGGCATATCATACTATCATAATCATAATTCAACGGAGAACAAATAGGTTCTCAACCTTAGATCCTATGAGGTACATCTGCATCATGGAGCGAAGTGAGATGCGTAGTAATGGCCGTCTTTCGTGAGGTTGGTTGCATGCGTAATCGCACAATGGTCCCAGAGTCGCCACTCAGCGCAACTTTTCATCTCTCACTCACGGCCTCAATGAGATGGGAGTTGGCCTCAGCGCCTCCCTTTCACCTCGTCTGACGTACGACGCCCCCCCCCCCCCCCCCCCCCCCTCGCCCAGTGGCCAATGGATTTTTTTTATTTTTAGTTATATTTTCAATTTTTTCCCATTCCTTGGATGCCACCCCAAGCCAAGGTTCGGCACACTTTGGACTGTTGTCGTCCAAGCCAGCTCTCCCAACACCCATTGAAGAATTAGGCCATTGGCAGGTCCCCCCCCCCCCCCCCCCCCCCCCCTCCCCTTTTATCTTTTCCGTGGTTTTGTATTCGGAGACCTCGCTCCCTGACGTCCGCGCCGCCGGAACGCCGGGACGCAGCGTAGCAGGGTCGCCCCTCTGGCGCTTCGCTAGCCTCGGCCACCGAACACGGAGGATCGCCCCCTCTGTTTTCTCGGCGACCGATCATGCAGCAGCGTACACCTACACCGTACGCCGGTAGGGAGGTGGACTCCACAGCCATTCCTTTTGTGGAAAGTGTATGCGATCTTATCATCTCGCCGATAATCTACCCCGCAGGGAACCGACCATGCGCACTGAGTCGGTGCAGCCGGCCGTCGAAGCACGGATGGCGTCCCCGGGTGTTGCTGCTCACGCCTAGGTTGTTCTTCAAATAGAGGAAGCGAGACCTCCGTTCCCCGGGTACCACGAGACTTGTTTAAAGATAATCTGCTGATTCGCCCCAAAATCTGAATCTAGCGACAATCTCAGTGGTTGTTCGGCTTTTTTTTTTCTTTCTTTTTTTTCTTTTTCTTACTATACTACGCTCTATATACTCATCCAGAGAACATGGCAATTCGTGTGACGGACCTCACGGAGGCGGATATCCCAGGGGCCGTGAAAGCTGTACAGTACGTAGTATCCCATCCACCATCCATGTAAGAAAGGGGGGGGGGGGGGGTGGTGAACCCTCTTTTATTTCATGGACAACGTACGGCTGGCCCATATTCTGACGAAACGCGATCAAAAGGCAGGCCTTCAGTGGAGACCCGTACAACGCCTGGGTCTACGACCAGTCCAAGGTGAGTTCTTGCCTCGAGGTCTCAGGAGGGGGCATCAATCTCATTAAATACCCCCCCCCCCCCCCCGTCATCAGTTCAGTCCCGAAAGGAACTACGCCTCGCTCGCGCTCCGCATGCGCTGGGGCATGCGTAACGGCATCTTCCACGTCGCCAAGGAGGAGGGCAGCGACACGGTGTTGGGCGTGGCCATGTGGCTTCCCCCCCGGCCCGCCGGGGCACCGCCGACGTGGACCGACTGGCTCGAGGGCTGGCGTCTGTGGCTCGGCCAGGTCAACTACAACCTGTGGTATGGACGGGGAGGCTTGAACGTCAAGGTACGTCCCATCCTGCGCCGCCCCCCCACACGCACACTTTGATCCCCATTCCCTTTCAGGGGAGCTGACGGATCTGACTCCCCGAATAGAGATACTACATCTGGAAAGACGCGCAGGCCAGGACCCAGCGGGACCTCTGGACCGACCCGCGGGGCTACTACTTCCTCAACATCCTCGTCGTCCTGCCCGAGGCGCAGGGCAAGGGCGTGGGGGCCGCGATGGTGAGGGCCGTGACGGACCGGGCCGACGCCGAGGGCGCGAGGTGCTACCTCGAGTCCAGCAAGGACGTGCCCAACACGGCCATCTACGGGCGGTGGGGGTTCGTTCTCCAGAAGGACATGGTCTGCGACGACGACGGTGACGCGATTCGGATTTTCGCCATGGTCCGGGAGCCGAACGCCGTGCCTGGAGACGGGAGGGGGGCATTTATGAAAAAAGGATGATTTTTTTTTTGGCGTTGTCTGGCGGGCACATGATTGTTTTTACAGGGCGAGGTCAAGGGAGACAATATGAGTATGTAGTCAACGGTTTCATGTATACTAGAGCTCTCGTATGCTCAACATCCTTACGCTGACGGTCAAAGTTAGCATTGGTAGAATGATTGTCTGTGAAATATTATCATTTTTATACCCCCAAAAGCGGTCTAGGCTAGTTATGCCTGGTTGGTTCCTGAATATTACGATATGTACATATGTATCCGTACCTATAACATGATACATACCACCTGCCGCATATTATTCTCTTAATACGGTACGGAATAATCTATTACGCATAGGAACTGTTGGCAGAATGCTTATATTTGGAAACTATGCTCATTCCAAGCTTACATCCATATTCGAGCTAGCCCGCCAAGGACTTTTAGAAATAGTTCAGCAAGCTGTGTGGAAACAGATGAAGGGCGTCTTGACAAACCCGTCACAGTCAGATTAAATATAACCCCGTGAGCTATGAGATGAGGTCCCGGATTCCCAGTGTTGGTACGCACACAAGCGGCATATTATACTTACACATGCATGCGAAGCACCTACATACGAATAAAGAAAGTTTTACGCGGTGTAAATGTCGGAGCTTCCTGGTTTGACGGCGATGTTTCTCTCCCACTTACGCCCCAGCTTCTATCTGGATTGTTAGTAGGATATGTTGTCCTTCTTCTTTTTGCTTGCACTTGTTCCGGCCGAAGTTGACGGCCCCGGACCGCGACTTTTATGTCAAGAAACATTTTGTGCCAGGTGGGACAAAGCGAAAGGAAGAGTAAAAGCTTTGCCCATCTCATCCGAGTATAACAACGAACAGTGACTGCGTATTACGAAACACGGTTCATGACATGCGGACCGGCATAATGCAGCATTCCACCGTCAAACGGCCATAGCACATATCTCATAGCCCCTGTCCACAGGTCGCCCTGGCTCGTTTGCCTCAATAATTGGTCAAGGCCATGTCAATCCCGACCTGAAAACCAAAATGCTAGCTACGTTATATAGCTGAAACCCGACGACACAAAGCACTTCTGGACTAACTTATAGTTAGTAACTATAGAGTATGCAGGTCAAAAGGATCCTAAACTGGGTGGGTTCAGAAGAGTCGCAATTGGGTGGATTGATACGGAAACATGATTGGAGTCTATTCAGAAGATGTAAAAAAGGTACAAGTTGGAAGCTTTCGAGTTTGTAATGCACATAACCAGGTGACCGAGGACAGTTGCATAGAACAAAGTGTGCTAGAGCATAATTCATATTTATCCTCCAATTATCTTCTCCACTTACTAGAAGGCGGTGTCAAGGCCAATTGCAGCGAAAGCAGTGTTGTCGAAACGGGCATTGGCGAACCGGGGTTGATAAAACCGAGGAACCAACAACAAAAGACTAGTACTATTGATGTCAGCCCACTCTTGACCAGCTGGGAACTAGTTGTCCACGTATTAATGACTAATGCGTTGGTGTAAAATATCCCTTTCTCGGCCATGTCTCTCCTTTTTATCCTTTTTTCCTCCTTACATTCCTGAAGACCCACACGCCACACAATGCCTACAGTCGTCGAACCACGTCCGCACCTCGTCGGCGTCAACGCGGACAAGGTGGTGACCTCGGCAGGCGAACTGCTTGAAGCTGTCTCACGCTGCGACTTGTACAGAGAAGATATCCTCCGCACTTCTTTCGAGTCCTCAGACACAAGTTCGGGCATTGTGCCACGAAAGGCTGGTTTCTCGGACACGATTATTCGCGCCTTTCAGCAAGACCTACACCTGACCCTGAGGCCGGACGACGTGTGGCTGGCCATTCTTGTGCAGCTCAACTTCTTCCTCAACGGCAAAGGGCCTGCCGAGGCGCTTCGCGACAGATTTGTGGCTCACCAAGGCCGCAAACAACTCGTGGTCGACGTCGGTCCCGCAGATTTGGCCACGGTCAACATCGGGGTCGTCGTGGACCAGTTGATCCAGCTAGTCAAGGGCAACCTCCGAGATCCCGAGGTTGCAACGAACCTGCTCCTCGAGTTCAGCACGACGACCGAGAATGACCGGGTCACCGCTGCTATGACCTTCTTGGGGACCATGCAGAGTTATTTCGAAAACCAGATTCAGAGCGGCTGCGGCTTCCCGTCAGTCACGCTGTTGGGCGACCGGGAGGATTGGGTCAGGATGCTGGACGGTCTGGAGTTTCTGTCGTCGCTTAGTGACGAGACCGTCGAATGGGCCGCTTGCTTGTCCAAAGTGCTTGAGAACATGGTGGCTAGCTTCGACCGGCCGCAAGACGAAGACGTGAAGACCTTCTGGATGCGCGCGGTCCACGAATCCGGGAAGTACGGCTCCTGGCCGCAGGTTGTCAAGTTGTCCGGGTGGGTGACTGCCTTCTTGTGGTGGGATAATTCCGGCGACCGCCGAAAGAACTTTAGCAGTGCGTGGAAGCGGTGGTTGGCGCTGGATGGGGTTCAGTTCCCCGTCATCAGTGCTCGTGATCTTCCGGGGTCCATAATGAGATGCCCAGTAGTGATTCCTGACGATACTAGAGGGACGCAGAAAGGAGACGGGAAGATCAACGCCGAGTTTCTGGCTGGAATCTCGGGCTTCCAAGTTCAAGATGCCTCTGCGACGTCAGTGCGACCCATCTCGGGTTGGTGGCTCCTGGCGTCTCGTCGCAGAGTCCCTGGCCAAAACCATTCAAAACTAATGGCAGGGGTGGCAGAAAAAGAAATCCGCCAAAGGGAAATAAATAGTTTAGATCATAGCTTTGATGCTCTCCCTGGTAAAGGATTCGACTCGGATATATGGGCTCATCCACCAAAGGGTCGCCTCGGTAAGAAAGATGCAAGCTAAGCAAGAAAAACTTTCACAAAAGCCATGCAACTTGAAATATTGTTCATTCTGATAGCGGTACAATGGTGCATTACCAAACTCCTCGCCAACTCGTAGCCTAATCCGGATATTTGTGTTTCCAAATGGTGATCAGTTTGAGCAATGATTAGACCTGCGCATATTAGGGGTGTAGCCCGTAACAGCATTGGACATCAAACTATCTTGCCATGCTTGTTATTTTGTCCCAGGGAAAAGGATAAATCACATTTTCATTGTAATCCTTATGATATATAGCACACCCCACCTCAGGCAAAATCCACTGACCCAAATTCACGTCGGCAAAAGCGCCAGCTGCAAATCCGTGCCATTAGGTGGGCAACGGATTTATGTCCCCGGGCCCTGGAACGCCAACTCTTTTATTTCGCCGAAGGACCGAACAGCCTAACAGCAAGCAGAAGTGGCCTTGTCTGTTAGTTCTGAGTCTGTGGAATGGACCCATTTCCTGTACTTACTCCGCCGCCAGTGACACTGAGAACCAACGGACCAGACTTTACCTACCTTGCCCTATCGGGACGCATGGGTTCTTCAGGACCCCTTGCGTCCGCCCGTACCGCTGCAATGAAAACTCTATTTACTGCTCCTGTCTTAGTCCCCTGCTAACATTCGAGAGATAAATGGGCACAGGGTTTGCAATGCGGTCTGCAGACCTGGCATGACCTTTGTCTAGGACCCGTTATCAGGTGAGCTGCGCGGCTGTGCCGCAGGAGAAGAATGCCCCGGATCCACATTTTCGCCATATCAACTTTCAATGGTGAGTTAGCCAAGAGAACGTGACTTCAAGCGATGTTTATGTCCTCAAAGAGGGAACTTGGTAACACCAGTTGCAGCTGTAGTGGAAGCAGAGAACAAGCACGAAAGCTAATAACAAAACTTAGGATCGAAGTGAATCGTATCGTGCACGTAGTCCAGCACCACAAAGTGACCGCAGGTCATAAGCTATCACGATAGCTTCAGCCATCGGTAGCTGCTTTGTCATGTGCTTTATCACGTGGCGTTTCACTCATTACTCACGCACTTTGCCTATATATATATAGAGGTTCATCTCCATACTCACACTTAGATAGAACAAGCCTTTTAGACCTCGATTCCTCTATGCCCTGCTGTGTGCTCTAACTCGTGACATAAGCACAGCTTGCACTGAATGATGAAGGCTGTTTGAAGTCTTATTCAAAGGCGAAGATGGCCTCTGATGAGAAAAGCCTTTAGGCCGCCGACTCTGGAATGTTTAATTAAACCTATGCCCTTGTCAGTAGGGGGTGCAACGTCCAACCAACAGACTCACATGGTACAATTGGCAGCATATGTGAAGGGAGACTCGTGATGCATTCCTGTTAGACCAGAACCAGGCAGCTGCATCTTTGACATCTTATTTTGTCCGAGGATATGAGCGGACGCGGGAAAAGAAGGGGGAGCAGGATTGTCGCAGACATGTTACTTGCTTTAAGTATATGAGACATCCTCTCTCTCTCTTTCTCGAATCATCTACCTCCATTCTTAACCTTTAAGCAAGAATATCATCTTACAATTTGTGTGTTTTCTCCCTTCTTTTTCAGCCCCTACCCTCTGGCACGTCTGTTCCAACATGCGTGTCTTTGGCGTCGTGGTTACTCTTTTGGGTTGCGCGCGAGTGCAAGCAAAGGCCGTCTTCGCCCATTTCATGGTACCGTCTAGTTGCATATCACTGTTTGGGACTCCGAAGTCGTTCTAACGAGAGAGACAGGTCGAAAATGCCAAAGAATGGTCCGTGGATGCCTGGAAGGTTGACATCCAGTTGGCCCAGCAAGCCCACATTGATGGGTTTGCTCTCAACATCCGTCAGGACGATGCGTCTCTGGGGACATCTTTGGGGAGGGCCTTTGAGGCAGCCGAAGCCTTGGGGTTCAAGATGATTTTCTCTTACGACTACGCCGGCGGAGGCCCCTGGGGCGCAAACCGCGTCATCCAGCTCACGCAGAATTACGCTGCTTACTCTTCGTACTACCATGACGAGAAGGGACGTCCTTTGGTGTCGACTTTTGAGGGGCCTGGTAACGCCAAGGACTGGGAATACATCATACAAAAGACGAATGCACTATTCCTTCCTGACTGGTCTTCTCTCGGTGCCAAGAACGCTCTCGCGGCTGCTCCTTGCGTGCCTCACGGTCTCTTCAGCTGGGCGCCCTGGCCTTGGGGCAACACGGACTCGAATACCTATGTGGATGCGTCCTATCTTGAGTTTCTCAATACTGCTTCACATAACTGTGGCTCCGACATGAAGTATAGTAAGTTGCTTTGGAAGAGCCTCCCAGCATCATGTACCAAATAAAGGTGTACGCTGACGCTTCGTTTGTACATGTAGTGATGCCAGCCAGTCCATGGTTCTACACCAACCTCCCTGGGTACAAGAAGAACTGGTTGTGGAGAGGAGAGTAAGCCAGACCTGTTCATATTCAGGCTAATGAGATGATCCACTGACGATCGTATCATCTAGTGATCTATGGTTCGCTCGCTGGGAACAAATTAGGTTCCTCAACCCCGACTACGTCCAAATCATTTCTTGGAACGACTTCGGCGAGTCCCATTACATCGGTCCCCTCTACGTTGAGGGCGATAGCTATGAGGCATTTAAAGTTGGACAAGCACCGTTCAACTACGCCCTCGACATGCCTCACGACGGCTGGCGGGACCTTCTCCCCTTCACCATTGACCTATACAAGACCGGGATCGCCACTGTCTCACAGGAGAAGCTGGTCGCCTGGTATCGCCTCACATCGTCTCAGGCTGGCTGCGATGATGGCTGGACAACCGGCAACACTGTAAGCCAGCTGCAACTAGAGTTCTGGCCTCATGAAGTTGCTCAAGACAGGATCTTCTACTCGGCCCTGCTCGCCGAGAATAAGCCGGTCACTGTGACTGTCGGCGGCGTGGATCTAGGTGCAAAGTGGGACAGAGTTCCCAGCGGAGGAGTCGGCATCTACCACGGCAGTGTCGAGTTTGGGAGAAACGTTGGTGATGTCGTCATTACCGTTGGCTCCATGACCGTCAACAAACGACCCATCACCGGAGACTGTGGCTCAACGAGTGGCTACACCAACTGGAATGCCTTCGTTGCCAGTACGACTGGAGCAGCTCTAAGTGCCGAAGTCGATACCACCAAATGGGTCTGCATTGAGGGCACGGCTGCCGTTGGATTTGACAAGCTCTGCGAGTTCACTTGCAAATACGGATACTGCCCACCCGGGGCATGTTATTGCACCAAGATGGGACCTGGCATCAAGGAACCTGACGCAAATACTCCTGGTTTCGGCACCGTAGGATATCCCGCCCAGGGGAAGTCTGCGAGCTACCAGGGCCTTTGTAAGTTCGCATGCAACCTCGGATTCTGTCCGAGCGAGCATTGCGGAACAACAGAGTATCCAACAGTCGTTCCCACAGTCTCACCCTTCACACCCGACGCTTGCATCTCTGGCACGGGCAAGGGGGCTCTCGAAGGACTCTGTGACTTTTCCTGTAACTTTGGTTTCTGCCCCATCCACTCTTGCACCTGTTTATCGACAGGTCCACTGCACGATGCACCAGCTCAGAGTGAGACGGTTTCCGGCAAGTCTATTGAGGGCTTGGACGAGCGACTGTACAACTCGCTCTGCGAATTCGCTTGCAGTCGCGGCTACTGTCCTCAGAGGACTTGCACCCAACTCAAGCTCGACGACGGCAACCCTGCCCCGGACAACGTTGTATATATCGGTACCTAAGTCTATGTCAACCAACGGCAGCCTGTGAGAGCCCTTGTGTGATGGTACTTCCGCCAAAACCTTTGGGAACGACAACCATTATCTCCATCCCGCCCTACACCACGTCTCTAGAGGTGGGGAAGACAACCACGACGATCACACTCTCCCCTACACCTGTGACGACGGACAGAATCAATTTCTCGAATATCAATGTCACTGGTTCTGTTACCGATGGGGGCCGTTTTGCAACGTGTACCAGTCTCGTCCTGGACCCTGTCGCCGTCACCCTTACTTACATCACAGATGCGAGAACCACCATCACAACCAGAGACATACAGTTGCCCCCATGGCCTCAAATGACCCAAGGGCCCCCCAAGAAGTGGACTTCCACGTGCGGTGGGTTCCTTGTCGGTGCCGGCAACGACGACAATGGGGACGTCCCTATTGCGACCCCAACACAAACTACAACAGCCCCCTTACCCATGTACACCGACGAATTCCGTAAGTTAACTCGCTTTCAACTCCTGCTACCAATACTGAACTTGTTGAATCTTGCTAGCACCTGCCGACATCGAGCCCATCATCGAGCCTCTGGACAACCAGTGCTCTGGAGGACATTGCCCTGGAGATGCCGAAGACAATTCCATCAAAGTCAAGTGCGATGAGTTATGGTTTTTTAATGTGAGCCAGAACGGAGTCCACACCGTGGCGGAAGTGCGCCTACTGATAAACTTGTCTAGTTTTGCGTCAACACTGAGAGATTGAAAGTGTATGGCTGGAAACTCATTCTCCCTCCAGGGATCATCGGGCCGTACGATTAACCCCCACTCCTACCTCGTCAGTTGTTTATCTCTCTTAATACCCGAGCAGACTCCCACCTCCGATAAACTTCGGCTTCGATGACTGGGACATCGTCGGTCCGCCCCCAATCCTGCCTCCCTGGCCTCGTATTACGTCAGTAGAGCCTGTCTTGTCGCCACCTGAGCATTATGTCTAACCACACTCCTATCTAGTGTCCTGCCCGGACCACGCCTCATTTACCCTGATAAGCCAGCTAGCTGTGAAGACAGCAAGGTCGAGGTTCCTGTTGAGATCTTCACCAGGTCCTACGGACTTTCGGTTTCGAACGGGGTGACAGTCACGACAACCACTCGGGCCATGACGGAGACCGCGTACGAGACTGGTTGTCCCCTCCCCGAGTACACGACGACTGCCGCATGTAGCATGCCAGCCAAGCGGACTGCAAGCCAACAGCTTGAAGCGGCGGTGCCAGCGGCGGCACCGTCTGATCATCCCGTGGTTCAGCGCCGAACCGATCCAACATGGACCAACGATATGAGTTGCCCCGGAGGGGAGGCGGACAGCGTTCTCTACTACAAGGCCAAGCACACGCCGTACGATGCGCAGCAAGTGCTGGACCGGCTAGCAGCCACTGGGCTGAAGTATCATGCATATTCCCATTCTTTGATTGGAGATATCTTTGTCTACATCGAGAATCTGCCAAGGTCGATGCGTGAGAAACTTGGCATCATGCCAGGGGGGTGGGGTTCTCTATTTTCTTCGCACCTCGCACGCAGGGCTAATCGGGTTACTCACAACAGGTCGCAAAATGCTACGCCTGGGATTATTACAGATCCGAGGTTTTAGGTACCAGGCCCTTTGCGGAAGTGGTAGACCGGAGAGGGGCGGATTACAACAACAGCGGTCTCGAGCGTCGAGCAGAGACCGAACCAGACATCGATAAGCCATGGCATCGCTCTCAGATCTCCAGCTACCCTACCGAGGAGTGGTTCTCTGAAGGAACGTGGCATGAGCCTGCTGAGGATTACCTACATGAATATTTCCACGATGACACTTTGGGAGCGGGTCAATACTTATATATCTTTGAAAATGGGGCCTCTGAAGGCTTTAAGGTGGGCCCGCCAAATATGAACCATGCCGGTCAGCCCTAGTATCGTAACTAACTGTCACGTTTCCGTATAGAACGGTGCCGGATCCAAATTGGAGATGATCAGTCTGGAGTTTGACATCCGAGGCGGCGACCCGGAGACGAATCACGGAGACATGGTTGGCTCTTTCGCCATATCCCCATCTGGCGGTATCGTTCCCGAAGCTACAATGGTTGTATTTGATGGCAGACTCTCGATAATAGGTTCGGGTCGAAACGAAAAAGTTTTAGCCGGTCTTTTGGCTATCATCAAAGACATCGAGGACGACAACAAAAGACGACAGGGAAAATGCGTTATCAACATGTCGTTCGGGGTAGCATTCCTGCCTACCACCGTGAAACAATTTACAAGAGAATTTGGTAAGTTGTACACTAGATTTCGAAGAGACGGGTCCGGAAGCGAGGAGGTCGTCTTTAGACGGAACTGACACGAGAGAACAATGATAGGAAAGCTTTTGGACTATGCTCAGAATAAGCTGCAATGTCTCATTGTAGCTGCAGCCGGAAATTACGAAAAAGACAATATCTTGCGATATTCGGATCTGTATTTGCCTCAAGCGTTCCTGAGAGGCGGAAAAATGCCCGGCTTGATGATCGTTGGTGCCTCGGGAATCTACGGTAAAAGGTCACTGAACAGCCTGGCCTGGAGCGACGGAACCGACCGTGACATGTTTTACGCGCCGGGCGTAAGGTTGGAACTCGGGTCACTCACAACTCTATATGGGACTTCTTGGGGTAAGTCGAATTCAAACATTATACCCATACCAGGTTGCCTTACTTCAGGACCTGACGTGAATCATGACAGCTGCCCCCCAAGTAGCAGGAGTTGCGGCTTATCTTCGCGGCCTGAACTCCCCATACGCACAGGACTTTCGCAATCCCGAGGTGTTAGTAAAGATGATGAGGTATCTGTCAAGAAAGGTGAAGGCGGTCGACGACGATAGCCAAACCAGCGTCGACGGCGCCGCCTGCCACTCCCGCACCTACGAAAAAGCCCGAGCCCGAGCCGCCTGTGGTTCCCTCTGCAGACTGCTACTCTTGGTTAGTGCAAACGCGAGGCAGAGTTTGCTTTTCCTTCCACGCTAACTGGTATCTGTAGGGACAAAATCTTGTTCTACACCATTGAGGTTTACAATATGGTCGGCTGGGCCAACGATGGCGGCAAGAAGCTTCGAGACGAGATGAACGGCTGCGGTGCCATCACGGGCTGGGACTGGTATGAGCAAGGCGGCACCACGTTTAAGAGGGTGTGGTTCAACCTTCCCCTGTTGATTAAACCCGGATGCGTGGAGCGCGCCATCGTATCGGCGGGCGGTCCAAAGTTGTCCTGCATCAGAGGGGACATCGGAGGGGGCCCAATGAAGAAGAGGGACTTGGACGTCGGCAAGGCGCCCAAGGCCCTTCCCTCAACCGCGCCTGCTGCGACGAAACCGACGCCGGAGATCCCAAGTCTCCCAAGGAGCCCCATCACTCCATTTTACTCGTACAGGACGACGCCGCTGTCACACTCGTACATCGCCATGTGGTGGTCCTCGGAGGCAGCCTCGGAGAGCCGTGTGACGGCGACTACGACTGTGAGATCGTCCAACCCCAGCAGCAGCAGCACCGGTGGCTTCGAGACCGTCGTGCGACGGACCGATATGTCCCAAATCCGAGAAGAGACCCACGCGCCGAATCCCCGTCGTTAACCGTTTACCTGAAGGGGTCGATATATCTTTAGCTGTAAGAGGTTACTGAAGTGAGGAAGGCGGATATGCAGCCATAAGTATAAAAAACGCTATCGATACTAAATGACTGTTTTTTATAGTTGTCTCTTAGCAGTATCTGGATGAGACTCGACGTAACTTGGAGTGTTAGTTCAGCGTACCTAATATACAGCCAAGTTACGCTTATCCATGCTAGCTTCCGTTAGTGCAGGTATTGGTGAGATGACCTCTCCGCGGCGGTTGTGCCTGTTGCTTCCTGTTGTTCCAAGCAACCTGTTTCAGGGAACATGAGCTGCTTGGTTGCCAGCCTGATTGATGAGCCCCCAAATCCACTGCAAAGTGTGTGGCAGTTGAATGGTAGGCTAGGCTGCTCCCGTACCACAACCCGAACCACCATGTCTCACTGATTACGAAGTAGATCACGAGCTGATTAGGCTGGTGCCTGTGAAACTTCGCCACTCAGATCCATCTGAATATCCTCTGACGAGTAAGGGAATAACTTTGAGGAAAGCAACTCGCTGTCCAAGGCCAAGCGTTCAACGCGATAAGAATCTTCGCTGCAGCGTCAGCGAGTGTGGCTTGAGAGAAACCCGTCGGCCTGGCCTTCGCTGGAGCACAATCAGTTGGTCCTTCATTGGGGACAAAGACGAACAGCAACTTATAACACGGCTAGAGAGCCTGGTGACAATCAGTGGATGCCGGAACGGGAGTTGGACAGGGGGATTCGGCTCCAGTCAGCCTGCCAAGGGGGCTAATGATCCTTCGCGTGCCGTCCTGGCGCCGTCTCATCCACAAGGAGAGAGAGACGGCGGATCAAGATAGCGGTAGCCACATCTAGCGGCTTCAACGTGCAGACAGTTAGCGTAACTGCAATCTTATTTCCGTGGCGATTATGCATCCCTCAGAAGCGGGCTGTGTCCTGGGAAATTCCGTAATGCTCGCCCTTCATTCCCATCCGCTTCAAGAGCAAGTCGCGGATGGATGAGACGTGGTTCTGCTTTGTCTTCCTTCCCTATCAATCGTTGAGTCGTTTCAGTTCGGTTCGTTGTGCCCTGTAGCTTTGCGCGTTGATTTTCCGTAATAAAATGCTGTTACACTCTCTTTTGGAGGGGACTTTGCTTGGCCTCGCGCTTCAGATACCTGCGGTCGCCAACGCCCAATCTTGGGAGTTAGCTGCCGCGCTCTCGCCATCTCTTTTCCTTCGTCGCGCTTTCGCAAGAGGTAGAGTGATTCCAATGACCCGTACATCGTATCGGCTCTGACATGAACCGTTTACAGTGGCGGTTCTTGGCGACTACGCCTACATCGATGGTGGCGAGGTGTCCCAGCTCGATGCGGAGGGGAACCCCATCAAGTCGTATGCCTCCAACGGAGGTAGGTGACTTTGGTCTCCCCCGCTGATGGACGCACCGAACTCTCTGACTCGTCGTTTGTCCCAGTCAACTCAACATTATCGATCGACCTATCGAAATCATGGTCCGCATCAAATGTGACGATTCGGGAACTATCCAAAGAATCGCAAGCTAGGAGTGGGCAGGCTATATGGAAGAACGAAGCCACCAACACACTAAGGATCTGGGGAGGTCACTCACCCAACGGCGCGCCGAGAGAGGGTCCCATTTCGTGGAGGTTTGAAGCCGACGGCAGGGGAGGCGGCAAGTGGTCAAAGGAGATCCCGACAAACCCGGCCTTCTTTGCCGATTTAAGACGAAGCGAGGAGGGCGCGTTCGTGAGCACGCCGGACGCTGGCTTCTGGTTCGGGGGAGGCGCCACTGGCTGGACGAATCCGAACCCGGTCCCTCAAGCTGTCCCTGGCATGGTGACGTACAACATGACAACAAAGTCCTGGACGAACGAGACGACCACAGCCTTCTCCGAAAACGGTACTTTGAAAGGAGGAAGTGCCATTTATATTCCAACCTTTGGACCCAATGGGTTGATAACAGTCATGGGGGGGTGTCAACGTCGGCCATAGAGCCCGGGCAAAAGACGCCCACGGGCTGGTTAGATTTCACCAATCTTACCTTCCTTGATCCGGTCACCAAGCAACAGTATACGCAAACGACGACTGGGAACGGCCCTACGGCTCGGCGAGGCTTTTGCAGTGTGGGCGTGAACGGTACAAATGGGACATACGAGATGTGAGTCGCGAACTCGCTCATAACTGTACAGTCGAGTGATTACGATTCTGACAAGGGGTGCTAGTTTTGTGTTTGGTGGAACCAACACAGACAAGCGAAAAACGTACGACGACGTCTTCGTCCTAAGCCTGCCAGGCTTTGTATGGACTCAGGTCATATATGATGCGACGAACCCGAGAAGGCACCACTCTTGTGCTGTCGTCGGCCGCCGTCAGATGTTGTCAGTAGGGGTAGTCGATGGGGTGACCGGCTGGTCTCGAGCCGATCCCTGGCCCCAGGGATTGGGCCTGTTTGACATGACGGACTGGACCTGGAAGACCGAGTACGATGCAGATGCAAAAGTCTACGAAACTCCCAGTACAATCCAAGACTGGTACAAGGACTTGTAAGATCGGCTCATAGAATGATGATATAACCAGCGTTGTTAACTTATTCACAGTGGCGTCAATTCTGTCGTATGGAATTCCGACAGTGTAAGGGCCGTGTTCAACCCTACCGACCCCAAAGATAAGGACCAGAGCTCGTCGGTCCCAGCAGCCGCCATCGTTGGAGCCTTCGTTGGCGCCATCGTCGGCGTCATTATGGGTCTCGCTCTTTTCTGGTTCATACGGCGCCGCGCTCAACAGAAGGGAGCTGCAGTTGAAGTAGCCTCAGTCTACCTCAAAGATGATACGGGGTCAACGCCTCAGACCTACTATGACCCTCTTCCGCTTGGTGAATTAGATGCGCCTGCACCGCGGCCTGAACTATATGGGGGGCCGATACCCCAGCAAGCTGAAGTAACGGCCAGCAGCGACCATCACTACATGGTGACAGAGCTGGACGCTCAGCAGGGCTTACTAGGGAGAGGATATGACGAACAGCACAAATATAGACGAAACATAAAATAGTTAGATGCTAAAAGTACATTTAACAAGGACCTACAGCTCATTCGTGGGATTAAAGGCCATATTGAAAAACAAATTTGTTTTCTCAAGTGCCGTTTAATTAAATTACACTGAGATAGCAACCCCGTTAGATTTTGTCTAATCAAAAACTAGTTCCTTTGCAAAAACATGGGCTTAACTTCTCTAATCAGTCGGAACTGAATGCTATATGGTAAAAGGAAGAGTGAAAAATGTGCAGACATAAATTAGGAGAACAGTCCAGGTTCTGCATCTCCCGCCAGGTAACGTGGCTTTCGGAAATTTGACTGATACAGACTCGGCAGCAACTTTCAAAGGGAACGATTTTCACGCTAAAGAACGTCTGAGAGAAATACGTATTTAGATTTAATCCAGCAATTTTCAATCTGTTGAGGTACATTCTATGGATACATCTGAATTTCAGAATCGGCAGTCACTTGATCGTACGATTACATGTGACGATCGAGCAGTCGAAGTTCAGGCAAACTTTGCTAATGAAGCTACGTGAACTACGAGCTCACACATTGGATCAACATGGACCTTGGATCGATAGCAGAGCAAAAGCCAACGATAACTACTCGGCCGCCGTAACAGCAAACGGGTTCGCTGTGAACGTCCCGTGGGGGTCAGCCTTGGCCCTCGCCCTGCCGATTCTCTTGTACTTCTCTTCATCCTCATAGTAATACTGCCAAACCTTTTTGTCACCCAAGTTCCAGTCCCCGTAAGAGCCCCACAGAAGACGCTTGTCTTGCTTGCTGAAAGGGCTGGTGGGCCCGTTCATAAGAGCGTCGTTCTTAGCCTGCCACTCATTGGCGATCTTCTTCGACTCGTCATCGTCCAGGTGGAAGCAGTCGAGGACCTGAACGACCGTGCTGTCTCTCCAGCTGTACGAGGTGCCATTGTCCTTGTTGAGGTTGAATAGGGAGTGGTCTCCCCCAAAGGCCTGGATCTGCACTGCAAGCTTGCATCTTTGATAAAGCTCGAACTTCTGGTCACCTTCCTGACCATCGATTGCCGACTTTGGGTTGTAGATGAGGTCGATACGGTCAACTACGGCCGGAACCCAGCTGTCTTTGACGAGAGTTCTAGAGCTAGTTGCGTACGCCCTCTTATCGTAAGGGAGGTCGAACTCGCGCTCCTTTGGAAAGATCCATTGACCAGTCATGTCGGCCATCTCCATGTCAAGCTTCTTGTACTGAAGCGCGATTCCCTTGAGGTTTTTGAACTGGTTGAACCAAGCCTCGACGCTGGCATCGTATCTGTCCGTCTTGCTGGTTGGGCACCATTGCGCATAAAGTATGATAGCAGCAGGAAATTTGCCCTCGAGGAAGTTTGCAATGTCTTCTCCAATCTGGTCGTTGATCAGCTTCTGCATCTTGCTCCATTCTTTGCCGTCCTGTAGCTCCTTGAAAATCGTCGCAATGGGGAAGTCTTGGCTAAGAACACTAATACAAAGGTCGAAGCCACGCGGTACGGAACGGTCATCAGCCATTTCCGCAACAACGTTAAGAAGCGTACTGAGCAACTCTTTGTTGTACAGCCAAAGGGCCTTGATGCCCTGTGGGTTTCTGGAGCCGTTGATGCCGGGAAGGTTAGTGATGTAGCTCTGGGACTTGTAGACCTCAATGATGTAGTGGGTGATAATGCCAAAGTTGCCTGGACTACCACCAAGGATGGCCCAGAAGAGCTCCGGGTCGCTTGCCTTGCTGATGTCTCGAATATCACCATCGTGGCAGACCATGGTAATAGTTCTGATGTGGTCGCCGAAGAGTCCAAAACTTCGGGACAGCTGACCATAACCTCCCGTTTGGCCATGTCCTCCAATGCCCACGTAGGCACACTGGCCGTGGGGGACAAAGAGTCGGTTGTGCTTGAGATAGGCGTTCAGCTCCATGTTACGAATACTGACGCCGACGTAAACCAATGCTCTATCATCAGCAATTGGATTTGTCGGTTGCATGACCATGAGATCCTTGTAGGTGTTGGACAAGTCGATCTGGATATTCTTGCCGGTGGTGGATGATGCGCCACTATACTGGTGACCACCACTCTTGACAGCAATAGAGATTTTGTTGTCTCGGGCAAAGTTGACCGCTTTGATCACATCGTTGTTATTTTTGGGCCGGACGATGAGATCCGGGTCCATGCCTCTCTCCTTCTGGTAGGTTGAGCTGGCGTACTGCTGGTTGAAGAAAGCGTAGTCGCGCTTCTCAAACTCATCGCCATCCCGGGAATATTGTAAGCCCTCGAAGCCCTGGATGCGAACCATGATTACGAATGTTTGGAGATAATATATTAAGATGATGATGTTGGTTGATGGCTAACTGCGAGCTTGAGGTGGGCAATCATGGGCTTTTATAGATCGATTGCAGACTCTCAATTGATTCATGTCGCACTGTCTGCCTCGTATCCTTTTAGGCAGAAAACCTTTTCACACCACTAGTTAAATGCTTATGTCTTGGAAGAATAGCACTACTCGGCCCGGCGGCGATGTAATAGTCGGCGAGTAATGGTGAACATCCCTTCTCCGTAGAAGGAATTATCCAGTCGGCCTTGTGTCTTACAGTAAGCTTGCAGAAGTTACCGAATGCAGTCGTATTATCTTCAATCCTGCCATTTCCACTGGCCGCTGTGTTGTTGCTCAGCCATCAATCACATGCTTTCAACGAGCAACAAGATCCGCATACATTTTACGAGATAGAGACATGTAAGCTGACGGTTGAATGAGACATTTCGTCCGAGCTGAGAAATATAGGGGACTTTGGTCCACCCAACTGCAACTGTCCTAGAGACTTCTAGTCCACGGATGCAGACTAGCGTGCGGTCTCCCGTAATCATCCCGATGTATCGTTACATATGGCTGTCTTGCATGCATTCAACGGTCGTTCCGGAGCCTGCATAAGTGTTTCGTAACCCATCAGCCCTTTGAGTCTGATAGGTGTATGGATCTTGTCTGTTACTGGCAAATGGACATGTGTTTCTTGCTTGCAAATTTAAAAGGGATGGAATTTTCATGCCTGGCTATATTCGAGTAATGCTGGGCTGAGAACCTGGAACATGAGCCATCGCATTGACTCACCGACAAGATTGATTAGCATTAGTTACACATTAGGTTTTTTTTCTTCTTTGGGAGGACCGTAGTTCTTGTGGTGAGGTCTGACTCTGATTCGCCTGGTGGCGCACGATTACGTTGTTCACATGGGTACAATCCGCTCACCCAGGGGCTCACCAGACCTATTTGGCTGGCTTTAGTTTGGGAAACTAATTCTAAGGTGTGGCCACCACCTAATCTTAAGAAGATACTTGTCCACTTAATTCTAGGATTGATAGGCTGGCTCTAGCGGTCAGAATGAGGTGTGCGCAGATGTGCGTTCTGCATCCTACGGGAGAACTGCACTCCATAGAGTGACTGTGTCAGAAAGACCACTCCGTAAGACACTATCTAAGCGCTTTCAGGCAACCCACGCTCTGGGATACGACAAACTACTAACTGCTCAACAGCGTGGGTCGTACGTCAAGCGTGGTAGGTTGGTAAGACCATAGAGTTTTTGGCGCGATGGCCGATCACAAAGAAATCAGTACGTGAAAATGGTTATGCTTGCCAGATAATTGGGTTTAATTGAGTGTAGGCATATTAATGTACTTATTACAGAGTCTATTTCAAATCAATACCGAGATACTTCGAATTTCAGGTCAGACGTAGGGTTCTGAAAGTTGCCTTCTGCCACTCATGTCGATACCTCAAGCATCAATCCTCCACAACTAAAACCTCAGCCCCAGAACGCCACGTGTGGTTCCGTTTAGGTGAAAGTGCCAGAGCTACACACCGATACCACACCACCTATGCGAGTCTATAGTCACCTGGAAACGGGCAATGGAACTCAGAAAAACTGTTTTCGACGGGGGTTTCTCTGTTCCAACCACCCACTCCTTGGAAAATGAAACAGAAGATCAGTAAGACGAGGGATCAGCCCAATCAAACTAGGTTAAAGAATGTCTCACTAAAATATATTCGGTGCCAGACAGGCAAGCTCTGTAAGCAAAGTTCGGTTCAGTAGTGGGTCAAGCCGAACCCGAAAACGTGGCTTGTGGAATATCCAAGTCAACTTCCAGGGGCTAAACTGAGAAGAATGCGCATTCGGAGCAGACCTTTACCCCTTTCAGTTACACTTGCCGAGGCACGCCAAGCTGTATTGACTTGTAACCGCCATGCCGTATCACAGAGCCATTCCAATAATGTTGACGACGGACAGCGGAAAATAGATAAAAAATCTTTTCATGGTATTGCATATTTTTAATGCGTTATTCGGCCTATCAAGTGCGTTGAGTTCCATTTCGTTAGCGGGCTACTCTTGCCTACCTCTTGCGGTTATTTCGGCAGCAACGTCGTCCTCCAGACCCTGGGCGTCAGCACGAGAAAACACAAATTGTGCTGCTTCTCGATCTTTTGCTACCCAGCCAATGTAAGGATCCTCATCCCGACGCAGCTGTAACCTCTGCATGAATCTTCGGCGGATATGTGCCGGGATGTTGGTGCCTTCCACAAGCCGTCTCTGTCTGGATTCGAAAGGAAGCTCAATGATATTGTTGGTATCACAGGATCCAACGTTGGATATGGGGGTTGAACCGTAGTATATTCAAAGATGTTGCTAGAGTTGAACAGAAGAGAAAGAGGGCCAGCACGCTGGCTGGCAACAGTGCCGTAGATATTGAAAGAGCCGTCGAGGTGGGTCACGTGGCGTGACACGTGACCCGGATCGGCTCCTCCACTATCCGTAGATGCTCGGCATCCCGACAGATATGTAATAAGGAAATTTGTGACGGGGATGGAGGTACCGGATCCCTCGTCTGTCTCTTCAGGAGCGAGTAAAAGGATATCAGGCGGTTGCCCCCACTCAGGTATGAATCTTGGAGGCTCAGCTCCTAAGAAGCAGGGTTTGGACTCGTGCGTCGGAAATTCGAATAGAGTGCAGTTTTCTCAATGCTTCGACCAAAGCAGCCACGACGGATTGCTGACTTTCGCCGCTCATCTGCTCCCAGGCTTCTTCCAGCGTGACTCCCTCGATGAAATCCATCACACAGAACTGCAGTCGTTTGCCTTATGCATTGTCGACAACGCCAGCTGCCAACGCCGTCGTTGCAGCAATTTGAGCTACAGAATTGACCTTGTCGTCGCCCTCGCAGGCGTCCGCCGCCGGCGCGCTCTTCGCGTACGTGACCAAGTTACAACCTGACGAGCAGGAGTCGCTTTTCTTTGGCGTCTTGTTGGGTTCGATCTAGACGTAAGTGTTCTCCCATACGCACACGGCATCGCCCACCGTATGCTCCTTGCAGACCATCGGCACGCCGTACCCGTAGCTCATCTAGACCTCCCGACCTCGTCAACAACAACAGGTAAATAGAAGCGTTGCGCTCCTTTTATCGTAGTTGTAGGCAATGGTCTCGCACCCGGAACCGGTACGGTCAGTGAAGGCGACTAGGTTTGGCGAGAGGACGGCGAATTGGGCTCTGGGAGAGATGTTGATATGGGAAGAAGGGTGGGTATCAAGGCTGTAAAGAAAACGGATTGCCGGACAGCCCCGTCTACGAGATCGGGGTTGATGGTCCTATACGCAACCATAAGTCCTTTAATATCCCCCCGCGTAAAACAAGATCTAAGGATACCACAGTCTTCCTGTTGTTTTCGAACGCGAAGTTGGCGGTTTTAAAGAATGGCGTGTTTTTAAAATATGGCCAGAACGGATCAGACGGGTTAATAGAGAGTCTTTCTGGAATATTGGTGGCGCCTGGGTTGGCTTTCTTCCAAGCGTCATAGTAGTCGTTGATGACTTTCTTCGTCTTGTCATTTATGACATTTTTTGCGACCACCCAGTTGATTGAGGCTAATGGCTTTTTCGCGTGCAGGGTCGCTACAGCTTGAATAATATCTGATAGATGTAGCTGGGGGCTACGATCTTCGTGGGCCTCTTCATTAGCGTTGTATGCCGTATTAATGATTATCTGGTCTCTGAAGTTTGGGATTATTAACATTGTAACTGGGCGAATCTTTCGACGATAGTAAGGCGTGTACACATAGTACTTGTCTCCTTTGACAACAACAGTATATATATCGTTGTGATATTGAAGACCCTTTTGTTGAGGGTCCACTTGAGCAGCAATTGTAGAGGATAATAGCGACCAAAGGAATAGGAGTAGATATGTTGGATACATGTTAAAGATGAGATTATTGAGAAATAAGCTTTTAGAGTAAAACTTAACAAGCGACGGGAAGAGAAATACTAGTGATGATTAACATTGCTGTGCAACAAGTCTGGAGAAAATGATATATACTTTTGTGTCGACCTTAGCCATTAAACTACCTGCTTTACATCTGGGCGTGGAACCGGAGTCCCCGAAACACCGACTGTCAGTATATTTGTACTCAATACCCTAGCCGGACTAGCCGAAGTTGGAAGACTTATTCCTGGAAAAGCCCCCAGCGTTTACGGATACTTCATAGGTTAATCATAGGTATATCCCCGCAATATCAGGCACTTGAAGAGTTGTATTAATGACGTGGGTACAATTAATCTACCAGGCAGATAACGTTGTCCCAGAGCTACCGTTGACACTTGACGTTAACAGCAGAAGCCTGTTAAACCGTAGCTCTGTCCAGCGCTTCGTTTAGAGCAACCAACCCAACGAACCTCAAAGTTGACTTGAAACTACTCACAAAATTGGCTAATTGGTTGAGGGAATTGGTTCGTCGGGGTTGCTCTGAATGAGACCGCGTTCTATGCGACTGACGGAAATAATAAAAGGCTAAAATCCGGAGAATTATCTTGTTTATATCTTATAAAATCGTTCAATAGAACCCGCAGCCTCAATACTAATTACTAATAATCGTGCTTTACTTACCCTACTATCTCGTATCGCCCTCAGTAGAGGACTTTTACCCCTAGCTCATCCTCGCTTACCTACTACCTCACCCTTAAAGTAGAGTCACTGGGCAAGCATTAAGAAAGCTTTAAACGTATGATCCGTGTAATCTGAGGCCATAGATACGTTTCTCGTGCCTGAGAAGCCAACCAAGTACGTCATTATCCGGCCAACAGTTTGTTACAGGAGTATGTAGCCCTGTGAGGCTATTTGTGCAATGTGCAATAAGAACTCGCTACCCTAACAGCACAAACGACACACGTCTACTCTCCGTGAAGGGTAGCGTAGGTGTACACGCGAAACACGCTCACCCCACGTGTTTCTCCAAAGATCCCATCAACCTCGATTTGTCCATTGCCGTGCTGCCGGCACTGTTAAATACCCTCGATAATGCAGAAATCCTGCTGGTCAAAGTCCTAACTCTTGAGGGTGCCACTGTTATTTGGCTTCGACTGATCCTTGCTGTTGATGGAAGCATATGGTTTGAGATGCGTACACTCTTGCTTATTAGTCAACTGAAGCCCTCCAAGTAATCGAAGTAGTTTGACTGTGCTATCTCTGTACTCATCAACGAGTTTCCTCATATCGACCTAAGTGTGGTCGTCGAATAAAATCCAAGCCCTCCTGTGACAGTCGCCGAGATCCTGATTAAGCAGCTTGACGTATTGGGGAGCCTGACCTTTGCAGCATGACGATGACCACATTAACTATAGCCCACTGGCAAGCAAAGTGAGCCATCACAGCAGATGCAGGTAAGCCACAAAGCGCTAGATACCCACTATTCATAACCGCAGTGCGGCGATATGGTTCGTCTTGGTGTCTCGGAGGTAGGGTGCGGAATAGAAACTTGTCCTGATCAACAGAAGGGCTATGTATCATCATGTCTCAAACCGTAACTGCCACTACGCGCAAGCGAGGCGCGATATTCTGCAACCTTCATGTCCAGAGGTTACTTGCAATGTCGTACTACATCCTATCATCACATATGACGGGATAAAATTAGCAAGCCATGTGAAAAGGGGTTTTAGACGCGCTCAATAACTAGTATTACAGGTAAGAGACACCATGCATTTCAAGGTAACTAGTATAGAATAGGCTATATAGGAGACGGTTTGGTATGTGTCATAAGATATATAAGCGTTAGTTACTGCCTAGTTACTAATAGTATTGTTTTATAATATAATAGTTATAAGCCTAGCTTCTCCCTGCTTAGTACTATAATAGTACTAGTACTCCCTTATAGTAATAAGCTTAAAGTCTTATATAAATACTATAGGTTTGATTCCTATAAGGGGCCCTTAGCTAAAATCCTAGAGAGTCTAAGGGAGCGCATAGTCTATACTACCTACGTTTAGGTCTCCCATAACAAAAGGGTGTAGATCTAACTTATAACGTGTACTAGGTCAAATCTAGGGGGTGTGTTATAAGATATATAAGCGTTAGTTACTACCTAGTCACTAACGGTATTATTTTATGACGTGATAGTATGCTACTATACGATAAGCTACCGTACTATTGAACGTGAATAAAGGTATAACAGTATTTCCATACGCCCGGTCACGGAAAGCTGGATATAGCTGTCCAGTTTCGGCAGCTGTTGATGGGGTAATGGGGTTGCGTGGCCTATCCGGGCTATGGGGTTGCTGTCAGCCCCCTAGAACGCCTCCGGGCGCTTAAAGAAAGACATTCAGGATCCTTGGCTGGGATCAGCATCCCCTGTGCCACCACCGCTGCCGTGCCGGCCACCGATCCCAGCGAGGTCGGGCGGGTACTATTCCGTCCATATGGGGCCTTGCTTTCCTGGTCTTCGATTTATCCGGAACGCGGCAACTGTTGAATGCCACCGGGTAGTTTGGAACTCCACAATTTGACCATGATCACATAGCCAGACACCGCTAGTGTGCCGCAAACAGGCAAATTACTTCGGACGGGAAACGGCCGATCTCGTTGGCGGATAAAATCATGCGTGTGCCTTTTGCTGTCCACCATGCAACAAGGGGCCTTGACTATCAAGATTTTACGTAACCCCGGGAGAGATTCTATCTGGAGTGGTGAACTATACTTGGAAGATTGCAAACGAACATGGGGTTTTTTTTAAAAAAACAAAAATTGGAAAGGAAAGGAAAGGAAAGAAATGAAAACAACAAAGGAAGAAAGAAAAGAAGAAGAAAAAAAAAAGCCCCTTGATCGGACGACCGTAATTTAGGTCTGGCATACTTGGGTTCTCGCCAGGTTTTCGAAATCTCCATTCAACCTTGCTTCCGTAACAATTCCCCCTCTTTCGGCGCCAGTCCTGAGGGTGTCTTTCTTAGATATTGTCTAGTAATTCAAAGGATTTCAGGGCACGCATTCATGCTGTCTGCGACGTATTAGGAGCTAAGACGAGATTCATATCACAAGCATCCTTTTGAGAACAACTCTTCGAAATGCTCCAACCTTCGAGGCTTGACTTGACTCCTTTGTCGTGCTACTGCTGAAACTCGCTGTACCTGATCGATGATAAAACTGCATGGACAGCGAGTGCGTATCTTGTAGTGGTAGTATAAAGGCGCTTGGTCATCCATCCATTGGCTTGTCGATGTGTCCCTTTAACCCCATTTAACCTGTCAGTCTTTTTCGGCTTGCTCGCTGTCCTTGACGTCCTACCAAGCAACACTAAAGGCAAGCAGCTCGAAAGGTTCTGCCCTTCCAGCAAAAGCTACTATCTCAGAGACACTGCACAAGAAGGTCTAGAACAGAAGATTTGAGTGGAGACTCTGAAGCGCGCGGCAGAGTGTGATGAGCGTCTGTTTTTGTGGAACGCAAAGCATGTTTATCTTAGGTTTATGAGAAAGTTCATTCAGTAGGCAAACTTCCAGAACCGAGACATAGGGAGGAGTTCTTAAGACGATTACCCATCAATGGATGTGTGGTGTCCGTGATGAGACGGCAGGTGAATTCTCCAACAGTGGTCAAGGAGGGTTTACAAACTGGCCTTGATGGTTTAAGTAAGCCCTCCCTCTTAAATTACCTAATTGTTTCAGCTTCCCAATGTCATTTACACATTTCTTCTGGTGTTTAATCTCTAACGATGACTAAGACGAACCTTTGAAGATGATACTGGCCACCAGGGGCTCTCTTGCAAAAGCTTAGATCGCCGGAAGGCTTTCTGCATGGGTTGTTTACCTCTAGCTTGAGCTTGTCGAATGAAACCGCGAGTGTCAGGCCCGCGGCGTATTCATCGGTCGGCGGGTCGTTGACGACTGCCCTCCCCCCGCTTCCCGGTCATGTTCCGACGCCGCTCGGCAAGCGTGTGCCGGCTATCAGCAATGCTTCGTATTCATGATACCGCCAAACGCCTTCTCCGAAAGCTGTCCCTCAGGGTGCAGAAGCTCGACATCTTCTAACCCCAACAATGGTGGACCAAAGAGGTCGCGACTAAATCCGCATTGCTTTTTTTCGGCCCTCATATAAAACAAAACAGATCGGCCTGTCGCGACGAGTCATGCACGGGGGTAGGCCCAGCCGGTTCGATGAAACTAAACGACAAGGATTTCAACTCTTTTTCTAAGTCTTAATCACACCATGCATTTGCACAAAGTCTAGATAGTTTAAAATCATTGGCCCCCGTGCTGAATAGGCTTGCGGAGGTTATGTCGCCAGGGCCAGACGCTGAGGACGAGCCGCTCAGGATGCAGGTCCTAAGCATAATGCGAGTAGTCGAGCAGGCTTTTGGCTTGCTTGGGCCTCTCTCCCCGTGGGTCAGTCATCCAACAATTTCGTTCGCGAACGATGCAAAGTATCCACTGTACGGGCAGGCCCTTGTCGACATGCATGCCATGTCCTGAGGTGGCGGGAAAGCTGGCATCCTTACAGGCTTGTGGGTTTAGCATGACACGGCGCCTGGGAAACGCTGCAGGTACCGCTCGGCAGCATGTCCTCAACCGATGGTGAGTTTACAGCTTCAGCTCAAACGTGGATGCACCTGGCATGCTCCCGGGTGACGCACCCAGTTGCTTTTCAGTGGTTTGCACAGAGTTCAAGTCAAGCAGATCACAAGGGCCACTGTAATATGTAGCTCGATATCTTAACGGAATCTATTGTGGGTAAAATGGCCTCTGCAAGCATTCAGTTGCACTAGGATGAAAAGAGGTTGAGAAGAATTGAAGAAATGTGGAAAGTGAAGAAGTTGTACACGTCTGGAACACCGAGTGCCCTGTGGTGTACATACAAGCGCGTTGCCGGTGGAATTGGTATGTGTCGGCAAACTACGTGAGCTTCACGGTGACGACGCCCTTGGCCGGCACGGACACGGAGACGGTCGACCCGTTGACGGCGGCTTGCGTGGCGGCGAACGTGCGCGTGTTGTCGGTGACGTAGGCGGCGGCCGCCTGGGGGACGAACCCTCCCATGAAGGAGACCGAGGCGGACTGTGCGGCGGCACCGTTGTTAGTGTGGACGAGGACGACGGAGCCATCGGTGTTGCGGACGGCCGCGGTGAGGACGCCGGCGACGGTGCCGGAGGTGGCGAGGCGTACGGCGCCCGGGCGGATGTGGCGGGACCACATGGCGAAGGCCCAGAAGTTGGCCGAGGGCGTGGCGGTTGCGCCGTCGAGGGTGTCGACAAGATGGCTGTCGGACTGCAGCTGGTTGAGTTCGAATCCTTCCCAGTAGAGGTAGGCCGACAGCCGGGCGTTGACGATGCCGACGGCGATCTTGTTGGCCCAGGTCATGCCCTCAGTCGGCCCGCCGTCCTTGTACCAGGTCGTGTCGAAGGCCTTTGTGATGCCGGACTCGGTCACCCAGGAGGACAGGCTGGTGTTGAGGACGCTGTCGGCGTCGGCCGAGTAGGTGTGCGAGGTGATGAGGCCGAGGTACTGCTCCATGCCGGCCGGGACGAGGGCGTTGGTGTACTTCTTTGTGGAGCCCCAGCCGACGGCGTCGCAGCAGGTGATTTTGGTGGTGAGGCCGGCCGACTGCAGCGTTTGGTACAGGGTCGGGATGAAGGAGATTGCCTCCTGGGCGTTGAAGCTGATCTGCATCTGGGAATAGCTTGGCCTGTGTTCCCGCGGTGCGGATTAGCTTTCTCCTTGGCGGGAAACGTGGACAGGAGAACCTGAGCAGCGGCAAGGATGCATGGGGTTGACGCACGAGAAGTCAGGCTCGTTGAGGAAGCCGACGTGGGTAACGTTGAGCCCGGTCTGTGCGTAGTACTTGATGTACTGCGTGAGGAAGTTGGCGTAGGCCTGTCGCCAGTCGCCTGAGTCGCAGGTATGGCCAGTAGTGCCGCAGAGGTATCTTCACGGAAAGTTAGACGGCGTCAGTCCTTTTTTCATTTTTTATTTTTATTTTATCTTTCACTTTTTACTTTAAGAACTATAAAAAAGATTGAAGGTGAAAACGACAACGAAGAACTAAACAGTGCGAGCGTGCATGCTTACCCGGCGGTGGCCTCGTTTCCACTCGTCTTCATGAACCCGGGGGCGCTCCAGGCGTCGGCGTAGATCTGGTTGACGCCGTAGGCCACGGCCTGCTCCGTGAACCACACCTGGCCGCTGTCGTCGCCGTCCCAGACGTAGGCGGGCGTTCCGTCGGGCGAGCCGGGGCTGGTGGGGAGGATACTATCCCCCCTACCGCCGGAGCCGATGCGGTTCCGGATGATGCTGAAGCCGGCGCCCGAGGTGGTGTCGAAGAGCAGGTCGAGGGCCTGCTTCTGCAGGGCCTTGGGGGCGTTCTGGAATTCCTTGGCGCGCCCGAAGGCCTGCGAGAAGCCGAAGCCATCGATGGCCTGCAGCGTTGCGTTGGCGTTCACCGTCACCTGACCGCGGGACAGGGTGACCAGGCACCCCATGGCAGCAGCGAGGGCGGCGAGGGCGACCATTTTACCGTGCCGCGTGGGGGGGCAGTGTGAGACTGGCTCAAAAACAGAGAGAGAGATAGCGAGAGAAAAACAAGAGCTCCAATGATCGGCAATCTTGTCTCTTGGCAGCTGTAATTCCTGTAGCCCGGATTCTCAGGCCTTGGCATGCAAGATATATGACGATCTAGCACCCGAGTACGGCGCCCTCGGGTTGTCTCCTTTGAGAGAGCGGCCGGGCATCCATTGGTGGACCTTTGGACATGCCAGAGGGACAGCGGAAAGGGGGCCTGGAACCAGGCAAACTACCTTGGCCGTGGTGATTTCCAGTAAATTGATCAGGAGCCTTCGTTTCCACGGTGCACACGAAGTATAGGACGACGGGTGACGATCTCCTTCTCCGCCTGTTCCCCCCTTCTCCCCCTTTTTTTTCTTTTCTTTTTCCGCTTCCGGAGAACTAGTTCACACACCGTGCGATGCTAAGCTTTCCGCCCACCTTGGAACCGTTGACGCCGGTGCGGAGTATACTCCGAAAACTCTGGCAGAAGGCTTGGCGATGGGGAGGTTAAGTTACAATAATTCGTATCAAAGCTCTGGCAGAAGTCTTGTTGATGGAGGCTAAGGCAGAATAATCCATGGTTATCGAAGCTCTAGTAGAAACTTTGGTGATACGGGATGTAAGGGAGGATAAGTTACGGTAATCCACGGTTATCAAAGCTCTAGTAGAAACTCTAGTGATAAGGGATAAGGGAGAATGACTTACGATAATCCATGGTCATCAAAACTCTGGCAGACGCCTTGATAGAAAGGTTAAGTTACAATAATCCATGGTCACCGTGTTTATATCGTGCAGAGAGTATCGGGCATGATACTTTTACCGTATTGTTCCAACAGTGCAACTATCATTGAGTACCTGTGTGACCTCAGGAGGGACCCGCCTTGTATTAGGTTGGCGCCGGCGCGGTTCGTCCCATTGACAGGACTCACATCCCTTCTCTTAGTATTGTCTTAATAATTGAGTTCGCAAAAGCATCATGAAGGTTTACCGCGTCTTTGTTTCAACACCTCTCTCTTCTCAGATTTGACGCTCCTCGATACTTGCCGATTTGCCTTTCTTCTTCCTTGGTCAGAAGTGCTGGGTAAACAGACGCCTTGGGCCTCGATGCCCGGTTTTTTTTTGTGTTTTGTTTTTTTTGTATGGGATGACGTTTCGGCTCTCTTTGGTGCCGGTAGGTAGTGTCGCTTATAGAAAGGGGGGTGGTGGGACATTGCTTGTTCTGTCATATTTCACCCCCAAGTACCGTTCGAGCTGCATGATTTGGGGAATAATCCTCCAGAGGTCCCGTCCCCGCCGGCTGTCGAGGATAGAGCAGCTGACATCTCGCTTGGATCTGCCGGCCAGAGCAAGACGAGACGATTGGCGCGCATGACGTATTCGTCGTTTGCGGCCAGCGGTAGAACCAAACTCGCCGCCGTTCCAAGAAGATGAAGAAGGGGAAAAGCCCCCCGGGAGGGCGGAGGTTGTACCCGAACCCGTGCGGACGGACGGCGGTAATTATTCCTTTCGGGAGATATTTAGGCAAATCTGAGATTGCTAGTGTACTTGAGGAGTGGGGAGAGAATGGGGTTGGGACCCAGAAAATCGGCCGGTACCAGAGATTAACGATGCGTTTCGTCTATGTTAAATTCCCACGAATGTGATCCAGACTTTTCCCCCCCTGTCTTTCTCCACCCGCGGAAGCCTGGAACGCTGGGCTCATTTTGTGTTGCGTCATGCGAATCTCTCGTATTCCCCTTCCGTGAACGGGCCAGACAGAGTCCCCATATTTGCAACGTCCAATGCAACTTGCGCCTTACTCGTTATATGAGAGAGAGGGGGCAGGGAGGTGGTAGAGAGAGTGTGTGAGAGAGAGATATCTATAAGTGATGTCTTGTCCTACCAACCTGGAAACGCTTGTTCTATTCTTCACCTCCACCTTCAAAGCCTCCCCCTCCACCATCACCGACCTCGACACATTCGTTCTGTATATACCATACATATACACATATAGAGGCCAACCGACATCATGAAGACCACAGGCATCCTCTCGTCGGCGCTCCTGCTGATCGCCTCCGTCGGCGACGTCGCGGCGCAGTGCCAACTCCCGACCACGTACAAGTGGACGTCCTCGGGGGCCCTGGCGCAGCCCAAGAACGGCTGGGTCGCGCTCAAGGACTTCACGACGGCGCCGTACAACGGCAAGCACCTGGTGTACGCGACGACGCATGACGCGGGCACGACGTACGCGTCCATGGCCTTCGGCCTCGTCTCCGACTTCTCGCAGCTCGGTTCCGTCAGCCAGACCAAGACGCCCTTCCTCGCCGTGGCGCCCACGCTCTTCTTCTTCCGGCCCAAGAACCTCTGGGTGCTCGCGTACCAGTGGGGACCCCAGGCCTTCTCGTACCGCACGTCGACGGACCCGACCAACATCAACGGCTGGGGCGCCGCCCAGCCCCTCTTCACCGGCACCATCTCGGGCTCCAGCACCGGCCCCATCGACCAGACCCTTATCGGTGACGGCTCCAAAATGTACCTCTTCTTCGCCGGCGACAACGGCAAGATCTACCGCTCCGAGATGGCCCTCGGCAGCTTCCCCGGCAGCTTCGGCTCCTCGTCCCAGGTCATCATGAGCGACACCGCCCAGAACCTGTTCGAGGCCGTCCAGGTCTACTCCCTCAAGGGCCAGAACAAGTACCTCATGATCGTCGAGGCCCAGGGCTCC
This sequence comes from Colletotrichum sublineola, assembly GCA_020631755.1. Lineage (NCBI taxonomy): Eukaryota > Fungi > Ascomycota > Sordariomycetes > Glomerellales > Glomerellaceae > Colletotrichum > Colletotrichum sublineola. Next base: position 37,363 of record JAHSQG010000022.1, read on the forward strand.
GGCGGCCGCTACTTCCGCTCCTTCACCGCCACCAGCCTCGGCGGCACCTGGACCCCCAACGCCGCCACCGAGTCCAACCCCTTCGCCGGCAAGCAGAACAGCGGCGCCACCTGGACCAACGACATCAGCCACGGCGACCTCATCCGCTCCGACCCCGACCAGACCATGACCGTCGACCCCTGCAACCTGCAGCTGTTGTACCAGGGTCGCAACCCCAGCTCGGGCGGCAACTACGACACGCTGCCCTACCGCCCTGGTCTGCTCACCCTCTCCAAGTAAAGTCGATCACGCAAGGTCGAACTGGGTCGACGGCTTGCTGCAGCGTGCCCGCGGAGCCATCTCGGGTTGGATCATGATTTCCGAAAAGGCCGTCGTCCACTTGCCTCATTTTTCCGTTTGAACATTTTCAACAGTGGCACATACTTTTCTTCGTTGCTCGTGTATATACTTTCTCCTCTGGACATACGAAATTGAATGGAGGGCCGCATCAGCTGGCCTTCCCCTTACATATCCCTACCCGTTCTATTGGCTGCGTCTGCCACAGTCAGTCCGTTCCTCATGTGATGTGTTCGTGAATGTGTGAACCTCGCAGTGAAGTTGTGAGTTGGAGGAGGGGATGGAAGAGATGCACCCCATACTCCTAGCGCGGCAGTCGCTCCCCCGCGCCAGGACCAGTTGAGCTGGGATAGATAGATCAAGGCCCCGTCTGGTTGGTTCCCATGGTGTGTGGTTGATGGTGGAGGTTCCCATGCACACACACACACACACACATTCAATGATGTCTTGGTACCGACCGATATGCTTCGTCCTCGCTGCGTCCTGCCGATGCATAGGCTCAATTTACCTATCTTGCTGCACCGCCTGTGTGGCGTCAAAACACTAATAACGGACCGCTCAGCGCATTCGGAGTGGCTTGTCTGTCCGCCAGCTCGCCGGCGTCTAGCCCAGCCACAGCTAAAGGTTGATCTTACTGGCGTGGCTTTCATGAGTGTACGCACTAATTAGCAAAAATAAGCCCGGTAGCGAGCGACAAGATGGAGAGAGAGAGAGACCCTTTTTCGCCCCTAAATCCTGATGACGTTCTGCGGGGTAAACCATCTCTGGCCCCCCCTGACAAGAACAAACCACAGAAGTAACGAGACTCTGACCATCAACGCATGTCGTGATTGGCGGGCGTGGGGGGAAACCCCAGATCGCAAGGCAAACGCCGCTTTTTCAAGGGTCTGATGCCGACGCAGGCCAGGGAGGAGGTCGCGATACCGCGCGCATCGGACAACTGCATCGGCTTCGCGAGTCTCGGGTCTCCCAGAAGACTAGAAAGCGAAGGGCGAGCGAGCGGACACTCACCAACGCCGCCGCCGCCGCCGCCGCCGCCGCCAAAAAAAGAGACAACAGGAACCTCGCCCCGTGCGCGCACCCTCCGGCGCATCATGGCGGCATGGTGCAGCCCGCCTCGGTGTCGCGCCACGAGAGATAGTCGCGAGCCGCGTCCCTCCCTGACTCGCGCCTCTGCTGGCCTGACTTGACCTGATCGGAACGAACCTTCCCGGGGATTGAGGTGTGCCTTCATTGGACGGACTCTCCTCCGTGGCTGATGTATGGCGACTAACACTTGCTGCGCCGTCGGGGGAGCCCAGAGTAGGAGGGATGAAGCGGTCCAAGATCGGTTCACCGGCATCTCCCCACCTGAGTCCGACGAAAGAGTGTCTGTGGAAGACCAAGAGATGAACCCGCTAGCACACGACCGATCGGGCCTCCGTGCTCAGTCCAGTTGACCAGGCGCCAGACCTGGATGGGATGCAATGCAATGCAATGCAATGCAGATACCGAAAACCTGTCAAAGTACGTATATGGGTGTTCAATAATGCTTGTTCAATTGATGGGTATATGGTCGTGAATCTAGTGTTGTGTGTCCGGCCATAGCGGCGGGGGGACAGTTCGTAGGGGGGTATTCCAGGTTGAGGGGGGGGGGGGGTCCGCGGTGGATACTCAAAGTTCGGAGGGGGGTGTCCGCGGTGGGGCCGATAAGTTATGAAAAAAGCTACCTGCGAATATTAAGATAGTTACACTATAAGAATACCCCCCTACAAACTATTAACCTACTTAGGGGTATATGCTTAGCATATGCTAAGAAATATAGTACTTACCTTCTATAACTATAGAAGACTTCTCCCTAAGTCTATCCCCTAAATCCTCTATAGTTATAGGAGGTAAGTACTATATCCTTAGTATATACTTAGTATATACTAAGGATATAGTACTTACTTTCTATAACTATAGAGGACTTCTCCCTAAGTCTATCTACTAAGTCTTCTATAGTTATAGAGGGTAAGTACTATATTTCTTAGCATATGCTGAGTATATACTCCTAAGTAGGTTTATAGTTCGTAGGGGGGTATTTTATGTTAAGAGGCTGTTACTAAGATACTGTGCCTACGTATTTTATGCTCTGTATAAGGTGTGTATAAATTTAATACCCCCCTGGGAGCTTTTGGGGAAACCTCGGACACCCCCCCCTCAGCTTGGAATACCCCCCTACGAACTGTACACCCCCATAGCGGCAACATGCGCGTGTCATCTAAATCCGTTGTTTTGAGTGGGGAAATCCACCCCAGAAATGCTGCCGACATTGATCTAGCGTCCACCGGGGGGTGGGGCTGACGCTGTGCCTATACGCCGGCACTTCAACAACCTTTCGCCTAGTGACGAAAACCAACAGCGTGCTAACCAACGGCGGGGGTCTCTCTCTCTCTCTCTCTCTCTCTCTCTCTCTTCTGGTCCTGTCAGCCGAATTATAAACCCCTACAAGGACCCCCTCCTGTCTCGAGCTCTTTTCATCCCTCCTTCAAAAAACATCTGGCATCCCAGTCTGATCGAATATTCGTCTCTCCGTCCCACCTAACTCCAATTTAGACATCATGGCTAGCCCCGCCGGAAACATCTCCTTCGAGGGTAGGCGAACACCCCCCCCCCCGCGATCCTCATGAACCCTTGAGGAATTGGACACTGACTGTGACTCGGATTGGCAGACTTCCTCGGCCTCGAGACCGCCGTCTTCGAGTGGGCTGACAGCTACGACTCCAAGGACTGGGACCGCCTCCGGAAATGCATCGCCCCTGAGCTCCGCGTACGTGAACCACTCATCTCGTCCCCCGCCCCCCCCCCCTCCCCCCAACCACCACCACCACCACCACCACCACCACCACCACCACCACCCAACCCTTGCCTCTCATCCAAATACGCTTCGCATTCATATGCCTCATTATATATTTCACATTATCATGTCCAATAGTGCTCCAACCTAATCTCATGCCAGATTGACTACCGCTCCTTCCTCGGCAAGATCTGGGAAGCCATGCCGGCCGAGGAGTTCATCACCATGATCTCGGACAAGGCCGTCCTCGGCAACCCTCTCGTCAAGACGCAGCACTTCATCGGCGGCACCCGCTACGAGCGCGTCTCCGACACCGAGGTCATCGGCCACCACCAGCTGCGCGTCCCCCACCAGAAGTACACCGACGCCTCGCGCAAGCAGGTCGCCGTCAAGGGCCACGCCCACAGCTACAACAAGCACTGGTACCGCAAGGTCAACGGCGTCTGGAAGTTCGCCGGCCTCGCCCCCGAGATCCGCTGGTCCGAGTACGACTTTGAAGCCGTCTTCGCCGAGGGCCGCGACTTCGTCAACGACGAAAAGACCGACGTCAAGGTCGTTGAGAAGGAGCTCGAGACCGCCATCGCCCACTAAGCGGCGGGTGGGCACACCGGTACATGTACAACTCGTACTTCACACACACAAGCGTATTGAAATGAGGGGAAACAAGTGAATAATTCCCCCTTCGAATATGGGAAAGGCGAACTGGGAAATGTCGTTTGATTGGGGTAAATACATGGTATCATGAATGTCTGCATGAATACACGAGAATTGCCACCACCCACCTACCTACCTACCTGTCTTGTTGCATGTTTCCTAAAACAAAGTTCATCTTGATCGTGACATTTGCTGGAGTACAACTCACCGTTCAGTTGAAGTTCTCATAATCCACATCATCAAGCAGAGAGCATCACCCTCCTTCACTTGACCAGCAAGCGCAAGAAGGTCCTCGCCCCGCCCCGTCAGCGGGAACCCCCTTCGCGGCGACGGGCCTCCTCCAGCGCCCACCGGAGCTCCTCCTCAAACAGCCAGCAGCCGCGACCGCGCGCTATTTCGGCCTCGAGGGCGCGCCTGAGCACCTCGGCCGTCCCGCGCAGGAGCATGGTGTTGACGGGGCACCGCTCGAAGCGGCAGCGCCTGCAGACGTGGCCCTGGAGGTCCGTGTCGCCGCGACAGAAGCAGGGGTACACGTCCTGGTGGACGCAGTGCCGGTTGTCGTCTTGCACGCCGGCGTTAGCGCGGGTCGGGTTCGTGGGCCACGGCGTCGGCGTCGGGAGGGAGTCGGCGTTGCGGAAGCGGGACGGAGCGGGGGCCGGCGGAGGTGAGGGGGCGGCCGTGGCGACTGAGCGGTTTGGCGCTGGCGGGACCTGGGATGAAGGATGAACAGGGTTAGAAGTAAAGGCGATGCTGGGGATGTAGGGCCTAGCAGGGCTGGTGTATTGGCCGGGGTAAGTACTATTATCTTGAGGGGCAGACATCTTGGGACACTCTCGGAGTTCCTGTTCGTCTGGAAGGGGGGGGGGGACTACCTGTGTGAAGCTGAGATGATTTGAGTGTGGATTGTACGATGTTGATGATGGTAATGACGATGATGGCCGTGAAAACGGGGGGATGTCGGCTCGGTCACCCAATGTTATTATACTGTATGATGCATTCCTCTCTAAGTGTCGACTGTTCACTTTCAAGGCGTTGTTCTGGACATTGTGGACCGAGTATGCTTTCACTGGGCGCCGCCCCTCCCACAAGGCATCGATTTTTCTTTGTGACGATGATCCGTTTGTCCCATCAGCATTCGAATCCAAGGCCCCGGGAGGCATTGTCGGGAGTCACTGATCTTGCCAAAGTGCGTACATATACATTGTGTATGAAAACCCTTTCCTTGTCAAACTATCCTTTGCTACTCTGTCGTTGGCAATATACAATAGGACAGACAGATTTACATACTCCTAAGCGTTCTGGCAGTTTGTTCAGCTATAGATAGTCCAGGACTTGTGACGACTTTCAAGTTCATCGTTGTTTAAAGACAAGGAAAAGATGACCATTTGACTAGGTAGACAGAACCGTATTTTTCAACACATTCATTCCTTGACTTTTGCTGATAATTGATTTGTTGTATTAACAGAAACGCCGTCGACTCGACACTTGTCCGACCGCGACTACCCTGCTGTAACAAGGAGTGATGATATATGTTGACTTGGGCATGTCTGAGTCAATCGAAGCAGTCAACGATCCTAATTGAGAGTGTTGGAATCGACACATAAGTGTGAGACCACCCTAGAGACTGATAGTCCTCGACAAGGCAAGGAAGACGTCTTACACGAGGCGATGCAATGTTGATGTTCGTCTTGCTACTCCTATTGCGCATCGGCATCTCCGGCGAGCGACCGTCACGTGCCCCACAGCGGAAGATGTAGAGCCCGAAAGGCCGATGAAGCTTAGACCAATCACGATGAGGATGACATCGGTACGGTACGAGGGGCAGAGGTAGAGAAGAGAGAGAGAGAGAGAGAGAGAGAGAGAGAGAGAGATGCAGATGCCACGGAGCGCACGGAGCTGGATCCAAAGCTTCGACGGGGGGGGGGGAACGTGGAGAGCACCGGCCGACATCGTTTACTTTCTTTTAGGAACCCAACACCTTCACTGCTCTCCTCGACGGCCTCGCGCATACAGCCGGATTTTGATTTTTTTCTTCTTTTGCCGGGCACCACTTTCGGACCTCCAAACACCCACCCACTCGCTCACGAAACAGAAGCGGCCCGCATCCGAAGCATTATCGCCATGGACTACGTCGACAAGCGACTGCAGGAGGAAGCTGTGAAGCCTCACGTCGGACACAGGTAAGAAACCCTCGCACCTGTGCATCGACCTCTCCTCTCCCCAATGGCCAAACCGCTAAACCTTCTTCCCTCCCAGTAACGACGCCTTCTTCACCCCCCTCAACATCCTCGTCCTCCTCATCCTCGGCTACACCATCTACGTCTTCCTCCGCCCGAACCCGCCCCCGGTCCTCCCGAGGGAGCCCCCCGCCACCGTCTTCCGCATCTTCACCCCGCGCGAGCTGCTGCCCTACACCGGGGAGAACGGCGGCCCCATCTACGTCGCCGTGCGCGGCCGCGTCTTCGACGTCACCGCCGGCCGCAACTTTTACGGCCCCGAGGGCCCCTACTCCAACTTTGGCGGCCGCGACGCCACCCGCGGCCTCGCCTGCGGCAGCTTCGACGAGGACATGCTGACGGCCGACCTCGACGGTCCGCTCGACACCCTCGATGGCCTCGGCCCGGACGAGGAGGAGGCCCTGCGGGGCTGGGAGGAGACGTTCGAAAGCAAGTACCTCGTCGTCGGCAGGCTCGTCGCCGCCGCCGACAAGGACAAGTGAGGGGTGTGTGTGTGGGGATATTGCTTGGGTTGTGCTAGAGAAGGACGGGGGGTTTTTTTTTTTTCGGAAGGACATGTACACAAAAGGGTCTCAAAGGCAGGAAATAGAAGCCATCTAGAGGCTAGGCTGTCGCATCACGGCTCATGTTCATGTGGACGGCGGGGCCACTGTGGTGAACGTTAAACCCGACCTTCCAAAGCACACAACCCCGGTGCCTGTTTCGCTTCTTTGACCGTTTCTCGAGGAACTTGAGCACTGCTTTCATGGCAGCAACAGGATACGGCACTCTTGAACGTGACGCGTGGTGACACCGAAGGCAAGCAAGCAAGCAAGCAAGCAAGCAAGCAAGCAAGCAAACAATGCAGACGGGCGGGGTGTCTGCGTTCATGTTGCCGATTAAGAAGTCAATCCGACTTGGTCGCACTGGGAAACAATTCCTGTGGGTTCCTTTTGCATTCTATCAAAGCCCACGTTCTGCGCCCGGGGGCATGCATGGTATTGCGCTATCTAGACACAATACGAGCATGATGCAAGGGGTGCTTGAGGCGGCACTAGCCAGAGCTCGCAGGCCGTTTGCTTCCAGAGAGTCTACAGGGCACAGTCAGACTACGCAGTATAGCGCCTCTGCAGTTGGGCCGTGGGAGGCGGGATGAACGAATGGGCTGACAGCCGTGGCTGAGGACCCCGCCACGCCCCGGTTGATGTACATAGTAGGCAACGAGATTTCGACACGATGGATCCGTGTGGCTGGACGGTTATTTCGAGCTTTTCATTGCTGCCTCGAGGGGATCCTTCGAAGTACGAGCACAACAAGCATGAGCACGCTCGCCGGGCCAGCAGACCTTCTTGATGCGTCCCGGGTTCTGCGGGGATGCGGAGGGGGGAGCGCGTGGCCGGGGAAAAGGCCGAGTCCTCGTGGGTCAGGGCACGAGACGGGATGGAGGACATAGGAAATTGGAGGTGTGCAGATGTCAAATCTTTGCTGATGTCGATGATGATGGATGGTGAACAGGAACGGGGAACGGGGCGAACACTGTGAGACATTCCGTCACAATGCGGACGCGAGAGTCGGTCCCACTCTGCTGCACCTCACCCGTCCACCCATCACAACATCCGCTCCGCTCTCATGCCTCAAATCTCACTCTGCGGCAGGCTGCCTCAATGGGTTGTGTGGTATCATTGTTCTCACCACTTCACTCCCTCCGGAGTCCAGTCCTGAGGCCTTGTTCCTCCCATTTCGCGCTCTGCACGTATAACCACCGGGCCTTCAAGTTCTGTAAAAAAGGAATTGAATGGCTGGCAGGCAAGAACAATGTGGCTGACGATGTTCCCAGGCAAGTTTGGGCTTGGGAGCAACTAAATTTAAATGTAGTCCCCGCCACCCCCTCCCCCGGCTTGTCGAATTCGGCCATGGGTGCAGATGCCACGGCGCCTTGGTTCTCTTGTCCCGAATGTGGATTGTGCCTCGAGTTTCTGGCTGTACCACTCGAAGAGATAGACAGAGAGAGAAGCTCTTTTTCTGCCGTGGCTTCTGTGTAGTTTTACCCTGCGGGAACATTGGATTGGTTAGCTGCAGCTTGGGAGGCATAGCCCCTGGGCAAAGATTATTACATACCATTCGTGCCTCGCTCCATCGGCCAGTCACCTTGCACCAAACGTGTCTCACCGTCTCACATCATTCGGGAACGGCGCAAGGAAGGGAGGAAATACACCACATGCCATGTTGCTCGTGGCTTACACTCCCGCAGCTGCGGCATAAGATGCTCAGCCCTCAGCCTTAGGAGAATCAGAAGGGGGGGGAGGGGAAAGAAGCCAAGCGAGATTGATAAAGGAATAGTGAGTAGTGAAGGGGAAAACAAGCTCATCGATGATGGTCTGTCTGTATGCAGAGCACCGCTGCATCACCACCACCACCCCCTTCTGCTCACTCCGGCCTCAGCCTCAATCCGTCCATTCGACGCACGCTAGCGTCGCCAGCCATTCCTTTGCTCTTTAGGCCCAGCTAACCAGCTCATCTGTCATCATTGTCGCACTTTGCGCCTTAAGAGCGTCCAGGTCGCACCTCTCGCCCGTCCCGTCCTCTTGTCTTGCAGTCTTGATGTTTTGATTTCTTCACCTGCTAACAACGACTCAATCCTCCACCTTGAACGGCAATCGACCGGTATCCCTGTCCCCAGACCCGAGTCTCTGGATACTCAGCGAGACCAGCCACTTGAGACCGAGACAACCGACAACGAGACACATCAGTGATTGGTTGCAGACACTGATCCTACGCGGAATCAGTTGGACCTCGAATCCCACCCATCTGGCCATTTGCATGACGCCCACCAACACCACTGCCCGACGAGGACTTCACACACCTCGAGGTCCACCTCCCCTCTTCCTTCTCGACCAACACTCGCTACGACCGCAACACCAGCCCATACAATCAACACCGGGCGAAACTCCGCCTCACACATCCATGGCACCCTCACGGAGGAAGACCCCAGGGCTCCCGGGCGCCCTCCGGCACCTCCCCGTCCTCGTCCTCCTCGCCGCCGCCCCCGTCGCCCTCGCAAAGTACCAGAACAACTTTGACCTCTACCCGGCCGCCGCCCAGCCCTGCCTGTACGCCGCCTCCGACGCCAGCCGCTGCGACGGGGACACCGTCGCCACCATGAACACGTGCCTCTGCAGCGACGCCCGCGGCGGCTTCGTCACCTCCTCGGCCGTCTGCATCGGCCGCGACGCCCGCGCCACCCTCCGCACCGTCTACCAGTCCATGAGCACCGCCTGCTCCGACTCCAAGTCGCCCATCGCCCTGACCGAGGACCAGTTCCTCGCCCTCGGCGCCCGCGGCGCCACCGCCTCCTCCCTGCCCGTCACCCCGTCCGCCACCCCTTCCGCCGCCTCCTCGTCCTCCGCCTCGCGCACCACCTTCCTGACCACCACCACCGGCGGCGCCACCGTCACCGTCACGAGCGCTCCTCGTCCGAGCCAGACGTCGTCGTCGTCGTCGTCGTCGTCGTCCGGTCTCAGCACCACGGCCAAGATCGGTGTCGGCGTCGGCGCCGGCGTCGGTGTGGCCGCCCTCCTCGGCCTCGCCGCCTTCATCTGGCGCCTGAAGCGGAGCCGCGACACCCACGACGAGTCTCACCGGCCCATGCTCGGCGGCGGGGTCGGCGCCGTCGGCGGCCGGGACCCGTACCACCACCACCACCACCACCACCAAGGCCCGTTTACCGAATACAGCCCGCCCGCGAGCGTCGGCGGCACCCCGTACGTCGGCGCCGCCCAGGAGTACAAGAGCGAGAACAAGCAAGCCGGGTGGAGGCCGGCGTCCGCCATTACGCAGAGCACGAGTCCCGGCCCCGGCAGCGGCGGCGTGCAGACGTGGGCGACGAACTCGCCGCACCCGCTGTACGCGCAGCCTCAGCAGCAGCACGCTTGGGGACATCACCCGCAGGCCGCCTACGCCTACGCGCCTCCGCCGCAGCAACAGCAACAGCATCAGCAGCAGGGCGGGGTGTTCGAGCTCGCCTCCATACCCGTGGCCTCGCCCCCGCAGACGTCTCAGCCTCACCCGCCGGATGCCGTGGAGATGCCGGCGACCGAGGTGCAGCCGCGTCCGGCGAGGTACCAGTACCCCTCATAGAGGACAATAAGGGTCTTACGTGGAAGGGAGGGATGATAATAGGACGCGGCAGGAGTTTGAGGGGAAGGATTGTGTAAAATATTCTGATACCTTGGGCGGCATTTTGCATCAGCGGCGGGGCCGGCGCGCTCCGGATCCGGGCCGGGATCCTTGGACACTGGGAAAAGTCGCATTTTGAATATAGCGTTTGACTTGTTTACTACATCGGTGTTACAATCTGCTCTGGAGGCAAACCATGGTAAATACATTTGAAAGTGTGTGCCAACCCCGACGGGATAAGGGGGAGAGAGAGGGGGATTTGACCTTGTAATCATCCTGCTAGCATAGTGTGGCCTATTGGGGAAACCCGCGTGCTCTTCGCGAAATCAGTGTGACCTCAACAAACCTCGGTATATATGATGGAGTAGGGCTAGCTAAATGGGAACCGGGAACAGAAAAATTAAGTCTTGTTTGACCGAGACTGATCAACAAGTCTCATGCCGCAAAACTACACCCAGTCTCTTCCAAGATTCACGACATGGCCATGTGTATTTTCGCGTATTGCAACGACTTCTCCTAGAACTATATGTCTCGATCTGGCAAACATCTCGGTTCCATGTACATAATTTCGGTATCTATCCCTAAGCTAGATCCTTGGAGACTTGGAACCGTACCCTACGATCCTCAGCCCTCTCCTTCAATTCGGGCGCCAGTCGCAGAAGCACCAACAGCCCGAAGTGGGCAGCTCGCAGTTGGTGTCGCGCTGGCTCCAGGTGAACCTGCCGCGGCCGTCGCACTTGTAGTTGTAGGGGGCGTAGTAGCAGTAGCGGCGGTCGACGGGGCAGGCGATGTCGCAGTCGCGGCGGCGGAGGGTGACGGTGTCCCCGGTCGAGACAACCGCGTCGTGGTCGTGGTCGTGATGCTCTTCCTGGGCGTCGGCCTCGAGGGCATCGTGTGCAGTGTTGTCGGGGCCCACGGCGGCGCCAGCGGTGACGAAAGCGGCGACGCCGGCGAGGAGGAGGACTGTGATGGGTTATCATAAGAGGAGTTCCAGTCAAGGGTCTGTGGAGCGGACGTACAGCCCGTCTTCATATCAAAGACTGAAGTGTTTGTTTTGTTTTTGAAAGGCAAGGTTACGGAAGAGTATATTTTGGACGGACAAGACTGTTCGAGTGAAGAGTAGATAGAAGATGAAGGCCAGAGAGAGGGTGACATTTATCTACAATATATTGATGTATCAAACACTGTTCCTAGAGAGGAGGACTCGACGCAAAGAAGGGCAAAGACGTAGTTCCTTCCTGGCATCAACATCATGGGTTGCTCTTGCCTCCATCAATCTGAAGCTGAGCTGTAATCCCCGATAAGAGCACTGGGGGGAGGGACTTCCTGCTTCTTCCACCCCCATTGGCAATGACATCACGAAAACATATTATATCAATAGTTTTCTGTTTGTCATAACTTCGTTTCATCTCGGGTATGATGATGATGATGATGGCGGTGGTGGTGATGGTGCTCGAAAGGCTTTGTTTGTTGCGGTGCAGATAGCAGGATGAACGTCGTGCCACCTGACCCGCCCCTTCGCTGACAAACATGGTGAACGGCCTCTTGGAGAGATTATTTTTGATTCTCGTTTTCTACATAATCGATGCCAAGCTGTATTTCAAGCATATTTACTCAAGGCCCTCTCCGTATTTGCGCAGTTGTGGCTTTGTGTGTTGGGGACTGGTCGCCAGGAAGAGTGCCTGTTGTTGATGAATAACATCCCAGCTACGTACGCCACGAGCCTTGTCATGCATTTGGCCACGGGAGTTCTCGTGTTTGTTTGCTGCTTGCCAGTGCCCACACGTCTACAGGGAAGGGAGAAAGAAAGCCTAGCAAACTTGTCGTCTTCTCGGCGTTGCACAATCTTCTTGGGTCCCGCCATCTGCTGACAGAACTCGTATCGAGCTTCAGTGGTACGTACGACAAGTAGAGAACCACGAAAGCAAGGAAATCCGGGAGCAGAGATGAAGGGTGAGGAAGAAGAAAAAGAACAAGAATCAATTAGCCACTATTTTGGACAAATTCCCTGCCAAACAGTGCCACCCAAGAGAGTTACAGATACAATGAATACATGCTGAAGAAACAAATACGCGCTTCCATTTCTAATGCTTTTCCGTTGCAAGAACATGAAACTAAAATAAAAAATGTAAACATTAGACCGACGCCCCCCGTCTCCTGCCTTTGCCACCCGCAGCCGTCGTCTGGTTGAGCCAGGCCATCTCCTCGTCCAGCCGGTTGTAGTGCGCGTCGACGATCTCCTGGTCGAGGTAGTTGAGCCGGTGACCGCAGCGCGTCCACTTGACGTCGTGCGCCGTGGCCGAGTTGTCGCAGCACCCGCCCCAGCAGTCGCCGATGCGCTCGATGACGGGCTGGTACCTGGCCGCCTCGCTGCGCCGGCTGCGGTCGATGATGTTGAGCATCGACGGGATCGCCGTCTCGTGGAAGAGGTCCGCGCATCCAAAGACGTGCGACAGGAAGATGAAGTCGCCGAAGAAGCGCCGCGGGATGTAAAAGATGTCGGACCATCCCACGCAGAACTCCTTCTCCTCCACCACGTACCCGCGGTTCATCCGGAGCACCTCGCCGTTGGCCGCCACCACCCCCTCGTTCAGCCTCAGCGACCACCGCCACCAATCGGCGTTGATCGCCGGGTCCGTCATGCACATGTACCGCGGCCCATACGCGTCGCCGTTGATCTGCCGCGTGTTGTGCGTCGTCGGGAACCAGATGGACTCGCGGTTCGTGTCCATCCACGCCATCGGGTCGATCCACGAGTCAAAGTGGAAGTACATCAGGCCCTCAATCTCGGGCTGCTCGTCCAGGATCAGCTTCATCGTCCGCGCCACCTGCACGTACACCGTCTCGTGGTGCGGGTACTGCGAGTGCGTGAGGTTGTGGTAGTCCGCCGGCTTGTCCTCCATCACATCCGGCATCGACACGTGCACCGTGTGGAAGAAGGGCTCATACTTCATCAGCAGCGGCACCCGCTCCATCCGCTTCGAGTTCCACCGGATCATCGCCAGCGTGTTGCTGAGCGGCGACGCCGAGAGGTTGCCCGGCCCGCTCGTTATCTTGTACGGCTCCTTCCTGTCCGTGAACGGCCTGATGACATCCGCCGGCGGCGTGAGGCAATGGCCCTCGACGTCTTCTCGCATGTGGAGCCTGTATTCCGGAGTATGCGGGGGCTCCGCCACCGTCGCGAACGGTACGATCCCTGCGCCGACGAGGCCAACAATCGCCAAGAGGCCGAGCTTCAACTTCTACCGCCGCGGTTAGTCGTCTCGCACTCCCGAAGCGTCTGAGAGGGACCCTACCTTGAGAGTCTGGGACGCCGGAGAGCTGGGCGCCCTGTAGTCCACAGGAGGCGCGACGTGGTCCTTGGTGTGCGCGAACTTCATGTATGCAAGGGTGACCGTGAGAATGATGGCCGTGCCGGGGATGACGAAGTTGCTATATTGCGTCGAATAGTGGAAGGCACACGTCAGGAGAAGGACAACAGTTGTCATATCGTTGGTGAACCATCGAACCCATGCGTCGACTCCTACTACAAATCAGCCACCGACATCCGGCATCGTGGGTTGGAAAAAAAAGAAAAGGAAAAAAGGGGAAAAAAAAAAAAAAAAAAGCTTACTCTTGTACGTGACGGTGCTCACCATAGCCACGGCGGTGCCCAGCAGCACCACCGAGAGAGCCTTTCTATCATAGCCATACAAGAACCCGGGCTCGTACGCGTTGTGGTGCCGGACGAGCATGTACACGAAGAGGTTGAGGACCGCCCCCATTGCGCCCAGAACGACGTTCGCGCCGTTCACGCCGAGTTCGATACCCTTCAGCAGCCTCTCGCTGTAGATGTCGGACAGGGCGCTGAAGCTCGCCTGGGCCACGAGACCCGTGTACAGCCGGAGCGGGTACGTCGACGCCCTCGCGGGGTGTTGTGGAAAGTACTGGGACAGCACAAGGCCGGATGTCTGGAACCTGGGTTAGCCGAGAGAAGTCTCGAAGCGGTCGTGAGCCCTATGCGCGCGGGCGCGAGAGCCTACCTGGATCAGAAAGACCATCCACCAGATCTTGTGGCCTCTCAAGCCAAAGGCCGGTGCCGTGATGAGGGCAGCGGCGACGGCGATCCCGCTTTTGGTGAGATGGACGGTGCCGGGGTCGACCACCAGCAAGTTGACAAACATCTACATCACAACACGACAGGGTCAGCCTTCATTCGACGCATCCACGCCATTCATCCGATTGTCTCCCCCCTCCTCCTTCCCAAGGATCCGTACCAGGTTGTTGCTCAGCATCTGCAGCAAAGCGGCCCTCATGAAAGCGAACCTGACGTCCGGCTCTTCCCAAACGTAGCGCCAGAGCGCCTTGAGGCTCCCAACCTGCGCGATCGGCGAGTGCTTCTCGACAAAGGCGACGCACCTGCCGGGCGACCGACCGTCCTCGGAGTTGACATCCGCCTCGGCCGGTATGCTGCCGAGCGACGAATACTGGGCGCCGGCGGCGGCGCGCTTGCTGATCTCGCGCTTCAGCAGGAGCGCCGCAGCGGCGAAGCGGAGCATCTCGGACATGACCAGGCTCGACGACGGCGAAAAGTTGAATTGCCCTCGCTCGCGGGCGTTCCAGAGGTTGACGACAGCGCCGGCCTGGAGCAGCACCAGTCCGAGTGCCGCCAGACACGGAACCAGGCCGATGACACCGGATCCGACCGCCGCCTGAGCGCGGCGGACAAAAGACCGGGTTAGCGACATGGGAGGGGAAAGGCGGGGCGGAAGAAGAAAGAAAGAAAGAAAGCGGGAAACGTGGGCGACGCGCGGCCTCGAGTTTCGATTCGTAAGTGCTGCTCGCCTCTTTTTGATTTTGATTTTTTTTCCCCTTCGTGGTCTTGCGGCGAAAAGAACCACGATTCTGTCCCCGTGCGACGAGACGGAAAGTCGTGTTTGTTTGTTTGCACACCTCCCCCCTTTTTTTTTTCCTTCTTCGCTGTTGTTTTGTTTGACGTCAGACTCGGGAGGAGAGAACAGATGGACAGCCCTCTCGGCTTGGGAGATACGAGCCCGCGGCGGGGCGAGGATCGGCGTTGGCGAGAGAAAGTATCCGTCTTCTCCCAGTCTCAGGAACGCGGTCCGCACGGAACAGAATGATACCTTTGCTGCGTAGGTAGGGATAGATCTTCAAGCCGAGGAGGAAAAAAATAAAAAATAAAAAAGACCAGGGACCATCCAGGGGGATCGTCGGGAGACAACGGATGGGAATCTCTCTCGACTATATAATCTGTTACGTCTTTTTATCCCAAGGGATTATTCAAATTCCAAGATTCGGACTCGAGGGCCATGGTTGGAATCTAGGGTTGTCTTGGAATAACTTTCGGAGCCAAGGGCTGTCTAGGACAGAGACCAGGAGTTGGGTTAGATCCACGCATGCGGAATCTAGTTGTCTTAAATCATGTGTGAGATTCTTACGGGACTTGTACTGACTGGGGGGTTAAACTTTAGCCTGATACTGTGGCAGATTGATTGTTACTTGCTCGTCACTCGCTGCCTATTTGCATGATCCCCGTCATCTCTTGCGTATCAGTGAGAACGAGTGGGCCGACGATATGACGCTACAAGCCTGCCCGGCTACGATGCACCGAAACTCTGGCGATATATCCGTACCATGTAGGTATATCCGTACTAGTTATGGAATGCAAAGGTGTCCTTGCCCGGCGAGAGAATCAACCCTGGGATGTCGTCCGGCATGTGCTTGTCAGCCTTTGACCGATTTACATGGGGTGATGGCCGGCGCACTAATGTTGAGGCTCACACGCCAAAGCCACGCCTCGTATACAAAAGAGCCATTGTGCGGAAGAGACCCGCGAGGGTCCTAGTGTCCGTACCCGCCCCGTTACTACTCTTCACCAAATTCTCGGGTCAAAAGGGTGAGGGACGCCACGCGCCTTTGCCATCAAGCCTCCCCCCCCCCCGCTTCCTTACCTTGAGCGCTGCGTGGTTTTCCTCGTGGCTCCGTCCCTACAAAGAACAAGCACATTCACAGTACCGCAAGCGGGGAGAGAGAAAGAAGGGGGGAAGGGACGCGTTGTTGGTCCAGAAATCTAGCTTTCATGACGAGTCGCAGGGGCTGTCACGGAATGGCCCATTCGCAAGGGCGGAGCCAGCACCAAAGAAAAGCCAGATTGATCGTCAGCTTACGCCAGGGCGTGACCCGCGTTTCCCTATTGGACCGTCCCATGTCTTATCACTCAGCGCCGGGGGGGGGGGGGCTGAGTTGCCCATCTTTCGGCCTGGTCAAGGCCGCGCCCCCTCCTCCCGGCTCCCACTCCAACACACCATGTAGCAGTCGTGACGGCACGCTGGCTGCAGGGTTGGAATTGGTACAAAAATCGGGGACAAAAAGCAATGGGGGAGAGACTTTGGAGAAAAACAACATCTCAATACGCTCACCTGACATGAGACGAAACGAGGTCTAGGTGCCACTGACTGTATAAACACAAGAATTGATGGGCACCGGTGGTTCATCTACCGCGTATCCATTGAACTGCAACTGCCGGTGATAACAGGGCGGAACGGAACAAAAAAACCATCAAACTGTGGCGGGTTAGAAAAAAAACCTTGAATCGAAAGCGGAGTACCCGGACGCTTCTGACGGGATTCCCCAGCTTGTCAGACTCCACGACGAGTTTGAAACACATGAACCAATCTATTTAAGGTCTGGCCCACGAGACAACCCAACAGAAGGCATGGCATAGGACACACACATGTCGCCAACTAAAGAGCGGCATTGGCATATGGCAAATCGGGGACCTCCATCGACTTCGCCCGGCCGACGGGGTTGGTTGCTACTCTGGGAGCATCCTTCCCGCCCTTCGGGTCGAGTGCAGACTTGCAGCGACGGTCTCGATAGATTTCGCGCGTGTCAGTGGAGCAAACAGGTAGTCTGACGGGCGTGAAGGGCATCTCTCAACTCCACCGCGCCAAGGGAGCGAGCGAGTGACCTGATGGAGGAGCAGTTTCCACGTGGCTTGTTTGCCCACCACGCACACCATCCCCCTCGAGAAGGCCTTTTCCAATTCGACATTCATGCTGATGTCCATCATGGACTTCCGCAGGAACCCACTGCCCGGTTTTCCGACCAGATGGGCTGTGATCCAATGTGGAACGGCGTCTCCCCCTGTACTAGTACCGATAGGTCGCAATTGGAACATGGTCTTCCGTAGATCCTACTGGGACCGCCGCCTCAGCGATGTGACTTGCGTATCTTCATCGCAGTGTGTCCAGGCACGCCACTGGAGCCTTCTCCACACCATATCTTCTTGGCCTGTGGGGGTCATCCATCCCGCCATCTTGGCGCTCGTTGGGGTCGAGGGCTCGGTATGGATGAAGCACGACGCAAAGATGTAGGTTCTCGCTGAGGATGGAAGAAGACGTATCAATCTCCATCGGTGCGATCAGCTTCCGCCGCTCACACACTCGATACCCAAGCACGGACTCTGTCACTGTAATAGGTACCATTCTCATGGGGATTCAGTGGCAGCACAGTACCATGGCGATACATAGCACCCCAAGTACAGTGGTGGCTCTTAGGAGAAACTCGGTCAGCAAGGGTGAGAGAGACATCCCGCCTTTGTGTGAAACAGACCTGGAGTTAGTAGATAGAAGCCTGAGTCGATCGGTGGCACCCATCAACCGAGTCAACGATTCCCATAGGATATGGGTCCGTTGAATTGACCTACGGGCCTTAAGAAGTCCATCTTGTTTAATCCAGAAGCGGGCCCCGCACTCCATTGAACGGTCCGTACCGAGCTCCCCACCATATGCGACTTAGCCGTGCTGTTATTACAGCGCCTCTTGCGCAGCTCTCGGCTGTGCCGTTCATTCGAGTTTCCGAGCCGAGTTAACATGTCCCCCGCCTTTGTGATGCTGTATCAGTATCATGGCAGCCCGTAGAAACAGGGAGCCGAGCTGACAAACGTCTTACAACCTCGATGGACAAGAGCCGGCCAAGTCTTATCAGTCTTTGCAACCTCGTCGACAATTGCCGATTCTCATGACGTTGATCGCAAATTTGGGAGCCTGCTTTCTTATCGCTTATGCGGGTATTCTAGCTCCGTCTGAACGAGTTGAAGACAGCAGTCCTGCTAGATTGGGCGGACGAATCTGTCAAAAGAGGCATCTCGTCCGTCGTGGCCATCCGATGTACATCCGGACCTGGTCTCACCATAGTCTGAGGGTTCTATGCAGACTTCAATATACCCCTCCCAAGTCCGTTGCGTCTTGAATACATTGTATCAGGGTTAAAAAAGACCGCAGGGCTACGTCGTCCCCCATCCGACCACGAAGTCAGCGCCAGGCTAAGGACGATCCGAAGGTAAGGCTCGTCCGGAAGCATGAAAAGAGGGGATAAATAGGATACGCTGCCTAAAACATCTTTTTGGCCTCATGTTTCACGGTTGCAGGAGCATATATGTGATAGACCCTTTATGAGACTGATGAGACTGCTTCGTATGTACGATCCTGGTGGTTAACCATCCGCCCCCCTCCCTGCCATCAACAACCAGTATGACAACGGGTGCTTACCTGCCTCACGACTAGCCGCGTTCTGGATCCCACTATTCCGGTTTGGAATCGGGAATCGTGTTTTGGCTAAACCCCGCTCCAGTACTGCCCCCGAAAGCCACCTGATGCTTCCCTCCCATATTGACATCGCCGACAGCGGTCTCCCAGTTTGTTTCAGTGAACTGCCCCAAGAAGACGATGACTGACCTGTCTGAGGCTAGCCGAAGGCAATCCCACCATCTTTCGACATGAGTGTATGGTTTGTCCCAAAGAAATGTCTTGAGTGGGACATTCTCTCCATGTTTAACGTGGGAGCTGCTCTGTTGAATTTTGCTCTACGCCCGTCAGTTAGTTATTTAGCACACTTTAGTGATTAGACACAATTTTCCCGTCCAATGGGTCGCAATATGGCTCCAATCCAAAACTATGGTCCACTGATAAGTGTCATCATTTGGTTCTTTTGCTTCTTCTGCGGCGCTTTCTTGGCTCTTGGTCGATACGCCAAGCTAAGCCAATGCAAGAAGCTGTGGTGGGACGACTGTATCGTGATGTTCTCGTGGGTAAGTCTGTCCCATCTTTAGTCCGGAAGAAAATGGCGGATAAATCCATGAACTGACTTCCCGGCCAGACCTGTCTCTTTGTCGAGTCCATAATCACGCAGATGAGCATAAACATCGGGTTTGGACGGCACTACTATAGCATCCACCCGCAAGCAAACCTCTTGACGATCGCATTGTACGCCTCGGTCGGGGCGTCCGTATCCTGCTTCGCCTCGGCGACTAGCAAGGTGGCGTCTGGTGTGACGCTTCTGCGGCTCACGTCCGGCTGGTACAAAGTGTTCGTCTGGTTTGCCGTCGTGACCCTGACCGTCTTCATGCTTCCCAGTGCCTCCATAACGTGGTTGAAGTGCCACCCGTTAGAGAAGAACTTCAACAGGCAAATGGAAGGAGCCTGCTGGGATAAATCTATAACGCTCAACTACGGCATCCTCAGCGCTGCCTGGTGTGCCTTCATGAACTTCGCCTTGGCGTTGATTCCGTGGAAGCTGATATGGAAGATGCGCCTGGAAAGGCACGATAAGATTTGCGTCTGTTTTGCCTTGAGTCTCGAATGGCTGTAAGCCCATCCGTTATATTTGCTGTGTAGCCAGTTGTGGGATGGTTGCTAACTCTGGTGTTACAGGCCAGGCGTATGCGTCATCAGAGGCGTCTACCTTGTACAGTTGGAGGAAGGCGACTTTTTTTGTGCGTGATGTTTTGTCCCCAAGACTAGTCGGACATCGGAACTGACCGTTTCCGTAGTCAACGGAAAAGATGTCACTATCTGGACGGCCGTCGAAACAGCCACTGCGATAATAGGCTCGTCCATTCCGGTGCTTCAGATCTTCATCAAGGAAAAAGCGTAGACTCTGAGGCATAACAAAAATGGCAACAAGAACAGCAACCAGAACTCTGATGATGTCGAGCTCAATACATATCACCGTACGATTGGTCCTGTCGTCGTTGCCGGTACTCTTGATATGCAAGGGACCGAAAGTACATGTGGTATGACTACAGACATCAAAGAATTGGAAGCAGGGGGCATGGCGCAAGAGACGGATAACCATCATGAAGGCGCAACGCAAGAAAAGCCTGTTGACCGAGAAAGTCAGACTTTGGACAGGACCGAGGCTGCGGCCAAGAGCCATGAAGCTTATGTATGACGCTAGCCCACTGCTCGCTGGTAAGTAGAAGTTTACTTGGACTAGGAACGAGCGCGAGTTTTGTGGATACTCTCTATGTCGGTGAATCCGAAGAATCGTCAGTAACACACAGTGGTGCCAATGGCTTTCAGTGGAAGGACTCGTCTTGTTGGACGACACAGGATTCCTGTTAGAACACCTGAGCAGAGGATGTGCCGACGGGTCAACTGACTTTCTTGTTGTAAGATCATGATAATAAGATATATTCACAACGCCAGTTGTGCATGGACTCAATCTCCTGCAGTGATTACTACGATCAAATTCAACGTTCAGACCCGAGCTTTGCTCTGATATAGCACGAGCCGATGGCTTAGTTTCATGTTTCGAATTGCCGCTACAAACGAAATACTGAAGCCGCAATAGAAACAAACTTTTCTAACTCGTGCGTTGGCGGAAGTACCAGGACTTTAGATAAACCAGACATGACCGCCAAATTAATCACATACTCGCTTGAGACCAGGCATGGAACTCGAGGTACACCATCATGCGTTCTCGTTTGCGGCTGTGTCCGCCACCTCGATGAGAAAGGTCTGACTGTCGATCTGGGAGATTTCCTGTCGGTTCATTACCAAGCATTTGGCGCAAGAGATGAAACGCTAGTTCCGAGGTTTAGTCCAGACCGACTATCGGCATCTGCGGTTCATTCAACAGTTTGGCAAAACTCCTGAAGATGGATTGATGCAAGGCGGGAACGATTTGCCTAAGGTGGCTGAATTAGGTGCTATTACACATTTTTCGCCGAATAAAAATAAGGGGCATCAATGCTATGCGGCAGTTCGTGCCATGGCAAATGAAAGCATCAAAACTCGCGGCTCAACTCCGTCCTAATGTCCCCCTCTGCCACTGATACCTTCAACAACCAGGCGAGTCCCTTGAAGATGTCGACCCGAGCCTTGATAGATGACTTGATGTTCTCGCCCCTGAACGCAATGTGACCATGCGGGGCGCCGGGGTACACCTCTAGTCTCGTCTCGACACCATGCTCTCTCAAAGCTCTCTCGTACACCATCCCGTCATCCCTAAGAAAGTCTTTGCCGGCGACTTGGAGAAATGTTGGGGGCATACCCTTGTGCGGGGCCGCGGAGTTGAAAGGCGAGTAGTCCGGCGATTTGGCTTGCGGCGCATAAGCAGCTCTAATGCGCGCGAAGGCCGCTGCGCCAAGGATGGGAGCCTCCGCATTCTGCTCCCTGGCGAAGAAGAGGTCACGGTACTGGGTAGGGACGGCGTCCTCCTCCGCAATGACGGGGATGCAAAGCCATAGACCGGTGAGCGGCGGGGTCAACACGTCGGTGCCGTCGACAGTCTTCTGCGCCGTGACAGCCGCCAGATTCCCACCAGCCGATACACCCCCCAGAATGAAACCGACTGACGTGTCGCCTCCGAGGGTTTGGGCATTTCCTGCGACCCATTTTAAGCCATCCCAGACGTCGTTTGGTGCTGCTGGGAAAGGGTTCGCAGGGGCGAGGCGATATGACAGATTCACGACCGTAGCGTTGAACAGTCTCGTCGCTACCCGTGCGAACCCGCCTAACTGACGACAATCGCCGGTGACGAACCCACCTCCGTACAAGAGAACAATGACTGGCGACTTGGCTCCCGATGGGTTCGGTGGCTTGTGGATGCGGGTCTCTGAGAGATAGCCATCTCGCATCCTCACATTAATGGAATAATCAAAATCCGTGTCTGGCTTGCGAGGACCCTCGGTCGAAAGTGCATCATGTGTTTTCAGATACTAGCAGCTTGTCAAAAAAGTGCATCTTGGGACTGGCTGGCGTCACCAACTTCTTCGATATCCGGGCTGTAAATTTCAGTAAGCATTTACATTCTGGTGGAAAATGAATGCATCTGCAGTCCAGGGCGACGTACTCCAGCACACTCAGCTGAGCGATCTTCTCCCCCGTGTTGTATTCCATTGTCTCGGAGTCAAAGTTGTGAAGTTGAGCGTCCTGATGGCAACACGGTTCTGGTAAATTTCTGGGGAAAATGTGAAAGCAGGACTATCGAGAGATAGTGAACGGCTTTGCACCGAGGGGTTTTGTACGTGGTCTGTGTACAAAGTCGGAGAAAAATGAGCAGCTTTGCAGATCTTTATCCAAGTCCGGTTTCCGAGAGGATGTGAGTTACTTACTCGAAACAGCCAATCATTCGATACCTCTGGTAAACAAAGAGGAGGAACCATTGCTCTAAGCCTTACTGCATGAGGCGCACTTGTTGTCGTTAGCCACGTTTGCATCTAGCGCTACAACCGAGGCGTATCGGCTTAGGCGAATAGCTGAAACATCGATATACGGTTGAAGATACCTGGCTTGGGCTCTTTGGTCTTCGTCGTGTGTTGCTACGATGACCTGGAAACATTGCGCAAGTCATAACGCTACTTGTCGTCGATTGTTTACTGAGGAACTGGATGCAATCAAGGAATCTGCGCGATTATGTTTCCTGGCCTTTCCACTGTAATTCGTCGATGAGAACACCACATATTGTTATGGTATACGGTCTTTGATTGAATTCCCTTTGACCCAAATCCTCTCATTTTAACTAGTTCATTCTCCTTTCGCTTTCAACTACAGATATTCTCTGCCAATGGAACATGAACAGTGCTGAAGAAAAGAGAATCGACTTAGCCTTCGTGCTTTGGAACATGCCGCCTTTCAAAAGACTCATAGACAACAATAGCTTGGTCGGCCTGCAGTATCATTTGCGGTAAAAGGTTTTTTCTAGCTCAGGGATCTCAGTCAAAGACACAGTTACTCAAAAATACGAGTCAAATGTTAGATATAATGAGCTTGGTTCAGCCAGCTCCGAAACATTTTCCAGCACCACTCTCAGCTCACAGCCAAACAGAAGCAAGATACTCCATCTATCTTTTTGATTGCATCGTCTAGCTTACTACTCACACTGGTTTACACCAAGACTATCTGTCTGAATCCCCAGACCTGCCTTTCGCCATGTGCAACTACGTCCTCAACGTCGTCAAGTGCCGTCAGTGTGGCCGCACCACCAACCAGCACCAGTCCGACTTCGTCTACTGCCCTGCTTACCGCAATGGCATCCGCTGCCAGGTCATCGAGCGCGGCCGCAATACGCAGCTCATCTGCTGCTCCAGCTGCCAGAACGCCTACCAGCTGGACCAGGCTATGAGCGGCCATCAGCGTGAAGATGTCGACATCTTCACGTCCGACTCTGAGGACGAGGTCTCGACACTTTAAGACGGAGAGATTGTATTGGTTGGATAACTTGGTGAGAGAACCCGTTCGCTAGTATCTTTTTTTTTTTTGTTGTCCGGGTGTGAATCAGGGTGTTTGATAGTTCGTTAGGAGCATGCACGGTTTGAACTCTTGACACATGAATACCAATTGGCGCTGGCGCCGCTACAGAACCGGCTCAAAGCTCTTCGCAGTATCATTCTTATTTTCTTTTGAGTGATACGTATACTTACCACAGGCGGCCCAAGAACCCCGTGTTCAGTTGATATTGGTACGTTCCAATTCTGTTTGCAGTTGGCTAACAGCATCTAGTCTACCCCGTCATGCTGAAGCGTTGCCCAAGTCTTTTGAAATCACCTAGCGCAAAAAAAAAAAAAAAAAAAGCATATGTACAGTACAAGAGTCAGATGGGAAGCATCGCGTTGGTGTGGAGTCAAGTGAGTGACCTGTCTCCTTCAAGCCTCGACGTGGCCTTCACAACATACTGCTGCAGCGGCGATGTCCCGCAGTCCAGTCCCAGGACGAAGGCTCCGGCGAAGGAGTCGATTGGCCTCAGATACATGTGCACCAGAGCCATCGGGAACTCCTCGACAGCGGCCCCGCGGACCTAAACCTCGAGCGCATGCGCGCTGTTGTTTCCGTGCGGGGCGTAATAGATCCCGGCCGTGGGACCGCCGAGGAACTTGGCACGTGCCACGAGTACCACGAGTAGACAATCGGCTGCCAGCAGAAGGCGCCGTTCCGGTACGGATTGACAGGAGTCAAAGTGGAGATGATGAGCTTAGCGCTGAGGGTGAGAAGAGGGAGAGCGCGTTGCGGAGATAGGTGGTTTACGTTTGGATGATCTCGGGATGGCCGCTTCCGGCACGGTCAGCAGATGATCGGCAAGGGAACGACTCGGCGGTTCACTTGAACGTCACGGGGCACGTGTTGCCTTTGCCCGGCAGTCAACCCTATTCTTGATGGTGTCATTGATGGGGTTCCCTGCTGCTGGGTTCCGTCAAGTAACTGACGGGACGGAAGGCAAGGGAGAAGACAACTCACGGCCGTGATTGTGTCCAAACTCAATGACCACCCAGTGTCCATGCTTGGCCTTGTTGACGATGCGCTGGAAGCGGCCCTCCGCATGAATGTGCGCGCACTCTGCCCCGCATAGGCGGAGTTGCGATCGCGGATCTTGAACGCGTCCAGGGAGTAATGCAGATACTTGCCCCAGCCCTGGATGCCATCATGTCCGGCGTCCGGAGCCATCGCGCCGTCGTCGGCGAGCTAGATAGTGTGCTTACTGTCGCTCTGGGATCTCGGAGCAGACGTAGAGGGGTCGAGTTGGCTCCGAGGAGTAGTGGAGCCAGCGACAACCTCATCGCTTTGGAAGTTTGGATTTGATAGAGGTGGAACCTTCGCAAGGTTGGACATCGGTAAAGAGTACGAAAGACTGAATCACAATAGCTGTAGGCGCCGCTCTTTATTGTTGATCAGGCCGGCGGTGTCGCTCCTAGCAGATCCGGGCAACTGGGACCATCTACAGTCCGTCACGACGTCAAAGCTGGCATTTACCCACATGATCCAGGGGCCATTAGCAGAGCCGAACCTCCAGTGGCGGAATCACTAGGCTAGATGAATGCTGGTATTCCGTTGTTCAAAGTGCGAGTAAGAAAGAAAAAAAAAAACCTATGGAACTCTACTAGGCAAGCCCTCTTCATTTGTTGACAGCGGCGAGGGCTATCCACCACCTCGGGCGAAATAGTGCCGAACCTGAAGTCATCAGGCACTCAGTTGGTGATTTCACCGAGGCAGTACGGCCCGGACCAAGGGAACACATAGAGATCTTACAGAGCAAGAAGCCGGCGAACGGTCCATCTGATCCGGGTCAAGAAGACCGTCGGAATCGTGGGGATCCGGATATGGACTCGATGAACGGACAGGCTTTGTAGCGGATCATGTATCATCAACACTGATTTGGAGTCTATGCTGATTAGGTATATGCGAAACGATTCAACAATGCCTTGGTGACGTCTAGATTCGGGATTAGTTCGAGCTAGGTGAACGATTTGCCCCGGTTCCTCGTTATGTGTAACAGCGTGTTGGACCCGTACAAGATGTAACCGAAACAACCTCGTTCCCTCCCCATGTACTCGAGAGCATCCGGTGCGTCGCAAAAGCGACAAAACCGAGATGAACGCGTGAGCGAGGCAACTTGAGCAGAACTAACATCCAATGCGACGAGGCTGGTCACAACTGGGCTGAGAATAAAGGCGGCGGCGGGTTCCTCCAATCCTCTGCTTCCCGGGTTGACTACTCAGCATGGTATGAACTCTTGCACGATTAGATCGAGGCGGCAGATCTCAGATGCCGCAAGATTCCCATCAGGGTCGGCTAACCGATAGGGCGACCCAAACCCCGAATCAATTGACGTGTTTGACACCACCACAGCCACCAACAACGATAAGAAAAGCAGAATCGGACTCGGGAGGGCATACGCGCATTCGGACTGTGAGCTACCCAGAGTGACAGTGTCTGTGCCAACCGTCTGAAGACTGGTGTGCGGGACAGCAGGCGCATGAAGAGCTGAATGCGTACTCGTATCAGTCAATGGCCAGCCACAAAGCCAGCTCCAAGGCCACACACAGACTGGCATGTGAGATATGGCACGGATTCCCTTTCGGGCAGTGAGCTTGTGCTTGGACCTGGATCCTCGGACTCGTTCCTGGGGTGCGACGGGTTACGCTGATCTGGCACTTGGGCCGTGACATGATGGGCTCGGAAACCAAACCTTGTCATCTAGATTGCGGAGAGGGGGGGGATACACTACCGGTAGGTAGAGGTGTTGCGTTAACCTGTCGAGAGGAGATGACTGGCCGCGGGGGCGGATTCCGGAGGGGGAGAGGACAATTCGTGGCCCAATGGGCATAAACACAATACATTAGTAGTAGTAGTAGTAGTAGTTGTTGTTGTTTGATAGATCAAGCTTGTTGTCACCGGGTTTAGATTGGTGCATCCGATGGTCATTGGATGCCGGGAAGATCATTTGGGGGTATGCTATGTATGCATCATGGCCGAGGATTGACCCTCCTCTATGGGAGAGCTTTGCCATAGGTATTTGTGGGCACGGGCACCGTCTAGACCTTAATTGGCCTACCATGCGCTACGACTCGTTTATATCCTCCATTATCTACTTGGTAGGTACGGCGGCATTGAGAACTTTTACACAGCCACAACGCGAGAGCTGCTTTGGCGGCCATGTAGCGTCCAAGAGAGAAAGAGAGAGAGAGAGAGAGAGAGCAGTTGCGGTGAAACGTCCAATCAAGTAGGGGAAATGACGAAACCTGGCACGAAAGCATCTCGTTTGACATGCAGAGATGACAAAGGCCAGAATGGTTGAACAACCTAGGCAATGATAAGGGCAAGTTGAGTAGACGATACCTACTATTAGAGAGCATGAAGGGTGCATATGCATATGCACATCCATCCATCGGGAGGCTCCTGGCAACATACTTCCTCACTACGGGTAGGTAGACACACCTACCTACCACTCACGGCACATTAGGTACGTGTGCTGCTCCCCGCAGCTGCAAGACGTTGCAGGTGTTGCATGTCGCAGGGGCCCTAAATGCGTATGTATCATTTTGAGGGTCTCGCATAGAGCGAGCAGACAAGGGGGCAGCCAGCAGGGGGGAAGCCGGCTACACTGACACGGGTACGCGCGGAGACTGCCGTGGATTTTTTTATTATTATTATTTCTTCAAAGGGAATACGAACGTGTGTCTTGGACCCTGTTTCTTTCTTTCTTTCTTTTTTATTCTTCTCCCCCGGTTATTTTTTTTTAATTCCCGTTTTATTTATCGCTGTTTTTTATGGCGCAGGATGGGGACATATTAAGTACCGAGCCGGCCCTCCCCTTCTCACCGTCTACTCCCCCGCTTCGCCATTGAGCTTATAGTTACGCAGCATAATATCCCAACTTTTGCCCACGATTCGGTTGCGGTTCCGACGCATCAGTTTCTCTGACGTCACTCGTGTCTTGTAACAACAGTTTTGCCGGAGCAACGGAGTAACGACCCCCGGGCGAGCTCGAATACGATCACGGGGCCAAAAAAAAAAAAGAAGAAAAAAACACAGTACTTATTTGACCTAAAGCCCACATTCCTTCCGCCTCGTCACCGCTGGACACCCCTCCGTCGTCCCCGGTATCTCTAGCTATCCGGCCAACAGCAGCTAGACAAGACGTCGGTCCACTCACGCTTCACCAAGGACATCTTGATGTCTAGCAGCAGCCGCTCGCGCTGAACAGTCATGGCCCTCCCCCATGCCTCGTCGTCCCTGTCTGCCGAGCAGATCAAGGCCCTCTTCAACATCCTCACCCACTTCGAAACCTACCACGAGATCGAGAAGTTCAAGAAGCCCGAGACCATCGCCAACTATGGCTACCCCTTCACCCAGAGCCCCGGCGGCGCCACCTACGCCCGCGAGTGCTCCGCGCCCCTGCTGCAAAACATCTTTACCAGGTTCATTCTGAAGCTGCCCGGCGTCCGCACCTTCACCCCCGAGTTCTGGAACGTCCGCGTCCAGGGCATCCTGACCAGCTTCGCCGACGCCGGCCTGTCCGAGGCCTACGACAAGGGCGCCCTGGGCATTAGGAAGACCCTGGCCACCGCGTCCTCCGCCGTCATCGAGACCATCGTTCGCGGCGTCATCGGAGGCGCCCCGTACAGCGACCCGGCCACGCGCCCGGCCCAGTACGACCTCCGGAGCGCCGGCGACCTAGCCCGCGCCTGGGACGACGCCATGCACGACTTGGTCTACGAGGACCTCTGCGACGACCTGCTCGACCACTTGGCCGAGACTGCCGACTTTGACTCGCATTCCTCCATGGCTCGCGCCGCCAACGAGTACATCATCCTCCAGTAGGTCGACCCTCCCGCTCCTCCTCCCACCTTTTCTGTCCCTGCGATGGCCGTCGGAAGAAGAACTCCAGTGCTAAACCCCCCGCCCCAGCTTGTCGAGCCTGGCTCATCAGGTCCTGGTCGTCTCTCCCGAGGGGCAGTACCTGGTCAAGCTCCTGGAGCAGGTCCACAAGATGATTCCCTACCAAATGGTCCGGCAGACCCTCAAGGTCGGCAACGCCGCGACCATGATTGCCGGCATGATGAAGATCTTCCTGGCCAAGATCAGCGTCGGCTCCGTGTCCAACTGGTTCGGCATCACAAAGGATGCCGCTGACGGAATGAACCTTATGCAGAGGTAAGTCACTGTTTGCCCGGCGTGCATGTTGTCTCTCTCTCTCTCTCTCTCTCTCTCTCCCCCTCACACACCTCACACCTCACGCACGCAAACACACATCCAATGGCTCACACCGGTTGCGCAGAATCATTTCCGTCATCCTCGGCTGGGACTGCGCAGAGTTCAAAAAGACCATCGACAGGATATCAAAGGCCAAGAACAGGCCGAGCAAGGGCGCCCTCGACGCCATCCGCGCGCATACCGAGTCGCCCAGCGAGGACCGCGAGGCCGTCCGCGCCGAGAGCGCGCGACAGGGCAGGTCCATCATCGCCGTCATACTCGAGACCGCGAACCCCGTCCTGCTGTCCGACATGAGAGACGACGAGCACCAGCTGTGCCTCGAGTACTACGCGGCGCTCCTCGGCATGCGGGACCGCGAGATCATCATCGGCGTCCTCTGCAAGCAGAGCCCCGATTTTCTCACCCAGCTCGTCCGTGAGGCCGTCGCCGGCTACGACCCTATGATCCGCGCTGTCCACAACAAGGTCGATCTCTCGGACCACCTCAGGGACGCCCAGACCTTCATCGACCAGCTCATCGCCACCAGCAAGCCCAAGAAGGGCAGGTCACGGGACGACCCCGAGGTCATGCCGACCGTCGAGGATTACGTCCAGCTCTGCAAGAAGAACAGGCACCTCCTGTACAAGTGGCTGCACGTCGTCAGCAAAAACTGCCCCGAGGTCATGGACCAGTTCAGGGCTTGGGCCAAGGACGCGCTGGTGGCGTTCCGCAAGACCGACAACAGGGACGGCGAGAGCATCGAGGACCAGCTGAGAGATATGTTCAGCCGCGTCCCCGACACGACAAAGGAGGCACTGCTTCCCGTCATCGACGCGCAGGCCGCCTACCTGCACGAGCTGGACGACCTGTCGTTAGTCCGCATGCAGGCCATCGTCGACGGGGGCTCGTTCAGCATGGCTGGGCCGGGCGTCTACCTCGCCCGGTGGCAGTCCCTGATGGATGAGACCCTCATCACGCCTGTGACCCCCGTCGGTCCCGTCCGCCAGGGCAAGGACGTCAAGGGGCCGCCGCCGCTGCCGCCGTCGTCTCAGGGCGAGGTCGTCGCCGCCGTCGGCAAGATGAGCATCTCGTCGGTGCCAGAGGCCCCGAACGTGGAGCCCGTCATCAGGACGCTG
This sequence comes from Colletotrichum sublineola, assembly GCA_020631755.1. NCBI lineage: Eukaryota > Fungi > Ascomycota > Sordariomycetes > Glomerellales > Glomerellaceae > Colletotrichum > Colletotrichum sublineola. The sequence continues at coordinate 67,454 of JAHSQG010000022.1, forward strand.
GCGCCCATGTTCCAAAAGAAGCTCGTCACGGCATCGGCCGCCAACGGGGCTTTGGCCAATGGCTCCAAAAACGAGCACGGTGTGGCATTCTGATTGGATTCTCGTTTTTTCTTTCTTTTCTTGGATCGCTACGAAGGGTGTATGTAGCGTTGACATTTTGAAATCATCTTGTGTTGGCTCTTGAGGAACAGATTAAGATTCAGACGAGGTTAAGGAGTATGGCCTGCGCACGATTGCATGAGGAAACGGCTTTTTCTTTTTCTTGTTTTTTTCTTCGCTCAACACGTACGGTCTGGCGTCCTGGAGATTTGGTTTCGGCATCAGGCGGGCGGCAAACGCTGCACTTACTCAGAATAGATCCTGAAAAGAATTGTCAAAATATGTAACGACCGCAGCGCAAATTACATGCCTCTTCACAAATCCACGATGAGGATATAGCCCTAAAAATACGGCTGCTGGATTATGGACGTGAATGGGGTGTCGGGATGCCGAGCATCTACGGATAGTGGAGGAGCCGATCCGGGTCACGTGTCACGCCACGTGACCCACCTCGACGGCTCTTTCAATATCTACGGCACTGTTGCCAGCCAGCGTGCTGGCCCTCTTTCTCTTCTGTTCAACTCTAGCAACATCTTTGAATATACTACGGTTCAACCCCCATATCCAACGTTGGATCCTGTGATACTAACACTGATCAGTGGTTAACTTCACAGTTACTACTACTGCAGATCAGCAAGGTTAACAGAAGAGACTGCGAATGCCGCCTATCTAGGCCGCCTAGTGCTACCTAGAAGAAGGCGCCGATTACCTAGTATAGGTTATATTTGACGATACTAGCAAAAACCCCTTTATCCCTATATCTATTACGCAGAAGATTACTATCTTTAACTTTATTACTTATAGAGAAGTCCCCTCCTTCTTTACCTATACTTTACTTACTATCTTACTAGCTATGGTAAATCCTCTAACTACATAACTCTCTTAGTTGCCTATTACTATTAAGGGCGTATTGTTAAAACCACCATGTTAGTATCTTTACTGCTGATTAAGGCAAGTAAATTTTTCACCTTTGCAAACGCCTGAGCAAACAGGCCCTTCCTATACTTTCTGCTACTTCCTGTCGGCACTGTGATATCTGACGGCAACGCCTACGGATTAATGATATCTAATAGTAACGCCTATGGATCAATCCACTTCTAATACCATACCCCTTAATATCCATAGTAATAATTAAGTATTTGAATCTTGTTAGCCCTTACCCTTAAGTCCTCTATCTTCTTCTTCTCTATCCTCTTCTGTTACTTTCTCCCTTATCTAAACTCCTATTACATCTTTTGCCCTTCCTTTTATTACATCCTTTATCTATTATCTATACTACTAGTAGTAATTCCTCTAACAAATGGATTTACCCCTAAGCCTATGTGGTTAGGGGTAAGTACCTGTGTTTGAGAGGTCGTGAGGCTATTAGAGGGCAGTAGATCTATTCCTAGATAATTATAACTATTATTAATAGCGCCTAGGGATTTCCCTACTAAAGAGTAGGATCCCTTACACCCTACAAATGTTAGGAACCTGTTCCCTATCCCTAAGTAGTATTGGGGTTAAGTTAATATTAAATAATAGGGTAATACCTATATTAGTAATATCCCTACTAATACCTCTAAGGATAAAAGGAGGAAAGCCCTAGCTGCTATTGTTGTCTTCTAGATAATAAGGTACACAAGAGAAGGGCTCTATAGGACCAACCTATAGGATGCCCTATAGGATGACTTTAAGGGATAGACTAAAGAGGACTTTATAGTAACGTACTATAATACCCTAACAGGATTCTATGACTATCTCCTATGCTAAGGGATATTTATTAATACTACCTGAGGTGGCTGGATTACACCATAAGTATACGCCGCCATATTAGCCCCTAAGGCGCTAAAGTAGATAAAGGAGTAGGTAATAGCTAATATAGGTAAGACTAACAACTTTAAGATAAGGGCTAATAACCCTAACTTTATCTATAATATTATAGGATTATTACTATTAGACCTATAGCTAGATAGTTTGTTAACTCTAGCTCTAGCTCTAGCTCTAGCTCTAGCTCTAGCTCTAGCTAGCTAATAGTTAGTAGTTAATCTAAATTCCTTATATAATAACCCTAACTTTATCCCTCCCTTCCCTAGCGTAGTACTAGTACTAATTATAACTATACTATCTACTAGAGGAATACTACCCCTCTACTAGCTTACTAACCTTATTAAGATATACCTAGAGGAGCTTAAATATAGTAGAGGAGCATATAAATTAATTAAATCTAAGCTTGCTATTTTCTAAGACTAGTACTTTAAGGTAGGGATACTATAAGATTAATTTGCTAGCATATTCTTTATTATGCTTAAAGGGGTAGTAGTAGACTTCTATACTAACTATCTCTATAATCTATCCTATACCCTTAACTTCTATACTATAGTTATAATACTTAAGGGTAACTTTAAGATAGAAGAAACGTATTAAGCCTACCTTATAGAGCTATAGAGAACTACCTTTACTAGTACTATCTATAATAACCCTAATAAGAGTAAGCCTAAGGCCCTTAAGATCCTTATCTAATAAGTAAATACCCTCCTGTAATCTATTATAAAGATTAGTACCCCCTCTAATACGGCCCTCTATAATTAGCTCCTTAACTCCTACTAAGGCATAGAGGAGTACGCCCTCACGCTATTTAACCTAGCCCTAATGTTTGCTAGCGTATATGGCTAGCTGAGATCTACTATTAGTAATGCTACTAAGATTAAGCAATAATAGTAATATATACCACACTAGTATCCTACTAATGTTAACAGCTAATATAAATATCCTAGTGATAATTAGTACTAGACTAACTATATATATAACAGCTAGTATGGCTGCTACTAGTATAACCCTTCTAACTATAACAACTATAATTATATAAATAACAGCCTATAGCGCCCTTTTAACTATAATTAGTACTAGTATAATACTTCCTTAAAAAAGTGTTATATATATGGGAAGCTAGGATGCTAGTTAACTAAGCACTCTAAGGATAAGTACTAGTAATCCTACTACTAGTATAAGGATTAGTACCTAATAGAGGGATTAATAGAGGCCTTTTAATAATTTATTGCTAACTTTAAAGGATATAAGCCCTTTAAATTAGATAATAAGAACAATAATTATATAGATTATAATAATAAGCTTAGTACTACGTTTTTTATGTTAACTACCTTCTTTAACTCTATAGTAGTAAATAGCCCTTTGTTATTTTCTAAGCTATATAACTAAGTAACTACATACTTTATTATAAAGGAAGATCTCTAAGGGGATTAAGATAAAGATGCCTAGCCTATAGTAGATATCTTTACTATTAATAATTAGTATTTAGTAACTACCTTCTAAGGTATTATGCTAGACTTAGGTGCTATAGAGTACTTAATAGTAGGATACTAGTAGTATCTTACCCTCTATAAGCTATTTAGAGGAGACTTACCCTTAGATATAGACTATACTAGAGAAGTAAGGATCTAATTTAGTAATAGGATATATTTTATATCTAAGGGTACTATTAATGTTACTACTCCCTTAGGCACCCTTACCTTCTATATAATACCTAGTAATACTCCCTTCCTACTCTACCTTATAGATATAGATTACTAGAGGATTAAATTTAATAACCTTACTAACTAACTTATCTAAGGTAATACTATTATCCCTATTATATATAAATAGGGGTATCTATAGATGCTATTAGAACGCCTAACCTAGAGTATCGCCTAGTACTATCTTACTAATACTAAGCTGCGTTAAGTATACTGCTAATTCAGCTATCTGTTAGTCTAGTAGCTTTATAAGGTGCTCTAGCAATCTGGTAATAAGGTAGAAATCTTAGCCCTAAGGAAGATTACTAGGGTCTACTACTAGTACTAACTTAACGCTATGGCGCCAGGCTGGTTTAAGTTCTCTTTATAGGATAATAACTATAACTTTAACTATAAGATTATTATTAATATAGTATATCTTAATAGTAACTACCCTATACTATATGTTATTAATATAGCCACCTCTTTTTAAGTAGTATAATTCCTTAAGAATATTACTACTAAGTATATATAGGAGGCGCTCTATATGTATTAGATTAATGTATATCTTAGCCTGCTGGATTGGATTGTTATAGATACTAGCCTTAACTTTTACGCGGCTGAATTTAAACAATCTGTATATACCCTTTTAATCTATATTAAAGAAGTCCTAATTAAGGCTTATAATAGTATTAGTAAGGTCAAAAGATACTACATACCTTTACGCTATGCGTATAAGATCTTCTATAATAAAGGAGAATCCCCTACTATGGCCTTACAGCTTACTATAAAGGCTATTAACAATACTACTGGCCTAGACGGCCTTGTCCCTACCCTGCTTATGTTTGGGGTATACCCCTGGATTATAGATTCTTTACTACTATTACTATTAATAATAAAGAGGGCTAAAATAGTAAAAAAGGCTATAGAGGTAGTATAGTAGATCTATACTAAGCGCTAAGTTAATAAGGTAATTACTACTTATAATAGCCTAGATATATCTAAGACTACTATACTCCTACTTTAATCCCCTATTTAAGTATGGCGTGAAAAAGAGGGTTAGTAGGGCCTATACCGCCTTATTATAGTTAATAGTACTAAGTATACTATAGAGTTCCCCTGCGGCCTAAAAACCTTCTGCTCTACTATTGTTAAGCTATACTATTATAAAGAACCTAAAGATTGTAAAGGAAACGCCACCTCTAAAGCAGCTAATAAGAGGCCCCTAGAGAATAATGATGATAACAATAAGGGCCTTACGCTAAGTAATAACGAAGAGGAGGATAAGCTTGCCGCCACACCCACCGAGAAGGTTTTAGATACTATTATCGTAAGGGCTCTACTACTAAGGAGACAGCCTAGCCGCCCTTATAAATATAACACTAACTTCCTTAATAAGATAGGCCTAGGCATGGCGCTTGTTACTATATACTAGGTATCTACTACTTGCTTCCTATTATTAAAGGAAGAATCTAACCTCCTACTAGTAATTAATCTATATAAGAAGGGTATTATTACTACCCTAGGAAAGCCCTTTAAGCATGCTGTTAAGCTTGAGATTAACGCCCTTATTGCCTATAGTATATTCTAATTTGTTAAGTATAATAAGTACCTCTATATAGGCTAATAAATCTTTAAGGCCTATATTGTTAATAAGGTGAAAGGGATAGATAACTAACTATATAAGAAATCACGCCTAGTTATCTAAGGATATATAGATAATAGTAAGGAAGCAATCCTTACCTAGTCCCCTATAATCTAGTAGGCTAGCTAGTAGTTAATACTTATGCTAGCTCTATTGCTATTACTTAAGCCTGGATTTATCGTCTGGCTCTAAGATATAACATAGGTATATACCTAATCTACTACTCTATTAAATTAAACAATCCTCATAAGATTACCTAAGTAGATCTAATACTATTATCTAAAGGGTATGATTATATAAGTTATTAAACCTCTATATAGTATTATAGAGGTAGGCACCTACTAGTAGGCAACTTATAGCTACTACTATAAAGAAAATCTTAAGATAGATACTTTAACTTTTAATCCCTACCTACTTATATCTATAGTAGAGAATCTAAACTTTAGTATTATTAGGATGCAAACTAATAATATAATTAGACTCTTAGATAAATCCTTCTCTGCCTATAAGGTAGAAGAACTTACTAAAGCAACCTTTACTACTAAGGAGAAGTAAATCCTTAGTATTAATAATCCCCTAGCGTTTAATAGTAGTATTATAACCCTTACTACTAATAGTAAGATAATCCTTAAGCAAAAGGGCTAGGGTAAGAAACTCTACCCTATTAATCTAACTACTATAGATACTATTAAGTAATACGTTAAGTAATAAGCCTATAGCGCGTATATTACCTCTATATACTAACCTAAGGCTAGCTTTAATTATTCTGTTGTAGTGTAGTACTAAGTGCCCTAGGCTAAGGAAATTAAGGTACTTAATTAGCATATTAAGTAGTAGATAGATAACCCTAATTATAGCCTTACTTTTTAACTACTTAATCTGGCCGCTATAAAGCTCTTTATCTTTATAGATAGATCCTTTACTAATAATAAGGATATAATATTATAACTAGGATTCCTTATTACCCTAGCTAACAAGATAACTAGTAAAGGCCCTAATAATAGTAACAAATTTATAATAACTAGGAATATTATCTACTTTAGCTTAACAAAGTGTAAGAGAGTTACCTATAGTATACTTACCTCTAAGGTATATAGTATGGTCGCTAGTATAGATATGGCGTATACTATCTCCACAACCTTAAAGATGGTGACTAATTGTATGGGACTTCCTCTAATACTAACGATCCTCTGTATGGACTCCTATTTGCTCTATGAATGCCTTGTGAAGCTAGGCACTACAAAGGAGAAGAGGCTTATAATTAATATTATGGCCCTTTAGTAGTCCTATAAGAGACGTGAAGTCCACAAAGTATGCTGGATCTGTAGTACTAATAACCTGGCTGATAGATTTATAAAGGTAACGCCTAATAAGGTGCTAGAGGAATTAGTAGCTAGCAGGAGAGTAAAGATTAGGATGGAGGGATAGGTTTCTTGCACGTGATTAGGTCATATGTATTCGAAAAGTGTAATACTTTTTAATCTTTCGTTTTTATTGTGTTTTTGAGTTTTTTAGTATTAATAGGCAAAAGGGGGCAATAGGCATATTTATCACCACTTTAGAAAGTTGCTAGTATTAGGATGCCGAGCATCTACGGATAGTGGAGGAGCCGATCTGGGTTACGTGTCACGCCACGTGACCCACCTCGACGGCTCTTTCAATATCTACGGCACTGTTGCCAGCCAGCGTGCTGGCCCTCTTTCTCTTCTGTTCAACTCTAGCAACATCTTTGAATATACTACGGTTCAACCCCCATATCCAACGTTGGATCCTGTGATACCAACAGGGGCTTTATGGTTCCCAAATATCAACATCTACCTCCGTCTAGCAAGTTTTCTAATTGTCGTGTCTCTATTTCCCATGGTTCTCATCCTTAACGGATTCGACGGGGCCCGGAATGCAATACAGCGTCTGCAAGTCTTTTCGTTTTTTCTACCTCTCCCCGAACCTGTCGACAAATACGTCCCTACGCCTCGCTCGCGGTCTGCTTGCTGCGCCTGAACCGGCCCAAGAACTTTGAGCACTGCTTTGTGACCGTCGAAATCCCAAAGGTCCACCCCTTAATCCGCACGGTATAGACAAAGAAGTAGACAAGAGCCCAGTTGGCGACCGCAAAGCCAACCAAGATGCCGAATGAAGGCCACTTGTCGGTGGAGTAGACGTTGAGCGTTCGCATGTACTCGCTGCCGTCGCTGTACGGGCAGTAGCCGCAGTTGGATGTCGCCTCGGGGTTTTCCAAGTACCCTGCCCTGGCCACTTCCTTGACGAATCGCTCGGCGTACTGTCCGCAGGTTGACCCAGGCGGCGGGTTGAAGCGCGCCAGCTCCACGGAGCTGCAATGCACTGCCGCTGGCTGAAGGACCGCGGAGAGAACCCCGCGGCTGAACCAGGTTGTCGGGTTTATGTAGTACATCCAGTACTTCCAGAAAACTGGGATGGAGTCGTACGGAACCAGGATACCATTGAAGAGGGCGACCATAACGAAGAAAAAGGGGAGGATCTGCCAGAAGGTCAATCAGCAACCGACCAACTCATAGCACTCATTACAACTGGGGACTTACGTTTGAGATCTTGGAATATGAAGGCCCAAAGGCCGAGATCCATTGTCCCCAGCTCGACTGGAAGAGGGACCAGACAATGACCATTAAGTAGCTATAGCCCGCGGCAGTCATTGAGTACCCCACAGGGAAGAACCACAAGAGCCAGTAAATGGTGGCAGACACTATGGCCATGGGTATCTCGCAGACCACGTTGGCGGTGCAAAAGGCAACCCATCCATACGTGCGGCTCGGCAGCTCTCGGTCTTCCCACAGATCCCTGTTCTGGAAGAACTTCAACACGACAGAGTTGACCACGGTGGGTGGGATAAAACTATCTCTGTATGAGCAATGATTTCAAGGACCTCAAGGTCTTGCATTTATATGCACTCACAAAATAATGATGATGGCGCTGAACATGCGATTTTGCATGCTTGCAATGTCATTTCCAAGCATCCAAAACGTCTGTGGCTCGAATCAGCTTCCACGTTGCTCGACAAGGCTCGAAAAGGAGGTGACACTTACAAACCCATTAAAGATGCCCAGAATGGCGTGGACAAACAGCCTGCTGTACAGGTATTGGGGTTCCCGCCAGTGCTGGACAAACATTCTCTTGGTGAGGAGTAGAGATTGGTATGCGGTAGACGCAGCAAAATCAGTCTGAGCCGCCGAAGTGGTCGTGGGCGATCGCCTCTCAGCAGTGATCTGGTCAATCTCGGCGATAATGGCCTTGTGCTCGTCAGACCTAAGCCACTCGTCGCCCCAGTCGATGCGCTTTCCCTCCGACGACGACGCCGAGGCTGTTTCCAATATAAACTCGGCTACGTTGCGGCTTGGCGGACAAGGGAAGCCCCTTTGCGCAAAGTACTCGATGACAACTGAGCCGTTCGTGCCAACTGGACCAAAGTAGAAAGTCCTCCCTCCCCGATTAAGACCGAGAATCATATCAAATTGCTCGATTAGGTCAGAGGAAGGCTGATGAATAGTGCAGATAATTGCCTGGCCGGCGTCGCATAGTTTTCGGAGGAATCGCACAATGGAAAACGCAGACTGGCTGTCGAGGCCACTCGTCGGTTCGTCCAAAAAGAGAAGGAGCTTAGGCTTAGCGGCTGATAAGTCACAAGTCAGTCAAGGAGGTCATCCCGGTTATTATGTAAGTAGTTGGAAAACTCACCGAGCTCAACTCCAATAGTGACTCGTTTCCGTTGTTCGACGGTCAAGGAAGATATAATTGCGTGCTGTAAGTCGCCCAGTTCGAGCAAATGGATGATCCTATCTACATAGGCAATCTTCTCCTTGCGTGGAATTGCACTCTCTTGCCGGAGCAATGCAGAGAATTCAAGTGCTTCTCGGATCGTTGCGGTGCCCTCGTGGATGTCCCTCTGCTCACAGAAGCCAGTGCCTCTCTGAAACTCGGGCCCCAGGCTGGCTCCGTTGACCAACATCTCGCCAGACACCACGCCGAAGTTCCGATTCTGTCTCTGGGCAATGGTGTTGAGCAGAGTCGTCTTGCCGGCACCGGAACTACCCATAAGCGCTATCATTTTTCCAGGTTTGGCGTATCCACAAACTTTGTCCAGCAGCTGTCGCTCCCCGTTACCGTAAGGAACCGTGTAGTTGACGTTCTTGAACGTGAAGACACTCTGGCCGTCACCGATAGGCTCAAACGTTTCTTCAGCCGCTTCGCCCTTGTCGTTCTCTTCTTTCTTCGTCCCTCCGTACTTGGCGAATATAAGAGACTGGGCTCCAGTGCTCTTGAACTTGACCGTCTCAACAGCCAAAACAGTTACACCTAGGTAAAACACGGTAAAGGCAACTATGATTCCAAAGTTGCGCCACAGGTTCGCCCTCGAGCTGAGGGTCTGTTAGCTATCTATAGCCCATGAAAGGACTTCAGCAAACCTACTATTGGTATGAGGCCTCTAAATAAGCTGGACCGCTGACAGTCGTGCTGCCAAGTTTTGATCCAGGAAGAGAGCAGCCCTGGTAGCTGGGATCAGTGCCGGGTCCACGGGGCACCAGTTGAGACTCGCTGCACTGCATCTCCCGTGCGAAAAACTCGTTCGTTTGTAGCGCTTCAAAACCATAGGCGACGGGATTGATATAGTAGATCCAACCAAACCATATTGAGTCGTTGAGAAGAGCGGGCTTGGGTATGACATACCCTGCTAGGATGAACATGATGTTCAAAACTAAGCAATCAGTAACCTATTCAAGAAAACTTTCTGAAGAGCGATATAACAACGTACCAACACCAACAAAGCGAACGGAATCATCAACTGTGGATGAAAGTGATGAAAACATCCGGTACATAGTTGTTAGGCAGAAGGTTGCCGTATACACGAACAGTGTATAGATCCAAAACTTGGCTGCGTCGACGTCGAACTGAGACAGGAAGTAAACGGGTATAGAGAACAAAATAGTCATGATAAGAATCAGGGGGAAGTCCAAGAGCATCCTGGAAATAACCACTGCAGATGGTCTGTAGAAGGCAAATACCCTTTGTCTATCGATGGTCGCACGCCCGGATATTGCAGGAAGAAGTTCCGCAAACTGGAGCCATCCGATGAAGGCGATGGAGAAGAAGACGATACCACCGCGTGCGAAAACTGAGGATGTGTCCTTTCCGGAAGCGTAGAAAAGCGACGATACGATGAGACCGTTGGCGACGATGATGACTAGTTTCGTATAAAAGGAGCCGAGGTCGCCCCAGAAGAGCCAGGCTTGACGCTTGGTGCAAGCGGCGACCTGCCTCAGGAATGATACGGTGTAGACGGAATCACCAATGACGGTTTTGCTCTTGGCTGCAACAGATGTTATGAGCTGAGGCAGGTGAATAGATGAAGTCGCTTAACTTACAGTCCTTTACCGTGGCCTCGAAAACACGGTGCTTGTCATTGTTTGCCGACCTACTTCCACGTTCGTAGTCCTCAACATCTTCAAGAATGCGCTGGTAGTACTCGCTGTTGCGGAAAGCCTGCTCGAGCTCTTCGGTCGTTTTGGGAGCTGTGTCCTCTCGACCAGGCTGAAATTGTCGCGCGTTCTTGTCGGCAATAGAAGTCAGGAAGTCGGCGGTGGTCCTACGCAACGTTCATGTTAATATGACAGTCATCGCAACCGAAATTAAACTTCGCCATCAACTTACTGTCGTGGCGGACACAAATAGCCCAAGTCTTGGAAATATTTCTTTGCTTCGTTGGCTGGTCCTTGGAAAAGCATACGGCCATTGTCTATCACGAGGACCTTGTCCATCAACTCGTAGATTGATTCTCCTGCTTGATACAGCGTAACCAGCGTAGTGCGACCGCTAACATCGGTGTACACACGAAGCGACTTGGCAAAGCTCAGGGCTGTGCTAGCATCAAGGCCTCGAGTTGAGTTGTCCCAGCAAACAACCGACGCTCTTGTGGCCAGTGTCTCCGCTAGACTTACACGCTTCCGTTCTCCTCCGGAGACACCTGTCCAGGATCAGCTCTGCGGTTCTCGATCAGTCATGACGAAGCACCTACCTCGGATATGTTCGTCTCCGACCAACGTATCCTTTGTGTGCTCAATGCCAAACATTTGAAGAAGAGAATCTAGGATGGGTGGAATAGTCCATTGTTCCCGCTTCCGGGTCTTGGTTTTCAGGGCAAACCATAATGTCTGCCATACCGTAAGGGAGGGAAAATGCCGGTCGTCTTCTTCGCAGTAGACAACCTCGCCTCTGAAGCGTTGCAACTGGTCCTCGGCTGGGATGACACCGTAGTAAACGTCACCGTCAACTTTAACATACTCATCTCGGTGGTTGGCGATAGCTTTTAGGAAGGTTGAACACCCAGAACCCGGGCGACCCAACACCAACATGATCTCGCCATGCCGCACCGTCCCCGTCATGTTCCTGATGAGATCCACAGTGGGTTCCCTGTGAAGCTTGAGTTTGGGGAAGATGCTGGTAAGGAAGTGGTAGAAATCGGGACCGAATGTATTCAGCAAATCCCGGGGAAATGTGACGACCTGTTTGGTCGATGATTCGATGCCCTTGACCGTCAGATTCTTGAAGGATACACCGAGCCGTTTCGTCGGACCGCCGCTCGGGGTGCGCATGTCCATGATCCCCCTTCTAAGGAAGTCAGGGAGGTCGAACGAGTTGTCGGCAGACAATCTGGGGGCAACGGTAGAATCGCTCTCGCCTCCGGCATCGTCCTCTTGGTTTTTGGCCGGTTTTTGGTTGTACGCGGTGGAGTGCTGTCTCTGGATCGTGCTAAGTTCCTTTTCAAGACCATGAAACTCCTCAAGCGCAGCGTGGACTGAGATGTCGCCGGCCGCATTCTCGCCCCAGCGACCATCGGATTCCGGCACCATTTCTCCGGCCATGGCGGTGTCTTTGCTGATATCGAAAAGCGAAGGGAATCCTGATATTATTGTTTCTTGTCCCTTGATTGTTTTGTCGCGGATAATATTGGAGATGGCGTGTTGTTCGGTCGAGGTTATGAAAGCAACGAAGCAGGAAGGAGAGGCCCGCGGCTCAACAAATACAGGCAGGTGCGCAATGGGTGTGGAGTGTGCAGGATCGGATCAGGTTCCCCTTCGCTTCCCTAAATTCTAAAGGAGAAAAAATTGCTAAACCAACACTCATATCGAGGGCACTGCGTCTAATTATTATGTCAAGTCGTTCCAAGCTAAAGTATCTATCTATCTCACCTAGGTACTCAAGCTGGCTCCACTCGGCTTACACGCCGTTAACGTTTCATTAGGGTACCCGTCCCCGGCAATGCACTCCACGGACGAGGCTTTGTAATTCACGCTGGGCCGTCAGCGCCCCTCCCCCCCTCCTACCAAGAAGACAAGGGCTCCTCGATGCAGGCTTTGCAGAAAAAGGGGGGGGGAGGGTTTGTTGGTTTGCCCTTTGGTGCCGGCAGTGCCTCGACCTTGTGGAGTCGATCCAATCCCGGAAGCTCCATGGCAGAGATGTACTATGTATGACCAGGTCAAATAGTGCATGGGACAGACGACATCCCCTCGCCCACCGAAAGCCCTTATCCTCGGGTGAATGACGGAGATAGGTACGTGAATTCAACGCCGGCTGGAATGATGACATATAGCTTAACGTTCTTGTCGGCCAGCAGAGCTCGCATGTGCATCGCATCCGAGACAAGCGCCATTATTAATCCCGTTAGGGTCGAGCTTTTTTCCGCTCACCAGCAAAGCGGAATCCAAATTCCTTGAGGGGCTGGTGGGGCCCGGCCTGGTAAGCCAACCTAGTCCCGATCGCCGCTTTCTCTAGCGTGGCAATGCGTCGGTGGCAAGCCCGCTTTCAGCATTCATGAAGCACGACAAGGACTTGAGCATACTGGCGTCTTTGCTGACTCGAGGAAACTCGCCATACCATTTGCTATCTTTGGGCGATACCTACCTATCTCGAGCCAATGGGCTGGATTTCAGCCCGACGCAAGGACTCGGCGTTTGCTACTGTGTTGTTCCGGGCAGTCCCTGCTATTCCCATAGCCGGTAAACGGGCCTTTCGTTAACGTCATTGTAAGCTGTTGATTGTATGCTTTCCCGATAGCTCTGCTCAACAACATAACGTACCGCACTTTCGATCACAAAATGAGTTTTCTACGAGGCCTTCGCCGTCGACTTGAACCTACCCCGAGCTGTCTCCTCAATAAGAGAAAACGCAGATAATCCAGTAGCCCACCTGCCGTTCAAACATGCAGGCCGACCCGACCCGCCAAGTGCTGCAGCTTACTGACATGGCCCACAACTCTCCCTGATTGGCGTTTGCTGGAATGGAAAGTCATGTCTCAGGGCGGCACGGCATGCGCCTGACGGGATGTGCACAGCTCCTTAATTATCCCGCTAAAATCCGGCCAAGGACACGCGCATGCCTTTCTCTGTGCCAATGACTCTACCGGCGGTGTGCAATCGATCCTACCCTGGCCTGGCCTGCTTGCGGCTGCTTGCGGCGAGGAGAGAGATACTATACACTATCACGGCGACGTACATTGGCTTTACATAGCCATGAGTGTGCCTGTGCGACCCTACGGGGCCCGTCCCTCAGTGGATTGGCTTTACACTTTCCCATTCGGGTATTCCGGCCACCTGTTGGCATTGGCCGACGGGACAACTGCAAGGTTTTTTTTTCTTTTTTTTTTCTTTTTTTTCTTTTTTTTTCTTTTTTTTCTTTTTTTTTCTTTTTTTTTTCTTTTTTTTTTCTTCTTCTCCCTCTCTTTATCAAACGCCTATCTCTACCATTCCAGGACACAGGCGCGTGGGCGGCTCCGCAACTTAAAAGGTGACACGCAGCAGCTCCCGGCTATGTGGCTAGCTGCACTTCTAAGGTGACGGGGGTCCGGAGTTAACCTTTGGTTAACATGCTAAATTCCGGCTCACCGGCCCCGCTCTATCGGCGCAAAGACCGGAGCAACGCCATTGCTCCGGGGCGCCTGGAAAGGAGGGTCCAGATATCACTTTGTCGTGAAACGCCAAGGGTGTTAAAATGGTCATTTATAGTGACTCATAATCATTCAACTCGGTTATTTTCCCACTCATTATTAAGTTAAGTGATGAAGCGGACAAGTCAATTATTATCAGCACATAACAAGAAGCTGGCTCAAACCTCTCAGATGAAGGAGGGTTGGGAAACAATAAACAATGCGTTGAGCCTCGCACTATGGCATTTTACTCAAGCCTGCCTTGGCCACATGGTTTCTTTGGATAAGTTCATCTCGAGGATCTCTTCCACGTCCGTTGGTACCTTGAATTCCTTCTCGGCCGGCAGCAGTCCCAGATTGATCAGTTCCCCGTCACCAATGCCAGGTCGCTCTTCCAAAACCCTCTCGAGTTCCCTGGCACGCGCCGTAACATCCTTGATGCCAGCAATCACGATGGCGACCCAATTTCGACAAATTTCGGGGGGATGCTGATGTGTATGCTGCGATGCTGCAGTATCTCCAGGCAATAGCAACTACCAAACAGATCCTTCCACAACGTCTCCACTCAAGAACAGTAAGCTTCTCTGTTCCTTTGGCATTTCGCAGACTTCTTGCTTAGCAGAAGAGACCCCCCAACAGCTGATTCCATCTCGCCTTACAGACGCTTTTACCCACAAAGGCGGCGACGGCCACATTAGCGACACCATCCACGTCAGAGGCCATCAGGAGGCCGCATGCCCGCTTACTCTCGAGAACATAGATCCCAGTTGTCAAACCACCCCACCTACAATGCCGACACCAGATGAATTTACCGTCGGATACGTCTGTGCGGACTCCCGCTCGTTTGCCAGCTGTTCTATCTCGTTAGATATGGAGCACAAAAACACACACCTCCAAAGGGCGCCAAATGACAACAACAGCTATAGGTTTGGCAGGATTGGCCTGCTCAACGTCGCCATGTGCCCTACGTTAGGCACTGGCGCAGTTAACTCGACGTTAGCAGCAGTCAACATGATGCGCAGCTTCCCATCTATCAAGCTGCTGCATTTTATCCTCCAACCTAAAGCCTCATATTCTCACATTTGCCTCTGCAGAATAAACACATACCGTATGCTCAATCCGTCCCTCACTATAACCGCTAACTCTAAATGCAAACCCTAATCTGTATTTATCAATTTCAGAAGACTGCACTGTTAGATCCACTAACAGGTCTGTAAGAGCTGTTTGTACGCAAAGGAAACGCTATTTCAACCCTACAATTCATAGTCTAGGGAGTTCAGTACACATCGCAGCCATCAATGCCGTATTAGCTAGCATAAAGTCAATCCCTAGCTTCCTCATCCCCTAAGGTAAGACTATACAAGAGGACTATCCACACACCTATCTACTAGATATAGCATGCCTCACCATCACGGTCTAGATCCCACAACGCCAAGGTAGTGTTCAAATAGATAAAGCACTTTAACCAATAGTCATAAAAACAAGCTTTCCTTTTCCCCTATACAGGTATGTCATAGTCCTAACTAGCACTCCACCACTAGGGCTTTAGTGTTGCTGTCGCCGTCCGCCAATACCCCTCCCGTCCACATCTCAAGGGCGTCCGCCAGACGTGTGCAAGCCTCTCAGCATCCCCAACCAAACCCATGCCTACACCAGCTGTCCAGCTGTCTGCATACGGCTGTGGCGACCGGATCAACAACGACCCAGCCCGTTCCACGACAGATAACCATACCAGGATTCCCTACAAGCCAAACCACCTTAGGTCCTCGTCCCTCTGGACCGGTACCGTATGCCCGACCCCTTGCGCCGAGACGCCCACAAGCTTGGTGCCGTCGCCGTAGATCATCTGCGTGTAGCCGCCGGCAGGTGTGTTCGTTACGTTCCTAGTGAAGCTGACACCGTGGATGGCAGACCACTCTTTGAGCTGCTCGGCGAGGTTGGGGTACCTGACGAGCGAGTCTGCCGTGCCGTGGTACGTCTGGAACCGCGGGTAGCTGCCAGAGTAGCCGGGATACATGTCGCGCACCTGCGCGGCCCACTGGGCGCCAGACTTATTAATTTGACCGTTAGCGCACCTCGGATCGGCGCTGATGGGGCTCGAGCCCGGCGACCCTGCCAAGCATCCCGCTGCAACACCCGAATAGCATGTCGCCGCAGCGAACATGTCTGGGTACGTGGCAGCAAGCACATTGGTCATCATGCAGCCTGACGAGCTACCCGTTACGAAGATACGCTTTGGGTCGGCGTTATAGCGCGTAATTGCGTAGCGGACCATATTAGCCAGACCGGTGGAGTCGCCGCCGCCGTCATGCCGGAGGGTGGCTGAGCTGGCGACGTCCCAGCAGTTAAAGTCCCTAGTGGACGACGGGTAGATGACGATGAAAGTGCGCTTAGCGTCAGAGGCTGTGATGTAGTTGGCTTGGTTGGCGTAGCCCGGCCCGGAGCCGCCACAGGGGTGGAGGGCAAGGATAATAGCGGGAGAGGCGACCGGGTTCGCGGGAACGGAGATGTCCATCGTCAGACCAGTCGGGTTCGAGCCGAAGTTGGTCACCCGCTGCAGGGCTGCCCGACTCCGAGCGAGCAGAGGGGAAACGGCGAGGAAGAGGCTAGAGAGACGCATTGCGGTAGGTCGAGTGGCGAGGCCCGGAATCCGTGTTGACGTGGATGGTGAAGCTGAGGCGTAGTGGGGAGTTTGACCTCTTCAATAGACATCTCGGGTCAAGAAGGAGCTCTAATTTATACAGCAAGATCCCCTTAACGGAACGTCGTCCAAAAGGATACAACGGAGCCTGGCCCGCCGTGCCGCCCCAGCCTGTATGCATGGTGTCGGCTCGAGCGACGACTATTAGGAGGCTTTGTGCGCGTCCCATCGGCCCCCCGTCCTCCGCTGCGGCATGATTTCCCCAAGGGATACGCAGTCCCGGGAGCATCGTACAGAATAGGTCGCCTGCTATATTGACCGACGGGAAGGCAGAGAGATCAGCGGCCCTGATCTACAACCAGAGATCCCAGCCGGCTCGCGTTGCACGTTTGGCGTGTGATCCGGTTCCCCGAGGCGGGGGCGGCCCCAGAACATCGGCAGAGGAGTCGGTAGTTGGGGAGGCGGGGAGGGGCTCTTGGTCATAAGCCCCATGCACGTCTTTCTGCCCATTGGCGGCCAATCTAGGCCGGCCCGGATATCAGCCGTCCACGTTCACGCCCTCCTTTCGTTTGTACTACCGTACGGTGTGGTAGTGTGTGGACTGAGCGGTACGGGTATACCCCATCTGTGTGTGTATGTGTGTCACAGTCGAACCAAGCGAATGCGCTTCCTTGTTTCCCCACGCACGCAGGGGTACATACCTTTTTGTGCGGTTAAAGCACCTAGTAACAGATATACACGAGAGGTAGGAGACAAAAAAAAAACCAAAAAAAAAGGAAACCATCAGAGGTATCACATAGGCCTACCCCAGCGTGGACTACAGCCATTACTCGGCCCGTTCCGCACAGGGTCCGGGGGGCACTGGCGTCGAGCAGGGCCAGGGTGGAGAGGCAGAGGCAGGCACACGTTCCGCTCGGGGTCCTATTGAATCCTGACTCCGCCGCTAGGCTTAAAAATACCCACGGGTACCCATATGGGTAGTATACCCATAGAACCCATGGGTATTTGGATATACCTATATGGGTAATGGGTATAATGGGTTATGGGTATTTTAAGCGAGATGGTTAATGGGTAGGTAGGTTTAACCAAATGGGTATTCTAGAGAGGTAGGGAATGGGTATTATGGGTATGGGTAGGTTATTTCTATAGGTATTTTAGGTACCCAAACTCTAAAAGGTATAAACTAGAATATAAAGAAATATAACTTAAGAACTAAATTTAAGATAACTATAAGTAAAACAGCTAAAATATACTTAGGAAATTACTATCTAGTTAGACGTTTACTCCTTTACTATTTTAATAGTAATTCTTAGGTATCCTCCTCCCTATTAGACTTATTAGAAAGTAAATATACTTAAGAGGTATAACTTTAAGTTATTATAGCTAGAGAGCTTAATAAGGCTTAGGAACCTAAGGATAAAAGCTCTAAAGTAGGTATTAGGGAAAGAGGGTAAATAAGTAACTCTTAAGTACTAGCTTTAGGGTCCTTAGATCCTAAAACTATAATAGAATGTTAAAGCTTTATATCTATTATCTCTTAAAATAAGTATAAATCTCCTAGTTTAATAAGGGAGGTATAGTTAAACCTATTTAGAATTATCTAGCTATACTCTCTTTTAACTTCTATAAGCTAGTAGTCTTTAGGAATAAATAGTTCTAAGATACTAAAAGAAAGCTAGCTTCTCTAATATTAAGTAATAGTAAGAATAAGCTAAGCCTTAATTATCTTAGCTACTATATTATACTAGGAATAGTAGTAAATATACTAACTATAGCTAAAGGTCTATTTAAGTAGGATAGAGGTTAGTATAATATATAAGAAGTTATAAGCTATCTAGTAAAGACTAGTATACTTTAGAAACTATTCTATATAGTGCTAGAAGCTAAAGATAGTTTTATTTATATGTTTCCCTAAAGAATTAGCCTAAATCTAGAATTAAGATAGCCTAGATTTACCTATATTCTTTTAGAAAGCTCTTAATAACTTTAGAAGTAGTATAATACTATATAGGTACCTAAGTAAAGTTAGAATAATTAATATAAAGATTAATATAAAGATTAATATAAAGATTAATATAAATATTAATTTACTTACCTCTTTTATAAGGCTACTAAATAACCATACTATAATACTATAAATAGATTAACTTATTATAGTAGGAGTATAAGCTATACTCTATTAAATATTAAGATAATATAATATAGTATAGGTTTACTTAAAATTATTAGTAATAGCTTTCTACGTCAGGCTACTATAGTAATTAAGCCTAAGAAACTATAGATTATAACTTTCCTTATAAAGCTTATTAAGAGGGTAGAGTAAGAGTATAATTATATAGATACTCTAATTATATACTTATAGCTACTTATACTTTTCTAGCTTTACTAAAGCTAGTTTAATACCCTTTTGTAAGGGGTTTATCTAATATAAATTCTCTATTATTATCTTTTATATAATAGCATCTAGATACTTATTAAGATAGAGATATACTATCTTAGTAAGTTTTAAGGTAAAAGAGATATTAATAAAGTTATCCCTACTAAGGATATTTATAAGGATAAGGAAAACCTTAGAAACATCTAAAAGAGTTTCTAGCTATAACTATTTATCAGAAGAGAGCTAGAAACATATATTATTATTATAAGTCTTAATATAAGACTTAATATATAGCTAAAGCTTAAGTATATATAAGCATATAAGTATAGTTAAATTCTATTACGTATAGACGTTAAATATAAGTTACTAAGGCCTTTTACTTAGTTCCTTATATTACTAAAGATTAAGAAACTCTTAAGCCTTTATTAGGCTATATTTTAGTATAATTATAAGGTAATAAATCTTTAAAATTTAGTTAGTATTTTATACTTCTTAAGAAGGGATATTATACCTTTATAATACTTATAGTAATTATAACTTAAGCTGTTATTAAAATCTTAGCCTCTAGCTGTTAAATAGTACTAGAAACTACTTAAGGGCTAGTATTTTAGCTAGAATAATACGCCTCTTCTACTTCTTCTTCTTCCCCCTCTTCTACTTCCTTAATCTCTTAATAAGGGATCTCCTATACTTCTTCTTGTTTAATTACTTTATTACTAGGAGTAAGGTTAATTAAAAGATACTTATAAAGCTCTTTTATAATAAGGTTTAAGATATAGGTAAGGTATTAAATATGCCTAATCCTAGATAGTTAGACCTTAAACTCCTAAGTAAAGTACTCTTTAAGGTTAATTAGGTTAAAGTTTAAAGTATTATCTATTATAATAGTACTAAACTATAGGAGGAAGGGTAAATTAAGGTTCTTAATAGTAGTAATAACCTCTTTAGAGATATAGTCTTAAGTATGTTTTATAAGTAGACTTAGTACCCTAAGAAGTACTACTCTTCTATTCTAGTTAGCGTCTATAAAGTAATATATTACTCCTAATAAGGAGTATTTTTAGCTAGGTATAGTCTAGATATTAATAGTAAGGGAGACCTTTAAGCTATAAATAATTACAGCTAGTACTATAGCTTAGATCTCCTTTACTTCTTTAAAGAGAAGCTAGGTAATTATTAGTAGGGAAGGAATAGAAAAGCTTAGGTTAAGCTTTTTATAAAAGACCTTAAAGGAGGCCTTAGTAATAGTATTAAAAGGTAGGTTAGCTTTAATAATAAAGTATATAAGGGCCCTAGTAATAGCATCCTTTAATATAGTAGTAGTAAGGAGCTAAGAAAAAAAGATTAATATAAATAATTAATATATTTAGCTCTTTAAGGTAATATATACCCCTTAAAGGTAGTATATATTAGCTCCTAGGTTACTATTTGTTAGTTATGTTATTTACTATTAAGCCTGTTTCTTTTTATAGGCTAGACTTTAAAAATAGGAAGTTATAGAAGATATACCTATTACGCCTAGTACTAGATAGGTAAGATCCTTTAAGTAGGATTTATAGATAACAACTAGGGAGCTATCTATTATATAAGTACCTTCTAAAAAGGATTTCTAGATATCTAACTACCTAAAGCTAGCCTATATTTTCTTAGCTAAGGTAAGCCTTACCTCTTTAGACCTTTTTTTCTATAGCTCTCTTTACCTAAGGATAACCTACTTTTTATAATAGGCTGTCTGCTACTACTATAACTTAAAGCTTTTACTAGGTTAAAAAAAAATAATACTATAACTATATTAGAGGTTACTAGAAGGGATAGAAAAAGAATTAGCCATAAAGGCTTAAGAAGGGGGTACTAGACTTAATAACTATATAAATAAGACTATATTAATTAGACCTTAGAGTTATAAGAAAAAGAAGTCTTAGTTAAAAATAAAGTAGAATTTTTTAAGTATTATTATAATTTTATTATTATAATTAAATTATTATAATTATAGGGTTTCTAATACTCTAGCCTACTCTTTTACTTACTTATAAGTAGGGAGGTAAAAAATCCTTTTTCCTTCTCTTCTAGGGAAATAAAGTTTTCTCTCTAATAATATAAAATGCCTCCTAAACTTTTAGTATCCCTACTAACTCTAGCCTTAAGGCAATAAGCCTATTAAAATAAGGTACTAGAAACACCTCTAAGGGGGTAAACTACTCTAGAATTATTATTACTAGACCTAGGTTCTTTAAATATAACTAAGAACCTAGAACTTCCCCCTCTTAGATAACCTACTATTTAAGTAACAAAAGTTATAATTCATATAGGAACTAGAAAGCTACTAAAAAGAGTAGCTAGAAAGGCACTAAAAGTATTAAAAGAGAAGAATATTATAGTAGGTAAAAGAAAGATAAGATAATTCTATCCTAGAAGTAAGTAGGACGTCTATTTAGTTAATTTAGTTAGGTTCTAAAAGTCTATTCTAGTATAAGCCCTTTAAGAAATTAGGTTATAGTAAAAGTAGATAAAACCTATAATTATAAAGCATCCTCTTAATCGCCTTATATAAGAAATTACTTTCTAAATTAATCTATAACTCTAGTTCTAGTTAGTTATAATTAAAGCTTTATATAAAGTAGTAGAAGTATTTATAGTAACTATACTTAAAAGTAAGTATCTCTACTTAAAGTATAATTATTATATTAATATAGTAGATATAAACCTCTATGCTATCTATATAAAAAGAGTTATACTATAAAAAAAGGATATTAACCTTTTAAAAGAGATTATAAAGAGAATAGGAATATAGGCTTATTTACTCTAATAGTATAAAGTAGAGAGGATAAAGAAATTATTAAACTTTAGAATTATTTTTTAGATTAATATATTAATTAATATATTAATTAATATATTAATTTAGAACTTATAATATAGTCTATAAATTCTATTAAAGTAAATCTAGATAAGAAGAGTAAAACTAAACCTATAAATATAACCCTTAAACTCTAAACTACTCTACTACCCTTATTTCTTTCCCTAAGCTATCTTTATCTAGAGATTCTTAAAAGAAAAGACTCTATTAAGAATATTAGTATTAAATATAGCCTAGGTAACTAGGTAGCATCCCTTAAAGGGAGGTAGCTCTAAGTACTTAGTAATATTTATAAGCTAGCCTTTATACTATTTAAAGAGGAGATCTAAGAACTAGATATCCTAAGAGGAGAGGTAGTAGATATTCTTCTATAGATAAGAAGGGCCTAGTAGAGTTATCTAGTTTTCCTTAGCTAGCTTATTAAAAGTATAGAGGATATCCCTAATTATTTTATAAACTAGTATACTATACTAGTAGCTATACTTCTATTAAGTATAAAGTAGTAGACTATTAGGTTGCTTCTAGAATGCGTTTCTCTTAAAGTTTATCCCCTTAAATATTTAGTATTAGGGTTTAAGTAGGAGTAAGAGGTACTTACTTCTTCTTATTATACTTAAAGACTAAGTATCTAAGATATGTCTTAGGATCCTTAGCTAGCTTTAGGTCCTAAAAGGTAGTAAGGATAGAGTAGAGAAAGACTTCTTTAATTAAGAAGAATTTCTTAGTACTAAGGAGGTAAGTATAACCCTTATAAACTTCTATAGGGGTAAGAATTTTATTAACCTTAGATAGGAAGTAATAGGTAACTAAAAGCTTTACCTAGAGAATCTTAAGGGTTATAAGCTACTTTCCCTAGAAGTAGATAAAGGAGGTAAATATCTAAGACTAAAAAGAAGTTAGAAATATATTAATTAATATAATAATTAATATATTAACTAAATATACTTATATTATTTAACTTCTTAAGGTAGTACTACTAAATATTACTAGGCGTCTATACCTATAAGGCCTTAATACTAGTTAGCTCTTCCTCTTTAGTATTATTATTAATAAAGTTAATTACTTAATCCTTATTAGTATTATCTTAGTTATTATTACTAAGGTCCTTAAATATCTTATTATCCTTATCTTCCTAAAGACTAGGTTGACTCTTAAGAAGAGAGGGGTAGGTTCCCTTCCTTATACTAGAAACCTATTAGAGGAGAATATATAAAGTAATAGGAGAATAACTTACTAATACTCCTTATTCTCTTAGTAAAGCTTATCCTTTTAGGCTTACTAGCTTGCCTTTAAGGAACTCTTAAAGGTAGATATATTCTCTAGCTTCTTTATCTCTTAGCTAAAGTATATATTTATTATAATTATCCTCTTTACTTTCTCCCTCTTAACCTTATCTATATTCTTAAGGCGCTAGTAAGTCTTAGTAGTATTTAGATTTTAAGAGTACTTAGCTAAAGCCTTCTACTTCTCCCTAATGCTAGAGCCCTAGGGATAGCCTACTCTAAGATTAATATAAATTAAGCTTTTAATTAATATATTTAAAAAAAGGAGTCTTACCTCTACTCTTAGTAGGACTAGACATTATAGTGGGAGTAGTAATATAAGGGGGGGGGGAGGGAATATTAACTTTAGAAGATAAGAGGGAGAAAGAGGTAGAAAAAAGTATGTTATGTTAATAATAAAAAGAGAGGAAGGTTTAAGTATAGAAGAGTCTAAGGGTTTTATACTTAAGAAGGTAAACTAAGGGAAGGAATAAGCTTAAATTAAGGGAGGAAGGAACAAACAGCCTTACTTAAGAAGAGTTATATAATAGGAGAAGGTATAAAAAAAGAATAAAGAAAAAGAGTAAGTTAAATAGTAAATAGGAAATTAAAAATAGGTAAAAGGAATTATTTTTATTATACTTAAATAATAAAGCTAAGTGTTTTTTTATTTTATTAGATTATTAAGACCTAAAGAGGTTTTTTTATTTTATGCTTTCTCTATATAGTTTCCTAACTTAACTATTCTTAAAATACCTCCCCCCCCTAATTACTAAAAGCATCCTAGACTTACTATTAGGAAAAAGAATTATAAGCAGCCCTTTAAACCTAATAGTAAGTTTAGTTAATATATTAGATTAATATATTACTAACATTTTAGAATATACCCTTAAGGAGATCTAGCACTTCTAAAAGACTACTTACCTCCTCCTACTAAGAGCTCCTTTCTAGTAGGTAGTCTAGGAAATTACTATATAGTATTTACCTACTATTAGGTTCTAAGAGTCTACTCTTTACACTCTCTAGGAAAATACTAAGTAACTTCTTATTACTATCTTTAAGAGTAAGCCTACCTATCTTAATTTCTAATCTTTTCTAAAATTTCCTAGTATATTAACTTATAGTAAACTATATAAAGTAAGTTACTATCTAGAAGGAGGATATAGTCCTTATATAATAGATTATAAGTATGTCTTAGGGGCTTAAAAAGTCCTAAATAGAAGATACTCTTTATAGTAAGTTAATATCCTTACCTAATAGTAGTAATTCTAATTAGGTATAGTTTATATATAACTTTTAAATATTTATAAGAACTAGAAATAGTAATATTTAAGTAGAAGAGGGTCCTATATAGACTTAGAAGAAGACATAGAGAAATACTAATTTAGTATTTAGAACTTAAGTAATAATATTACCTTAATATAGGGTAGATAATTTCTTAATAGAAAGAATATATTCCCTAGATAAGTAGAAGATACTTAAGAGATAAGAGGAAGATAAATAGAAGATATATTAGGGATAGTAGAAAGATATTAATAATATATAAGATAAGTAATTAGGGAATATATAAGGTATAAAAAGAAATAAAGATAATTAAAAATTTAAAATATATTAATCCTAATTAATATAATTTAATATTCTTTTACTATAACCTACCTTTTTCTTCTTAAGGGTTTAATAGGGGAGTACTTCTCTCTAAAAGACTTATAAACTACTTAGGAAAGGCTCTAGGCACTTAAAGGTAGTCTTACTATCTATACCTAAATTAGTATATAGACTTAGAGGTAAAAAATAACTAATTTATATAAAAAGAAAGTCTTAAATAAAGGAGAGAAGATAGGATAAAAATTTCTTTAAGATAGGATTAAAAGTCCTTAAAAATAAGATAGAAAATCTATAGAGATAAAATAGAAATTTAATATTCTCTTACTATAACCTACTATTTTCTTCTTAAGGGTTTAATAGGGAAGTACTTCTCTCTAAAAGACTTATAAACAACTAAGGAAAAGCTCTAGGTACTTAAAGGTAGTCTTACTATTTATACCTAATTTAGCATATAGACTTAGAGGTAAAAAGTAAGTCTTTAATAAAGAAGAGAAGATAGGATAAAAAGTCCTTTAAGATGTTTATAAGGAAAGTTTAGAGGTAAAAAACAGCTACCCTAATAAATATAAGAAGTAAGATAAAATAAAATATAGAGATTTAAAATATATTAATTAGGATTAATATAATTTAATAATTCTCTCCTAACTAACTCTCTTATTCTTCTATCCTTAGTAAGGAGTTAAACTTAAATACTCTCTAGAAATAAATTAGATTAAATATCTTCTAGGACTTTAGGTAGAAGTTCTTAGGAAGAGGTATTCTTAAGTACTCTAGGATAAACATAAGCTTAGTACTATACTATTTAAAGAGGAGTTTAAAGACTTAAACATCCTAAGTAGAGAGGTAATATATATCCCTCTAGAGATAAGAGGGGCCTAGTAGAGATATCTAGTTTCCCCTAACTAGCTTATTAAAAGTATAGAGGATATCTCTAATTATTCTTTAGGCTAGTACTCTATACTAGTAATACTATTTATAGGAATAGTTACTAAGTAAGTATTTAGGACTCTTCCTTACTACTCTTAGCTAGAGGTTTTATTTTCTAAAATATTAGTCTTAAAAGTAACTAAATTCTTAGAAATCCTTACTAAGCTTACTTCTTCTTAAGGACTAACTTTCTAAACTATATCTTTTTAGACTTAAGTCTTATTAGGCTTTAAAACTAGCTTAGAATAAGCTAGAGGAAGATTTCTTCTATTAAGAAGAAGTCTTAGGCTAATAAGAGGATATTATCTAGTTAAAGAACCCCTATATTATAGAGAATGCTTTTTGTTTGTCTTAGGAATTAATAGAGATAAGATAGCTTCTACTAGAGAACCTTAAGGGTTATAAGCTACTTTCCCTAGAAGTAGATAAATAAGGTAACTATTTAAAACTAAAAAGAAGTTAGAAATATATTAATTAATATAATAATTAATATATTAACTAAATATACTTACGTAATTTAACTTCTATATATAGTACTCCTAAATATTACTAGGCGTTTATACCTATATAGTCTTAATACTAGTTGTCTCTTCCTCTATAGAGTTATCCTTAATAAAGTTAATTACTTTATCTTTATTAGTATTATCCTAGTTATTATTACTAAGGTCCTTAAATATCTTATTATCCTTATCTTCCTAAAGACTAAGTTAACTCTTAAGAAGAGAGGGGTAGGTTCCCTTCCTTATACTAGAAACCTATTAGAGGAGAATATATAAGGTAATAAGAGAATAACTTATTAGTACTCCTTATTCTCTTAGTAAAGCTTATCCTTTTAGGCTTACTAGCTTACCTTTAAGGAACTCTTAAAGGCAGATATATTCTTTAGCTTCTTTATCTCTTAGCTAAAGTATATATTTATTATAATAGTCCTCTTTACCTTCTCCCTCTTAACTATATCTATATTCTTAAGGCGCTAGTAAGTCTTAATAGTATTTAGATTTTAAGAGTACTTAGCTAGAGCCTTCTACTTCTCCCTAATGCTAGAGCCCTAGGGATAGCCTACTCTAAGATTAATATAAATTAAGCTTTTAATTAATATATTTAAAAAAAGGATATATACCTTACTATCTAGGAGAAGATAATATTAAAGCATAAGTACTAGCTCTTTTAGTAAAAAAGAAGATTAAAAAGAAGGTAATACTAAATTTATTTAGCTTTTTCTATTTATTCTTTAATTTATAGTTAAAAGAGATATTTTTAATAAGGGAAGTTTTTTTTTTAATTTTAAAAAGAAAAATTTATAGTATATAGACTTTTTATATAACTAGGCTGCTATTACCTAGGTAACTAGTATGTACCTTCTAAACTTTACTATTAGTAGCTTTACTTTCTTTACTATATAAACCTCCCTCTTACTTTCTTTTCCTCTTCTTTTTTTTTTTTTCCCCTTTAAGCTATTATACCTAAAGTAAAGTTACCCCTTTCTTTTTATTTTTCTTTAACTAATTATACTACTATTACTAGTAATCCTTAGTATATTATATCTACTATACTATACTCTCCTTACTACTAAAAGCACCCTATATACTATATAGGTAAAAAACCTCCTAGATCATACTACAAACCTAGTAGTAAGTTTAGTTAATATATTAGATTAATACATTACTAATATCTTCTAGAACACACCCTCCATAAGGTTGCTAAACAAATCCAAAACTTACATAAGACATTTGCTATTTCTAAAGCCCCCTTCTAGCAGGTTGTCTAAGAGATTATAGAGCAGCATATAGAAGGCATTTACTTCTAGAGCGATACTCTAGCTGCTCTCTAGGAGAGTACTAAGTTACTCCTTATAACTATCTTTAAGAGTAAGCTCCCCTATCCTTATATTTAAACTTTACTAAAATCCATCTAGTAATAAACCATCTTACTACCTATATATAATAGGTAACTATTATACCTAAGGACATAACTCTATATAAGTAGCTCTATAAACTTAGAGAGGGCCTTAGTACTACCTAGTAGGTAGATACTATAGCTAGTAAGTAAATATTCCTCTAATATAATAATTATTTATATTAACTATTTCCTAGATACTACTCTTTATAAGGTAGCCCTATATAGCAGATAGGGTAAGGGTATAAATAATATACTCTTAGGTCCTAAAGGGCTCTACTGCCAGACTAAGGGAGAGTCTTCTAAGGATGTTAATAATAAGATTTAAGGTGTTTACTCTATAATAAGGAGATAAGTAGAGAATATAAGAATAATACAAAAAGGATAAATAAATAATTAAGCTATAATATAAACCTAATAAAGAAATAGCTTCTATATATTTCTTTTATATAATAACTATATAACTACTATATAACTACTATATACCTTCTATGGTTTTAGAATGGTTTTACCTAAATACCTATTTTTATCTTATTATTTAGGTATGGGTATTTTAGAAACCTATACCTAAAGAAAAATTATCTATAGTACCTATTACCCATAGTACCCATTTCATGGTTGTACCCAAATACCCAAACCCATTCTATGGGTAACCGTGGGTACCCATGGGTAGGTTATTTTTAACCCTATCTGCCGCCGTCCCTGTTCCCGCTACCGCGATGAGCTAGGATGCCCTTTCGAAGCAGATCGGTAAAGTCACTGTGACTCATCTTGAGCGCCAAGATACCTTCCTGTCCCGGATCCTTGAACGAGTACGCCGCGCGATACATCATCCAGGTCCAGCTGGGCTTAATGCATGTCATCCGGGTGTCTTTGAAGCTCGGCGACGCGTCGAACCTCTGGGCCTCAACGGCGGCTGTCGCGATGGCCGAGTTATAAGCCTGGTAAATCGTAACACTTTTCTCGTCGAAACATGCTCTGATTTGGCGGAAAGGGGTGGGCGGCTCATGGCCGTCGTCGATCTTGTGTCCCAATGTACTGGTAGACAGGAGTCATTTGGTGAAGTTGTTGAGGGACGCAACGAAGCAGGCACGCCTATTCCATGGATTGATGGCTTTTATGCAAAATCTGAGGGGCGGCGCGGCGTTCCAACGACATCATTGCATCTCTCCATGGTCAGCTCACAAGCCTCTAGGCGCGGCGCGACAAAGCCACTGCGGCAACGTATAAGTCACGCCGACCTCCGCTACTCAACCCTAATTGCGTAGTCGCAACCGCTCCGTAGGAAGGGGAAAAAAACGCCCGAAACAAGGCGGCCTCGTGGCTAGGTGATTTCATGTCTAGGAGTCAACGCTCTGTTGAACACGCTTGCCAACAGGCTCCTCCGAGGCCATTGAAGTGATCTTGTTGTCAGCCTCTTCGACGAAAACGTGGGTGACCGTCTCGAGCTGAATGCCCTCGAGGCCAGACAAGTCCCGGGCTCGCAGCGATGTTTGGCTCTCACCGCGATCATGGCGGCTCTCCGAGGCGAGCTTCGGGCGGTAGGAGGACTTCTGAAAGAGATCTGTCCGTCCGGGAGTTTGGGAGTCCCTCGGCGGCCCGCCGTGGATCCACACTCGGTAGCCATACTGCTGGTCCATCGGGGTGAATTTGAACGTGTCGATACCCACGTTTTGCTCGTCGACGGGCGACTCGAAAAGGATGCTACCTCCGGTAGTAGAAAATACCAGCACATCGAGCCATCCGTTGGAGGACACCATGACGCCAGCCAAGACAAGGTATTCGGTCGAGAGCTTGATGCCGCCGCTGTGCATCATGTGGTTCAGAGCCAGAGGCGCCGTGCACAGGAGGGAAACGAAAGGATACAGCAAGAAGATGACGCGCGTTTTTAAGTCGGTTTTCTCGTCCGTCCGCATCAACGTAGGAGGCAAATCCGCAAGACCTAGAGAGGCATCGGCAAAGGCTTCCTGTGCGGCAGCCGCAGCATTGTTTGTCTCGCGCATGGCCTTGTCCTTCCGATGAAAGTGAACAAAAACCGAGACATATGATATGATGCCCGCGATGATCAAAAGAACCATCCATATGTAGTGCAGAGCCACACGTAGGATTTCATACTCGGCATTGATCCAGCATTATGATCACAATGTCAGCGACAGGCTGTCAGATCAGCTTCGATTTACGGAAAACGGGTTTGTTTACCCAAGCCCCGTCGCGGACGTAGAAGCCCCCGGCACCTGCGCCGTTGTTGGTGATGATTACACCGAGAACAGACGTGAGAAGCGCAAAGAGCTACAGGAGGATCGCGACGCTGTAGAAAACCTTGCATGGAATGCCGATCCCTCTTACAAGCGTCAGGTAGGTGTGCACCGCAATGGCGGCAACAAAGGCGTTCGTGGCGAAGTCTCCCATTGAGAGCAACCAACCTTGCACCCAGCATGCCGGGGAGCTGCTGATGATACTATCCTCCACTAGCCATATGACGCTCAGGAAGAATGCACAAGATTGGAGGATATCCGCTAGAAGAAGGTTGAGTAGAAGGACGAGGAACTGGTTTGGGACACCTCTCTGCTTCTTGCTAGCATGTGCGTGGTATTGAGCACCAAGTTCTTGAGGCAACCCAACGATGTTGCCGGTTTGCGTAGATGATTTCAATCGTTTCGGGCTCGTTCTCGAAAACCAGAGTGCTAGTCGTCCGATGAGATAGATAAGAAGCGTGGAAGATGTGACGAAGGAAAGGCCAGAAAAGGCGACGACGGCTTCAAGGCCATGGCGTAAGTCAAGAGGTAGTGGAGAAAAAGAAGTGTTGTAGCCCTTCATGGCTGCAAATGTAGTATTAAAGGGTATCACGGTATCGATTTGATGCCATACCTGCCGGCTTTGCCCGAGAACATAGTGTTATTCCTCCGAGAGCAGATATACGAAAGGGGTTGAATCAGCAACACACTAAGTGTCGGCTTGCTTCCTGTGCTTTTTAAACCATCGAGCGGTAAATGGCAATCGGGTTTGGATCTGGATGGTTGACGTGCCAAGACCTTTAGCCCCTCAGGTTGGCGTTGAAGACGTCGAGAATGGGTCCTAATTTGAAAGTTTCCTTGTTTCGTTGCAGGGTTTTGATGCTAGTGTTGCTTTGCAGTAGGGCTCTGCCGACGTGCGAGAGCTCAACAATAGCCGACGAGTAAGGGCGCAACAACAATCCAGGGGCTGTCCTTGGGATCCAAATTTGTCCGGGATCCGGACACTTTGGCGTTCAGCCGGCCTGTCCATTTCGAGTGGCTTGGCCTCCTCAGTTTGTGTAAAAGCAAAGCAACAAGATCGCCGAGTCAGGCTAAGTATGAGGTCACAATAGGAATTGTCAAGAACCCCACATTCCGATTGTCTAGCTTTGGTTTCAGGGGCCTGAAAAGAGGTCATCCAAGCTAGATGAAGGTTAATTAGCCGGGCGCGTCATTCGCAAGGACAATGAGACGCAAGGAGCACGTGGGAAAATAGAGTTTGATGAGCTCTGTTCAAGCTCTAGCTTGCATCTCCGGGATGAAGGGAACAGTATCGAGTCCCAAATTATCAATACAAGCGTGCATAACTAGCATTTAACGAGTAGTTGAACAAATCCGAAGAGAAAATGCAAGTTATAGATATGTAAGCATACAAACTACGAAAATCTTTCAATTGCTCGTAGCTCCAGCCAGGAAGTAGAAGGTGTTCCAAGCCGAAATCCGATAAGATAGTTCCTTGTCGGCAAGAGTAGATCTTCGCTGATTTGATGTTGTGTGAACCACGACAACCTGTCGAGGGTTGGCCACGTTTAGGCTAGTGACGTGCTTTCTCGAGCTCACGTCAGCGTCTGCCACCGAAACTACGCCGCCCGGACACGCAATACTTGCCCACAACATGACACTTGTACTCAAAGCCGGTGCGCTCAGCACTCTAACCTGCCTCTTATCGGTCGCAAGCCTCGACTTCGACTGGAATAACGGCGCGGGCAGGACGAGATGCCAAAGCTCGACGACGTAGAGAAACATGTCGACTACACATATCGAGGAATACAACGATCCAAGGAAGGATTATTGATACTGAACACGTTCCAGATCTAAACGCGACGTATTCGAAAATAACAAAAGAAACAATTTTGAGCCAAAGCTTGGCATGTGTCCTTATGGCACACAATATCTCAACCTCCGAATATCGTTTCAAACTAATGTTTGAATCCATCAGATGTTGGTTTGTCATATAAATATCAGTGTGTTTTTGATCTCAGTTCCCATTAAGGTGAATTAGCAGGGTTACCTCTCACGAGACATGAGGAATTAATGGCTCCACCTTATGCACATGTTGGACTTGTTGACCTCAGTTATATGGTCTTGATACCCGGAGCAATCTTTGTTCTTAAGGGAGTCCTCGAGTAGTTGTGGCTCGGATCTGTCTACGTGCAGCCTCTTTTGAAAAACAGACAAATCAGCAAATATTCATCCTGTGCGATAGAGCTAAACGCCACCTAACCTCGGATCTGAGCCCTTCATTTCGCTCCATCTTAAATTGGTAATCTGTTTGAGCGGACACAGTTCCTGTCGTCAAGTCCGTCGTGGAGTATGATTGAATGCCTCGCTATGGCTTCTGCAATCTAGCAGCATACTTCGTGGAAGCTTCATTCCCCATAACCCATGGCGTCTCTGGAATGTTGCTAAACTCATCCTTTTGGCCTAAACATAGGCATCAATCAAGTTGGAGCCACAAACCAGTAGGACCCAAAAGAACAGTTGCAGAGATGCTTCATTTGTACGTTATCTGTTCAAGGCCTAGCCTGCTGTCGATCTTCTGCAACGTGTCATGGGAAAGGGTTTGGAACATGGGAGGACCTGGCAGGCTCACAACACGATAATATACTGGCGTTGGGATCCTATTAAATGGGTAGACGCTGAGCAAGTGGGAGGCGGGTACCCCACCTTATTACGGTTTTCAGAACTCTTAGAGAAGCATATCGACTGACCTTGCACTCGGTAGTCTACCGTGGTAGGTTTGAACGCTTACTTTGACCCGAGAGCCCGGGACTGCGCAATTGGACCCGGACCAAGACTCTGACCGAATAGTCCTATCTGTGCACGAATGCTCGACTTACCGGAAATTGCGCTGTTTATCTGTTGAAGGGTCCCGAACGGCATTCCTGAAGACGCAGTGATCTTCCACTTGGACAAGGGCGTCGAGTCATGATGCCCCTCTGTCGGCGGAGAGTCACAACCTAGTCCGCCCCGAAGGAGTCGCTCAACTTTTCAATATTCCACCCAAAAGGTCAAAGCTTTCGACCTCGCCGAACTGCTTGCAATACCACGAGGGCATCCCATGGGCAGTCCCCCCACCGATTACTACTCAACATTATCCTCGATGTCCGTGCTTTTGCTAGGATTAATCCGAGCGGTGATGACCCGACGAAGAGGTGCTGTGTCGATCAGCCCCGTCGGGCAGATTTTCCCACGAGAGAACCACGCCGGCAAGCTTTCTTGAGCTCTACGCCAACTGTTTGCACTGCAGTTTGACAAGGCGTGGCGCAAACAGTCTGTGCGGCGGACGAGTCGTTCGAGAATCTGCACGTTGTTGAGTGTGCAACTTCATCTAGGATCTGCAAGATGGCGCATCAAATGCCCCCACTGCTATCACCGCCAGTAGCTAGCTCAGCTAGCTGCCTGGCCACGCTAGGTTGATGGTGGGGATTCGAGAGTCTGGCCCATTTACAGGTCAACTTCATGGCCAGGTTTTCTATTATGAGTCTATTTACCTTTATTTTATTTTTTTTTCCCTTTTTGCTTTTTCCCTTACGTATTGTTTTATTATTGCTCAAACTTTGCATCCCGTAGAGAGAGAAGAAGACCTGAAAACTGCCAGCGGCCGGACCCAGGACATCGTTCGACCAACCCTAATGGCGGCCACCCGAATATCTGCCTTGTTCGCTGTTCTCCTCGGTTTGAGTCGCGCAGTCCAAGCGGTAGATTCGACGGCCATACCTCTCTGTGGCGTGCGTGAATTCCCAAAGCGTCGCGTTAGGGCACAAGCTGACGTGCCTAGCTCAAATGTGCTTTGCAAGAACTCAAATTGTCTAGTTGTGCAAGTACTAACGAAACTTGCCTGTGCGCCGATGATATTTTCATTGGCCAAGTCGGAACATGCATTACGGCAAGCTGTACAGTAAAGGAATCGCTGAGTAAGGGTCGAGATGATATTATTATCCGTTGATATCAAACTAATCGTTCTTGTTTTACAGTCGTAAAGAATATCACGGACAGTAACTGCGGGGTGCCCCCAGCCGAGATCAGCAACGTAATACACCATGTGCGAGCGTTTACTCTGGTCTTTCCCACTATTCCTCTCATCATGCGGATCGCCAATAAATGTATGAAGATTTCGCCTTGGGGCTGGGACGATATCACGATCATTATTGCATATGTATGTATGGTTCGCCCTATCCATCGCGTACAGCGTCTAATTATTCTGCAGACTTTTCTTTTAATTTTCACTCCATTGGGCTATATATGTAAGTTGTTCAATCTTTATCATGGTATATCTGAAGACTTACCTGTATCTCTTTAGCTGAAAAAGCTGGCGCCGGAAAAAACATCTGGACCTTGACACCGGAGCAGATTACCGAGGTTCTTTTGGTAAGTTTCCAGAAACCCTTCAAAATCTTGAACAGGTTGATAACCAGGAAAAGATGCTTTACATCTTGAGTGTATTTTACATGACTTGCCTAGCGACTATCAAGGCATCAATCCTGTTTCTATATCTCCGCATCTTCCCGGAAACAAGGTTTAGAAGAATGCTATGGTGCACTCAGTTTGTTAACCTCGTAAGTTACATCGCGTTTGCTACTACTACAGTGTTCTCTTGTCAACCGGTCAGCTACTTTTGGACCGGATGGGCAAAAGAAACGGAAGGCAGATGCATTGGCCTGAGCGCTCTCGCACTAGGACATGGCTGGTTTAATGTCATACTGGATGTTTGCATCCTACTACTACCTCTAAAACAAATTTATGACCTTAACATGAAGCCCAAAGAAAAGTTGGGCATCATGGTAATGTTCGGCATTGGATTGCTGTAAGTACACTGTACAATCTGACTGCTTTTGAAATATTTCCCATTGCTAACCTGTGATCAGCTTCACGGCAGTTAGCGTTTACCGTCTCTACGTGCTCAAGGGTTTCGCAAGGTCCTACAATATCACGGGTTAGCTTCCACTCACATGTGCCATGCTGGTTAGCATTCTAATAGTTGGACACTAGCCGACTCGTTCCAGTCTTCTATCTGGTCTACCATCGAACTCGGCGTAGGAATTTTTGTAGCCTGTCTCCCGAGCACCCGCGGGGTCTGGAGAACTCTGTTTCCAAAAGTCCTTCGAATGTCTTATATCTCGTCGAAATCAGCCAGATTGGCGGCTAAAAATACCGAGCATACAAGACAAACGCCAATATCGAGAGCCAGTGGCCACGAACGACGACGGGTTGTATCCAATGAGGAATCATCGATATCCGAGTTGGTGGGGGAGGATTCCAACAAAAGTCCAACGCACGATCTGATTCAATTAGGTCCTATTGTCACAGCGCCATCACAGGCTGCCAATTTCCCAAAACCCCCAATCAGACAGACAATGATGAATCATATCAGGCAGTTCAGTATGCATCTGAGATCAGGTCCGAATGCCTATGATGAGGGAAAACCAAAGGCGTAGCTATAAAGATTAGCTTCTAGAGAATTCAAAAACCGCACGCCTGTCGTCTGTTTCGAGAGTATATGACAAATTCATTCTGAGAGGGGTATTGCCTCCTCTGCGTCCGGTGTCAATGGCTCAGTTTCCGTACAATTAGCGCAATAGGCGGAGGTAGCGTGCCAATCTCTGATGCTACCCGCAATCCCCTTGATGCTTGTCTTTTTCGGGCCGCTGTGGACACTCGGGAACAGAAGAGGCCCTCGATGGCTCAGAAATATCAAGGATACACAAGGATTCGTGCAAGTGCAGAGCTGAGGGTCTCCCCCTTGTTTGGTTTCCTTTTTATTTTCTTCCTTCCTTTGCGCATGAATCGACACGGTGGACGGCACCAGGATGCATGTCGGGCGCACACCGTCCTGTGCGTCGAAACCCTCGGTTCCAGCCGATGCCGACCGTTTTAGCGGGTCGATGATGACGAAATCATCGCTACCTTCTCAGCGTCAACAATTGCTTGCAAACTGTCCATGGATTGAAGGGGGTTCATGGCGGGTTCTTCCTACAAGGAAAAAGAGGGAGATTCTCAACCGACATATTTCTCACGACTGCACCTACCTATGCAACTCAGCCGCGATGAGTTGGAAGTATGTATATATATATATTAGGGGGGGAGGGGGGGGGGGGGTTACGTAAATTTAAATAGGCGGCTAGGGCGGCTGGCATGCCGAAGTGCATGCATTGATTGGTCAATAAATATGGGGGCATCTTATCAGATGATCTAATCTGATCACCCGACGAAATTAGTGTCCCGTCCGGTCTTCGCCCTGCTGACAGAGCACGATTACCCCCCCCCCCCCCCCCTTTGGAGCCAGAAGTGGGTGGGTGGCATTTCAGGCACCCTTCAACTCGTTGTTCTAAGATGCCGATGGTTCTAATCTCAACTTTCAACTTTCCTCTTTTCATTCTAATCTGGAATCTCGGCCACCAACTCACTCCTAACACTTGGTCATGACCTTTGTATGTCGTTCCGAGTATTTCCACACCAACCAAACCACTCCCCCCTGCTGACCGAACCCCCTGAGCAGGCGCAAACTGGGTGCATAGCCGAGCGAGAGTGAACAAAAAAATCCCTCTGTTTCACGAATAGTCGATCTTATGGTCGCCAGCTCTAGCTGATCTCGGGCGCTGAGTGTACGGGCACGGGCACGTTCGTCACCCAGACGCCGCGGAAGCTTACGAGAGAGTTTGTTCCGAGTTCGAAAAAGAAACACCTATCCGACAAAACAACGAGAGCGTACAAGTTGAGACAATGCCGACGTTGGGGACGAGGCGCAGGCCTTCGGCCCCGGACGACGCGGAGACATCGCCACTTCTCGAATCCGAGCTCGCATCCAATGCCGGAGCACCGAGCCGAAACGACCGCGCCGCAGCATCCCAAGATCCATTCCCTGGCGTCGCAGGAGACCTCACCAATACGGAGCGCGTTTGGCTCTTTGTCGGCATTTTCCTGGTCGGCTGCGCCTACGGCCTGGACAGTCAGGTCCGAGGCGCATACCAAGCTTACGCTACCTCGAGTCTCAACCTGCATTCGACTCATTCGACCATCAACCTCCTGCGCAGCGTCGTCGCCGTGGCCTCGCAGCCCACCGCCGCCAAAATCGCCGACATCTACGGTCGGTTCGAAACCATTTCGGCCTCGATCCTCTTCTACGTTATCGGGACGGCCCTGGAGGCCAGCGCAACGACCGTAGAGCTATTCTGCGTGGGCGCCATCTTATATCAGATCGGATGGACCTGTATCGTCCTGCTTCTCGAGGTTCTCGTCGCCGACTTTTCGTCAATGCGCTCTCGGGTGTTTTTCAGCTACATACCCGCTATTCCGTTCGTCTTCAACACGTGGATTAGTGGAAATGTAACGGCTGCTGTACTGCGCGTGATGTCGTGGAGATGGGGCATTGGAATGTGGGCTATCATCCTGCCCGTATGCTCCATTCCGCTGCTCACGAGTCTATACTCCTTCGGTCGACGGTCCCGGAAGTTGGAAGCCCACTCTGAGTCAAAGAGAGTAGCGGTTGACCTGTTTCACCGTCTGGATGCCGTCGGTCTTGCCATTCTCGTCGCGGCCTTCTCCTTCACTTTGGCGCCCCTCACTCTGGCTGGAGGGACCGCTAGCCATTGGAAGTCCCCCGGGATCATCGCCCCCCTTGCTTTTGGCCTGGCATGCATTCCCGCCTTCATCTTTTGGGAAAGCCGTTATGCCCAAGCCCCCTTCATACCCTTTCGCCTCCTCAAGGACCGCGGAGTATGGTCGGCTTTGGCGGTGCGAAGCCTTCTCAACTTTGCGTGGTCGACCCAGGGAAACTATCTATATACCGTCCTCGTCGTAGCATTCGATTTCTCCATTGAGACATCAACCCGCATTTTGTCACTTTTCTCGTTTTTCGGCGTTTTCAGCGGCGTTATGATCGGCGTCGTCATTTACAGGATCCGCAGACTCAAAGGCATCATCATAGCAGGCGCTTGCATTTTCACGGCATCGTTCGGCATGCTTATTCTATACCCCGGGGGCGCTACCCCCGACTCCCAATCAGGTCTTATTGCCGCACAGGTCATCATGGGCTTGGCGGGCGGCTTGTTCGCATACCCGACTCAGGCATCCATCCAGGCATCTGCAGATCGTGAGCACGTCGCTGTTGTTACCAGCCTCTACCTATCAGTCTTCAATGTCGGCAGTGCCTTGGGAAACTGCTTGTCGGGTGCTCTTTGGACACAACTTCTCTTCCCGTCGTTGCAACACAACCTTTCTTTCCAGCCAAACGCGACGTTGGCCCAAGCCGTTTATAACTCACCGTTTTCGACCATTGAGCATTATCCCGTCGGCGGAAGGATTCGAGACGCCATCATCGACAGCTACAAGAATGTACAGAGACTCTTGTGCATTGCGGGATTGTGTATATGTATACCAATGATCGGCTTTTCCTTCGCGTTGAGGGACCCGAAACTGTCTGAGGAACGAGTGCAGCCGGAGGCATCTACAGAGTCCGATGACTGAATGATAGGCGACATCCCAAGTGGTGGCTTCAGGTGTAAACGCCCTGTTCAGTCAGCTAAACTACTTGCTTTTGTGAAAGCAGGGAATAAGGAGATATATATTTGCGTAGAGAAGGCTGGCGCAACGGAACAGGTCGGCCTTGTGTCCGGATCTAGTGTCTGTAACCGCAGGTTTCGCTCGATGCCATTCCCTTCGCAGAATCGACCACCAGATAGATGGACTTTACCAAAGTGAAAGCCCAAAGAGTATCTGAGCAAAGAATTTGGTTACATTGTACTGCTACCAGCGCGAGTCTGATTCAAACAAGACACTTCGTGAACTACGATAAAATTTGGCTCAATATGACTGCCGACTATGATGATTGGTGCTCCTTCACTACTGACCATCAAACTCCTTGAGAACTCTCAGTCTTCTCCTTCCTGAAATTCAGTCGTTTTATCTTCTTTTAGCACGGAACACCGTTGCAGCAGGGCCCAACATCCGTGTCCGTACACCAACTGCCACCGCAGCATGTTCCGTCACAGTGGCAGCGGGCTTCGACCTGTTGCTCCATCAGTCCTCGTCCAGGGGAGAGGGCAAGCCTTGCCTCGACATATCAGTTTGCGGCTGTGCTTACAGGAGCTCTGATGGTGTTACGGTACTCAGTGACAGTAACAGCGTTGGCGCTAGCAATGCTGGTAACCAGCACATAAAACATGGTTGCAACTTTCATGTCGATGTGTGCTTTGTGCGGTTCGGTGTATTTCAACTTAACAGAAGTTTTTTTTCGGAGGCAATGCTTTTGAATAATCAAACAAGCTGCTTGATTGAATACGGTCTTATACGCCTCGACACCAGTGCAAAAGCTCCAGCTATTTTTCTGATGCATGTCGAGTGTACTTTTGACCTGACATACACCGGCCTCCATTATTAGCAAGAGCAGTTTCACAAGTGCATCCTCCGCTCCTGCGCCAGAACGAAACTGGCAGGAACTAAGTGTATTGGTTGATCCTTGATCCTTCGTAAGCATCACTCTAGTAAGCACTGAGATGAGGGGGATGATTTTATAGTCTTGGCTTAGTATCTACCAATGCACTAGGTCGAGATGCGGAAGGTGAGCACCCCGGCAGTTGTGCGAAGGATCAGCTATCCCTAGCTGGAATGGCGATTGCATATGGAGACTGAAGGGTTGCTAATCTGAAAGATGGTCAGCTGCTGGCGTTGCTGCACTCAAGCTACGATAAGTGTAACTGTACAGGCTTTCAATCTCATTCATAGAAGGCATATATATGATTCCATGGAGGCTGAAAGATGAGAATATTAATATGAGTTGGTATAACGTTGCCATGTCAGAATCGAATAAAGATATGTTGGCCTCCTTCGCTTTGACGCCGTTCAAAAATTCCTTAATCGAAACACTCCTCGACGGTAGCTTTGGGTCTTTCGCGAGAGGGCAAATAGAGGTATCCGAAACCTTTGTTACCTAACGCCAACGCCCGCGCCCGCGCCCATCCCCAGAGGGTCCTCCCACCGACGCCGCAAGCCCGCTCAAGCCAAATGAAGGATTCCAGATGAGTCACGATCTGGGATCACTCCTCCAGCCCAAGCAGGTCGGCAAACCTGTTGACACTGTCGGCGAAAGAGTCATAGGCCGTGGTGCCAGCAGCCGCGATGCCCCCAATCACCGCTGCCCAAAGCAGAAGACCTGCATCTTCGTTGGCGGTGCGTTGCGGGTTGGAAAGAATGGCCCCAAGTTGGCGAGACAGCTTCCACAGTATGCGCGGATCCGGGAAGGGACACAAAACACCGTAATTGAAGACGAGCGCGGTCAGACGGCAAATTTCCGACACCCCGGGTGGCAGCGACAAGAGCTGGTAGAGGATCAGGTTTCGACAATGAATGAACTCGCTCGCTTCGGGGGATAGGTGATATTCGCCGCCAGAATAATGGTCGATAAGGCGGCAGCAAGCTTTCATGTCAAGGAGAATGCCCTTGAAGTGTGCATCAACATGAAAGGCATCCGCCTCGCTCGCGTCAGGTCGGTTGGCGGCTTGTCTTTCTGCCTGTAAGCAGTAAGCTTCTTGCATCTCCATACCGGGCTTTTGTAGCAGTGCGCTAGCTCTCAGTAAA
Organism: Colletotrichum sublineola; assembly: GCA_020631755.1. Classification (NCBI taxonomy): domain Eukaryota; kingdom Fungi; phylum Ascomycota; class Sordariomycetes; order Glomerellales; family Glomerellaceae; genus Colletotrichum; species Colletotrichum sublineola. The sequence goes on from JAHSQG010000022.1 coordinate 108,052, forward strand.
TCGCTGGCCTGTAAATAATCAATAAGTCCGGGCACCTTATTACTCAGCGAGGGGTCTCTCGCTCTCAAAAGATGCATCCACGCAGCTGTGTGGTTTGCGTTTGGTTCGAAGTCAATCAAGCCCATCCAGACTAGTCCTCCGAGGGACTTGACTGGGGAATCGAAGTCACTAGCATAGCGCTCTTCCGGCGCTAATGATAGGAGGTATGGGCTTTGATCGACGGACATGGTCATGATGGAGAACAGCACAGTATCAGAGATTGTGGTGATACCAGCCGCGAGCCGCTGACGAACTGTGCGGGCGATCTGGCTCTGAGCTCTCAGCAGGATTCGCCTATCCTCCATGGAATTAGTGAGGAACCTGAGATGAGTTGCCCCTCCAGCTACAACAGCATGAAAAAGCAATGGGTCTGACATGGCAGAACGGTAAAGCGCGGAATGGAGAGGCTCCTTTGCGGCCGTTTGGACGCCCATAGTGGACAACAGGTCGGTGATGGCTAGATTGTACCGGTCAACAGCCTCTCTCTCCATGGCTGGACTATTACGTATACTTACTATAGTGAAAGACTCTAAGGAAATCGACATCCACCAGATCGGGGTGTGCTGCAAAGAAGGTACTAATCCCTCTCGGCAGTGACCTTGGCGCGCAAAGTGCCTGCTGACTTTCCACTCGACGGGTACGGCACACAACAGCCGTTTCACCCTTTCTCACACGGAGACTGTCATCTTTTTGCCGAGCCGCGGGTCTTGGCTGGTCGGTCTCGCTTGGCTGGACTCCTGCCGGCTTTGGCAAAATTGGTATGGGTGCCGCTGCGGGATTGGCACGACGAGCCGCGAGGGCCTGTTGAATGGCTTCCCGCTGTGCAGCTTTTCTTTTTCCTGCAAGGCACGCGATAGTTTCATGGTTCAACCAAACCCGGAACAGACAGGATTGACTTACGGCTCAGTCTCTGGTTCTCACGGTTTTGGAGCTGTCTACGGAGTTTGGCGTCCGCAACGCCCTGCCACGGTTGGCCAGTCGATGATTGATCAAGCGGCATCCTATCGGCATCAACCGAGAGTGTCGGCAGACCATGTATCTGCAATACGGACAACCTAGTAGGCTATTGTCCGGAAGGCTAATTGATACCGCCCCCCTGTAGAGGTGTGCATGATCGAGTCGCAAAGTTGTGAGAGGGTCACACAGCCAAGCCAAGGTGGTGCGGTGTTCAAAGGTACTCGCTTATTTTTCTGGCCTTAGAAAGGTTCTCGTATCACAACATTAGCTAGCCCGGCTTATCTCGCCCCGTTGCAGGGGTATTTCGAGCACAAAAGTTCCTATTCGTACATTAGAACCGGCTCCCAATGCTGATAGCTTAGGGGCCAATTGAGTGCTTTGATTTCAACTGCACTAGCAGCCAATCGCTTACTGCATGTAAGCACAGTGTCCCGGAGGTACGTACTCTTATATCGAAACCCAATTTACATATTTGGTACCGGAGGCAAACTTCCAATCTCTGTGTGCACAATTAAAACAAGAGTGCAGCAGTTCGGCCTGCCGATCTATTGCTCTCCTGAGAATCGCTGTAGCCAGCATAGACTGTGCCACTAACGCGCTGCGATCCAACGCTAAAGGCAATACCGACAATAAAAAGCATCTTCCCGCCTCTCAATCAAGCAACCCATAAGAATGATTGCATGGTATGACGGTGAAGAACTCAACAACCCGGACAACGCAGGACACCACCGATGACACCTTGATCGTGACTAGGAAGGTTACGTAAAGAGCTTGGTCCACCTTGGAAAGGAGACAGCAAAGTTTTGGCTAAAATGAGGATAATAAAGCCAACTTAGATCCTGCTTCCGGTGGAGGTCGAGTTGAGGACATGCAAAAGCCCAGGGACTCGAGTAATTACCAGCCGGCGAGAAAGCCGGTGATGTAGAATCTTTTACCGGCCACAAACCTGGAAATTACGAAGACAAAAGCAAGCCAGTCGCTTAACTGCCATTCACGGGTATCGTCAGTGACATTGAAACCTTATAAACCGCCCATGAGAGGCGTCCACGCAGTATAAGACAACATCTGCTACCCTGTCTTCAATCATTGGCTCTAGTGCCTCGTTTTGATAATCTCTAATTAAATATCGGCTACACGTAACGTTCATTCATCCTCCTTAATTTGTTTACGTCTTTGATCATACCCTCAACTCGGCCGTTGCGAAACAGCGGACCAAAGCCAAAGATGTCGACAGGAGTCGTCACGGGGCGCGATGCCGACCAGTTAGACGAGAAACGCGCGGGCGTCAGTCATGTTGACGCGGTGAACCCGAAAGTGTTGGCCGACGCGGACTTCATGAACGACGCTTTCAATGGAGAGGACGAAGAACACAAGCAGGGCTTGTGGGAGGCGGCCAAGGCTCACCCCAAGGCCTGCTTCTGGGCCGTCACCACGTGTTTCACGATTGTGAGTTGATCCTTCCCGCTCTTCGGTCGGCCCAGGTGGGTGAACAGTTCAACAACTGTTGGCAGCGAGGCCCGCCCACGTGACCTCTGATTGCCCATATGGCCACCCTTCTTCACTTTGCCAGCCAGCAGACTTTCTTCGAGGAACAACAACGCCAATAGATCACGATCATGCCGTTGTCGTTGCCTCTCTACCACAACTACTGACACTGAAAAGGTCATGGAGTCGTTCGACATGTTCTTGAACGGTAGCTTCGTCGCTCAGCGTGCCTTTCAAAGGCGTTACGGTGTCGTTCTTGGTATCCTCATCTCCTTCGTTTTTGCTGGCACCATCGGCCCGGTTTCATACACCATCATTGCTGAGACGTCTGCAGTCAGGCTTCGCGCTCTGAGTACTGCGGTTGGCCGTGCCGCCTACTACGTCGCGGAAATCCCCATGATATTTTTGGCTTCGCAGATGCTGAACCCCACTGGATGGAACCTCGTAGGCAAGTGCGGTTACGTTTGGGGTGGTACCGCCTGCGTCTGCTGGGTCATGGCATACTTTTTTCTTCCTGAGCTCAAGCATCGTTCTTATCGTGAGGCGGACATCCTGTTCAACCGTAAAGTCTCTGCCAGGAAGTTCAAGACGACTGTCATTAAGGTGACGGACAACGAGTAACCTATGGTGGCGGATTGGGGATCGGAAGATACGAATAATTCTTGCAAATCTCTGGAACAATATGAAACGGAAAACTCATTCCGTGTCCAGATGGAGGCACGAGTCTTTCAAATGCTTAACATTCGGCTTCGTAAAATACGATCATGAAATGTCGCGAGGCCTTGATTTACGCCGTGGACCACTGAGGCTGAAGGATACTCTGGAATACGAGCGGCATCGGCAGCTTTTTGGATCATGTATTACTGCTCTGAGATCTTGGCGAAACCCGCGGGTACCATAATCGTTAGTATTAGCTAGAAGATTATATAGGTCTTATATAGTAAGTGGTCTTGGCACCACTAAAAGTTATGAATGGGCATATTCAAGATTTAGGTGCACAATCTGAGGGAGTCGAGCGTTGGGTGGTCCTACCCACTCTACAGCACGAGTGGAGAGGAACTATCTCACCAAACTCACCCGAGCGAAACGAGATAGAGTTGCATGGCAGCACTCAGTCTCTAACTCCTGCGCCTGCTAGAAAACTCTGGCATAAAGGAGAAGATGGGCCAACCGATGTTTAGAAATGCTCGTCCGCATCTACAATCAGTTTAACTATCTTTCACAGCCGAGTCTGGAGCCAAATCGAACCTACATGTACCCACAGACGCCTCCACAACCGGGGGTGTGGACAGCTTTACCATCAAATGACTTTACAGGGCCGACCCGGGGCTTTATTGACCTACTGAGCGAAAAATGACTTTGCTTCCCACGACGAAAGTCAACCGGACTTCGGTAACACAGCCGACCCAAACCTTCGGACGCTAATTGACGAGGCTTCTTTGGGCTTCATAGAGAACAGTTCGCTTGACTTATCACTTTTCGATTGGATCGCGTAGTTACAATGGAAAAACGCAAGGCGTCAGCCAACACCCACATGGCTGTGGAAGTTAGTATGGTTCGGGTACAGTCACCTGGCTGAGTTGTACAAACATGTATAAAGGGCACTCCACTTCTGAACGAACGAAATGGACGCGACAAGTGTGACTCAGGCTATGTGACCTCAGCCAAATCAAATCAATTCACTCATGGTGAAGTAGTATCCATACAAACGTGACCCTGATCTACATGCTCAAACGCCCTCAAAAAGCCTCTCGTATCTCTAAAGACAGACCATTATATAAACCACTCAAGCCATCACAAAGTCCACACAGCTCTCATACGTTTGCTTCGCGTTGGTGCCGAACCAGAACCACTGCACCACACACTCTCCGCCCTGGACACATTTGCCAGCCGGGAGGTTGGAAGGCATGGTGATGTTGAAGTCGGTGTTGTTCGCAGGCAGCTGGGCGAGGTTTTCGTCCGCATAGCTGTCGAAGACGATGAGCGGCTCGCCGATGGCCTCGTTCGAGGCCGTGTCGACGATGGAGACGTTCATGGGGCCCTCGTGGGGAATCGGGATCTCCGCCTTCATGTTGACGACCTGGCCCGCGGTAAAGGTCTGGACGTTGGCCTCGTTATCCTCGAACTTTGCACCTCTGCAAAGGTTCACTTGGCCTGAAAGGGGGGGGGGGGAGGACGGAATGTTAGCGAAAGAATCTTGGAACCGCAGCTGGATGCCAACTTACAAGTTGCAGGAGGGTTGACGAGGTCCTCAAGCGGGATGGTAGGGTCTGATGTGACGGCCTGGACATTCGCCTTTCCGCAGGCTGCAGCCATCGCCGCACCAGCCTGACGAGTGGGAGGTGAGACGACGTTGCCATGGGCAGAGACCATGGTGGCGAGGAGCGCCGTTGCAGCAGTAATCGAGGAGCGCATTTTGAAGTGGTTGCTAGGACTATGGACCGACTCGTGGCAGCGAATGAATGAGGAAACAGTCTAGGTCGCTGTGAAGAAAGCACCGTTTTGGATTTAGGTAACGGGAAGAAACGAGTGACCAGCACAAAGGAATTGAATGACGAGTTGGGCTGGAGGAAGATCAGATGAAAGAGAATGGGAACGGTCCATGCGAGCGGCTCCGGCACTACAAATATTCACAGCATGACGACCACACGATCCCGGCTCTTGAAATATCGGCGTCAGTGTGTGGACACTGATGGACCGGCGATCATAGCTTCATGGCTACCGGATACGACCGAGGGCACCAAGAACGGGAACTAACAACGCCCAGTCCATCGCCCGTTGCCGCTTAAAGCCCTCTGATTCGTCATGATCTGCATTTACTTCAAGAAAAACCCGGGGGCAGTCCCTGGGCGAAACATACGTTTCTGGGGGGTTTTCCAGGCACAGTGCAATAGCAGCCTCTTGAGGTCCATGGAGATGAAACGTCGCAAGTCTCGTGCCGCTTTGCTTCCGGCGTGAACAGATGTGGTGATTATGGGCGCAAGCTAAGCCTGCGACAAACCCTGTCTGGAGGGACGCTTCCTTTTCGGCAGGGAAGAAACGAAACGCCCACGCAAATAAATTGAAAAAGAGCCAAAGACCCAGCACGTGGTTGAGAGTTTAGAATGATGGACGAATTTGATTCAACCTTTTGATGATGAATCATATTCGGGCCAAGACATTGATCCACCGCCGCGCCGGGTGCATCGCCAAGCTGTCAGTTTGCATACAAGAAGGGAGAAGAAAAAGAGAGAAAAAAAAAAAAGAAAAAAAAAAGCCAAGCTTTCCGGACCATCACACCGCTCATCGGACAAGCCTATTTGCTACCCGTCCTGCTGGTACATTATTCTGGGCTTGGCGGGCGATGCGACACAAGGCAGAAACTTGGCTCTCTTTTTTCAGCACTGCCAAGCCGATAAAAGCTGCCTGTCCAGGGTATCGACGAGTCATAGGTATGTCCATCTTCAGCCCATTCTGGACGGCATAGCTACGCGAGAAGGCGATCACTCATATGCCAAACTACGGCCGTCGGCCTTGATGAACTCCTGAGCATCAACATCGAAGTCTGAAATTTTGAAAGGAGGTGCGGTAACCCCTCTAACATTGCCGCTGACGGCGTCACCGACGAGGCCGGCCATCCCCTGTGACACGTACGCGGAGGCAAAACCCTTCTAACGCTCAGTGCTGCTGAGTCAAGTCAAGCCACAACTTTAATTAGTGGCCTCAGTCAGGCTCCGCGCTGGCTCCGCATGGCTGCGAGTATGGGGAGAAGATCGGAAAGCGAATAGCTCCCGCTCTGGGCCAACAAATACCTCTTCGGCGTCCATTCCGTCAAAAAGAAGCTTATCCCTCTTTTCCGCTCGTAACGGCTTAGTCTGGTTTTAAGACCTGTCGGTGGGGTGGAAGTTCGACGCGGCGATTAGGTTATTTCCCCGACGTTGACGGCGTGTCCCCACGCTCGAGCCATCTCATCATGTAAGATCACCAGAAAGACAGAGGACGGAATGCCTTTCTCCGCCTACACTGCCACTATATTGCCCTATGATACAGCCAGGCCACCTGCCGCCCTGCAGTTCGGGCGCGCCGGACCGGCCGATAAGCATCTTGCTTGCGGGTGGAAAAGGTGGCAAGGTAGGAAGCCTCTTAGCTGGATAAGGGTATGTATGCATTGGTGCCAGGGATCGTACAGTAGCAGTAGCCACAAAATTATGCGCTGGTACTTGCGTGTATGATTTCTTGTTATGGTGTAGAAGAGGCTGCCGCCAGCGGGTGTGTAAGGTCAAAACTGAAAAGGAGAATTGGTCATGTGAGGAATAGTCACGTGGATTCGGGTCCGACATCCCCGCGCCTCCGAGAGAGTGCTTGGCATCAACAGCAGGTACCTGATTGAACAAAATCAGTGATGTGGAAGTCTGCATTTCGCATCAATACATGTAGGGCTTTTGGCTTCCCCCGACAGATAAGATTACACGCAAAAATCCCATTATGCAAGAACGGTGTTATGCAGCCGAATGGCCAGCGTGAGCCGTCTTTAACCGATAAACATATTGGGCTATTCTACCCTCCCTCCCTTTGTTGTATTACCCATACAATTAGCCCAACAGGGTGAACCATATTCGTATCCCTCCATCAAAAAGTCGTTTCTCGATGCTCGGTTCCTCTCTCGTTGTAGCATACCTAGAGAGAACACAAAACTCGGCGTCGGAGTCGGGATTTTCCTTGCTTTCAAGAACGTGCCAGTGGCTAATTAATTATCTGTCACGAATTACAGGCACAAATTAACGCCTCATATCCTATTTAAAATGCCTCTGAGATTCAAAACCTAACTCAGATCTAGTTTTTGTGCAGTGGGATACTTGGTTGGGTAGATCTTGCCAAGGATATGTAATACGGATTGAACAATGCGCTCCTTTCAACTAGAGCATTTGTATGTAGAGGTTCTTTTTGTCACGATCATGAGAATTAAGCCTAAATATTCCAAAACTTCAGCTAAATCACTACACTTGGACTATTAAGGCACAATGGTAGGTACTAGGCTTATAAATATTATGTAAAAAAAATATTGTTGACCGCAGGCAGTAATTAAGACCTTATATCACGCGTGCCACCATCATAAACATGTTCTTGCAGTAATGAGATTAAAGGGAAGGGGAGAAGCTCTAGAGAACAGCGTGGTCGCTAACATTGATCATAATTAGCCCGTCAAATACATTGATGCAGTGCCTCGTTGATCTGAAGAAAAATAGGTTATATCAGCTGAAGTGGGAAACATGGCACGAGAATCTGATGACTAAAGATTTATGAGAGTAGTATCTTTACATGCTCTATAGTACGCGTTTTACTCATCAGTCTGCTATATGTGACATTTATACTCCGCAACAGTATTTTCTCAACTTAAACATCTTTCATCCCGTACCCTGTATTTCTAGGAGCCTGTGTGTCTCTAACTCACAACAAAGCACCCGGCTCAGTTCAACGCTACGAGGTATAATAGTTAACGTAGTATCCGATCATTTGGTCCGTGTTATGTAGAGGTATTCATCTCAACCAGCGGAATTCGTATCTTCTGGTGGTTATGTTTTCTTGGTTTTATACGCTAAGAATAAGTGTGTTACGTTGAATGCTAAGTAAAGTTTTGCACTACTACTTATTACTTCCCAAAGAGACCTGTTAATGTGACTGGAAGCAATTTTGTAAAGTAATGCTGTTCGAAATATGTCATTCGCTAGCCCTCCTCCGGATGAATCTTCCGCTTTATACTCCTATGAATACATATATCGATAGCACATTTCGCCTCCCTCCGTATCCATTATATCGGCGACAGTCAACTCTTCATCCAAGCCTGCCAGTGGGAGTGTATCAGTCAGACTGACATTACCGCGATCGCCCTCACCGCCGTAGTCGTGCACTCGGTTCTGCTTGTCTCGCATCTGCCAGAGCCACCAGACCCGGTCAAGCTGTGCATGGTGGAGATAGAATATAGGGTCTGAATTCATCAGCACGTTAGCGTAAGAGGCTCATCTCAAAGTAAAACACATGTGAGAAGGTAGGGTGGAGGTGAGGTGACAAAAAGCGTACCGTTGGGTGCGGTGAAGGCGGTGAAATCCCCCCTGATCCCCAGCGGAATGATGTCGTGGGGTCCCATCTCCAAGGCGAGGTAAAACTCTTCGTAGCTCGTCGCTGCCATGACCTTTGCTAATGCCTCAGGGTTCATGTAGTGCGCGTACCAGTCCTCGTTGAACGATCGGGCAAGACAATGGGGGTCATACGTGCTCCCGTACCACTGCGGCCTCAGATTCTTGAACGGCAAGTCGGTGACACAATGGGCGTCCTGGTGCTCAGGCGCCTTTGGATCTCCGTCGCCACCGAAACCGAGCTCGCTGTCGAATATGGGAGAGTTGGTGATGTCGTCCCAATCAAGGCTCCAGTCCCAAAATCTGTGTGTCGTGTCCATTAGCCACGCTGCAACAACCTATCGTGATCTATTGGTCTGCGGCAAGGGAGTGTCGTTACTTACGGGACTGCCCCTTTGTAACCACACGACTTTTGAAGATACTTCTCGTAGACGAAGATGAAGCGGCGGTGCCATGTCAGAAAAGGCGCTTTCGTATGGGCTACGCAAAGAGAGAGGAGTCAGCTCTGGTAGTAACGGCATCGGCAAAGCAAATGGTTTAATGATTGAGGACTCACTACTATGGGCGACGAGGTTATGAACCCAGGAAAAGTCATTGTATAGCGACCCGTTCAGCCCCATTACAGATGGCGAGTCAATGAAACACTGGAATGCATCAAGATAGTCCTTCTTCTCCTGCTTCGAAAGGCTTCTCCATTCTCTTCTGAAGTACGGCTTCTCGCAGCTCCCCGACGTATCAGTCGGTGTCCCGGAGCGTGAAATATCAGGCCGCCAGTGATAACCCGATGTGTACCCCAGAGAAAAAACCGTAGACAAACCAAGGACGGCAGCGCAGACAAGCCCTGCGAGTTTGGCGTATCTTGACCAAGATCGTTCGGGAGCTACCTCGAGGAGCTTCTCGTCAGCAAAGTCGAAATCGCGGGAGGCATCTGACGTCGGCACATGGGTATATTGTTGTTGCGAGGACTGCGGCTGCGCCCGAGGAAACATGATTACTTAGTTGCCAAAGCAGAGAACGCTCATATTGCATTCACATATGGCATGCCAGATTCAATGAGAGATGGGTGGTAGTCAGATCCCCGCGCGAAGAGCGCGAATGCAGTGTGTTAGTTCCAAAAGAGCAGACAAGTGATAGGGTGTCTGCTTCGTAACAGAAGTATGGAGTCCAATGAGATTTTCCCATGCACATGACAATGTTGGAAAGGACAATACGAATGCCCAGCTCACCAACATGCGAGCAGGGATTGTCGTGCCCAGCCGTCGCGCCTATTCATATTGGGTTAGCAGAACCGATGACATGGATGAGATGAACCCCCTGGCATTTAGCGCCCTGGCTGAAGATGAAACACATCACGTAAATCCGTACAGGATGCTCCACAGAGCGGCCCCCTTTCGAGTTCGCCAAAAATCCAGACAGAGTTTCAAGCGTCTGTTCTGGGCCGAGATAGCTGTTGTAGTCCTGCAAGAGAATTTCTTTTTGTCCTTGCAGCTAGTTCCTGGAGCTACAACGATGGCGCTTCTGGTAATTGGTGGGTCTTCACGCCCAGTTCGAGGTTCCTGATGATCTCATCTTACGCAGTAAGCTGCCCTCAGACTCTTCTGCGACAGAAAAGTTGCTGGATAACTTAATTCTAACATGCCTGGGACGCACTAACTAATCTGGCAGAGCCGCCTGGCCAGCATCCACCGTATCAGTAACCATACTATGCAATAAATACTATCAATCATTGACGAATTTGGTTGACCCAGCCCCTTATGGCTTGGCATGCGATTACGAGATTTTCCCGAAGTGCGAGGCCATCGATTTTGTGGGCAAACCACATTCGCCCCGTGCCTGTCGGGATGCTCAGAAGGCGAAATTGCATCGATAAAGGACCCATTCGGGCTTCGTCTACTTACTTACTGGCGCACAGAGATTGATCTCTTTACTCTGCCGGACTCCAGAAGGGCGGGCGTATGTGTACTGTGCGAGAGTGTCCTGAATACCTACATCCATAGCAGAGACCGTCTTGATCGAGCCTACGCAGGCATGAAGTCACGATCTTCACTTGTAAAGGCCATATACGGATGTAATGCTGGCCCACCTCCCCCTCCTTCCAGTGTGACAAGACGTCCGGGCGGCTCTGCGATCCATGATGCGGCAATCATCCGCATCCAACGGCGCTCGGCGGCGTGTATATGGAATGATAGGGAGGTCAAGTGTGGGGCAATATTGTTTATATGGCACGAAGCCAAGAACCCAGGAGGGGGAATACCCAAGAGGAAACACTAAACACGGATGCCCACGGAAATGCTATCCTAACCCGGTCAAGCGTGTATGGGAGCCTTTTGTTTTCGAGTCTCTTTCGGGTCGCCTGGCTAGGAGGGCAGCTATCAACCAAGGGGGAGGGCTATGATCACCTAGGTGGGTCCGGCTGGGACCGATCAGATGCCACTCTACTCGGTACGGATACTCGCCCCGTCAATCCATTAGTACACGTTACTATGTAGATCATGGAGTTCGAAAATCCTACAGTCTGGTGTGTGCTCCCGTAGTCGTGATTTTCATATTACATGACATATCAAGTGACGTTTGCCGGGAGGTGGCAACACACCGCAGCAGGTTGTACTTGGCGTGCCCAGGAGGCGTCAATCCTGAGCTTGCATCCATGTTAGCCCTCCCGTCCCGACACCTACTTTATTGCAAACATAAAAAGGAAACGATGAAGAAGGGGAGGCGCTAAAGAGCCATCAGGGACTAACAACGCCCGCTGAGGATTCAGCTTGCCTTGCCCCTTCACGACGGGGCCAATCTCGAAGAGATCTTGGCAGCCTCCTTTAATAAGAAATGTCCATGCAGGGATATGCAGCCTTTGCAGAACCTCCCCCGTTTTGGCGGGTCGAGACGCTCGGTAGGCGGCAAGATCAAGCCCAATCCGGAAATGGCCCGGTCATGCTCCAATCAAGGCAGGATTGCGCGAATGCAGCAGACTGTGAGGCTCGTGAAGCAAGATTCCGGTTCCGAAGATCTCGTACGCTCGGATAAACAACCAAAGGATGAGGGCCCCCCTGAGAATACTAACATCCAAAGGCGACTCTCGTTGAATATATATAACATATCCACGGCCGCTTCAACGTGTTCTTGTCTCTCTTGCTTCTCCAGAGACCATCTCCAGTTACATTCACTTCCGCTGCGTCCGCTTCAGCATTCACTCTTTTTTCATTCAGTCCTTCTTGCTTATACAGTCCCAGAGACCCTCTTTTGCATCCAGCTAGCCTGCTTTGCCTTCCTGCCGCTTTCGCAACTATCTCCAAAGCCACTGCCCAAAAAGCTTCTCCTCGAACAAAATGAAGGCCTCTGCTTTCGTTCTTGCGGCCGTCGCCCAGGTGGCCTCTGCCCACTACTTCTTCGACTCCGTCGTCGTCAACGGTGCCCCCGGCAAGTCCTTCCAGTTCATCCGCGACTTTACCCGCCCGACCAAGTTCAACCCCATCAAGTTCTCGTCCAACCCTGCTGCCGACATCCGCGACAACTCTGTCGTTGATGGCCCCGATATCAGGTGCAACCAGGGCGCCTTCACTGCCGCTGGCCGCACTCAGGTCATGACCGTCAACGCCGGTTCCGAGGTCAAGGTCAAGCTCGGCGTTGGCGCCAAGATGCAGCACCCTGGTCCCTCTCTGGTCTACATGTCCCGCGCCCCCGGCGACAACGTCAAGGCCTACGACGGCTCAGGTGAGTCTCGATCGCCTTTTTTTTGGCAGTACTTTGCAACTAATTTAACTTCAAAAAAGGCGACTGGTTTAAGGTGTACCAAGATGGTGTCTGCAACAAGGCCGCCGACTTCACCAAGAACGCGTGGTGCTCCTACGACAAGGACACCATCGCTGCCACCATCCCCAAGGACACCCCCAGCGGAGAGTACCTGATGCGTTTCGAGCACATTGGTGTCCACCGCTCCCACGTCAACCAGCCCGAGCACTACGTCTCTTGCGTCCAGGTCAAGGTCACCGGCGGAGGATCCGGCACTCCCGGCCCCACCGTCAAGTTCCCCGGCGCCTACAAGGCCACCGACGCCTACGCCAAGTTCAGCATCTACGGCGGCTTCAAGGAGTTCCCCTTTCCCGGCCCTTCCGTCTGGAAGGGCGGTGCCGGCGCTAGCTCTGCTGCCGCCCAGCCCCCCGTCGCTGCCGCCGACACCCCTGCTGCTCCCGCCCCTGCTGCCCCTGCTGCTGGTGCCAACTGCGCCGGTCTCTACGGACAGTGCGGCGGTAAGACCTTCAAGGGCACCAGCTGCTGCTCTCGCGGCTCTTGCAAGGTCATCAACGAGTGGTACTCCCAGTGCGTCTAAGCGTGCTATGGGGAGACGCTGAGACCCCCATCACATGAGCGCCTCGCAGCTTATGATCTCTGGGTCTTGTGTATACCAGATTCTAAGGGTCGACGATGATGTTCGTCGTTGAAGCCTAGCATATACTTCTTCTTCTCCACTGTAACTAAATTACAATACAACACCTGGCGAACTGGCACTGTACCAGTCTTGTTGGACACCATAATATAAGGACCCTGTCGCACCGTGATATTGTTGTTGGGATGGCAAGTAGTCGCACATTCGCTTTTAAGGTTTCTCTGGGTTCTGAGCCATGTGTCAACTGTAGACACCCTGACTGGCGGCAAATTGGCTACGCCTTGTTTGTGTATTCGGTATTAGGACTCCAGTGAACCCAGTCGCCATCTGTAATGAGGTTTTTCACATTCGTAAAGGCGCAGTCACGTTGACCAATAAGAAAGATTCTGTAGAACTGAAGTTCTTTACTGGACTGAACCGCTAGGTTCGCCGTATCTACCGAGAACAACCCATGCATATGGGTTGGCTTGTTCCACAAATTCCTGCACGTCTCTAGAATCTCCTGATATTGTGCAGTCTCCCTGCCCCCAGAAGGCCACCATCAGCTTAACAACCCTTCAAAGCCTAGTGATTCTCGTCAGTCAATCCTTCCACATAATATATGTTTTACCAGCACTTACATCCTGCTTGTTCTGCTCATTCTGGGTGATACCTCCAGCGAAGTCTTTCGTCAGCTGGTTGATGGCGTCTAAATCGCTCTTGTTCCCTTTGAGACCCTCCGCCAGACTCAACTCCTTAGCTTGGGCATCGGCAACCTGATTCGCACACAGTGAGCTTCGAGGCCTCTAGTTCCAGGGCATATACCAGTCCATACCTTGCTCAGGCCTGCGGAGGCAGGATTGTTCTCTCCCGCAATCTGCTGGTTGTTCTTACGAATGTCAATGCCCGACTGGATAGTGGCGAGGAATTTCTTCTTGGCTTGATCGAACTGGCTTGCGTTGACGTTGTCCTTGTTGACAATATCCTTCACGGCGGCGACATCGATCTGCTCCTGCTTCTGAGCCGCGATATTCTTATCGATGCCATCGGCCAACTTCTTGGCGTTGGTACAGTCAACGGCGGCCACGGCGTCAACCGGCGCCGGCGCCGGCACAGCAAGGGCAAAAGCGAAGAAGAAAGATAGAGAGACGACGAACTGAGTGTATCGCATTTTGAATAGTCCTCAGTGGTTGAGTGACAGACTTAAGAAAGAGCGAGAACGATAAGGAGTTGGAAATGTAATAGGACTGTTGGGTCTAGAGCGAAGTGATGCTGATGGAGAGAGAGTATTCGGAGGGTGGCTTCACCTGGATTAAGTACTTGTTGCCAAGCGGGTCTGTTGGGACAGACAACGTCTTCAGGTATGTTCCTTGCGCTGCCTTCTCAAAGGTAGCTCAATGAATACGCCTCATCCGAAAGTAACGAGGGCCCTGGCCAAAGTTGCGAGAGAGAGAGAGAGAGAGACCGGCTACTCGTTGCCGCGACGTTATCAGGGTCGCTCCGTACCTGTCGTGCACAATGGCCGCCCGCGGCGTGCGACTGCAACTCCGTCTGATGCCGGGGCCCGAGCAAGTTAAGCTTTCATGTGGAGCCGATGAGAAGAAGGTTAACCCGCTCGTGTTTTGGGCTGATGTTATTGTTTTAGCGGCTAAGTAAGGATCGACGCGCATTGTGTTTACTGTCGCCCGCCCTGGGTGCTGGGGATCCATGGATCGTGCTCACCACGCGCCATCCAAAAGCGTTTCCATCGTACCAGCCGAGGAAATTCTGAAGTGATACTGACAGGCTACAGGATGCGGCACAGCCAGTCGAATTGCTGATCGGCGATACCGTGCCTACTCTCCATCCGCAGTTAAAAAGTCAAATGGCTTGGCAAGAACTGTCACCCACGAGGAGAGATTACACAGGCCAGTTCCCAGTGGTCTGGACCCAACTCCCTTCATCTAACTTCCTTACTTCCTTCAACTCGGGTATCAGACCTAGGTACTTCAATTCTGCCAATTCTTCGCTTGCCTTTGATAATTTGCCACAGGCCGGTGGACTCTATTTGGTTCCAAAAAACACCTGGCTTTGTTGGGTCTGACTCGCTGAGATGGCGCGTCTTTTCAAGGGGTTGTAGTCCGCCTCGTAAACCTGTTTCAATTGCACCTGGAAGTCCTCAGCCAATCGCTTCGCCACCCGCAAACGTCCTTGGTTCATCGTGTTTTGTGATTTAAAGATTAATTCAAGGCTGCCAAGCTTTGCTAGATTCGTCACCCAGGAATCTTTCGCAAGGACTTGCTCGATCCAAGAGGGTCTGGTGCTAAGGCACACGACAATACAGCACCAAACAGGAATCATCGAGTTTCCCGTTTCTGGAGGTGAATTTGGCCCCTTTGAAAAGCAAGATGTCAGGTCACGCTTCGTCCGACGCCTGTTATGCCAGCCGGTTCTCTTCTCCAAGCGAAGTGCACATGGCTGCCAAAGCTGATACCGCGGGTGTGGTGCTTGGCACATGGGATTCAGTGAAGTTGGGATCGCAGCCAGCGTTGCTACCAAAACATCACGAAGTTTCGCCGAGTCTCAAGTGCCTCGCCGAGATCTGGGGGAACCCCTACATCCGAGGACACCGAGCCACATGCAGCGTATTCTACATCCACAAAAAAGTGGGATGAAGCCGGTAGACGCAGCCGCTCCGTCCCGTCAACCGGTCTAGCTGGTCTCCATCCTCTCTCCGCTTTGCCGGTTTCCCCACTTTGAGTCGAGGGAGATTTAAGCTTCGGGCTCAAAGGCTCGAATGCTACGTTCCTTCAGCAAAAAAGTGTTTCTGAAAGCTCGGAAACTCACTGCTATTAGTATTAAGTACGAAACCTACTAAGCTTCTTCGTCATTGTTGTTTGAGCTGCGTTCGAGATCTAAAATTCTGGGACACGCATTCCACAGCGTATTCTGCCGAGGGGCCTGAGGGCTAACTGTAATTCTACGGCCACCTCATCAAAGATTCAAGCAATTGTTATTGTAGTAATGATGATCAGATATATTGTCCCATGATTGCAGCTCAAACTTATTGGCACGTTGTCGAGACAACGTCCATGCCGCACTTCGGTCGTTTGTCGGTTCATTGAAGGCAGCGAGAAGTGACTCGTACTCCTGCCTGTTTTCTTTCATCCTACGTTACTCGATTGAATATAACTATTAGAATGTAATTCATACTGTCAGTAGAAATCGACATGGTAATCCCGGTACCCGAAAGTTCAAGTTGCGTAGACTCGCAAAAAAACTTAGGGGTGTACCCGGCACTTATCAATGCCTCTTTGCTCTGACACCAATGGCTTATGACCCTTCGTGTGAGGAGAAATAGAATGAGACGTTTTGGCGACGGACCAGACGAAACTTGGAAAGTGATAAGGCAATTTATCCTTTCTGGGGCGACGTTTCGTCGGAAACCCGGCAACGTAAACGTCCAATCTCAGCCCCAATCATCTTAACTTCGTAGCAGTTTGTCGGCAGTGTGCCAACCACATATGACTTACGAGTGCCTCGCATAACTCCATACCACCAATATTGGGTCAAAGGATTCAATCATCAGAGTCCCGTAAGCTTAAGACAGACTACGCAAGGTTGTTCACTGAGGACTCTTACAAGCCGCTGAATCGATTACCGTGGGCAGTTCCGCGCTCGTGATCCCTCGTCATCGCAAGTAAGCCTAACCGTGCCAAACTGCATGTTGATTTGTACATGTTTGGAGACCAACTACCGAGCAGCAAAGAAATTACCGTGGATCTGCACTTCCCATACTTGGTTCTAGCAGTTGTGACTAAAAGTCTACATGTACTTGTCCGCTAGAATGGCACGTGCCTTATAGCAGACTGAGATTGAGGCCAATGACTATTCGCAAGGAACCACCGGCATTTTGCCGAGGTCTATATGAGCTAATCAGATCGTTCGTCCAGATGAACGAGATCGACACAAGGTTAATTCGGGGCTAAATGGCCTGTTATTCAAACACTGTCCTAAGGACCAACGAAGTAACCGCCTTTAGGAAGGATATGATGGGTTATGAAAACAAGTGCGCTTATATTAGCCGGAAAATCAAATCGAAATTGAAACCACCAGACCCAGAACCTCAATCTATTATGCGTGATGAATGATCACCGCGAAACTTTCTCAACAACATCCAAAGTAAGATATCCTGCACTTCATTCCGTTCCAATGTGCCAACTCATGTCGACCCATATTTTTCCACGATCCCAGTAGGCGAACGGTGCCACGAGTGACAACACACAGTACGGCATATGAAAATGGGGACAAGACAGACTTAATCCTATGGATGTATAGACACGAAAAAGAGAGGGCTTATATATAGGTAAGTGATGCAAGTAATAAGTGAAACGCCACATGCGAAAGCACATGACGAAGGCGATACCAAGTGCCAGATATGGGTGAAGCTATTATGGCAAAGGGGAGGAATTGAGAGTGCTATCAAAGACCAAAAATACTAAGATAAACAACAGCACGGGGAAGCATGACCAAGCTTTATAGGCCTGAAGATGTCGTTAGCGGTTCATGATTCTAGTGTCATAGCAAGAACCTTTCCTTGGTTTCGTCGGCGTTTATACCAGGAGACTTCAAGCCGGTTGGAGACATTACCAGAATCGACTAGTTTCCCCCGGATTGCGTCTTCATTGATGATGCAGTCGCTCTAGACCCCCATAAGCGTTCTGGTGCTGTTCACCCGGTACGTGAACATCGCCAAATTCCTTGACGTTAACACCCGTACGCAACACCTCTGACTCGTGGAACATCTCAATCTCTTACTGCGATACAGAAAACCCGGTAACGCAAGGCAACTTGGGATTCAGACTTCACTTCAGCTATGTCTTGATCCATACGAGCGACCTCGAGAATTTGCAAGCCAAGATGAAAATCGTCGCCAGCAGAAGCTCTACGCCCGCGATACGAAACCATAGACCTAACTTCCTGATACATACTCTCTGAATAACTATGGGACGGATCCAATATTTATGCAATGATAATTAAGAAGAAATATATCAGTCTACTGACACATATGTATGGGATGTAGCCAGTATTGTCAGCAAGCACCCACCAGGCTATATGCCGAGTTTTCTTTCCTTGGAGCCTTCTGATTCATAAAAGACTACTCCATACACATATTCGTTGAAACCTGGTTAACGTGATCGGTAATAATCAATGTTTTTTGTAGCCTCCCAGCCTGAATACACATATCAGGAGAAAAGAAAACACAACAAAACAAGTAAGCTGTCCAAGTGCAGGGTCAATTTTTCATTGAATACTGTTAAGTGATAGCGCACAGTCTATTGTAGGACAGCTGATATACGTATCTAGCCACAGATGCAAGTCAAAGTTGAATTATGATGGTCTTTGGGCCTCGAGAAAGCTGCTACAAACTGTGTTTGCTGAAACAATGGAGAGCTCCCGAATTCTTCAAAACTTGACAAGCAACCAGTATGAATCGAAAAACATTGCCAGCTGCGAAAATAAGCAGGGAGACGCTGAGGGTTATTGTTGGAGGGGCGACAGACAAACACAGAGCTCATTGGTATGCAAAATAAAGCTCAAGCCAACGAATCTGATAAAAAACGGTATCCAAAGGGTCGTTGAAAGGTGATCAATGTTATCACTATGTCTAGGAAGCGTTTCTTGCTGAAGTAAAAGGCCCACCACACTTTTGCTTTCCGGACCATGTAATTGTCATCAACCAAGACCATGGCACCGGCCTGGGGCTTGTGGAAGGGTTTCATCGAGATACAAGCGGGTAGCTTGCAGTAGCTCAGCTTGAGCACGAGGTCTGTTCATAAAGGACAGGCTTTTATGTGTCCATTGTGTCGCCGGATATTTCGTGCTGGATAAGCATGATAATGTGCTTTGGCTAATGAAGCAGCAGTCTCCTGCTGTCACGAGTCAGAGCACACAGCAGGGCATAGAAGAATAGAGGTCTAAAAGGCTTGTCGTATCTAAGTGTAAGTATGGAGATGAACCTCTATATATATAGGCAAAGTGCGCGAGCAATGACTGAAACGCCACGTGATAAAGCACATGACAAAGCAGCTGCCGATGGCTGAAGCTATCGTGACACCTGCTATGTATTTACCTGCGCTAGTAGGGCCGTTGATTTCATTGCCAGGAGGTCAAGGACAAAGAATAGAGTCAATTCCAATATAGATCTCATAAGGAACCCAGCTGTTCAGTAGAAGAGATATCTACAAGAACATCGCAAGCTAGATTGCACATGACATGGCTCCGCGAAAGAAGGGGTTGGTTGAACATCAAAGAGTGCCCAAGAAAGGCTGCGATATATGCCCTTCTCCCTGATTGGATTATATCCCTACTCGCTGTTCGGGAGCTTACGAGCCGTGCCGATCTATCCTTTGACGCCACCGCAATGTAGTCGGTTTGGCGTATTGGCATGTTGCGACCCTGCCGTGGCTCTGGCTTGGCTCGAACGGGATGGTGTCGCCGCAAAGCGGCCATGTGCTCACCTTGGAGCCGCTACTCTGTGGTAGTCTCGAGACTACTTCCCCAAGGATATGCGGCGAAATACGCAAACGCTCAGCTTTGTGCCGCCCTCGCAATCATTTTGTCACCACCGTCATTAATTCATGATCGCCGGAATCGAGGCACAAGTGGAGCAAAAATATGGGAAACGATCAAGATTGGTGGACAAACCCACCATACCCTACCTACATACTAACTTGGGCCTGAAACCCAGGAACGCGGTGGCAACATAAGTTGTACAGGATGCTGTCACGCAATCCACATGTCATTAACAAGTCTACTTACTGTGCTGTGACTTACTGTGCAGTACACACCGCTAGGGGCCCTTGTGTTGCGGCACAAAGCTGGACCTTCGGCGAGAGATTGCAATTTTTTGGGATGGGTCTAAAAAAAAGACGCTCAGAACGCTGTGTATCCGGGGAAGGGCGGCAGACTGGCCGTCCACCAATGTGGTCATGGTCAATAACCAAGCCTTTCGCTATTAAGTGTTCCCGTGACACGATGAAGCACATGGGCTGAGTGGAATAGGACAAACTATGGTGGGTAGGCAACCTGCGTTTGGTGCTGTGCGTGGCCGGCCCCATAGCCAAGAAACGGTTCGCGGTTGTCGTGCGACTAGCGGGAGGGCTAATCTGGGGGACCATGTGGGCAAGCCCAAGACCGCGTGCAAGATGCTGTTGGGGCCCGGATTTTGCGGGGAGACAGACGGATTCGGTGTCCTTAGGATGAGGATGGATCATGATCCTAGCAGCGAGTCAGAGGCACGGGCGTGGATAGTCTGGGGAAATGCTTGATAGAAGAGCTGGTCAGAGTTGGGTTTGTGGAGGTTTACGGCAGGATTCTGGTCGGACAAGGAGGAAGGCGGCGGTAATATTCTGCAGTGGACGAGAAAAAAAAAAGAAAGAAAAAAAAAAAAGAAATAGAGATGACGCACAATACGTGCTGCGGTATAGCAGGCGGCGTGTCAATGGAGTCTGCAGTTTACTGCGCGAGATGGTATCCAAGAAGCATGACAAGTCAGATACGAGTCGTGGAGGTGCGTCAAAAGAAACAAGTGCTCCACAAGCGTAACTACCTACCTAGGTAGGGTCGGCTCGTCAATTGATTCGGGTGACCTGAATGACCTAGAAAAGGCGGCAGTCCAGCACATAAGGTTGCTTGTTTTTGGCGGTTTTCTAGTGCATGACAAGCTTGAAGAGCCTTTTGCTGGTTGCAACCCCCCAACCGCCCACATCCTTACCTCCACAGCGGTCGAGAAACGAGGCGAGTTCGCCAATCTCTCGCTGCCGAGATCCTGCGTGCCGTCCAGAGTTCATCCTGGTCCAAGCGACGAAGGGTTATTGGTGCGGGGTGCATGTTGCTGACGGGCAGTTTATCTATCGGGTGCAGCAACTAGTGGCTAGTCAAGGAGGCCCGTCTGCACGCCAAGTCGTCGGTGCCAAAGTGGAATCTCCAACCCAAGTACTTAGCTATTGAGCTAAAATAAAGATGGCTTGGTGGCCAAGTACACTTACAGCGCACGCTCTGTACTGCACTGCACTGTACGGCGTGACTGACGGGGACGAGAGATGGTTGGCACGAGTGACCATGGTTGGATATGAGCGGACGGAGACGGTGGATGTGAGTCGATATGCCAGGTCAAAAGGGGAAATGGAGAATGGAGAATTCCATGTGCCCATCTTGCCCACTATAGAACAGGAAGCTCACGAAAAGGCATGGTCATCGGGATGCTAAGCATGGGAAGAGTGACACGAAGGTCTGTTCGTCCTCAGCGGCGTGAGTTCGGGACTTGGCTTCCTCCCATCGGGTGTAGGAGCAGGGTTCTTTTCCGAATCTCGAGAGGTTTTAGGGTGGCACAAAGATGGGCAGATGGTGGTGCCCACGGATGAGGCCATGTTGGTCGATTGGTGGTTCCAGGTGGCCAGAGCGCACATGCGATGGGACGCGAGACGGGACGCTTGTCTGTTCTCTTGCTGCTCGGTGGCGGCGTTGGTGGCCCAGACGGAGCGCTACATTGAGTTTGGATGTGTTGACTTGGCTGAGTGCAACAGTAGGTATGTACTATGCGTGCGTGATGGATCGTGGGAAATGTGGAAGGGGATGTCTTCGAGTGTGCTTGTTTGTGGTGTGAGTGTTGTGTTTTAATTGGAGAGGGGGGAGGGGAAGGTACGTACCCGAGACGCTCGTTCGAAGAGAAATACCTACCTAAGGTAGCATGATGTTCCCATTTCTCAACACGAGGACTCCAAAGGAGACACGCCAAAAGATATTACCCATGAGATTATAAGAAGAAACGTGAAGAGGACCCCTTCGTCCATGTCTTATTATCGACGAACTAACTGCCTGAGCCTCAACGCCCTTGCCTGAATCAATGTTCCTCCGACAGTGACTTTTGCATAGGTATTGTATCCGTATTGTGTATCGATTTAATTATCCCGGCTTGATGTTTGCATGTACCGTGACATCCGTACCCAGCAGCCAGCGCAAAGAGTGCACTTTAGCAAGCGTAGGTACACAGGTAGGTGTGTCACACGGGTGCTGGTGGCTCTGACTGCCTTCCCTCCCTCAGCGTCGTTCTTTCCCCACTTTGGCGACCAATTTGATTACCCCGCAAATCATTCGATTGGGTGACGTCGACAAGCGGGGGTCTGGCTGGCTCGGGGGCCGACGGTCGACTAGCTGCATGCGCTAAGTAAGGTGGTGTAGGTATCGCAGATAGGGGGTGGGGAGCGCTAAGAAGGACGCTAAGAGAGGCTACGTATCGAAGCGCACCGATACCCAAGTGGCTTGCTTTGCTAGAAGCCAGCTAGCTAGCTACACTGAAGACATCTCGTCGGTGATTGGGCCACAAGTCTGTTTTTATGTTCTTTTTCTCATACCTAAACAACTTGGATAAGATTGCTCAGGAGGATGCGTGCGATGCCGTAGCCTCCGCGCCAAACATTTTGGGCTGGGTCAAGAGAGCCGGAGGGTGGGAGGGTCTTGCCTCTTTGCGTGTCATTCCCTTCCCACCTTCTCCTCCACAGATTCCCCATTGTTAGGTAGCGTACATTACCTACCTACCTACCCTACCTAGGTAGTAGAGATGCGGGCTGTGGTACCAAGAACAGCAGGTATGTCAGTAAGAGAATGAAGGAGCAGACGGGCACGGGTAAAGTGAGTTAGACAGTGTAGAGGAAGCGACAGTCACGAGCTGTGCTGCCTTCCACGTCTCCATCAAACAAGCCCTCATGCCGTCTCATCCATTCCAGAATCAAAACTTGGCAAACACCAACCAGCACAGCTGGAATTCGTCGGTCAACAAGCACACGTCCGCCATCCATCCATTCATCCCTGCATTGGTATTGAACATTCTGCATCGTCTGGGCTGCCCTTCCTCTCTGCAGGTAGGTAGACAACACTAGGTACACTGCGAATACCATACCGTACGTACATCGGCAACCCACCAGTCCAACGCACATCGCGGACGTGCTCTGCCGCTCCATCAACCAATTCAGTTAATCACTCCGTCATTCCGTTGTTTTCTTGCTTGGCTCTAGGCCCTTCCTGCCTACCTAAGCTAATCTTGCCATCTACGTACGTACCCAACTGTACACATCTCGGTTTGACGGCCAAACCACCGCCAGAAAAACATCGGCGGCGCTTTCAAACACGCCGACCGGCCGACCAACCGACGACACCGCATTTGCCTCTTCTCCACACGCATCCGCCATCCCACCATCACTTGCCTATCCTGGGGCTGAGCAGCAAACAACCTGGAGCAGCCACCAGCCAGCGAGCTAGGCAGTTCTTACCCCCAAGTGTCCAAGCACACCATCTCAGCCGAACCACCACCCCAGAACAGTGCCCTGCCCATCCACCCCTTACTATCCGCACGTCTGCCAGCACGCCCGAACTCCCCCAAGCAAGCTCGACGTCACTCAACTTAGAGCTTCAACCTGCCCCCTGCCTACCTACCTACCCTACCTACCTTGCCTAGGTACCTAGGTGACTACACGTACTTTACTTTTTCAAGATCGCTGCTCAAAGGCACGCTTCTTCCGTCGGTCCCCTGCCACAAACGAGCACAAAGACGATCAAGTTTCTCTTTCTGACTCCCACCAAGCCGGCAAACCCCTTGATCGACACTTTTCCACCGTGCACTATCTAGGTACTACAGAGAGAGAGGTACGCTCGTCCCATCCCTCCCTGGCCCTTCTTGTGAGCAGCCAAGTCCGCCCTTGGTGCCACCCTAAATCAGTCGGTCCATCGGACACTTTGATATATAGTCGCCGTGTTCCACACACCTGCGCCCGTCGAACGATCCCCCGTTCGATCCCTCTTTCGATTCTTACTTGACCTCACCCCACACCAGACACACTCCGAAACACCAACTTGTGCTGCCTACCTACCTACCTACACTTTGATACCCTCAACAGTAACGACACCCTGACAACAACCGCATCTCAACCGACTACATATACCGCACCCTCCGAGATCCCTCCTTCCACCTCTGCCCAACATGTCGACCGATAACTCAAACTCCAACCCCCAGAACAACCAGAACGAAATGCATCGCCAGAGACGTGGTTCCGTGACCCAGCAGGCTATTGCTGGCCTTTTTAGGAGCAACTCTACTTCCAATGGAGCTGCCTTCCCCGGCACCGCCGATGCACAGAGACGGAGACTTTCCGTCTCCACCGGCCTCGGCCTCGCTGGCACTGCTCCCACCGCTGGCGGCCCCTTCAACTCTTTGAGGCGAGGAAGCCTGTCAACCAACTCCAATGACTCCATCGACGAGAATGCCATCGACGAGGAGGACATGCCATCCAACGCCCGCACCGCCCCCACCACCCCCTTCACTCGCAGAATGAGCTTTGGAGCTCAGGCAATGCGCACCATGCGCACTGGCGGCGGAAGCCCTGGATCAAACGGTAAGAGTCCATCACCTGTTTCTGCTACCCTTTTGCCCACCCAGTACGCTTGCCTGCCTCCCCCGACAGATGCAGCAGCGCAGCTGTGAATGCTACGCTCTCCGGCCATTCCCCCATCGTTGCTGCTCTATCGTCGGTTAGGCGTCGCTCTAGCAGCACTGCACAGGCAAGCACAATACACAAACCAAGATCCTCTTCTGACATATTCTCGCGCCCAGACCAAGGTTTCAATTGGTCCGAGCAGCTTAGATCTCGCGCCGAAAGCTCTGTCCAGGGTCCGCGACCTTCCTTCTCGTTCGGCTCTGGCCTTTCATCTTCCCCTCCCCGCGGCATGGGCAACGCCGGCGTCCACGAGCGCCAGAAGTCTGTCTCCGACTTGCCTGCTCCTCCCGCCCAAGCTGCCGCCATGAAGCCCAAGGCCCCCGAACGCCCGAAGCCCGATGCCTTCCAAGAGCGCATCCTCAAAGGCGACTTTTACATGGATTGAGAACTTCACGTGTCAGCAAGGGCTACTACGATTGCTGTCGACCGTTTATACCATTCCTAATCAGCATCGCACAAGACGGCTGCGCACAACACAAGCATTGATTCCAACAGAAGACGAGAAAAGGATCATTAAGCGTTTCACCGGTATCGAGCGTTCTTCGTCCTAGTCTGTTCATATTTTTTTTTTTCACCAATCGGGGATACTCTCTATGTCGACTCGACCCCACGTGGCGTTCGGTTGGTTCTAACAAGGCCTGGTTGCGGCTTCGTTTTGGGTGGTGGAAAGCACCACACCACATGCACATGAGACCTTTGTCTCACATTTATCACGAAAGCGGAATGGAATTGCAATTTCACAAGGAGTTCACATACGACGTGGGGAATTGGGGGAAGACATTCGCAAATTGCAAGACTTTGGGTTCCAAAACGCAATCGGTACGGAAAAGACGGTCTCATTCAACGTTTGCGGCCCATCACGACGGATTCTGATGGTGTAAGCACACTTGAAATGGTCATGGCTGGCGTACGGGAGGGAAGTGTTACTGTATCGTTGCATCGCTAGCCATCAACCAGCAGCGAGAGCATAAGCTTGGTAGATGGGGGGGTCATGGCGTAGGACAGACTGTGAATTGTGCGAAATATGGCTGCGTCTTGATGAGACGCGAGCGGTTGTGGGCACATGTTCGTTCCAGCGCACGACGGAGTGTATGTGTGTGAGAGAAAGAGAGAGGGTGTGTGTGTTTTTTTTTTTTTTTTTTTTGGGTTGGCGGGCAAATATATGCCCAGAACGAGAGGCCGACGAACAGCCGGCGACTAACGCTGAGCTTGGCTATCAAGAGAAACACGCTCGGACCCGAATTGAAAAAGAAAGTTTCGTGGTCTCGACCAACAGCTTCTGTTTGTTGACAAACTGCCAAAGTGAAAGTGAACAGCCACGATATGAAGAAGCATATGAAGCGATGTAAAGCAATAAGAGGTGCGCCGACTCTCGCCAAGTAGTGTAGGCATCTCAGGCCTCCCCACAAGCCTCCGTCAAACGTGGGGTTGAAATGGGCCTCCATTACGGAAGCTCGGTATGTCGTTCCCATTCGTCATTGCAGGGATCGAGGTCTCTCGCTAGCTGGAGGATGGAACGTGGAGGATGGAGGACGAGGAGGCGTAGACGGTAGTAGCTATCATTCATGCGTTGACAGGGCCTGCCATCACCCCTCGCGCACATGAATGATTCCCGAGTCTGGGTGAGCTACTGTAGCCGTCCCATCCGAAGAAGGGGGGGGGCAACGCAAGTAGTATTGGAAAAACAGAGGTTATCAACTGCTCTCCTTTCTTTAGCCCCCCCCCCCCCCCCCCCTTCTCTTTTTTTCAACCCTCTCCCCTTCCCCCAACTTTTCCAACCCCGGTTCAAGGAGTCAACAAGCCAAGATAAACATAGGGTTTCTTCAGAGGTACCCTCCTGCGATATAAAACATGTAGAAAGAAGGGGGGGAAAGTATGCTTTTTGCGGGGACAAGCTAACCTACATACTACATGCCCTGTGCACAGTACAGACTGCAGTGAGAGGGGAAGGGAGGGGGGTAGAGCAGCGCGGAGGAGTGGAGGACAACAACAAAAGGAAAGAGGGGGGAAGGGGGAGAGAGAGGGAGGAGGGAAGTTATGAGATGTGAGGCATGTAAAGAGAGAGAGAGAGAGGGTTGCGACTCAGACGCATTTCTTTTACCCCACTCCATCTCTCATTCTCTCACTGCCTAGACAAACCATTGTAGTTGCCCCCCCCTTTTCACCTCATCCTCCCTTTCGTGACCCCAATCATTTCCAAATAGACCTTTGCTAAATGTCAGAAAAGTAACTTTTCTTGGGGATGTTGTTTGCTTATTCCCCCCGTCTTTTCCTTCCTTCGTATCACCGGCCTACTTCTCCCCCACCTTTTTTCGTGAGGAGGGGGGGAAGGGGTCAGCAGATGGGCCAGCACCATTCTTTTGTCTCCCTTCCCCCAGATTGAACGAATCGGGTTACAGAACGAAACATGTCATGGTACGAGGAGGATCGGAGGGCAAGATATCGGGGTTTAACGATCGTAGAATGTTTCTCGATATCCACGTGTTGTTTCAGTGAGTGAGAGACGTCTCGGGGTAGAAGATGAATTGGGAAGCCAGATCCATTTCCAACGAAAACCAGCCGTGACATCCGGCGGTTCCAAGGGCTCGTCAGCTAAAACGATGGTGGGAACCGAGAGCCAAGGTGACCTCTATGTTTCTTATCCCCTTTCCCGTATTTTCGCAAGGAACGGGAGGGCTCCTCACATGGGAAACATGGGTGGCCCGGACGCCCCGGGCATCCCGTCAAAAATGTCCCCGAGCCCGCCCATGGCGCTGAGCCAGGGATCCTGAGCCATGACGAACCGCATACCATCGGTCAGGCTTCCCGGGCTCGCACCGAAGCCGGAGGTGAACTCCTCGAGCGTCAAGCCCTCGGTGAGACCCATGTCGAGGCCGAGGTCCTGGAGGTCGACCTGCAATGCCGGGTTTAACCAAGGCGCCGCGGTGCTGGGGATGTCTGGGTTTGCTCTGGAGGAGGGTTGATCCATGGTGCCGCCAGACGCCGTGTCCGGCCCGGATCCCGGTGCGCCGAGCGGTGTGGGCGTCACGGCGCTGGGGTCATACATGAAGGATTGTCTCGTTGACGACGCCGATGGGTTCCACAGGAGATTGTCCGTTACACGGCCGGAGCGGTCGTTTGTCGCGATCTCGGAGAGGAGGTGCAGCGGCGTGTTGGCTGCGGGGTATTCTTGCATCGCCGGGGGGACCGGTTGGTACGTTCGTTGCTGCTGTTGCTGCTGTTGCTCCACGAGTTCCGCTTCTGTGGGCCGGGAAGCATGGATAGAACTCGGAGTCTTCTCAGGATGAGATGCCGCCGTCGCCGCAGGCGCAGCTGCATCCCTGAGCGACGAATGAGCCCCCTCTGTCGGCGCGCTCGCGGACGGTCCTTTACTCTGCTTCAAGAACCAGCTCCTCAACATCACCAGCACAACCAGAAACTTGGCGGCGGGCCGGCTCCGATCGTCAGACGCCGCTGCGCGGAACTTTTCGAGGAGGGCGTCAAGATAGTACTCCACTTTCATGTTGTCCTTGTCAATCACCTTGCCCAACTCGGACCCGGGTGCCGCGGCAGAGAAGTACATTTTGATAAGCACAACGACGGCGTATGCGACACGAACGAAGTTGAAAACGGGCAGACAGCGGACGCGAGGGACCTCCATCTCCAAAAAGGCCTCAAAGACGCCGTCGATGGCGGACAGGCACGCCGAAAGAGCATTTATGTGGGATGTTGTGAGTGTGAGACTGGCCAGCATGCCGTCTCTGAGGACTGCTGTGTCAAAAGGCGGGCGGATATCGTCCAATTGGGTATGCAGGGCAATCTCGTGCATGTAAAGGGAGAGAACATGGAAGGCCATGCGGAGGGTTGCTTTTTTATGTCAGCCAACGTCGTCAACACCATCAGCAGCAAGCAGTCATGCAACTTACACTGCATTTCCTCCTTGGGCACAGACGAACTATACTTTTCCAGATCCCTCTCCAGCATCCTCAGCGCATACTGCGTCCGCGAATCCGTAATATTCGGTACGATTCCCGGGTCGTCCATGGAAAATTGAATTCCCACCTCCTCCGCAAGTCGATGTGTCCACACGAGATGGCAAAAGTACTTGTCCGTAGGCGCCGCGTCCGCCGATGTCTGCAGCACCTCCATTGACTCTGCCATGAAGGGTGTCCACCGCACCAGATTCGGCCGGTGCAGCGCCATTGAGGTGTTCGCTGCCAGGAAGTACGCTGCCAGCCACGCGCGCCGGCACTCGATGGACGCTGGGTCTGGAGGCGGCGCCCGCTTGAACGGATGGTTCCGCGACTGGTACGGAATCTGCATCCTCCTTCCGCCCACCCGCCGCCCCAAACCGAGGTCGAGCGCCATGACGGCGCCGATGTGTACGAGCTGGTAGAATTTGAGCTCCTCAAAGTGCTCGGGCGGCCAGTACCAGATCACGGCAACCTGTAAAGCTTGCACAATCTCCAGGCTCTTCTCGCCCGTGATAATAATCTTTTCCGCAAAGATTTGCATCAGCTCCTTGACCAGCCTGCGCTGCACATTGGGCGACTCGGAGGACGCCACCGACATGATGGCCAGGAACAGCAACGGCTTCATTTTCCGCGTCTCGTCGGCTGTCGTGCCTGCCGGAAACACCACTGCCGGCATGTGTGGTACCATGTGCGTATTGTATCGCTCGAATAGCTCCGCCGCCTTATCGGCACTGAGAATCCCGCGCTCCACGACGTCGGCGTAGTCGCTGCCCATATTGATAGGCGGTGCTCGCCTGCCCCCGTCACCGCTCTCGGCCAAATCGCCCGGCATATCTCCGCGATCTGAGAGCTTTCTCTTCTGTCCAGTAGGGGGCGGGATCAGAGTATCGAACCGCCCTCTATCCCCACCGGCTAGTTCTTGTGAGTCGGGCCTGGGCGCTTCTACGGTACTCGTCTGCCAATCCCTCGTTAACCCGTGATTTCCCCAGCCCACCTGCTTATAAGGGTTGTCGTCCCTCGTCACGGACGAGCCCGCGGATGCAATGCCACCACCACCAAGTGGTGACGGTACGGAGCTTCCACGGGCCTGCAAGCTCGCCGTCAACGCATCAATTTTCTTCTCCAGCTCCGCGACCCTACTGTCCGTCTTCTTCTGCCTCTTCCTGGTCGGCATCGTCACCACACAGTTCCTCCCAGCCTTCTTGCATCGCTTACACGGGCCCTCGGCGTTGTTCGGGTCTGGCTCGCATCGTACTTTAAGCCCACGGCACGCCTCGCAGGCGCGTGGTCTCTTGGGATCGTCGGGATTCCCGCCGTGCAGATCATCGTGCTGTGGTGTCTCGCCATTTGATCCACCGCCGTGACCAGAGCGAGGCGTCTCGGGCGACTGGGGCTGGGGCTGGTGCTGCTGGCGAAGCTCATGACGACCCTGCTCCTGTCCTCTGCGCCCCTCGTCGTCGTGCGTCGCAATTTTTTGAAGATCTCCATCTAGGTGGTCACTGCCGAGGCTCATGGGATCTGCGCTTCGTAGTGCTGGGTCGAGAACTGTGGCGCCGTGGTCCATTGTGAGTTTGGCGAGGTGCGGTGCTGTGGATTATTATCGGATGATCGGTCACGGCGACAGAAAATACCGACTTTGGATCGGGAGGCCAAGGCACCGACGTTGATAGATGCCGACACGTCCGACTCTAGGTACCAAACATTAGTCAGCTTCGGGGCCGTTGCGCAACCCACCCCCACCAACGCAAAAGGTTGCGTGGGCGGCCAGGAAGCGATCAGGTGGGGGTAACAGAGCTGTGGCAACAGGCTTGACTGATATCAAGTCCTCTGCGCGAGCTTTCAATTTCCAATTCGAGGGCTGCGGACCGATTGAGAGAGATTTGTTTTATCATTGCCGAATGAAACTAACTACCTATCCAAAGATGCTGTATTGCATCAACGCTAAATGCGAACCTGAAAATCATACGATCAAGCTGTGAGACGCACGCAGTTGATTGCCTTCAACGCCATGCTGGAACCCATGAATCAAAGCGTATATGAACCGTAAAGGGCTTCACTACGAGACGGACGCGCCTCGACAAATAAACCACCCATGTCCGTGTGATACAGAATTTGTCTCCCGCAATGGCCCACCTATTCCTCGTTGCTCCAGGGTAGCGTCATTTTCTACGGTGGCAACCTGAAACCTGCTCATCTAGGCCTTCTCTCATAAACATAAAACAATGCGGAAAATTGGGATGATTGTAGGGGTGGCGATCAGTATTAAATGGTATGTGGAGCGCTCGGCGCCGGTCCGGAATGTTTTGTTATGTTCGGGTATATTGGCGCCAATGTGTCGTCCGTGACCGTTGGGCCTGGCTCGTCGGACAAAAGATGAAATAAAACGTGCAAGGCATGGTATCAACGCTGCGTGTAAACGAGTGGATAAGTTGAGAAATACGTGTGTCAAACACGACGAGATCCAGTCGATGGCAAGATGCCCCGGCTTAGAATTGCGTCTCTTCTCGCAGTCGGCTTTTGGAGCTCTGAGGGTTCAGGCCAACCATGTTGCCCATGAAAACCGCACTTTCGCGTCTCTTTGGCTGGTCGTATCCGGAAGAGCCGCCGTCATAGCCACGAGACGACCCATGGTAACCATTGCTCTGGTATGGCTGCGACATATACTGGGGCTCGTACGACGTGGAACGGCTGGTCGGGAAGTTTGGCGGAGGCGTGGGTGATGATCGAGCACTCTGCAGGTCCTGTAACAAAGGCGGAGGCGTGGCACTCGACCTCGGCTGGCCCGACCTTGAATCCAACAACCTTTGGCGGTGGGGTGACTGACTAGACCCAGCCGAAGTGGAAGGACGCCCATGTTGCGATGAATCGTACAAAGCTCGATTGGGGAGCCCGTTGTTCGTGGACGGCAGAGAACCGGACCTTTCACGACCCGACTCTGCTTCCGCGAACGAGGACGGTAGCTCGTACTCTTCGGGCTCCAGACCGAAGATACCGAAATAATTTTGCAAAAGCATGGCGAAGACGGGCGCTGGTATATTCAGCGTCGGCGAGAACACGATTCCCACATTGCGGACCGTCATCTTGTTCATATCTGCGTTGTTGATAATCTTGATCAAGAAGGCGATCAGATACTTCAGCAGAGTAGCGTTCGCTTGTGGTAATCTCTGAACCAATTCGGACAGGGCAGCAATCTTTTCTTTCTGACCCGACATCTCCGTCACTGCCATGAACTCAAGATGAAGATCACGGGTGAGTATGGTCGTTGGAAGTTCACGGAGATACAGTTTCAGTAACGAGGCAACAGCGTGGATGTCGTAGTAAGTCTCGTCGGTGACCAAGTTGACGTCTCCCTCGGTGTTGAATCGCTCCCGAAGCTGCTTGATGACGATATTCGAGCCGCTCAGGCGGAATATACCCTCCTCCAGAATTGCATTCTTGGCATCCAGGTACTGAATGCAACGGTACACAACTGCCGGCAGAGGCACATTGACATCGAGAGGAGGGTTGAATCGGACCGCCTCGGCTAACGGCGCGCCAAAGGCCTGACGCACGGGTCCCTGGTAGCCACCCTGCGGGGGCGTTGACGACCCTCCCTCACTTCCAAACAACGAGTCTTGGCCGTCAGATGAGGATCTCGTCTTGGGACCAAAACCAAAGAAGCTGCGCTTTTTCATCTTCTTGTCGTCGCTGGCTGGGATGCCGAGGCCTCCACCACCAGCCTTGTTGCCCCATTGAGCGGTGTCTGCAATGACTTGCATGTCTCGAGGGGCGGAGATCATCATAGATGGCTGGGTAGGCATCATCGCCTCAGGGCCATGGTGGTTCTCTGGCATATTACCGGCCTGTCTGGGCCGTGCAGGTCCGCCGTGGTGGGGGAGGTCACCTTGAGACGTAGCGTCATACCTGACCCCTATGAGATTATCGGACTCGGAGGGATGGTGTTGTGAGGCCGTCTTCTTGTATCGCTGCTGCTTCTTCTTCTCGGCGCGTTCTGCTGTGCTCGAGCTGTGACGATCTTGGCCTTGTTGCTTCGCGGCGTGACTCTCATCCTCTTCAGGGTCCTTGTAGTCGATCCATCTGAGCAAGGCATCAACCCACTGATCCCTTTCCTTGTCGTTCTCCGCGCAGAGCACGTGCTTCACATGGCTGCTTGAGTCCTTCTTCTTGGGTTCTAGAATCAGGAAGGCGTGACGGTACTGGTTGTCCGTGTCATCCGAGTTGGCGGACGGTTGGGGCGACTGGTTCTCGTTGCTCTGAGATTGCTTGCCGATTTGTGCACTGGGCAGCTTGATTGTGCCGAGATGGGCGCCTCCTGGGGTTTCGTAATACTTCAGGTGAGGACCATCAAGAACGAAAAAGCGGGCTTTCCAACCGCCAAAGTTCTTCCCTCTCTTGGTGAGATAGCCGGTTCTGAAAGGACGGCCTCCCGGTCCCGACTTGGCCTTAGCTTCGGCCATGCTCTCCATCGAACCGGCGTCATCAGGATTGGGCGGGAGGGTGTTGGTCGACAGGTACTTGCAAAGCTCAAGAGCGCTCGCAGTATCCAGGGGCGTGTCCAAAAGCTCTTCCAAGTAATGATCCAGAGCGATCCGCCGGGCGTCAAGCTTGGCCGGTGCGTGACCGCTAAACAGCGACCTCTCTGGTGTCTTTGCGGTAAACGCCGGGCATTGTTTCAATCTCTGGTCCAACTTGGCGAGCGACGCCGAGTCCTTCTCTACGCGCCAAAGCTCGCCAGGTTCGGACCGCGAGAATATAGCAAGAGTAAAGACAGGATCTTCTTCCAGCTGTGTCAAAGACATCAAACTTGCTCGCGACGGCTTCATGCGTGAAGAAGCGACCTGGACCTTGATTGTAGGCAGAACGTTGGGTGGAAGCAGCAGGTCAGGGTATTCTTCAGTGACGAATCCTTTAAAGATGCGCCCGCGTTCGGTCGGGCTTGCACGGCTCTTATCGCTGGCAGAGTCCCATCCCTGCTTGGTAATGTTCAGCGGATGGGGTACCTTGGGCTCTGTCGCCTCAGCTGCTGTTTGAAGAGAGTGGCCCGGAGGGAGAGGAATCGGCTGGCGCGGTGGCCGGGGCGACAAGGGCGCCGCAGGAAACGATGAGATACTCGCTGCCGGGCTGTCTACTGACAAGAGCCCTGGCGGACGGGGGCTGGATGGCAAGCCAGGGCTAGGGAGCGGGGGTTCGAGGTTGCTGACGCTCAAAACGTTGGCCAGTGAAGCCGGGGCGTTCTCATTCTGCATCTGCTTCGCAGGGCATGGAGGCATTTCATCAGTAGGTGCATTCAGGTTCGCATGCGTCGGTGTGCCGCTTTGGCTCTTCTTGGATAAGCTCCTCCTTTCAGCCTCCTTCAAAGCCAGGACCTCTCTGTCGCGGTCATCCTCCTCCCGCGTCCTACGTCGGCCGCGTCGCTCGGTCAAGATTTCGTTCACTTCCAAAAGGTCATCGAAGTCGGATTCGCTGTCTTCGTCATCGCGACCAGACTGAGTCTGGCCCTGAAGCTGTAAGGGCGCTGGTGGGGGTTTGCGAGGCGGTGGCGCAGGGAACTGTGAGAGACCCTCGTCTGCGTTGGATACAGCCTCAGAAGCCACCGGTGGCTTTGGCGGAGGCATGCTTGGAGGTTGGCTAGGTAGGCTTCGGGATGGTGGGAGACCCAGGTTAATCGGAATATCCATCACGTCTGCGGCCTCAAGTTCCTTTCGAGCCATCTCCGCGGCCTGTTCTTCTGCATCATGGTTGAAACTGTCGTAGGCGTGTTCATGTGCTTTCGGCATGTCGTGCGACGGGTCCAAGAATGCACCCACGGCTGATGGGGGCCCGGTCGGTTGATCTGCCGGAGGTGTGATCGGGTAGGGTGCCATAGCCATGTCCACGGGCGAGTGCTTCTGGCTATCAGAGTCCAAAGTAGGAGAATCCGGTGCCTCGGCCGGCCGCTGCTGGGGAGGACTGACATCGACCGCTGGGATGCCTTTGCTCATGGGCATTTTGAGAACTTTGCTGGCGGTTTTGGATCCGTCTGCCCCCGTGGTTTCCGATGACGACATGACTTCCTTCAACTTCTTTCTGTATTTCTCCTTGTCCTTTAACGCTCGTTCCAGATCTTTGTTGAGACCTAGAATCATGGCCCTCTGCTTGTCGACGAGACGCCATAATTGTGCGTTTTGTTGCGATTGGGAATGTTTTTCTTTCAAAAGGTACTGGATCACCGCCTCCGGACTGCCCGCCGTCTTGATTAGCGCCGCAATGTCTGTGGGGTCAGACTGGCCCTCAGTAGAGCCCTTTTGGGACTGCGACTTTGTCGAGATGGCTGAAATGGCAGAGTCCATAGAAGAATTGCGCGGGGCCCCTTTGCTAGGCTTGGTCCGCACAGCAGCGGCCGAGCCCCCAGAGGTGGACATTGGAGATCGCAGCGGGCCTGCAAGAGGCCTCGAGGTCTTCAAAACAGGCTCGGACGCGCTTCGATGATCATTCGTCGGCAACGGTGATATTCTCGGTCTGCTATGGCCATTTGTCAGCTGTGTTACATGTGGCGGCGCGGGAGGGGAGGTAACGGCCGGGCTGTCAAATCGGAAGGAAGCAACAAGGCGGCACACATACCGTCGTGTGCTGTGTTCAGGTCCCGATGAACTAGATGAGTCGCTTTGGTAGTGTGTCTGCGGTTCTCCCAGAGGGTCTACCGGAGAGCGAAAATCGTCTGTAGGCGTTGTGATAATTTCTGGAAGGGTCCGCGAGCGATGGGGGTATGAAATCCCAACGGGCGGGAAGAAAGACGTTAACCGGGGTGAAAACAGGCTGGTCGGGGAACCGACAACGATGGTCTCGTGGAGTGGACTGGGTATCGGGCGCCGAGGGGATCTATAGGGCGGAAGAGGGCATCAGTTAATGTGCTGCCAGGTCAAGTCGTGAGCCTAGTCTCACAGCGAAGACGGACGGCAGGTTGAGGCGTTGGCGCAGGGAGGAAGTCAAGAAAAGATTGCGGAGCGCCGAGACGATAGACAGCACACGATATCCTCGCAGGCCGGAAGACCAAGAGAGAAGACTGTGTGGGTGAATACTCGCTCGCTCGCTAGACCTCTCTCTCTCCCTCGGGCTGGGAGACGGTCGTGGGCGTGGGATAGCTCAATGTGGCTCGCAAATCTCTCACTTTCACTTTCCCTTCTCTTTTCGTTCTCTCTACCTCGCAGCAGGCGTTGGGAAAATCAAAGGTGGTAAGGGTCGAGGAAGAAAAGAAATGACAGCGGCAGTGGCAGCAAGAAAAAGCAAGACGCACAGCGACACAACAGAGCGAAGCAGACAGGCAAACTGGGAACGAAGGGGGGTGCAGCGAAGCAGAGCAGAGCAAAGAGTGGGCCGTTTCTTCTTTGGTAAGCAATGCCAGTGGAGGCAGTGGAACGTACCTGGGAGATGGAGTAAGTAGAGGGCTGGTGGTGCTGCTGCTGGGACTGTGACTGGCGGCGGCAGCAGTGCTTGTATTGGTGGTGGTACTGATGGTAATGCTTGCAGGATCGGATGCCGGGATCAAAAGGCGTGTCGGGGGGCCACCTTTGGAAGAAGGGAAAGGACGAGGGGGAATGTCTGCGACCTGAAGCCGGTGAAGAAGGTGTTTTTGGTGAGGGAGGCGAGGATGATGAGTCCTAGAAACAGCGGCGAAAACAGGAGCATCGATGGATTCGGCAACAGCAGGAAGACCTGACGTGGAAGCAGTCGAAGCAGAAGCATCAGAATCTGAAGTTGAGCCCTGGGCACTCCGAGTATGGAGCGCGAGCTGCGACATGGTGGGCAATGCGACGGGAAGACAACTGACCGGCGGGCCAGCTAGGGGGGGGTGAAGGTGGGTGTGCAGGGGTCAGAGCTTAACGCAGAACAACCTCGCAGCGGTTTCGAGATGCCTGGATGACCCTGACTACCGTTGCATATAATTCAACCGGCGTCTCTTTTTTGTCTTATGTATACTCCTACTATCCAGCGTATGAGATCCCCCCTTCTTCTCGGGAGCGAGCGAGCAAGCGAGCGAGCAAGCAAGCAAGCTGACAAGGGTCGAAAGGCGGCAGACGGAGTGGAGGAAGCAGGCGTAACCAGGTAAGGTAGGCAGGCGGACGATTATTGATGGTAGCGGGCGGAGGGTGACGCTGAAGCGGGTACCCAGTCGGACAAGCGATGAGATGGATGGATGGGTGCGATTCGGGGTGCAACTGCTAAGGCTTGCATGGCAGGGTGAGATGAGGAAAAGGTGCAAGGAGAGGTTGTATTCTTGCCGCAACTGAGGGCAGATCAGATCAGATGAATGGCGTCCCCCAATTCCTAAGGGAGGGGGTCTGTCCTCTGCCGTACCTTGAGTGTGCTTTGTGGTAGGAATGCTCCAAGCTGGAGTTGGGCAAGACGAGTGCCAGTTGTTCGTGTTGACGGGGTGCCAAACGGCAGAGGCAGCAAGCAACCAACCAGGCAACTCGGTTTCCACGGAAAAGTAGCCAAGCGTAAGGTTGAAAGAGGAGCGAGGTCGTGGGGGGGGGAGGACGTGGCCGTTGGCGTAAGCAAAAGTGTAGGTTTCCTGATGGGCAATGCAATGCAATGCGATGCGAAGCTGGGCCAGGCCAGGGTAGGCCAGACCAAAGTTGGGCAACGGTGAGAGAAGAGACAGACTTTGGTTGCTGATGAAGGGGACCCCTTATTTTCTTCCGTCTTAGTCGTTTCTAATAAGGCGCGAAGGGAGTCTGATACATAGTGACATTCGAGGATGGGGGTCGGGCGGCGCAGGAGCAGGAGAGAGGCCTTGGGAAAACAGCACAAACACCAGTTCAGTTCAGTGCAATGCTTCCTTTGCTACACTCCAGAGAGAGAGAGAGAGCGGCGGCCACGCGGCATTTGCTTCTCAATGCGTGGTTGGATGGATGGTCGCAGCATGAACAGGGACAGACGGAGGAGCAGCAGAAGGGACATACATCTGAAGGCTAAACGCAACAAGGTACCAGGGAATATACCTAAGATTGGGCAGTTGTGATCAAGGTGCTGACCTGACCTGGGAAGGAGATGTACCCTTCCTCGTCTCTTCTCTTGTTGGGGTACTTGGGGTGGAGTGACAGGGACCAAGGAAGAGGAGAGAGAATGATGGTACGATTGGGCTCGGTGGGTTTTGTGTTGCTCGCTTGGATGCAGCAGTCCTTCCTTTCAGTATGTGCGTGTGCGAGCGAGAGTCGTGTGCTTGCATCTGCTACTGCAAGATATTGCCAAAAGAGAAAAGGCTGCAGCGGGAAATGGAATTTCGACGCTGCTGCTGCTGTTCCTGGCCCAGGCTACGGCAACTGAATTGAACAGAGAGAGAGAGAGAGTGTGTGTGTGTGTGTGTGTGTGTGTGTGTATGTGTGTGTGTGTGTGAGGTGGGGAGGGACGGGAGAGGGAGAGAAAACAGCTACAAAGGCAGTTACTGGTGGTAGGATAAGTTAATTGGATTGACATTTGGCAAAAAAGTCATCTTCAGCATTGACCTCAAGGATTCAGTTTACGTTTCTTTCCAATGTGCGTAAGTCTCTCTCTCTTTCCTTCTATCTCTCCCTCCCCCCTCCCTTCAGGCCGCCACCATTCATTCTAATCCTCCCGCGTTGCCATGTCCATGCCGCCACCTCCTGTTCCTCCCTCCTCTTTCGTCCCAGACGGTCGCAGCCCACCTACAACACAACTAGGTAGGTTATGAGACGGACCGGGGATGAAATGCCGACAAACAACACTATTGAAACACGGCCATCTATTGCCCAAAACTTGCCGGCAAAGATGGGCTCGCAATGTTAACGAACAAGGGACTTGTTTACGAAACCTATCATGTCAACCAGCCTTTGTCTTTCGAACTAGCCTGAGTGGGTACTGCACTGAGAGCGATGTGACTTTAAAAGGGAGGGGAGGACAACTTAATCTCCCTGAGGTCGGACAGTCAACTAAAATGGTCTGTCTGATGCACACTAACAGGTACTTGGTCGTGGAGGCTATGGCGGCACCAGCAGCCATTGGTCTATCTACCTAGGTAGGTACCCACGTACTGGCAGCAATAGTGCTCTGAGTCGCTCTTTGTAACTGTCCCGCCGATCCGCTATCGAGTGTACACATGGAATACCTAGCCTGGTTACAGCAGGAAGGGAGAGGCGGGAACAGTTTTGTTGCTCTCTTGCAGCATCCACCTGGGTAAGTAGGTAGGTAGGTACTTACTTTCCTTTAGTTTTATCAACCAATCGGCGGGTCAGGCACTGAACGAACCGAGCCCTTCCTTCTCTTGCCTCGTTGCATCTCGGTTTCGCTCCTTCAAGAACAAGACAGAGAGAAGGTTGTTTGTTGCCGCGGCCACCACTCGCCAAGAACAAGAATGCCTCCCTTGGGTCTACATACCGAGGTAGAGTAGGTCGGTAATTCCAATTTCCTTCGACAACTTGCAAATGATTTGATTCGAGTCTTGCCGCATCACTGAAAACATGGCTCGGTCCCGAAATCTCATCTCCCGTTTCCTCGGCGTGCACCTGACTTCGCCTCCCACGATAGCCGCGTGCACGAGCTGCTCGTTGACTCCACTCACGCCCTCTCTCAGCCCGCACCATCACCGCCGCTTCACCTGGAAGTTCAACGGAATTCCCTTGGAAATAACCTCAGACCTTGCCGTGCCATCGCTCCACCTCTCCATGCCGGAAAGTATCTTGCCCTTCCTCGACTCGAATCAACCCGAACCCAATCCCCGCTCCCCAAACTGTCGGCACCCGAAGCAAGAAATATCCATGACTACTCGTAATCAAGCCATGGCTGTGTCATCCCGTGCCGTGCTAGGTGTTCTGTTCTGAGCACGCAAAAAACTCCATGACCATCTCGGGCTGCTTGGAACAAACCTGTCGAGAGAGTTCTCCATGGTACAGCCACGCACGCATATATACATGACTAACCCCCGCCCCGCCGAACTGTCAGCTTTCTTTCTCAATCAGATGAGCAAACTCATTCGCGTCCGCTATCCAATCCGCGGGATTACGCTGTTTGTCCCCCGTAACGTACGTCGTCCCCTGTCGAGCCAACCTACAGAGTACCTAAGTAGGTAGATCCAACTTTGAAAATCCCCGCGGGCCTGAATCCAGACTCCGGCAGCCCGTTTGTTTTCCTGGCTTTTTTTGCAATGTGCCTCGTTTGGTCTCACCGCCCTGCTTGCTCTCCATTCACAGTACCTGCGGCTCTCGTCAGGCTAATCCTCTCTTAACGTCTCGTGCGAGTGATTCCTCCACTTCTGCAAGGCACGGGTGCCGTGCCATCGTGGCCCGCACACACCCACCCCAGATTCTTAACGCCACGACCCAAGGCCTTAATTTAATTTCGGGTCCTAGGGGCCTTTGGCTTCTCTGATCCAATCATCTATCTCTCCCCCTTCACTTCTCCGTGGTCTTATCCCCGTTTAGACGTTCAAGTCCCGGACCTTTCCAGGGGAGGCCAGGCTTACGAGCAAGGAACGGTCCAGCCAGTCCACAACACATGTCGCTTCTCCCAGGATCGAAGCACGACAATGGCGGGCTTGTGGTCCTGGCATCGGTCTCAACCTCGACAAGTTTCTGCCAGAGCTTCTCCATATCTCCCCCGTCTACTGTCACATTTGGCATGTTATGATTCACTGCGCGCCCATCGACGTGTCACTACCCGACGGAAATAGTAAACCCCCGCAGCGGCCAGACTGCAGTGTCACCTCCCACCCTTCTTCTCTGTCAACCAAACTCCAGAGGATGACGGATGGTCCGCCAGGCGGTTCAGACGCAGTCTGCCACGTCGCACAGCGTTGCACTTTGCCCCCCTCCTCCTGTCCTCTCGTTCGATGCCCCCGCCCCCGCTCAGTTTTTGTAGTAGGTAGTAATAGTAATAGCTGTTTCTTCCCTGTCGCTGCCTTGACTGCTTTAGCATTGTTATGTGTTACGTCTCATGTCCCTATACAGGAGGCGGACCAAGGGGTTCAGAGAGTTCACAATCGACAGCCTTGCGCAACCCAGGTCTCGCGGCCACCAATCACCACAACCCCTCCAACCCTTTTCACGACATAATCACAATGTCTACTAGGTATGTAGTCCTGTGTAGCTAGCTGCCTTCCCGATTGCGCCATCGTGCAGGTGCACAAACCTCTCGGCTGTGCCTGGCATGAGAGCATCTGCCTTCCCCAGAGCGATAACCGCCTTGGCAGACCCCCCTGACAAGCAAGCTGCCTCGACTACCTAGCTGTCCGGCAAGCCAATGGATTTTATCTTGTCCCAAAATCCCCAGGCCCGCGGAAGTCGAGAGGACTGTCTGTGCTGCACTTTGGGTGGGCGCCCCTCCGCCAGCACCCGTAGTGTACTGCCCTGTGTTCTTTAACCATGGTTGACATTTATCGGCCTGCTAGCATTTAGATCGCTGGTGCTCATAGGAAGTCGACTGACGACTTCGTCATGTCGCAAAGCATCCCACGGGCTCTGGTCCGGACTGTAGGTATCTTTATCCAAGCCCGAGGGGATGGGCAAGACGTCGGAATCGGATGAAACGGTGCAATGGTTCTCTTGGACCAGCTCGCCAGGCTTTTGCGCCTGGCTGGCCGCGCTCACAACCAGATGGAATACTACCTACTCAACTGCCAACCTTACACTCTCCTCCCGCCTCGCCCGTCAACTTGCAGTGGTGGTGGTTCCTACACGCGCCCACCCTCTCGTCTGTCCGTGTTGTGTCATCCTTTCAACTGCGACCCGAGCGCCTGGGGAAACAATGACGAAACCTTTCCGTCCGGGATCGTTCTTTACAGCCCTCCTGGAAGACGGCGCTCCGATAGTAACCTTATTCCCGTCAAACGTTCTCTCGCAAGATTATGCATGAACCATCCCGGCCCCACGACCAGATCCGAGAATCTTTCTTGCCCAAGTCATGAGGTCATGCAACGCACCCCGACACTATAGTACGATGGAACCAGGCGAAAATAAAATATCCCCTGTCAAGTACCATACTCTAACACTCACCCCTCTACTTATTTCAGTAGGCAGAATTACAGTACTGTTTACCAGCCTAGCCAGCCAGGATTGTGTGGCGATACTACATAACTGGGAGTATTTTACTTACCCCTATCACTTTGTACATAGTAGGCGGTGGCTTGAGCCACTCGCGAGCGCTGCTTGGCGACATTGCGACGCCGTTGAAGCTCAATGCTATGAAGACATGAGCAAGCCTTGCGCACTGTTATTGGTCTCCCCTTGGCGACTTCGTTCTCGACGCCGGATTGACAGGACAGTGGCACCTCAGCATCACCGCTCAACCAGGACGTCAAACCACATCCAGCTACCTGGCGGCCGTGAGCATACATTAACACAAAGGAGGCATCGTCAAAGCCACCTCGCCCTCCAGTCAAAGCCGCATCGTGTTCATCGCATCACATCTGATCGTCATGTGCCCAGTCAAAGCACTTTCAAACGCCCTATCGCTCGGCAGTCTCGCGTGGGAGGTGTGAGAGATAATACTCGCTCCCCATCAGCTTGCCAACAGATGATACTAATACTATGTATGTACAATGCACCCGGGGCACGGTTTCGACACCATGACAAGCTTACCGCTGGCAGGATCAGGCCATGTGTGAGTCGCCAGACCCGCTTGCAGCCGGCTTTCCGAAGTAAGGCAAGATGGATTGTTGCATGGTATGATCCCTGTCTTCGCCCCCCTGAGCTTCGCGGGCGCAACGCAGCCATTCTTTTCCCTGTCCGAGAATTGTCCCCGGTCCAACTTGGAACCCTGTTACATACACAAATCTCCGTCCGCCAAGGAGAGCACACTGGTTACTCGGACAGTGGCAATCGATAGCAACAAAGGAGGCGGGGCTATTCAGGAGAGGTACAG
Source organism: Colletotrichum sublineola (assembly GCA_020631755.1). Taxonomy (NCBI): domain Eukaryota; kingdom Fungi; phylum Ascomycota; class Sordariomycetes; order Glomerellales; family Glomerellaceae; genus Colletotrichum; species Colletotrichum sublineola. The sequence goes on from JAHSQG010000022.1 coordinate 150,347, forward strand.
TCCTTTTTGGTCCAAACAAGAAGCCAATTTAACCGTGCTGCAACGACTCACGGCGCTGCAACTATTCCAATCTGGCGCTGTGGGTGTGCAACCCCCGAGACTTGCAGCCACCGGATGGGGGCCTACAAGGAAGACCCCTCTCCAGCATCGCTTTATCCCGTAGCGCCTTGGCGGTCATTGTCCCTGTATCATGATTGCTGGTGGATTTGGCAATTTCCATCCACTTTATTATGTGCATTAGAGCCAGACCGCCGCTCAAGGCGCCGCCTCTATTCAAATGCCGTTACATCACAAGTGGGCAAACACAAAGAGGGCAATACGTAGTACATGGCCATAAATGGGACTGGCATTGCGATCGACCCCTCGCAAGCGCCTTGAGATGGGAGGAATAAACGAGACAGCGAGACCCTGATGACGGGGAGCATCATTGGCGGCCTGTGCCTGTCACTTCAAAGCCAAGTGTTCAGATCGACGACGATGACCAATCAGGCGTCATGGGAGGGAAAATGTACTTGGACCCTGAGAAAGACTTGGAGGGAAGCAGCTCCACGTCCTGTTTGACAAAGGAAATTGCAATGACTCTCACCAACGTGGACGGCCGATGATCTCGCAGCTCTGATACTGCGACGGGCGGCCATGACTTCAAGCCATGCACTCTCTAATTCGGATCTCGGTGCTCAAGAGAACCTGGGGAAGTTTCGGCAAGCTTCACTTCCGTTGTCATCGACGAACGTCCGCGACCACCTCACTCGAGACTGCAGCTCAAGCAAAGCTGCAGCTCTTCTTTTTTTTTTTTTTTTTTTTTTTTTTTTTTTTTTTCATTGACAGGTTTTTGGTGGTACAGAGCACACACGCAGCAAGCGCCTGTTTCGCTTATTTGACAAACATCCAGCTGCAATGCAAGTGCTTTGACGCCCAAGATACCGCCATGCGCCACATTGGCTTGGACAACCTTGGGTTGAAGTGCAGAAAGACAGCGGCACTTGCTGCCAGATCGCTGCCGAGTTCTGAGCACAGCGGGCTTGTCGTCAATCGCACTCGGATGAGGCACATCCGTCCGATAGATATCATTCGTATCGTCCTGTGCCTTGTGCTCCGATGAGCTCAAACTGGATAGAAGTATTTGGCATTCGACTAGTTTTCCACCGGAGCCAGGTTTACAGAAATGTAATCTCGAGCACTCAAAGTTCGTCCGGACCTCGATATCCACACTCGTGTGGTAAGAGGCTACTAGTCGACGCCTTGCGGTGTCACGACTAATTCCAAGCAACCTTGTGTGTCCGAGAAATGGAATAGCGGGCATCACAGGACTTGGGCTGAGTCTGTGGGGGCTATAGGCATTCACTTTTGAAAGAGCCGTGCCGCGTATACATGTAGGCCGGGGATGCTCGTTCACCAGTAGGAACGTAGTGCTAGGCCTTCGCCACATGGACATTAAACCCCGGCAATCACGTGTGTCTTAAGCTACGAACAGGACGGGAGCAACTATTGTCTTCGCGAAGTTTCAGCAACCTGCTGTGAGGCTGGCCCTGTAGTGATGACCGTCAGTCAAGAGTCCTGACGGGAGACGGGACAACGCTTGAATCGGCTGATATTATCGCCCAGATGGAATCATTGCCATTGGTTCCCTTGCAGTAACTCGTTTTAAGCCACCGATCCCCGACCAACCCAATGTGGTTCCTCGCGCAATCGTGGAATCACTAGATATCCGACCCTCGATATCCAGGGTCATGTTAACTTGGGATGAATCCCACCTAAGGACGGTCGGGTTCCCGCCTGGTGTAACATCTCAATCCAATTGGCCGAGAATCCGGTAGTCGTCCAGCGACGCGGTGAAACGCGAAATCCATCGCTCCCATGACCGCCCGCCATAATCAGCCTGAAGACTAACCGGCGTCGCGGACATGTTTCAAATCTGCCATCAATCTAAGGGGAGGTCCCCGTCCCAGAGTCTCGCTTCACCACCACACCGCTTAGCCCCTTCGAGCCGAAAGTCCACCACGGGGCATAACTTGTGTGAGCGGATAATTGCCCCTGTTCATGCGCCTTCTTTTCCTACCTCTGTTAGACCCTTTTGCAAGACAATGCAACACATCATCGGCGAGCGCGTTGCGGGGTTGAGATGACGGGCGTGGCAATCGGACGGACAACCCGTTCCGGCAACTAGCTTCCGTCGGCGAGACGCGTTGGGCCGCGCTCAAGACATCCCCGGATGCGGAACCGTCGTTCTCATCGGGCGTGGACGTTGTCACGATCTGGAACGATGGCAGAGGCTTGCACCGGGTAGGAGCTGGTTTGTGGCGTCTGACGCTCGCAACACATGCGGAGCGACTCGCCACCACCAATACAGGTGCCATGCTGGTTGAGAGGGGGAGGGGGGGGTCCCCGTCTGCTCAAGATCGTGGTGGTGGCGGGCGACTCGGAAACATGTACTCGAATCGGGCGGGCCCACCACGCACTGCGCAGTTTTACTCCCACTCAAGAAATGTGCCATCCAGCGCCTTTGCTGGGCAGGCTTTTCATTCATCTTCATTCTAGAAAGGTGTAGTTGCTTCGGATCGATCTAGTAAAGCCGCACGCACGCCCGACCAGGGAACCGCATCCATGTCTCGCATGTACAGAGTACTTCGCACATATCAGCCAATCTGTTTCTTGGACCACATCTTTGCCTCCTGGATCAATCTTATTCTCAGCGGTCACTCATGTTCTTCGGGTTTATAATGGCTGACAGTGCTGCCCGTGTGCACCGTTCCGGGCAGGCCATGCGACGCGGGGGTAGCCAGCCGGGCCGTTCTCCGAAGACGTAAGAAGGGGCCAAATGAGCGATGAAAGCGTCCTCTTAGACCCTTGTACTAGAAACAAGGTCCGAGTCATCCAATCTCTCGACAATGTGCTGTAGCCGGAGTCCGGACCCTGTTTGGCTTGCTTCGTGTTCAATTCGTTCTGTCCTGGACGCCTCCAGCCCGCCACATGACTATCACGACGCTGCAGTTGATTCAGTGTGCCGCATCTCCTCCGCAACGCAACAATCGGCACGTCGCCAGTCATGTACGGGATCTGCAGAGCCCTTGGTCCCGGGTCAGGTTGCAGGGCGGTGCCGTGCTCCCGACAAGTGGTGTCATCCAAAGGGCACCCCGTCTGTTCGTATCCACTGGCAGGACATGGGAACCACGTCTCCTGCTTCTGAGCCTTCCGGTGAACTCGGAGCCGCCGCCGCCGTAATATGGAGCCCGGGTCCGTCAGGCGGTTTCCCCATCGTTATCCGATGTTGACATATTCGGCTCTGATACGGTTTCGCTCCGCACTTGCGGCGAGCGATGGCTTACGACTTTCAGACGAGAGGCCATGTCTTGATCGTGACCAGATGGCTTTATCTTCATACTTGCATGTCCGAAGAACGGGGGCCTAACTGCTGCAAGTGCTCACTCGCAGGTTGGTGTGAGATCTCGTGCAGTCTCTACCTGCTACCGAGCAGTTCCTTTTCAAGATGATACACGCGCTTCTTCGGACGGAGTTCCGGTATAAGAGTGACGGCATCAACAACTCTTTCACGGTTGATCACTCAGCATACGGGGCTCAAAAGGACGATTGGACCTCTGCTATTCCTGTGATCCTCGTGTGATTTTGAGGTGTCAACTGCGGGACCGTGACCCTGAATGTTCCGCATTCACAATCTGAGAATACCGCAAAGAAGACAGCATAGCCCCCTCCCTAAAGCAATCATCCAACGGAGTTTTCGCGAAGCCGAGCTACACAGGAGAGAACGGCGAAGTCACCTTAAGCCGGCGTAAGCGCGCAGTCCTGGAACGGCCTTGAATTTCGCGATAGGGCCGGCTCGTGCGAGGGGCGGCGAGCGTGCGCGAGTGAGCGAGCAGTCTCTTGGGACATTCGTTCCCCCGGTGCCATGTCGTGGTTACGTCTGTCGGGGTTCTGAACACGACCCAGAGAAGATCGCGAGGGTTCTTGGCTGCGTCCGTGGCAGCGGGCGGGCCAGCCGACGATCCTCCGGTGGTCGATGCCGATTGCTCGAGTTATACAGATCGCGCGACGTAACACCGCTGTCAACTGGAAACGGGAGGCCAAAAGAAAAGAACAGCCAAGACTTAAATATAGCCTCAGATCTCTTCAGCCTCTGTCGCAGGCCCCAAGACAACCCCCCGGTCCTAACGAGACCCGTCCGTGGCTGACCGAATGTAACCCTCTTTCAGCAGCCCAGCGGGGCCGTTTTCTGTCGTCTCAAGGGGATGATACCCGCAATCTTCGAAACGCGGGGCACGTCGACTGTGTTCCTTTTTTGTCGGTTTTTCTTGTTTATAAAAATAGACCGCGACCGGCTCTCCTGTTGCCTCGGTTGCAGAGAGCTCATGCCATATAGCTTCTGTCTCAAGTCCCTTCTGCACCACGCGTATCAGTTCGATGGGGCGATTTAAGCTTCGTGATGGTCAACCGCTCGGCGGGGGGGAAAGGGTCCTTAGACGTGATGGGACACAACCCAATGACAGATTTGGTGGAATGCGTCTAAGGAGGAGGAGGGGCGCATCTTTGTCCGTTGGTCACACCAAGTTCCCTACGACCCATGGGCTTGGAGGGTGACTCCGCCCTGACAGCCGATATTTGGAAGCGTGATCTGAAAAGACTGGCGACAACACGAACCCGCAAGGCGGGGCGGTCCAGATGGTGATAGTACTCGGCACCTTTCAACCTCCCCGACGGTTATTGATAATGGTTTCGGGTAGATACATTTTACAGGTCCGAGAAGAGAGGGAGGTTTGGAACGTAAAGCGGCCGTCATTTCTTCAGGTCATCATCAAAGACTTTCTATCTGTTAGGACATATACATTCCAGTATCGCCCATAAGAACCGCTCACTTGTAACTGAGAAGAAGAAAAGAAAAAAGAAAAGGAAAAAAGCCCAATCGTAACCGTTGAAAATAACCCAGGCGAGGAACTCCTTCGCAGCATTGCATCGTATCCCATCATACCCGAAAGACCGTATAGCGCCGCTAAGAACAAATATGTGCGACGAGAGCATCGCTATATAGTTCTAAAGTAAATTGCCACCAAACTATTCGCTTTGCCAATTTTATACAACAAGAAAACAATGTGCAAGGCGTACATTATCCCCGGGAAGGGAGGCGTACCAGGAAGAGGAGAGGAGACGGCTTCATCGCCGGTAGTTGTACTCCCTCTCCCTCCTCCGGTCCGAGATGGTGACACGCATCCTCTCCTCTTCGGGAGGGGGCGGCGGAGGTGGCAACATCCGCGGCGGGCTGTACCGCCTCCCCTCAACGTATCGGAACGTCTCGTACCGCGGTTCGGCGGGGACGGGGACGGGGTAAGGGACCCTCACGGGCACGAGCTTCTCCCGCTCGACGTACACCTCACGAACCTCCCTGTCGCGGTCCCGGCTCCCGCGGCGCGAGTGGCTGTGGCTCCGGCTTCGGCTGCTGCGCGAGCTCTTGCTCGACTTGTCCGACCTGACCGAGGGCTCGACGTCGACGGCGATGACCTCGATAGGCGGGGGCGGTGGCGGGGTCACGGCCTTGGGCGGTGGGGGCGGCGGAGGGCATGGCAGGGCCGGGGGCGGCGGCGGCGGAGGGGTCTCGGCCTTTGGCGGCGGTAGGGGCGCGGGTGCGGGCGCGACGATGACTGGCGGGGGAGGAGGAGGAGGTGGTGTGCACTCTCGGGGCGGGGGCGGAATGAATGTCGTCTTCTTGGTGCGGACGGTGACGGAGCCGTTGGTGGGCGGCTCGAGGTAGAGGCGCTTCTTGGCGCCGTGGTGGTGGTGGTGGCGGTGGTGGTGGTGGCGGTGGTGGTGGTGGTACTCGTAGTATTCCCTCGAAGAAGCTGGTGGTGGAGCAGGGACGTTAGTTGACGATAAGTGTAAACGTGACGCCATGAGGTGACGTCAGGGTTTGGAGCTCACTCGTACCCATTGTGGACGGCTGGATTCGTTCCAACAAGGACAGAGACAGCTGGGCCACACGTGTTGTGTGAGTGCTCTGTGTGAAGTTCTGAGTGCGCCGACTTGGTGGCCTACACTTTATGCGACGGCGCAGCGCTGGGAAGGGAAGTTTGAGTTTGTGTCTCGGTTCGAGTTGCTGGTTGTGCAGACAGACGGGTAAGCGCAGACCCTCAAGGATGGGATGAACCGCGATGGAATGGGATGGACCGCGATGGAATGGGATGGGCTGCGCGACGCGACGCGACACGATGCGGATGCCAATGGTGATGCGATGCGATGCGATGCGATGCACAAGCACGCAGGCAGAGAACGAAAAAGGATGGGGGTTGCGGTTGTCCGGCGGGGATATCGCAAATCCGATGTGCAATGTGCGAGGATCGGAAACAGAGGCGATGATCACCTGCCGTGACGTTGTCTTTGAATAAAAGTCACCAGTGGCGGGAACCCGGGGTAGACTAAAGATCAAAAAAAGGCGCGGATGGAGATTTTAGTGGGTGGTGGTTGGGAACTTGGAAAGGGTTCGTTCGGTCAGAGAACAAGGGCGAGAAGAAACAAAAGGAAACGATGGGCGGGAAGAGAGAGGCGCTATCCATTATATAATTAAGTCACCACCACCACCACCACCACCACCACCACCACCACCACCACAGCATCACCACGCGAGAGAAGTGTCTGGTCCTAAACAAGGTGGGTTCAGGGTCGGCCTGTCTCCCACTGTCATTGCCCCTCCTTCCACGCTCATGGCGAACCACACCCGAACGAAAAGACGAAAGAGAAATGGCATAGCACCACACCCACATCGTCTAGCGTCTAATCGGCAACCCAAGAGGCGCCCAGTGAGGAGGGAACATCCAGGCAGGCCGGGCTGTCGTGCATCGGGCTCTGTCATAGGTATGGAGAAGAGGCTCAGGCAAGGCACATCATCCGTCCCCCTCCAACCCAAAAAAGGAGGCAAGGGTGAGAAAAAGAACGGCACGGGAGGCCCGATGGAAGCTGGACGAAAGAGTGGAGGAGAACGAGGCGGGGTGTCGGGCAGAATGGAGAGAAGACGCACATGCAGAAGAGCACCGCCCGATTGACCGGGGAAGGATTATTGACCAGGCTACTAAACTATGTATAAACAATAGCGTGTCTATCTAAACGAAGCTGCTCCAACTCCAAATAGATGGGATTCGATGCAACGGGTATTAACAACAACAAGCGACAATGAACGGCTTTTCTGCCGACATAGGGATTAAGCCCGCCCGTTCAGCCAACGTGGACATCCATCCCATTTCTTTTCCCCCTTCCGCTCCTCCTTCTTCCCTTCTCGCATCTCTCTCTCATCACTGACTGACGGACCACTGGACAAGAGAGAAAAGCCCCTCCTACTTCCCTTCGTGTGGCCGACAAGGGTGCGCTATTGGGCAATCGAGGCCTTATGACGCCAGTGCGCATGTCACGCCAAAATCAAGATTCGAGGCGGTCGGCCGGGTGCCCCTCCTCCGCCCTATTTATTGGAGCCAGACTTGTACTGCGCGAGATCCGAGCCGGCTGACATGCCGGCTCAGGCCAGTCATTCGCCCAAGAACCACCGCGCACTGTCATGGCCTCCGTTATCTGGCATGTGACGCCCTCGCCTCGACGCCGCCAAGATGGGGAAGGGGTAAATCAAGGTTGTTGTCGTGATCGTCTTTTCTGCGCGAGCCTGCGGGTTTCCCTGCCTGTCGGGCCGCGGCAACTCAAAGGGTACCCCTGATCGTGGGGTCGCAGGGCTGAGCTTGCCAGGTTGGATGAGCTGGCAGCTCCATCATCGTCCCAGCCATCTCTCGAATCGTCGTAGCTCGGTTCTGGTGCCGTCGTCGGGCAAGAAGGGATAGAGATAGAGAGGGAACACTGCCCCTTTCGGTCCGACGCGGAAGGCTGGTTGGTCGGCCGGCGGCCTCAATCTCCGTTGGGCACCGTCCCACGTTGCCAAGACGATGAAGCGACACCGATCCCATCTGTCCCATCGGATGCCCCCCAGGCACTCGTGTGTTTTGACGCGCCTGAAATGCTTGTCTCGCTCGAGACGCCACTGGCGGCCCAATCTTCTACTGCCATCTGCTGCTTCTGCTTCTTCCACTCTCTCAGCTCAAGTCTAGACCAATCCGGCCCAGAGCCTGCTGGACCCTTGAACCAGGGCCCCGGCCTCATTCGGGTGTCCCCGCGCTTCTTGAATCCGATCGATCCAAGGCAGTTATCACTAACGGACCAGGGTCGTCAGTGCGTCGCGCAACTGTGTCTGCCCTCAAGCCCGCTGGGCTCGCCCTCCGAGTCGACCACCCAACCGCCTCACGAAGCTCTGTTTGGCTGACAGCGGCTGCCTGTACATGGCCTGCGGACCGAGGAGCAACTCCGTCGCGTCATGATGGCGAGGCTTTTCTGGGACGCCCTCGCGTGACGGGAACGTTGGACCAAGCGTATCGTCACCTCGTATCCTTCGAACCACCCAGATGTAAATGTGTCCCATTTCGCCCATCCACCAGAGGCCGAGCACGATCGTCAGGATAGTTACGGGTACGGCAGTTGCCCAATACAGCCATTGCCCGTCCTCCATGTCCCGGATGTCGCTAGAGTTCATCCCGAAGATGCTCGAAACGGCGCTCAGAGGCAGGAAGATGATGGTCACAACGGTGAAAGCGTAAATGGCCTGTTCCTGACGGTCCTTCATCACGGCCGCGTTGTTGAGGTTCTAGTTTCAAAGTTAGCGCCCATACCCCGGCTTCCGAGCTCACGCACTATCAACTCACCGTCTGTTCCAAAACATCAGCTTGCTCGCCATACTCCTGGAAGTCCCTGTTGCGCCGCTCCAACAGCTGTGTGCACTCCGCCGCCAGGAGATCCCTAAAGCCAGCAGCGTCCGTTGATGGAAGCTTGTAAAAGCCAGACACCTCAGCTATGGGCTCCAATGGTGAATTCATGTCGTCATCATCGGCGTATCTGCTTCTGCCGAGCCGCAGGCGAGACCGCAGAGAAGTTGCGTTACGGTGATTGGCCTGTTCACTGAAATGCGCTCGATATAGGCGGTACTGCTTCGTTGCTGCGGGCAGGGCTTCTTGGCGAGACGTTAGAATTGAATTGAATACGTTGCTTTGGGCGTCTATCGTGCGGTTGATCACGTTGACTTCTTGCCGCAGGAAGTTGATGCGCTGCTGGTACGAGAGGTCCGACTGCCCATTGGCAATCTCGTTTTCCTGCTCACTGTCAGGACAGGATATAATGGTGAACGGCTCATTCAAACTCACCAAGGCTCTAAGATACTCTGAGTATGTGTCTGTAATACCCGCATACTTCCCGGAATTGTTTTCCAATAGGCGGTAGCTAATCAGTGAGACTACCTCCAGCGGGAGGACCGAAGACCGTTCTAGGAGGTTAGAATTCGAAAGCCGTTCCATAATGTGCTTCATGCCACTCTTCACCAGCGAGTCGGCCACATCCAGGTGGTCTTCCCACATGTTTGTCTCATGACTAGCATAGATCAGGCCCATAACCAGATGAAGCCAGGCACGGATCAGGTCGAGCGGCACATCGATCTCCAGCCGATCCGTTGGCTCGGCGTGAGAAAGGATGTTCTTGAACGCAATGACTGGAAGAGCAAGCTGACGCAGTAATTTCCTTACAGTGGGGGCATTTGTATAAACCGCGTCACGCTTCGTCCCGTCGAAGTTGCTTGGATAAGCTTCGCTGTCAACAGCCTCGGGTGGAGACATCTGTAAACCCCGTTAGCGACGTTTAAATTTGGATCAGAGAAACCACAAAGGCATACCCTGACCAGGTTCATCACTGCGCCCCAAAACCTATCTGTTGTTGGACCGTCGAACAACGGAGGGAGAAAGAACCTGAACAGAGAATCGGCTGCATTGAAAATATCAATGCGGTCCTCGTATTCCTGCTTCTTCCATGCCTTTGGCGTAGAATACAGGTCTGTCCCTAGTTGCTCGAGATATGAATATACTTCATTCCGCGTAGACGTCTCAGCTTCAAGGTAGGATCTTCGGTCCGGTCCGTTAGTTTCGGCTGTCAGAAACTCTTCCACTTCTGCAAGTTGCCTTTGGAGAACGATAAAGTTGGGCCCCTCCATTGGGCTCGGAGCGGTTCTCTCGGCCCAGCCGAATACGTGGAACATATCGTTGGCTTTGCTGAGCCGCCCGGATGGGAAGCTCATTCGGTTTCCAGATGATGGTTTGGATGGTTGCAGACTGGCACCAGACGACTGTCCGATGGTGTTGTTCAAGCCTTGAGCAATAGGTCTCAGAATACCACTTGGCGGAAGTTGTGGTGGAGCGCTGGTTTGTATTAGCTATTGGTACGCAGGCAAGGATTCATGCAACCCACCATGTTTTCATACTGATCACCGCATTTCTGCGCGAAGTTCGGGCAAACTGGAGCACCTTCCACCACCGAGGCTCTGTCAACAGACGGCCGTTGAAGTAGAAGCGAACCGCCTTGGGCCAGAAATCGGAGAAATGAGCGATGAAGGCGAACCATGTCTGGCACTCTTCCAGTGGGAAAGACCATATCACAGACTCGCCGCATTGGATCAGTATGCGGCCTCCCTCTGCGTTCGGCGTAGGTCCTCTCGCTGGTTCGGACGTCACCACGATAGTGTCGCCACGCAGAGCATCCTCGTACATGGAGCCGCAGGTAATCAGCAGCGAGTTGTCGAGCACGATGCACCACAGCTGTCTAATGTGAAAGCACCAGTCCTTCTCCCCATTGCCGATTTGCCGCGTCGCCTGGAGCATGTCTCGCTTCTGGGAGTTCCGTGAGAAGGCTGACTGGAGCAGCGTTTGAGGCGGGTAGGCTCCTGGGCTACCCGTAGCCTGTATCCCGGAGTACTCTTCCAGGGAGAAGTAAGGGATGCAAAGCCATGTCACTGTTCGATTCCCAAAATGCGAGTTCTTCTCTTGGTCACCTGGTTGGAGAGGAAGCTGAAGGTAGCTGGGCTCCATGTGCTTCACTGTCGTCTCCCTGGATGTACGAACAGTTTTGGAGTAGTTCTTCCTTACGTCGGAGAGTAGCTTGCGAATGTTGGTCTGCTCTTTTTCAGACAGTGCCTTTGAAAGCTCATTCTGTGTTGGGGTCAGCTTGAAGTGATACCGGTTTCGGCGTTTGTGTTCTACATACCGTGAATTCGTCAAAGTTCATCATGTCTTGCTGCACGTGCCTGGGAAACCGTCAGTAACTAGCAAGACACCGAGCCTTATCTCAGACTTACAGCCATCTGAAGAGGGTCTGCCGTCTCCTATTTGCATCGTACACAATGTCCAACGCCGCAGAGTGCGCGCCGCCGAGAACGCCCTCACCAGTGTATCGGGACTGATACACGTGAAGAGCTTTGCTCGGCGGCGGCTCCTCGCCCCGCAGAGTCGAATCATCTGAAAATGGCGTCTCCATATCGGAACCGTCATCATCTCTAGACGAATCTGTTCCCAGGCGTGCTGGATCGAAAGCGTAGACCTTGCCGGTTGTCTCCTCCAAGTCGACCCACTCGTCGCCCTCGTAACCCGGGTCGGGATACACCTGCTCAGGAAACACGGGAGACATCGGAATCGATTCGAAAACGAAGTCTTGTATAGTTGATTCGTCCTCTTCGTTGCTGACAAGTCCTGCTGCCGGTCCTTCCGGCGAGGGCTGCCGCGCCTGTCTTTGCTCAGCCACGGCCGCTGGAGGAAAACCAGCACTCTGCGTGAGGTCTTCGTACACCACAGGAGCAGAAAGGGGTGTCTTTGCCCGCCGTCGCGGAGCTAAGGGCTCCTGAGGCGAAGCAAAACGCACGATGGGCTGGATTGTCTTGGGACTCCTCCGACGTCCCGGGGCTCTGGGTGGCGGCGTGGGCGGCACGGGATCGTAGATGGGATCCGACTTTCGGAACTCTTCGATCAACTGGACGAGGTGCGCCGTCTGGGACTCTCTGGTATACTGGCTCCTGAGATTTTGGGCTGATGTTCGTGACGAGAGGAGGGACGGCCCCCGGCGGCGAGAAGGCTCTCTTGAAGGTTCGTATTGAGACATGGTGAGAGGCTCACACACTGTGATGCTGTGTCTCACCTGCCGTTGTGCTTCTAGCGTACAGTGTCAATTTGTTTCGGGGTGGTGTAAGTTATTCTTTCTTTTTCGTCTGGTACTAGTTGAGCTGAAAACGATGGCGCTTTTTGGAACAGGGGAATGTAGCGTAGCATCGATGGATTGTAAGGTAAATAAGCGAACGCCTTGGAGAGAACGGCGGCTCGTCATAGCACTTGCACGAGTTAAATAATAACAACACATCTTCTGCAAATATCAGGTAAACTAGGTACCTGCTGTAGGCAATCTTCCTCCCAAATGTCACCCCGCCGACGCCAGCCACCGGGAGTTGCGAATTGTCGGAGGCAGGGGCCGAACACCATGGCAACGCCGGCTAGCTAGCTGCTGAAGAGGTCCATCCTGTCTGAGCGCTGTTTTCTTTACGGGAACGCCAGGAACGTTCGGCATTGCTAAGTCCGTGGGCCTGAGCCCTCGCTATCTTCAGCGGCCGAACATGGGAGGTCCCAGCGGATGAACTATACTAAACTGTTGGGCCCAGCCACCCACTGAGCTGATTGCGCAATCACTCGCTGGCATCTCCCCGTGGGCTTTTAGATTGACTACATCTTCGTCACCTCACCTGTCTTGGCCTTCGACGTAGGTAGGTAACCTCACAAAGGGTTTCCCATGTTAACGACTCGTCACAATGTGGCTCTTGTTACATGCACAAATCTTTACCGATTGGCGTCTTGGATCCTCCGAAGCCAAGAGAAGGTATCTGAAAGCTATCTGCGCATCTGCAACAAACCGCGCTCCCTTAAACCCCATGCCAGCAAACCTGAGGGTATGGTGAAATGTGGCCGTCTCAGAACCCCAAACCGAAAATGTATCTATCTTCTCTGTGGCCCCATGCATCCACCACTTCCGAGAATGGAGAAATAAAGCAAGTCCGGATACCAAGAACCTGAATGACACCGTCCATCCTCACCCTTTTACCAATACCTAAAGGCCAGTATATGGAATTTGGTGGCTCGAGATGCTACTCACCCGTCCGGCGCAGGACGAAAGGGACACAAAAAGAGCAGACTCAAGAATCAAAGATTTTCGAAGCTCATGTCCATCTGTGTCTTAAGCATCAATGCCACAGGACCGATGTATGTAAGATTTTGATAGAGTCAGTTGCCTGAGCCAGTTGTCCATCCGCCGACCCCTTTCAGGCGAAACATGAATTAAGTCGGAAGTTATGTCCGTGCAATAGTCATCCGTAATAACAAAGGAAATAAAGCAGGATAAAGTGCCGGATGAAGCTGTTGTGTAGCCGAGTCCTCGTCCGTTAGCCATTCATTACGTCAAAAGCAAGGTGTTGCGAATGAAAGAGGCCCAACTAGGCTTCAAAAGCTCAAGAATTTCGTCAATAGCGCTTAGTTACGCAATCGTCCAACAGGTCGGCCTTCTAAAGTCTGATCTCCCGTCGTCAAAATGCAAAGTCAAAGGTGGTAGCCAGAGTCGAATCCAGCCATGGTCAGGCGACGGGTCATGTCGCCGATCGAAGCCTGAGAGTACGGCATGTCGGATGTGCGAGAAGAGTCAGAGCTGGCATCCCGTGATTCGAAATGGTCCTCATCGGTTTTCTCTTCAACCCACTGCAGGTTGTCGTCGAAGCAGTTGGGAAAGGTGGGCAAGAGTCCTTCATGGTAGAAGTCTTCCATTTCCGAGCGCCACGGAAACGGAAGGGCCTCCCAAATCTTCTGCAAAGTGTTGATGAATCCGTACTGGCGACGGAGAAACGGGAGGACAACGAGTGTGAGCTTGGCCAGAGCGATCTTCATCTCACGGATCTTATCCGCAAATTCCTCCTCCACGTTCTGCGTGTACAGGTGAATGTGAGCCATGCGCAGGGGCACCTCAAAGCTAGCCAGTTTCTTGTCGCTTCCAAACTTGTAGAAAAAGAAGCGACCGCCCAGGGCATCCTGAAGGAGGTTAGCCGCCATGAGGATATTTTTGATCTGGTACTTCATCAAAGACTTCACGCCTAGAAGCATGGCGGGACGGTAGAACATGACATTGTTCAGGATGTAAATGCTGCTCCACATGTTCGATTGGTGCGGCCGATGGCCACCGAGCTCTGTTGAGTCTAATTAGATAATATTCCAGGTCGAATATGGTCAGTATGGGCACTTGCCGCTCATGTACATCCAGAAGATTATGACACTCATCATAGACGCGTCGTAGTCATCAAGCCTGTAGTGAGTGAATCCGACCTGTATCAAGATGTGAGTCAAACCAATGAACGCAATGAGTGGAAAACGGAATGATACAGCCTTACCTCATTCGGCGGGGGAAGGTTCTGCGCTAGGTATGTTGATTCAGAGACCAGCAGCTCACGATGGGCCGAGACGACTTTTCCGTCGCCAAGGGCGATGGCGCAGTCGTAGCTTTCCTTCGCATAGAAAAGGCTGCAGCGTACATATTAGCGGAACCATATTCTCTATAGACTGACCGCTGATTTCTGAAAACTTACCCGATACGACGATCTCTCTCAAATTTGGGCAAACGCCCGCTCTCGAGAGAGGCCCGGAAGACCCTTCGGTGGTCGCCGTCTCCCTGAATCGACTCGGTAACAGCAGCGAGCTCGATTGGGGACGAAGTCTCAGACGAGGCGCCACCAGCCTCCTTACCGTTGAAAGTAAGTGTGGCATTCATTCCAGGATCCTCACTCTTATCGTGCTTCTCATCGTGCTTCTCTCTCGGCAGAGAGGCTGCCGCAGCGATGGCTACGTTATTCTCAGCCGAAGCCGGAGAGACATACGCGACGAACTCTAGGGAGGAAGGGAGTCGAGCCTGTCTGGCGACCTCTTCTGCGGCCATTCTTGCGGCTCTGCGGTCTTTTCTATTGCCACCCATGTCTTCGTACTCGTCGTCAGCTATGGTTGCGGTTGCGGAAGTTGTGGTCGGCGAGGGACAAGTTGGTGATGTCGAGGAGATATTCTGCTTCTCAGAAGGAGAAGGAGCCAGGTCACTTCCCTCATTGTCCTCACCACACGAGCCAGGGACAGGTTCAGTGCAAGGACTTTCAGCCCTCGCGGCAGGGCTGGCAGAAAACTTCTGCTCATCTTCGTGACAGTCTTTGTCCTTGTCTCCAGCGAGGTAGGGGAAGTCAGCTGCAGTGAGCACGGGGAGGAAAAGCGTTGACCTTGGACTCTGGGCCTGAGGTGAGGCGTTTCCCGAGTTGCGATGGCTTAAAGGACCAGGCGTGTGGTTCTTTGCAGCGATCTGAGCCCATGACAGAGAAGTCATGGTGAGCTTCGGTGGTAAGACTCAGATTAAGGGGAGCTAAAGAGCTGTTAACAGGCAGAATAGTAATAGAAGAATAAATATACAGACTTGATGGTTCTCAAAGCAAAAGAAGAAAAAAGCCCCCAGATGAAAAAATAGGAAGTGACGACGTGAGATGTGAACGAGCCCAAGGGTTTTTGTGCGAGGAGGTAAAGATGTAAAGAAAGATGCTGCGCAGTTGAGAGATTACGAGCGAGGAAATCAATATCAAAAGCGTGTGCTTCTTCAGATGTGAATTCAGTCAGTCTTTAGCGTGACTGGCTTGGTAGTTATTTATGAGTGCCTAATTTGTATTATTGTAAACAAGTGACCGTGTCTCGCGTTGTATACTTCACCTCATCTCATTGAGTTGACATCTACTTGTGTGTATAAGGAAATTGGAGAGTACTTTACTGGTGAGGTTGGAAGGAAGGTGCCGTTTTCAAAAGTTATCAACCTCAGGTCAGATGAAACAAAAATCCTTTATGATCAAAAATTTGAGATTTGGAGAGATGTTCCAGTAGCAAACCACGCTCACAATCTTCTTGAGGTTTCTTTGGGTCTCCTTGATGGACAATGACATGAAATACCATTTTCCAGGTTGATTCTCTGAAAGAGTCACGTTACTAGCTGGGGCCTCATACCTGACTGGAAGCCTTCCAGCCAGTTGGGGCAGCACACCAAGGCAACACATACGAGACGAGCCATTGATGACTGTCGTTCTTTTATCAAAAACCGGAACATACCCTGTGGCTGGCTTGTCTATCAAAACCCAGTCGACTAGCCGGCAGTCTTTGTCAAGTCGGTTGTGCTAGCAGACGCGTCCTTGTTCACCCCGCAAAGACGAAGACATAGGTTGAGGAAAATAACAATATAGTGTAACCGGCTTAGCCTTCTCAGCATCAATCAACTGCAACATGACATTTCATTTGCGTTGTGCCCATAAAAAGCCAAGGTGAGCTTTCGCTACAGGACTGTTTCGGATGACTTGGTCGAACATGACTCCTCGTCGGAATGGTACGTGTCACTTTGTTTCTCTCGTGAAAGGAAGCAAAGGGCTCCGAATCCTACCACAACATCGGATGGCCTTATCGGTTTTTCAACCTGGCCGATAAATCAGCAATCTCAAAGTCTTTTTGAATTCGTGGAGTTGAGCCCTTACTCGGGTTCCAATAATGTTGAAGATGGGTTTCATGCAAGATTATGACGCCCCTTGACATCCTTCGTATTCAAACCCCTAGAAACTGTTGGCTGTTTTATGCGAAAAAAACTGCCATTGTAGAGGCTTCGATGACCTCTATGGTCCTCTGAATTAACTTTCTTCGCATTGGTTGACTCTCACAGATGGATGCCCTCCGGTACTGTTCGTCGTCCCAATCGCCCTCGAGAACATTTACTGTCTGAACAAGTAGTCTTGCGAGGGCAAGCTGAAATTACGACCCTGTTAAGCCACTTCCCACCACTTGCCATTGGTTCCCGCCGGCTTTTTGTTAGGGGTTGCCGAGGTTGAGCTTGTCGAGACCGGCTTAAACGAGTAGAAAACAGGTTCGGCTGAACTCGAGCGATCCTTCGGGATTGGACATGATCTCGGCCGAAAAGATCACCCGACAGCGCGCGTGAGGTCCCTTGGTACCGGTTTTCTTGAAGAAAAAGAAGAAGAAAAAGCAATTATGGATTTAAATAAGTATGTTCCCTCTACAGATGTTTTATCCAGCAGCGGTTTGTGTCACCTTCATCACAGCTCGTATTGATCGAGGTTTCTGTCTCCGCTCCGTTTGCCAGTGTATATACGTATCAACGGCTACTGGTCTGACATCCGACGTGTGGGCGCGTAAGCACTTGCATGCCATGTCTCATCGAGTCCCAGCTTGATCGGTCACCAACGTGCGTAAAAATGGGCGAAGATGCATCCGTAGATAAAGTGAGATGGATACCTGGTTCGGTACGGGAAGCAGATAAGCGACGGCTGGAGTGAGGTAACAGTTGAGGTTGTCGGTTTCTTTTTTGACCCACCGCCCCGGACGCCAGCTCAAAGCGGCTAAGCGCCACTCTCCCTGGTCTGGGGCTAGGCACTATCTAGGATTTGATGCACATGCCTGCCTGACTGACGCTCGGCGTTTGCCTCCTCCTTGGGCCTGTGTGTTTGGCTCGGGAGGCCCCTCGGGATATAATACCTATGCAGGTGTCTGGCATGATTCCACACCGAGTGCTTCCTTCTTAGGCAAAGCATGGGCTACCTCGCCTCACCTTTCTCAACGGAGAGATTCCTTCTACTTTGAGGTACGAATCAAGGTGCCTGCCTGCCTGCCTGCCTTAAGGTACTACCTATCTACCGGTAGGTACCTACCCAAGGTAACGAAGTCAGTCCTCAGTTGATGGGAGAAAACCGCCCGAACCAAGGGTCTGTGCGGTGCCACTGGGAGCTCTACATACATAGCACAAGGTAGATATCCGTAGGTAGGTACCTACTGTACTCCGTAGGTAGCCATACTTTACATAGCACACTCTCACTCCACCACCTCGTGTGTATCCTTGGCTGACGGCCCTTGCTCCCGCTGCAGCTGACAGGGGATCCCAGAGCCTGTTTGCTCGCCAAGCTCCGGATAGGTGGATACCAAGGTACCCAGATACCTACCAATCTACCTAGGTAACCTAGGTACTCCAGCTACTCCCGTACCTTGGTAGGAGAACACACATACCGATACCTAAGGTTAGCAAACCTTAGTTAGGTACTAGTCACATTGCCGCTTGGGGGTCAGTCAGCGGCGAGGAAGGGGCGGCCGAAACATCCTTCCTTCCTCCCACTAACCGAACCGATTGACAGCACAGCACAGCACAGCACAGCACAGCACAGCCTTTGCCCGTCCGTCCATCCGTCTCTTGTTTCCAGCGTTGGCTCTGGCTTTGTGACATCTCCTCTCCAACCTTCACCTCCCAATTTTGACTTCACCTCTCTTCTCTCGCCTGTTGAGCCTTCTGCCTTTGTCAGCCCAGACGGTGGAACGTCCAATTCCCGTCGCGCGACTACAGGTGGGCAGGCAGACGGTCCCATCACCCAAGTCCAACCGCTTTTTGGACCATCTCGCACTTCTTGCTTACCATACGTACTTATCCCTAGCCAGACACGTCGGCCCTGTAGCTCTCATTCACTGGCCAGCGCCCCTTTCATCGCGTTGTGGGCTAGGTACTTTGCTTGGCCTTGGCACCTCGGCGAATCTTTGCCACCAAGGCGCCTTCTGAATCGCCCACGCAATCAAATGCTCGTGGCAGAACATCTTACACTATTACATCTCATTCCAATATCATCGCCCCGGTAGCCATCTCACCCACACCCCCGTCTTCTCAATGTTCCCTTTGCTCATTCTCATACAGGCCATCTCATGGATGCCATCATGGCGGACAGCTCATCCGCCGATCCGCTGGCCGCGGCCACTAGTGCCCTGGTGAACTCAATCCAGGATTACGTCCGCGCCGCCGTCGCCGCCGAGGTCGCCAACGCCCCGCCTCATTCCGAGTCGGCTCTCCAGACCCGTCTGGACTCCGTCATCCAGGAGAACACCGAGCTCAAAGAAAAGCTCAGGCAGGTCGAGAGTAAGACCACCTCATGCCGTTGCCCACTGTGCATGCGTCCCTGTCATGTTCCAAAAGACCACCACCCAAGTACTGACACTGCCCAAGCAGATGAGCGAGACACCATCAAGGCCGCCTTCTCGTCCTACATCGGCGTCGCCCTCCCCGAGTCCAAACTGTCTCGTCACCTGCGTCCCAAGACACCCAAGTTCTCCCAGTTCAAGAACTTCCCCGTCGAGATCCGCATGAAGATCTGGAAGCTCGCCCTTCCTACTGGTCGCGTCTTCGATCTCTCCATGGGTGACGGCCACCTCTCACGTGTTCTGCGCGCCACCGCCCCGAATCCCAACGGCGGTCCCAACCCGGCTGTCGCCATGCGGCAGGCCTCGGGCCTCGCTGAGATGACCGTCACCGCTCACAAGACGCCCAAGCTCCGCCTCGCCTGCAAGGAGGCCAACCGCGCCTTCCTCGAGGCCGGTGGCTTCGAGTTCGGCCTCTTTGGCGGTTCTTACAAAGGCCTCTGGTTCAACTACGCCGAGGACATCCTTTTTGTCCGCGAGGAGCCCCGCGCCTGGACCAACCTCGACATGTCGCGCATTGTCCGCGTCGCGTTTCCTCACACGAGATTCATGAGCAAAGCCGACATCACCTCCAAGATGGACCTGATCCTTGACCATTTCACCTCCTGTAAGGAGGTCATCCTTATGCAGACCATGGAGTGGGACATCCGCTCGTGTCTGACGAGTCCCCGCCTCCCGGCCAAACTGTTCCCCCTGGGAGCCGAGGATCCCATTGGCGCGCACGATTACCCTAAGGAGCTGTCCAACGAGATAGGAAACGTTGCGGCCTGGGGCGACGTGAAGCGCGTCGTTGAGCAGATTGGCAGGGAGCATGTCATCGAGGTGAAGCGCCTGAGGCCTAGTCGCGTCCCCAAATTCACCGGCATGGAAATGGTGCGAGCTCGTCCGAGCTACTTTGACTAGAGGGTCAGCTTGCTCCGGCGTCTACGAGATTCCAGACGTTCTTAGGCTTTTAGCGTGTATCATATCCAGGCAGACACTGGGAGTAGGGGCGTTGGGTTCCATTTCTTCCTCACAAACTACTAGCATAGTAATGTGTCACCGACATTGCACAGGATCGGTTCTCTTGCTTTTCTTCTCCATGCCTCACTTCCTGGACTGTTTGTCGTGACAGGTGTCTCGTGACTCTAGAACCAGCTGCTTGTCGTCGTGTCGTTCTCTTCTCTTTCTCTGTGTTTCTCGTTATGAAAGACGATGACATCATTTGCCCAAACAGGCTCGACGCCTCAAGCTTTCCCGAGGTCGCGGGCAAGGAGTTCCTCACCTGGGATGGCCTCAGGTCTGCTCTGCAAAAGGCTAGACGAAACATGCTCGCCGAGAACGCAGAAAAGCCGGATCTTTACAAGGGTCCCATGCGAATGGAAGCCGTGGAGGTTTTCCGGGTGGTGGATGAAAGGGGAGATATGATGTGATCTGTAGTTCCCAGCACAGCCCCCTTATCAGAGGAATGCAGGAGTTGAAGCTTAGAGCTTGGGGAACTCTGCAAAGTATGGGGGCTAAAATGGATAGAATAGACTTTCTAGACCAGGATCTGGAGGTCTTTTACAAGGCAGTAATTGTGACTTATATGGCTTCACGACAGAGTGACTATCAGATGGCGGCAAGCAGTGAGGTTGTCGTTCTCGAAGCCCTTGCCGATAAGCTCCGTCAGAGCTATATCAGTGCTGAAGTAAACTGTTTGAATTCCGCGCACTCGGTTGCCATCCCATTGTCCGTAGCGAGAAAAGTAGACGGTGTCGTGTTCGTCGTTGAACCAGAGGCCGCGGATGCTCGAGTTGAGGTGTCTTCCACTCACAGATAAATCTAGTAGGCTTTCCTTCCTCATAATTATCAAGTTCGTTGTCGTAGACCTTTGGCTCGAATACACGTGGAGCAGGAAGCGAAGCCTTCCAGATGGCCCGTCGGATTTCATCGGGAAGCTGACGGAATTTGGTGAAAGTCTTGGGCTGAGATATGATTTTCTAAACTTTTATTTTCATCGTTAATATCTATACAAGTCAGTACGACCGTACGTTGAACAACGATGCTTTGATCAGAAGATGCATCTAACGGGAGGGCTTTTCCAACAAACCTTCCTCAGGCACTTTGATGTGAGCTTTCAAGAATCGAGAGATTTTCTCCGCTAGGGACATATTTTCTTTGGGTGCAGCAATAGTCTTACTTTGTGCTCTTTAATACAACCACTTCACACTTCATATCTAGTATATGAAATCTTTCAGCTTATCTAAATCAGTTAAATTCTCATCGGACAGCTTCAAGCTTTGTTTAAGGGAATTCATGCCTTTATCTGACCTCCCTCCCGTCCATCTCATCAAGCCCAAACAGCCGCACCATTGAGGCTTCTCGTCTGAAATGGAGCGGCAAGATGGGCCACCCTAGTTCTCTTAAGTTATAAAAGGAACCACCTGAAGCCTAAAAGTTCAACTGGATACTCTTGTCGAACCTCAACAGAAAACAACCACTTGGGTTTTCTCACGTCAACCGCGCAAACCATCGATAACCGCGCGCAAAAGTTGTGATGACTTCAGACGAAGTACCGGACAGAAGAGACCTCCGGACAGCTCAAAAGCACGTAAATTCAATGGGAAAGCTCTGGAATGCCTTGTGCGGCATCTTCGTGTCTGTTGTTCCTGTCAGGATTGGTGAGACTCCGTCTTTCCTCTTGACGGCTCTTCTGATTTTCAATTGATTTCATGACAGACCGCGAAACTCCGGCCGCTCCTTTCACTCGATTTCGTCACCTTCCACCCGAAATTCGTCGTATGATTTGGAAGAGTTCTCTACCCCCTGGACGAATCTACGAACCGAAGCCATACAATGACTGGACCATGCTCGACCACCGACCAGTCCAGTTCTACCAACACTGGGCTCCTCCTGTCATGAGAGAGGCCTCCAAAGAGGCCTACATGGTCTGCATGGAAAATGGCTCGTTCCGTTTCGGCTATTATAGCTACGCAAGACCTGGGCAGATGCGCAGCATCTGGTACAACGACGAGCAGGATGCGGTCTACCTCCACACCTTTGATCAGTGGAACAAGCTTGATCTCTTCAACGTCAAGAACATTTGCATCAGCGAAGAGATCGCGCTAAACCCGGAACACTGCGAGCGTGTTCTCGGCAATATGGACTGCAACCGTGTCATTGTCGCCTACTACCCAGTCGGCACCCCTACCGAAGAGCAATTGACTGACACATACCCTGTCTTTCGCTCTATTTGCAACGAAGACAATGTCGTTACTGTGCAGATGGTTGACCCCGAGGACTGGGATGAGGGCCTCGAGTTGACTTGGAGAGAGCACAAGGCCTTCATCAAGAACTGCTGGGAGAAGGGGAATTTGGGAAAGCCCGTGGATTTTGAGGCGGTTGAAGTCTTCCGAAAGGCTCGTATGCCCAACTCGCTCTGAAATTAGAGGATTGAGGGGCGAAGAACATGGATACAGACTGGCCTAGACCAATGGGCTGCTGCGCAAGTGGGCTATCGAGGTCATCATCGGAAATAGCGTCCCATAGTTGAACGCGGGATTATCAGATACTGAAAACTCTGGAACAGAAGTTACTGTATTCAGACCAAAAAGCTTCGGCTCGCCGTTGGTGGCCATTCTAACCTCAGTCATGGCAGGGAAAACATGCCGCCGATGCCATCAAACGATTTGCAGCCGAATAAACAACACCGGGAAACGGGGCCATCAGTACACAGGGTGTAAGCTAAATGTGTCCAAATGATGTTTATGTTACCTTGGGCTTCAACATTGGGACTTGTCTTACTGATTAAATTCTTTGAGTGCTGGCTAAGTCCCTGTTAGACTGAAACGATATAGGCGCCCGCAACGCTCTTTCAGCAGTATGCAAAGAACCACAGGCTCTTTAATAGCGAAGCTCTGCTTCCCAATCAAGCTTGACATGGAAGGAGTAACAAAACTAAATTCTTCCATATTGTGTGGACCAGTGGTGAGCTTACGTCCATGGATACTTCAGTTTCCGATATCTCTCGAAGAAAAGGTATGATTATTACTGATCTGATCGTGACGTCAAGTTCTTCCAATTAAGCCAATGTCTTCCTTTAAATATCAATATGACTGTGATTGGAGAAAGTGGGTAGGTTAACAGCGCTTTGATCTAGGCAACACGAAGTTGGAATTCTCGTTTTACATTTGCTCCAGTGATATGACCTCAGAATTTGTAACCGCTTGTTCAGAATGCAGTCAACAGGTGATTTGGCAGGCAACAAAGACAAGTCAGGCAATTTAAGATTGTTATTTCTTGCATTTTCTCTTCTTTTCATCCGTAGGCAATTCCCCATTGCTAACAGAGAATACACTAAAAGGTAAAAACAAGAGTCCTGGATAATATAGCTAGAGTGACTGGACCATTTAGTATTGGATGTTGGTTGCAAAACATTAGTAGCTGGCCTGCCTCCCTCGTTGCAACTCCAAATCATATCTTACTGGTTGATTTGAGGGCAGTGGGTAATTGCCGAGCCTGACTATGACCACTCCGAATCGCTCATAGCCTATGATACAAAAATCAAGGAGACGTGGTGCCTGCTCATATGGTCTTTTTAATGTCACCCGAGCCAGGTACTTGTGTACGTACGACTTTGCTGAGACGAAATGGACAATTCTAAAACAAAGGATTGGGTGGAAGAGACTAACTGTCGGGGTTGATTCGATGGCAAACTACTTCCGGGTTTGGTCTCAAACTACAGCAACTTGAATCCGTCATGTACAGCCCTGGCTGCGCCTTCGATGTTTGTTGGTCTTTTCCAATTCATTGTTTGCGCTGGTCTGAGTCCCAACAGACTCTGCACCTGATCATGTCCACAAAGCCACTGCTCGCATTGATTTCGAGCGCACCACCTTGTCAGGTCACTTATATACCCAGCTCGTGCCACTAAGGACTTTTTCGTGCCATCTTGCTTTCAAAATTTTCTCCCATCTTTACTCTTTTCAACCATATAACCAGCAACGCAATGTCGATCTTTCCCCTGTATCATTTTGCCGCCGTTGTTTTTCTGATAGCAAGCCTTGTGGCCGGAGAAGCTGCCTTCTACGTCTCAGCATCGGCCCGTGAAGCTTTGGAAGCCCCCTCTCCCACATACGAAGTTTCTGACACACCACGGACCAGGCCGCCTCATTCAGAATTTCTCACTGTGGAGCCAACTACGCGAACTGTTGAAACCTCTGCCCCTCGTACCAGAGCGCTATATATCACCCCCTTGGAGGAACAAGCTAGGGTCTGCAACCTGGAGGCAGAGCACAGCCCCCACGATCCAATTGACTCCCGGAAGCAAGAGAAGGGCGTCTCTGCCTTTTGTGATCTGTTGAGAGGAAAGGGCGGCTACCTGGAACCGGGGATGGAGTCTCAGCGTGTGGAGTTTCAAGACGCAAATGGAGGGCGTCACCACTACAAGGTTGAGTGGGCAGCGGAATGCCAGACGGAAGTTGAGAGTCAGGCGATCCGACGGCCACTGGGGCATGTTAGTGCATCACTCAACTGCCACGACTTGATGCGGGATAACTACTTAAAGTGTGAGTAAAGTTCTTCACCGACTGCCCGATGCTTTCAGCAGAAACCTAGAGTCTAATGCTCGAAGATAATAGGTAACAATGGCGGTGTTGGTGGCAAGGTGCAGGTCGGTTGTCTCATTTACACCTACAACGGAGGTATTATGCCAGGCAGAGTGTACGACTGGTGAGCCACCAGGGTTCAAGGTAATTTCACCTGGATATTGCCACAACTGCCCATTGATATGTTCAACGTTCCCTTTTCCCGGACCCTATGAAGCACACGCCATGATGTGTACTCTCCTTTTCCAAAAATATGATAGATTCTTATACCCTCAGTTAGTTCCATTTGATCTATTTCTTTACGGTAATAGAAACGTCGTTTCATCCTCTGCTGTCGTAGCAGATTTCTGGTCACCCTTCAGTATACAAAGCCACTGCATTCTGAAGCAGATAGCATATTCATAGGTAGCTAGCCTATTGTAAGTTTGGAGGGGGAAATATAGCGGGGGAGGTGGCTAAGTGAATGCAGGTACAAAGCACTCTATGGAATAATGGCCATGCCATTTTGAATCACGTTGAAAGCAATTTGCCTTGGTGGAGCTGTGCATAGTGACAAATAGCACTAGTCTCGGATAGGCATGGTGCGGGGTAGGTAAGCTCCTGGTGTCCTGCCAGAGGTCACTCAGTCCGTGCTTGCCTGCCTGCCTGCCTAGCATGCGTCGTCGTCGTCGCGGGGCAGCTTTCTCCTAGATTCCATCATCACAACTGTACTCCTCCCTTCCTCTTCCTGTTCCACACACACACCACACCGACTAGACCCTGCGATTCTTGGAACCGCAAAGATGTCTACGGTTCACATCAAGTCTCCAACAGAGTTCCAGACGCTCTTGTCAAGCTCCCGCATAGTTGTCGCAGACTGTAAGCACCACCTTGTTCGACCTAAACCTCTAGATCCCTGCCCCTTTCTTGCACAGATGGCACCAATGATGCCACTGGAAATTCTTCATGGTCGCAGTTTTGCTGTCTTTCGACCTCTCATCTGTGCCTACCTCGGCGCACCACTGGGATCACATTCTGCCACTTATTTCACATCTCGACGATTGGCCCTGACTTGCTGACAAATAAATGTGTTTCTAGTCTACGCCGACTGGTGCGGTCCTTGCAAGGCCATTGCGCCCCTCTACGAGCAGCTCTCGTCGTCGTTGTCCCGCAAGAATGTTGTTACCTTCGTCAAGATTGATGTCGAGGCCCAGAAGGAGATCGCCTCCGCCTACAATGTCACCTCTCTTCCCACCTTCATGATCTTCCGCGAGGGCAAGACCCTTGAGAAGGTCCAGGGCGCCGACCCCCGTAAGCTTCAGGAGGTAGTGAAGAAGTTGGCCAAGGAGGTTTCTGAGGGCAGCTCTGGATCCGGCGAGGCTTCCGGCAGCTCCAGCGGTGGAGCATGGAGAGGCGCAGAGCTGCCTCGCGGCTACGGCGACATCACTGACCAAGTCGAGGCTAGAGGCTGTGAGCTGCTCAATGCCGATGACGAGTTTGGTCCTGTTCGTGTCCTCTTCGATACGTCCAAGCCCAGCGCGCTGGCCAAGAAGGAGGGTGTGAAGGATTGGGTTGAGAGTGGCGCCGACGACCAGCTCCTGCTGTTCATGCCCTTCCAGTCCATGCTGAAGCTACACACCCTTCAGGTATGATATATACATGGATACAACCCGTCGTGTGCATAGTACGAAATCGCTGACTAAGACCGCGCGCAGCTCACCTCTCTTCCTCCCGCCGACGACGACGAGGCCCCGATGCGCCCTGGTACCATCCACCTCTACACGAACAAGCCGCACAACCTCGACTTTAGCGAAGCCGACGATACCCCCCCCACGCAAGCCATCGAGCTTACCGAGAAGGACTGGAACGCCGACGGTACCGCCAACATTGGCCTGCGGTTCGTCAAGTTCCAGAATATCAACAGTCTGATTATCTATGTCACCAAGGGCGATGGTGACGGCGAGAAGGTCCGCCTCGATCGCGTGCGTCTCATTGGCGAGACGGGCGAAAAGAGAGAGATGGGCAAGCTGGAGAAGATTGGCGACGAGGCCGGCGAGTAGAAGTCGACGGCACTCGACAAGATTTAATCGGCCGGCGGAGATTAAAAAAAAAAAAAAAAAAAACTATGCTCGTATGACCCAACGCGACGAGAATCACGAATAGAGCAATAGTCATAGATATTGCCGGCCGTTACTAGGCTCAGTAAAACCGAACAAATTGTCCGTTGTTTCCGTGACGAGACCAAGTCATTCCAGCCTTGTAACATTAGTTCCGCACATTGCTACAGTCAAGAACTTAGTTTGGGCTGATTGAAGGGCCGTTTAGCCCTAAATCTGACGACGCGCATCATCACCAAGGCCAGAATTATGCATGATAAATAGCGTTTCACTTTCCACCCGCCCATCCATCCAATCAATAAGGATTTCCAGGTGCTAAATATGTCCGGCCCGACGAACGCGATCCAACCGGCTTAGGGGCAGATAGGATCAATGAAGGACAGGGCCGGCTGCAATTAAATTCGATCTGGGGCACGACTGACGCCATGAATTCACTGACTTAGGAATTCTAGCAACAGGGGAAACTGTAACGAGTCGTGCCAGCCGCACGAAGAAAAGAAAAGGAGAAAAAAGAAGTCTTAGCAAGAACCGCGACGGAAAAAATCATTTTTATATCATGATATGGGGCGGCGCAGCGCACGGTTGCATAGAGTGGATTCTCCAAGAGCGCGGTACACGGATGAACATTCCGCCGAACGAAGCTGGGGGGGGGGGGGGGGGCCTTGAACTTGGACAGCCGCGGTATGTTCCGCGGTCGTTTGTCGCCCCGTCGGTCATGTTGCCGGGCCTGGCCTGTGTGTCTGAAGTCTTGCCCCATAATTCTGCACTTAATTAGTGTGCGACGCAGAGCACATCGGACTGGAGCCAACTAGATGACGGGCCCCAGTCATGATCCAAAAGTCCAGCAAGACGCTTGCAAGCAACAAATGAAGACACCCTCTTCTGCGTCTCCCTTGAGCCGATGTATGGACCGAGATTCCCCTCACCGCTTACTCAGTGTGGGCATCGAGTAGAAGTCGTGCATCTTATTAACCTGGGTAGTCTGTATGTAACGATAATGCGACATGGGAAGGAGAAACATATATGGACAAGGGCAGAATATATACCGCGGATTTAATGTCGGTTACCAAAAAGCCACCAAAGCGGTCTTGTCCGATGGGTCCGCGCATGGGGCTACGATGCGGGAGATTGAAACTAAACGGCCACGCAACACTGTCAAGTGCTCTGTGAAGCGCGCCACTCCCATATGGATTGGATTGATTCAACCCTAGGCTGGCGACAAGGGACCGCTGGGAGCGATACTGAGTCTAAAGGAGACGCCAAGAAGCAACGCAATATGCTTAAACCAAAGTGTATTGTCCATATTTGTGTCCTTCGCCCGACCCTGGATGCCTCAAGCAAACAACTTCCAACCCCGTGCTCACGAAAGGCCAAGGGCCCTTCTACCCCCCCTCGTCCGTCCGTCCGTCCGTCTGTCTTCGTCGGCGAGCTCCCCTTGCCAACGCCCCTCTTCCGATGCCACCACTTCCCCAACTTGCCTCCCCCCCCCCCCCCCCCCCCCCCCCCCAGCAGGGCCAGCGCCTGGGCGCCTTAGCCGCCCCTCTGCCATCCCGTTGGAATACTGCAATCCAGTCACCTTGCAGCAAATACGGCAGTCCAGCACCGTGCTATACCGTTTGCATGCTTCGAATGACGGCACCCCGGTGGGGGTTCCAGTTGCCAGCCGGAGTACTCGTTAGCAATTGCCATCTTATTAGACCTTGAACTGTCAACATCTCACCAGATGCTTTGTTGACCGCCAAGTCTAGCATGCCGCCACGTCGACATGACTACGTATCTGGTACACGATATCGCTCGTGGCCTGTACAATAACACCAGTGGGTCGGCCCATCACTTGCCCCTCCGGCTTGGATACATTAGGCCCGGTCCTGGGAAGGGGATCCTGTTCATAGGACGGTACCGATGCTTTCTTAAGAGGCCCGGATATCGGGCGTGCATCTCCCGCTTTGATGCCGGTGCGTCACTACATAGTAATTGCCGGCAGGACTACCAGATGGGGCAATCATGGCGCCCAATAGTCCAATATTGCGGCGTACCACCCGCGAGTATCCCATGTTGCTTTTTGTTTTGCCCACTAAAGGACAACGCAGGGACGGGTATACGGCCATCGCCTTTGCTTTAGTCCACTCAATATGGCTCAGGAATTGACTGACTGCCATCAGATGATCAGGCTAGCCCCGATTTCACTGGTGTGATGAGGGATTCTCCGAGCAGCAGTGGCAGTAGCTCACAAAAACAGCCTCCATCCCGCTCTTCGTTCGAAGCAAGATTCGGACGACATTCTCCCTGCGTTTCACTTCCTTCCTTGGCCTTACCGAACAAGCTCCCACCTTCGCCGATACGGTTAGAAAGGCTGTCCGCTTTCCTCCGAGGAGGCCCTCCGATTGGCGACCGTCCCATCTATACTCATCAACCTGCGAACCTGTCCGGTTTCGTGGATGAACTCCCCTCGCCGACACATCCCCGGCTCAGTCCACGAAACAACACTCATATTTTCATCTATGCGACATTTCTCGGGCCGCTAGTCGAAACGTTAAACCGAGTGGATATCACGATCCTATATTTCCACACCAGACTCCCCGTCGGGGACTGTTTGTTTGTGTTCTAGCTGTTCGGTCGTTGTGCGGCAACTGTCCGAGCGGTCGGACCCGTGGATCACTAGACTTTCCCCCCTCCCCCCCTCTCTCCAACCACAAAGATCATCTAGCTTTAAAGAAGATCGCCAGTCGGGGTTTCCCACCGCAATCTTGTCTTTGACGATCTCGCATGCGATGCAACCCATAGTTGAATTCCAGCCGTAACGTCACACAGCGAACAAAATGCCGTCGACCCTGTTTACGCCCTTACCGGAGGAGTTTTCGAGACCCGCGGCCACCACGGGCGAGGCATTCCCCATCATGAAGCTGCCACTCGAAATACGGTTGATGATATGGGAGTACGCCTTGCCCAACTCGCGCGTGTACGAAGTAATGGATTCGCCGAATGCAAGTCAGAAGACGCCTGCGGCGGCCGGGCTCACGTTCGCCAATGTCCGAGACGAGCCCCCGCCAGCCCTGGCCACGGTGTGTCATGAGACCAGGGCGTTTGTGCTACAGCGCTACAGACCTCTTACCCTGTCGGCCACCACCAAATACGTCGACCTGTCGCGCGACGTCCTCTTGCTCGAGCCGTACTTGCTGGTCAAGCGTCTGCTACGGGCACTGCAATTCTTCAGTCAGGTCCCTCTCGTACGGGATAACCTCAGCCGACTTGCTTTCGGCACGTCGTACGGGCTGTACACCGGCATCTGCCACCCCATCATGAGTTGGAAAGTCTCCAAATCGAACATATCGACCTTGCTGGCCCGCCTGTCAAAGTTCCCACGGCTGAGAAAGCTCCTCTTCATTGTCCATCAGGAATTTCAGTTCGACTTTGACGTCCGACCACCACATGCCATGCATCAGTCGAGCCAACCAGAGGCATCGAGGCCACAGTTGGTGCACCAGGGATACCGCTTCAAGTTCGACATCGAGTCGCACCTCAACTACACTCAGCCTCGACACCCGCACTCCAACGAGTTCCTGTACTACCCGCTACACGTCGACGAGGACAAAGACGACTGTTTCGACAAGGATGACCTGGAGAGTGAGGACGAGACTTGGCCGACGAACGACGATTGGAGACGCTTCAGGAGGAGGTTCCAAAGATCCATTCATCTTGTCGAGAAGGATTCACCGGACGCTTTGCGACCAAAAGCCATGCCTACGTTGGAAGGGGCAAGCCTGCTCTGGCGGTATGGTAAGGCGCAGCGGTATTGATGGTTCCAACGCTTTGGCAGGCCTTTTGGAGTTTGCAGTTTCTGATTCGTTGCAATATACCCTCTATCATATGTTAGTTTAGTATTTGTGCTTAGTCAATAGAGGGTGTTTGAACCCTTACGCTCTTCATTATTCGTTCATCTGCAAGATGTCGCACCTTTGGTGATAACGTAAAGTGATGAAGATTTAGACCGTGAGGCAGCATCTGGATCTTTTGTAAGAGACGTCTGCAGTAGGCAAGTAAGACGAAAGAAGCTTGGATCTATCAATGTACACGAAGTACACGACCCATCCTCGTAGCAGACCACCCTGCGAGAACCTCGCAAATTACTCTACTGACTA
This sequence comes from Colletotrichum sublineola, assembly GCA_020631755.1. Classification (NCBI taxonomy): domain Eukaryota; kingdom Fungi; phylum Ascomycota; class Sordariomycetes; order Glomerellales; family Glomerellaceae; genus Colletotrichum; species Colletotrichum sublineola. Next base: position 181,105 of record JAHSQG010000022.1, read on the forward strand.
TATTCGCCCATTTTCAACGCATCGATTTCAGCGCAACTTCATACTCAGCTAATTTGAGATTTGCTAGTATCAACAGGACCCAGACCCCGATGAGTCCAACAACAAGCCACACAGCCAACTCGTCCATTCTTTCTGCTCTTTTCTCTGTCGCCTCCGCCAGGAGATCGATCCCCGCATTCAGACACGCCTCGCGCTGCTTGTCCATGCCGCCACGCCGCCAAGTACCGCAGTCGACGCGGTGTCCCCGCCTGCTCTCGGAAAATGCACTTCTCTTCTCGTCATGGTTGAGAACCCCCAAGTCCCGTTCCGAGTCAGAGTTAGAGTCAGGCCCGCGGGATGATGTAGCAGCCGTGCTGGTGTCTGTTGGCCATTGCACAGGAAGACCAGTGAGCGGTGAGGGTATGATGCCGGAGCGGCGACGGCCAAGCAGGTGTGTGGCATTGAGAGGTTCTCGAACCCTTGGGGGTTTCGTGCTCAAACGGGGGCTTTTGAGGCTGTCGTCGAGCGAGCTGCACATTCTGACCGAGTCGTTCTTGGCGTTATAAAGGGGTGGACGAGAGTGATCGGCAGCTGTGGGCTTCGGTTGAATGAAGTAGAAGGACGGGCTACGCCGGTCCAGGAAGTCGTCCGAATTGATTCCTTCTGACTGGGACAGCCTCTTGAAGTCTTCTGATGGAGAGGTGATATAGAAGGCGTCCGTATGGGGGAGACAATTCGTGTTCCAGGGAGCATATTTGGCGTCCCAGGTAATGGATCTCTTCAAAGGAGACTTTAAATAGTGTTCCTGTGTAGATGAAGGGGTCCAATCGGTGACCTCATGGCGCGGAGATGGTTGAACGTCAGCTCTTCTCACGGGGTTATCAACCTGCTGGACCTTGTGTCTGAAGGTACCGTTGCTACCGTCGATGCTGTCATCACTTAATCCATCGTTGGCGTCGCCGGGAGAATGCCTTGGATAAGGGCTGCGGTTGCGCCAGTAGCGGGGCTGTTTCTCTGGTACAACTACCATCCTGTATCTGGCTCTAAGCCTTCTTAATACCTCTTTTATTGCTGAAGAACCTGAGTTGCGAATGAGAAGTCGAAGCATTAATGATGAGGTAATTCGATTTCTGATCTGGGCTCAAGTCAATATATGTACTGCGTGTTTGGGGAAATCTCTTGGTTTGGAACAACACTCGAGACATTAAAGTCATAATGAGCTGACAAGGCCATTCGGAGATAGATTCTTGCCTCTGGATCACAGCTTGTATCCATTTCCAGCTTGGGGGCGGTTACAAAGTCTTCACATTTCTAGTTGGAAACCTCAGCGTTACCATGGCCGAGTTGGCGGAAAAAACTCGAGGGCCGTAAGAACCTTGACAGCACTCATTATAAGCCTACAGTCAACAAGAAAAGCTTTTCAATAGAATGTTCACGAGGATAATCTCCTTACGTTATTCAACAGTGATGCCTTTTGTGATTAGTTGCCTGGTAAAATCTCACATACTCCTTCCCTTTCTCCCTATTTCTCTGCCTCCCTCCTTCCTGAAATTCTACAGTTATATGAAGTTTTTGACTATACAAAGCAGGTCATAATTCATCGATCCACCAAAATTTTGAACCAACTGACACGGCGTCGAAATATGGTATGCAATTTCCACGGTACAGCCTTAATTAACGGAGATACATAAACTAATTGATGTAGAAAACCAGACACCATGTCTTCCCCCAAGCAAAAACATCGACGCAAGTCTCTGCACGAACTATTCACCGACCTGGATATTCCTCACACTGAGTCACCGCCTACGAGTCCCACGAAGCGCAAGATGATGCGACAAGACCTTCGATCGACAATCTCCAAGGGATGGCCTGTCAGAACATCCTTGGATAATTCCCAGGTCATGTCAATGACCATCCGAGCCGACGATATTTACCTGCAGTACGCGAAGGATCAAGATCCTCAGAAGCTTTTCGACAAGGCGGCTACTTGGCTCTCTGTCATTCAAAATAAAGTCACTGATGAGGATGATACGGAGTGTGTCCTGAAAGAGACACACGATTCAATTATTCGCGCTATTTTCGGATCCAACATGATTGAACGAGCTGGTCTGGGTTGGGATATTACACTCCACCTATGCCAAAAGATACTCTCTGGTGAAGACGTCTCCGACTTTACTGAGCGTTCTCCTCAGTACGAGAGTGAACTCTTGGAGATGTACAGAAAGCAAGGCAACCTGAAAGACATGCCTGCGCAGTACATTCTTAGAGGCCGAAGAGAGATCATCCAACACGCCCGCGCATTTCAATACATAATTCACAAGTTTGTTGTTGAAAAGCAGGATCTTACCGAAGAGATCATCAAGGAAACACACCGCATTCTTACAAAGGGTGTCCCAATCATTGAAGAGGGATTCGATGATGTTGCGCCGGAGAAATATGGTGGGATCTATCGCGATGTTCCCGTCGGAGCTGGTTCCACGATGTTCACCGTCCCTCATTTCATTCCTGGGAAGATGAAGCAGCTGTGCGAAAACCTGAAGGCAGAACTCCAGCATGCCAAGTCATGCAACTCTATCGATCCTTTCTCAGTCGCCGCCAAATACTCCCTGGAGTTTGTACAGATTCATCCTTTCCGAGATGGAAACGGCCGCACATGCCGCATGATATTGAATGCCATTCTCTGCCGTTATGCAGGGATCATCGTTCCTATCGGCGAACAAAGAGAGGAAAGAAGAGAGTACATAAATATCAAAAAGCAAGCGAGCGAGACTATGGAGGGACATGGTCCTTATGCAGTTTTTGTTCTCTCCAGAGCTGTAACGCGACTCCGAGAACTCAAGAAGAAGCTGACTGGGAAGGGCAAACCGGCCTGAGCATCATACATCGCACTTTCATCAACTGAATATCAGAGAAGACACAGGAGTTGAGGGAGGCTATGGGCTTTGCTTGGTGAGGAATCAAAACAGAAGGCCGGCAAATTCTCGTAATTAGCTCTCTATCTTGTTATTCTATCAGGATTGCGACTTCACCATGAAGATCTGGAATGTGTTAGCCAAAGGTCTGGGACTGCATGCAGTCAGTGATGTAGGTGATTCAAAACATACCGCGTTCAATGCCTTGTCATCCATGGTCGCCATCCTCTTCTGTGCAATCCAGCGCGATCTCACTGCGTGATGACCTCTAAGCACTGGCGTTGAGGTGCCGCTGGCGGTCGGTGTTGATGTGCTGGGAGTTGATGTAGATTCCCGCGATGCCTCCTTCTTGGCACGCTTCTCCTCCTTGCGACGCTTCTTCTCCTCTTTCCGCGCAGCCTTCTGGGCATCGGTCTCGCCTTTGCGCTTCTTCTTGATGGTTTTGTCGTCGGACGATGCCCCCTCGTCGCTGTCAGCCTCCTTCTTCTCCTTCTTCTTCTCCTTTCCTCTCTTGTCCTTCTTGGACTTGTTCTCCGTCTCGTCCTGGGTATCTTCGGAAGCATCCTCCTTCAAGGACTTTGATTTCCGCTTCTTTTCTTTCTTCTCGCTTATCGAAGCATTGCCGTCAGCCTCGGCCTTAATCTTCTTCGCTGCCTTCTTCTCCTCCTTTTTCCTTTTCTTCTTGGCTTTCTCGTCCTCGGATGAAGACTCATCCTCGCTGGACTCTCCGGCCTTGCGCTTCTTCGACTTCCCGCCCGATGACTCGCCGACGGTGGGTACATCTTCCATCTTGACGTCGTCCTTGTCTTCCTCCTTGGGCTCGGCAGTGGGCTCATCCTTCACTTGGTCGCCGACAAGCCATCCTCCTCTAACGAACCGCATGGGACCAAACCTTGTGTCGCAGTAGAGTGTGCCCTGCAGCGTCGCACGCGCCTGGCGCTCTTTTTCGATAGACTCGCTCGATTTACCGTTCAATCGTCCCAGGAGGTCAGAAAATACGTCCATGCCCGTGACCCTGTCATCCCTGGCCTGTTTGAAGCCGAGACCGAGCATGTCATCCTTAAGGGCGACACGGATGAATGAGGCATTGGCGGCGGTATGATGCACTGCATGGGCAGCGTCTTTTGCACCGAGGTACTGTCCAGGCTCCCAGCCCTGGGATCGCAGGATCTTCTGGCCGAAGGAGTCGGTGTCCCTGGTCCATTTCGTGTTGTTGGGATCCTTGCCGATCTTGCGGCGACTGCAAAATTGTCAGTATCTGGGGGTGGACTTGCTTGTTTTGGGGGAGAGCTGGTCCTCACGTCTTTGCCTGTGCCAGACCCATCGTTGCGGTTTGGCAAGTACAGACAGACTCGATGTAAAGGAGGATGGGAGTTTTCGCAATGCACGATAAGACATGCAGCTCGTGCCATTATCGCAGAAAAATTTTGGTGGGGGTGCTATGGGGGTGTTATCCCTGCAATCTCTAATCTATATCCGAGGAATTCCCGTTTACCGGATCTCACCGACCAGACCGGGGTCAACAGGCCATAGCATCATCAACTTCATTATTCCCTCCACCTTCCAACTCATGGTGTTCTTTTTGGGAAGAAGGAAAAACGAAATTCAAGTCGGCGTTTTTTTTCCTCCATAGTATATCAGCCACAATGTTTCAATTTACCAAAGAGTTCACTCCCCCGGTATCCAATGGGAGCTACATCTCTGGTGCACATCCTGGGACTCGGAATCGAACTCGGGCAGCCTGTCGTTAAGTAGGCAGTTTTGTTTTGTTGTGAGCCAACCCACGCTCAAACCGACCTGCCAAATCACAGTTTGTCCTGACCTCCCAAGCCCGGGAGGCGCCTTCTGTGTTGGTGACAGTAGCGGTCCTACGACCCCTTATAAGAGCAGTTGCCTCGCTGGTAAAGAAAGGAGGGCGAGCCGTGGCACAATTGAAGCCAACACAGGTGCGCCTTCACTGCCACCAATACTCTAGTTGCCTCTCCAGAAAGCTTATGGCAGCAACAGTACCTATCAGCAGCAAGCCTACTGGGGTTTCGTTTCCCTCTTCAGCTATTTAGGTATCTTTTTTAAACCTTACTCGGTATGAAAGTTGTAACAACTCTTTCACAATGAGAAGCTCACAGGCACCGTCGTTTGTAAACGCAGTCGCCATGCAGATGTTGTATATGACCTGTGTAAGAAAGTATCTCTTGTGGCATCTTTACCAAGTGTTGAGCATCGATCACTAGATACCTGGACTGAATGGCGTTGCAAGAACGAAGCTGACAAGATCAAAGTAAGACGGAAGACTGCGTTCAGTAAGAGAAGGACGCATGCATGGCATTCGGGAGAGAATATCAGCTTGGGCACCAAGTCAAGGAGGCGGGGATCGTGGCTCTGCAGACTAAATGGCAGCATCAGGCCCAAGCAGGGTTAGCCGCATATACTTCGACACACGGTGCTAAAAATTCAACAAACAGGGGGAGCACAAAGAGTACGGTTTGCGACTGGAGGTGATCGGAAGTAGTGCGGTCATGAAGGAGTCGTGATGGTTTTTCTATTCCCCAACGCCGTACTGTATGCTCAGTTCGTACTATTACAGAAAGTATTATCGTTGCATTAGTCTAAGCCAAGTTTACCCGCTCGTAGTTTACACCGTGAAACCGAATCCCTTCATGCAGGCCCGGTACTGGTCGATCGTGGAGAGGCAGTCCTTGGCCGGGTCGGCGGCGTTCGAGAAGAGCATGCACTCGTCGCGCTTGGCCTTCTCTTCCTTACATACACAGCAGGGCTGTACTCGAGATTGTTCGTCAGCATTCTGTGCAATCGTTGTAGGTTCATTGGGCTGAAGGTTCTAGAGGCTTTGCGCACCTTCGGCTTGGATGCTTGCTGATCGGCAGTAGCCGGCGCAGCGGCCGGAGTGGCGATTGAGGCTGCGAACAGAGAATGTTAGCCATTGAGCAATCATGAGTGCGTTGCCTGTATTCCTTACAGATGGCGGTAGCTGGAGAGGCCATTTTGAATGTAAGCGAGTGTTGGGAAGTGAGGTAGGTGGTTTGCGATCGAGGTTGGAAGCTGAAGAAATGGCTGTTATTCAGCACCTCGGGCCACTTTTTTTTTTCTCTCTGCGCTGACCTCACCAACTGTCGCATTTGTCAGTCGCTCCAATCTCAGGGCACCTTAGCCAATCACGCCTTTGATATATCACGTGCACCTAAATCTGTCTTTAGTGTCAGGAGCCCTGGGCAGCCAATAACTCTTTAATTTATGGACCTAAAGGACCAAACCCGATGCAAGTCCCTTGCGTGTCATTGAGGCATTGGGCACGGCAACATTCTATAGTAATTCTGCTCTTGTGAATCTGCATCTCTGCCTTCTACCTTTGAGAAAGCGGGCCGTAAGGGAGCGAGCCACTCGGTGTGGGTCCGTTCTGTCCCTCAGGCTCGATCGGGTCTCGGACCACGGCAGACCCCGGAAGTGCTCCGGAAAGTGTGGGTATGTCGAGCAGCACTGTCGGGCTGGCGTCCGAGCCAAGGCTGTGGCAAGGCACTGTCAATTTGTCCATTCTTCCCTTTGCCCATTGATACTTGACAAAGCAGTATCCATGAGGATGCACTACGTGTGACATTAGATCTGGCACGCTAGCAACTTGGTAGACGAGGGAATTCTCTGCCGGCTCTTCACCACGCTAGCCGGGATTGCGGTAAATGCGGGTAACCGTCGTCCTGCCCCTGAACATACCTTTCCTATCCAACTCTACAATTTGATGTCGCAAGTTGAGCAGGTACAGTTACTTTACACAATCTCGCACGCGGTCTCCGGGATCTGTGTCCACAGGCAGAGTTTAGCAACCAATACCAGATAAGTAACAGTGCGAGTCTTCAGTGGTTAATGGAATGGGGATTTGAACAGGCATGAAGCATTCAGAGTTAACAGGAACCATATCATGTCAAAGACGATCCTCTACCCAAGGAAGCCTCTATAGAGAATGTCATGAATAGAATCAGTAGAGTTCCAGGCTGTATTGACTATGGAACGTCTTTGAAAGATGTACGTGATACAGTCGCTTTCGCGCCAAAGACGCCAAATGAAACTGGACGCGTCGTTGAAAAAGAAAGTTTGAGTGCCGATAGGAGGCGTAATCCCTGGGCATGTAGTGGCTCAGGCCCCCAGTGGGCTCTAAATTGTAGTGGGCCCCTGCAAGCTCTCAACGCGCTCCTGCCCGCGACACGCGACAGCTCTGTCATGAAATGGAGCCGCCCCCCAATTGACATCACGAGCCTATTCCTCGACATCGCTGTTGGTCCCTCTTCACCAAACAGCGCCAGCTACGTCAGCTAATTTTTTTATCATGGCGCCTAAAGCGAAACCAGCCGAGAAGAAGCAGCAGTCGCTCACCAATTTTTTTCAACCAAAAACTGTCAATGGCCTTGCCGCTGCCTTCCAAAAGTCCCAGTCCGAGTCCCGAAAGAGCCCGTCCGAATCGCCAGAGGCTTCACGCAAGCGACCTCTAGTGGAGGATGCAGATAGGGTCAACAACGGCCCGGAAAAGAATCCAAAGAGGTCAAAGGGAAAGAATGGAGAGAAGGTAGATCCTTCAGACGAGGAGGAAGGTTCTGTCTCCGCGCCAGGAGCCAAACAGCCCGCGGCCGAGCCCAAGTCCAAGGCGTCTACCGCTGCCCATAGAGCAGGGAGGTTCGCATACAGTCAGACCTCGGATGCAAATGTCGAGGAGGAGGAAAACGAAGATCCATGCACGAAGAAACGCAAGGAGGAGCTCCACAACAAGTTCGTGAAGAAGCTGGGCCACCCTGACAGCATGCTTTGGCGGAGGCGGAGGGAGGACGACAACGAAGCTGCTGAGGGAGAGGAAGGCGAGGAGGACGACGAAGACGAGGCCCAACCGGCGCCCAAGGCTAAGAAGGGCGGCGCAAGAGCGAACAAAAAACTCACGCCAATGGAGCTTCAGTTCCTCGAAATCAAACGCAAGCATATCGACACGGTACTCATTGTCGAGGTCGGCTATAAGTTCCGTTTCTTCGGGGAGGACGCACGCATTGCTGCCAAGGAGCTCAGCATCGTCTGCATTCCGGGCAAGTACCGCTACGACGAACACCCTTCGGAGGCGCACTGGGACCGGTTTGCCTCGGCGAGCATCCCAGTACATCGGCTGCCCGTCCACGCCAAGCGTCTCGTCGCTGCTGGTCACAAGGTCGGTGTGGTTCGCCAGATCGAGACTGCTGCTCTCAAGAAGGCCGGTGACAACCGTAACGCACCATTCATCCGCAAGTTGACCAATGTCTACACCAAAGGTACCTATATCGATGAGAATGGCGAATTGGAAACCGGTGGCGATGGGGGTGGTCCGTCAGGGGGCTACCTGCTGTGTATTACCGAGACTCCGACAAAGGGGCAGGGCACGGATGAGAAGGTCGAGGTCGGCGTAGTCGCTGTTCAACCGACGACGGGGGATATCATTTACGACAGCTTCGAGGATGGCTTCATGCGAAGCGAGATCGAGACACGGCTCCTTCACATCTCCCCTTGCGAGTTTGTCATCGTCGGCGACCTCACCAAAGGATCCGAAAAGCTCGTGCAACATCTGTCCGGGAGTAGTACAAACGTTTTTGGCGACCGCAGCCGTGTCGAGCGCGTCCCTCGCACCAAGACTATGGCCGCCGAGGCATACTCGCATGTTACGCAGTTCTACGCAGACAAGCTGCAGCAGACTCCGGACGCCGCTGCCTCGTCTCTCCTTGAGCGCATCCTTCGCCTCCCTGAAGCCGTCACTATTTGCCTTTCCGCCATGATCAACCATCTCAAGGAGTATGGCCTCGAACACGTCTTCGATCTGACCAAGAACTTTACCAGCTTTTCGGCACGCCAGCATATGCTCCTGAACGGAACAACGCTCGAGGCTCTCGAGGTCTACCGCAATGCTACCGACCATTCTGAGCGTGGCTCTCTCTTCTGGGCCCTGGACAAGACGACCACCCGCTTCGGACAGCGCCTGCTCCGCAAATGGGTGGGCCGGCCGCTACTTGACGTTTCCCGCCTCGAAGAACGGATCGCTGCCGTTCAGGAACTCGTCGACGAGCAGTCCTCCGCCAAGGTCGACCGCTTAATGACCCTCCTGTCCGGCACCAAGACCGACCTCGAGCGCAGTCTAATCCGCATCTACTACGGCAAATGCACCCGTCCAGAGCTCCTCTCCGTCCTCCAAACACTACAGCGGATTGCCATGCAATACTCGACCGTCAAGTCGGCCGATGCCACTGGCTTTACCTCTCCGCTCATCTCCTCCGCCATCCTCTCCCTCCCCCAGATCCTCGACCTAGTCGTCTCGTACCTTGACAAGATCAACCCCGAGGCTGCCCGGAGGGACGACAAGTACAACTTCTTCCGTGAGTCCGAACAGACCGAGGACATTGAAGACCACAAAATGGGCATCGTCGCCGTCGAGCAGTCTCTCGACGAACACCGTTCCGAGGCTGCCTCCTCCCTCTCGCGCAAGAAAGCCGTCGACTATGTCACCGTGTCGGGCATCGAATACCTCATCGAGGTCAACAACACAGACCTCAAATCCGTTCCTGCCTCCTGGATCAAGATCTCGGGCACCAAGAAGGTGTCCCGCTTTCACACACCCACCGTCGTCCGCCTCATCGCCGAGCGTGACCAGCATCGCGAGGCCCTTGCCGCCGCCTGCGACGCCGCCTTCACCTCCCTCCTCCATGCCATTGCGGACGCATACCAGCCTCTCCGCGACGCAGTCTCCTCCCTCGCGACCCTTGACTGCCTCCTCTCCCTTTCCCGCGTCGCTGCCCTTCCCGGCTACACCAAGCCGGCCTTCCTCTCCGCCACGACTCAGCCCACAATCTCAATCACCCAAGGACGCCACCCTATCGCCGAACACACTCTGTCAGATCCCTACATCCCTTTCACAACGAGCCTCTCCTCCCCGTCCCCGCTGGCGCACCTCATCACGGGCCCCAACATGGGCGGGAAGTCCTCCTTTGTCCGCGCCGTGGCCCTCCTCGTCCTCCTCGCCCAGATTGGCTCCTTCGTCCCCGCCGACGAGTTCTCCCTGACCCTCGCCGACGCGATTCATGTTCGCATGGGTGCCCGCGACAACCTCGCTGCGGGCGAGTCCACCTTCATGGTCGAGGTGTCGGAGACGGCCCGCATCCTCCGCGCCGCTACCCCGCGCTCCCTCGTCGTCCTCGACGAGCTCGGTAGGGGCACTTCGACCCATGACGGCGCCGCCATTGCCCATGCCGTCCTCGACCATGTCGTCCGTGAGAATAGATGTCTCACCCTCTTTATCACGCATTACCAAAATCTTGCGCGCCTGGCCGATGGCATCGGCGAGGGCCTCGTCAAGAACGTTCACATGCGCTTCACAGCGACACGTAAAGCCGGGACAGAGGGAGGAAATCAAGACGAAGGTGTCGAGGACACGGGTGCCGACGAGGAAATCACTTTCCTGTATGAAGTCGGAGAGGGCGTTGCGCACAGGTCATATGGATTGAACGTTGCACGGCTGGCCCGGATACCCCGCAAGGTCATCGAAGTGGCCGCACAAAAGTCGCGTGAAATGGAGCAAGACGTGACAATGCGAAGATTGAGGGGCACAGCCCGTCTTCTTTCCGAGGTGATGGAGAGCCAACCGGATCAGCTTGACCATTTGATTTCAAACATAGAGCAACTCTAGCACCCGTTTCACAAAACAAAGTAAAACATAGTAGGCCGAATGTCTTTTTATTCCACGAAGCCACGCCTCATGTATCTGATTGGCGTGATATGACCACGTATGAATGAAACTGTGCTATCTATGTTCCTCCATCCGAATCAAAACGTGCTATTGGGTAAAGTCTTAGAAACTCAGTGAAAGTTCTGCCTTAGTCCAGCGTCACCGTATATGAATCGGCCATCACAAACTCTGATGCCTGACCTGTGGTTTCTAAGCCTGGAAGCGTGTGGCGGAATTCTCGTAGACCCTCATTATTCGCGGTAACTTCCCTCCAGATAAGGCAGTGCTCTGGATTTGAAACCCAATATCTGAAGTAACCCGCATTGTTCCCACCAAGATCCAGAGATCGGCTGATGAGTCGAGGATGCGAGCGAAGTTCTCCTGTGTACTCGAACAACTGCGTTTTGTTAGAATCCCTTAAGATAAAACAGACTTGCAACACACTTACTGAAAGAAAAGAGAAGTAAAATCGAAAAATCAAAAAGAAGCCCATGAACCATGATAGTTTAACTCAGTATGAATCAGAGACCAAATATTAATTGGCCTGGATTCCTCATCATGGTGCCTTTCGTTGCACGTTCAGTGCATGGGAATCCGTTTGACGCCTTCCACTTGCTCAGATATCATCCCCGAATACATTTGCTCCATTTCCCAGATCATTCTCGCCAGTGTTGAAGGCGAACTGGTGGGTAAAGTACACCGGCTGGGTCACATTGCCATTGATGGGCATGAATCTGGAATTCACGGTTGGCGCAACCACCGGGTATCCCCAAGACGGCTGCTGATAGAAGATCTCATGCTGTTGTTGGTAGCCATGGAAGGGGTTGGCGGTGGTATTGGAGTCGGCCACACTGAGCTGGTTCATCTGACTGTTGGAGTTGGCCATTCTGGCTCTGTTGACGTGGTTGTTGCTACCACCAAACACATAAGTGTCTCCCGTCATTCTCTGTCCCTGCAAGCCATGGTTATTTTCCTTTCCTCTGAATATTCGGTGCGTCAGCTGCTTCGCGGAGGGAGTGGGAGAAGTCAAGCTCAAATTCGAGTTCGCGTTCATCGACCGGAGGGGGATACGATTGCGGACATCGAATCTGCAAGAGAGGGGTCATCAATATACCATTTCATTCAATTTTTCTAGGTCAAGGTTAAAAGACCTAGCTTCATCCATCATCTCCTGAGAGAACTGTTGGGCTACATTGGAGTCAGCGAGCGATTGAGGCAATAATATGCAATTCAGCGAAACTTACGGGTAGCGAGTCCACAACTGACATCACGAAGGCCATCAAGCTCTTCATGATTTGCCAAATGGCTGGGATTCAAGTCGTTCAAGGACGATCCGGTTCCGAACGGAGAATCGTCAAAGTCTTCATCGAGCTCAATGTCGACGTCAGCAAGACTAGCGGCGTCGCTCGTGACATCCAACTTCTCCGATAGATTCTCGTTGTCCATGTCAGGCGCCGATTCCTTCTTGGCGGCATGTTTCTTGTGTCGCACAGTTGCGGTACGAGGTGCCTGTGGGCCAGACTTTTCAGCGGGCTCTGACTTGACAAGGAGTTGAGGAACTTCATCTTTCTCCACAACGTTACGGCTACGCTTCTGGCGACGCTTCGACTTAGCGATCTGTTCAAGCATGCCCGCACTTATCAGTCTGTAATTAGGCTATTCGGGCAAGGTATTTGATGGAAGCTTACCGGAGTGCCCTCAACTGACGGTGCGTCATAGACATCGCGGGTTCTTGCGATTTCCATGTCGAGATTCGTCACCAATTCGGTGGTAGTGATGGCCTGAGAAGATAGCTCCATTTGCTGAAGCACTGAGGCATCCTTGCGCTGGTTTCTCTTCTTCTTCTGATCAGGGGTTGCAGCATCGAAAATACCCATACCCGGCCAGACGATCCCCTTCAGTCTTGCTGACTCAAGCTCATCCGGAGTCCAGTCAATGACATCGTCGGTTGGAGTCGAGGCGAGACTGTTGTTCTGGTCTCCGTAGAACGTGATGGCCTGCTGCTCAAAGAGTCCACCAGTCGGGGGAGGCGTCCAAGAGGCGTCACTGCCAGGCTCGCGCTTGACAAGCAGGGGAAGGTTCTTCTTCTTCTTGAGATTCTTTGTAAGGTCAGCCTACAAGAGCGATGAGGTTTAATTGAACGATGACCTACTTGAGAGGCTGGCTGTCCCGGTCGCTTGTCTGTGGTGGCGCCCTTCGATCTCTCATCCTTAACCTTCAGGCGCTCTGCAAGCATGGCCTCAAGTCCATGCTCATTGTACCACCTTTCATACGTGGAGATGGCGTGGGCGGCAGAAAGGTCAGCGATAGCGCGGATCCTCACATCGTTGAAGGTCTGAAGGTGGCCCTTCGAGTTGAGATGTGTAAGAAGGTGAGAGACGTCCGAGAAGTGCGGGTTGGCGGGACAGACGACACAGAGGAGCGGGATAGACGAGATGGCAGGAGACTTGGCCTCAGAGACTTTCGGACCAGCTGACTTGGCAGCAGTCGGCTTCCCACGGGCCTTACTGGTCTTCAACGTCTTGGGTGCTTGTGACTTCAGCACCTGACCCTTTGGCGTCTTGGTCGGACCTTCGACGCTGGCCTCTCGAGCTGCGACAGCTGCCATGTTCTATTCAGGGGTTAGCAGTGAAACAGAAATACTGTCATGCAAATGCCAGTCGTTACTGACTGGCTGTCTCTCCATGGCTGTGCAGAACGGGTGGAACAGAAGACGGGCTTTTCTGTCCAGGTAACCAAAACACAAAACGAATGGCAGGAAATTCTTTTCCCAATGGTTCTATTACAGGCAAAGAAGGACTGAAATCTGACGCTCAGTAGACGCGGGAAGGGCAATAGCCAGCAAATGAAGCAAAGGAGTGACGTTGAAGAGCTCTGTGCATGTGGGAGTGGCAATGGAACAAGACTCTGGCAGTGATGGGAGGAGGAATATGGCTGTGGAAACATCCGACAAAAGAACGGGTATGCTGATGGGGATAGGTGTTCGGCCTCGGTAGAGAGTGGCAGAACTGGATGTAGGAAAGGGGAGGTACTCACAGCGGCGGCAGCAAGAGCTGCCTGACGTCTGGGCGCCATTTTCTGAAATGGCAGGAGAAGATGCTATCCATAGTAGCGGCAGGTCCTGTTCTTTCAAGAAAAAGAAAAGATAAAGAACGTAGAAGGGGCGATGATGGTCGACTCCCAGATGCGGGAAGGAGTAGGTGTCGCTGGGCCACTTGCGCGATGTTTGACACTGGCCGTTCTTGTCTGGAGTCGCTATATCAGTAGTTGAGTTTGAATTTCAAGGGAGCCACGATGATCGCTCTTGCTCAATGGACTGAAGAGAAGAGCAGAGTGCGACTGTTGCTGAGCAGCATGTCACCTGACAGAACGGGGTTGTTGCTGTGTACACTGACACGCTAGAGCAAGGAAGGTAGGGTAAGCCCCAAACCTGAGGCCTTTCGGAACTCGGAATAACAGCGGTAATTGGCAGCGGCGAGGACTCCCCTTCAATCGAACACGTAATGTGCTGAAATGAATCCGGTCCTTCTGTTTTTCAGCGGACCAACTTACCAAAGTCTTGAAAAGCCGAGATCAACTTTTGAGGTCGAACGTTGGGTACGGCGCGTGCCGACAAGGGATTGATATGTTGGGATCAAGAGATCTTATATCTGACTGTCTCGTCAGCAAAATCCGACTTTCCACGAGCGGACTAGAAGACTGAAAACTGACCGAATGAACTAGCCGAGGGCGGAAAGCTTCTGTGGGAGAGCTCCCAGAATTACCTGACTGTCTTCTTTTGACCAGTAAATCCTGTTTATTTAAACAATTAGATTGTTCTGTAGGTAGTGAAGAATCAGCAAGGTTAAGCAAAAAAAGAAGGAAAAAAAAAACCCCCCTCGGTTTGTGTGATAATGCAAAAGAGGGGAGAGATCCTCAGATCTATCTTATTAGGGAGAGAAAGAAAGAAAAAAGAAAAAGAAAAAGAAACACAGGAAAGCAGAGAGCTCGTAATAGAAACACTACATCAGTCGGAGACCATCACTGGCGGATGCTCCAGTAGCTCTCGCCATTCCTGTACTCATCAATACGATTGGGCTGGGGCGAAAGCCGGTGTCCAAGTAGCTTTTGCTACTTTTAGGTAGCAAAGGTGATGAGTGCCTAGAAGGTGAATCTAGTACTTTAACAATACGGCTCTTGTCACTTTTGATGTGTATCAAGGACTGTATTGCGTTGAAACTTATGACGGAAAAAGCCATACCTGAAAGATATGATGATAGAGAGTGAATAAGTCGGGAAGGCATGAATGTCACGATGAGAAGAGAGATGTGACGAAAGATGCTTGTGGCAAGGTGAGTGTTGTGGTGACTTGGGTGTGTGGTCAGGTGCAACAGCTTACCTGTGATAGCCTCACTGAAGGTATTCATGCCCTTGTTCACCAAATCAACAAACAAAGGAACACAGATCGAGGAAGCACTACCGCAGGTAAAATTTCAGAGGTTGCAAGAGAAGAAAAATCGATACACACAAGCTGACAAGGTGAAAGTGGTGTGACAATGAAGAAAAGGAAAAGGGAAAGGAAAACAGAAAGAGCATTGAATGTGGCGAGAATTTGAAGTACATGGAATAAAACTAATACACACCTAGTTCAAGGATGGTCTGAATGAGGGTATTGTGAGCCAATGTACCTGGGCACCTGTGATCGATTGTGGCGATGTGCGATTGGCCTCACCGCTAAGAAGCGCAATGATGTTTAGGTGTTAAAAAACGCAGCTGTGAACTTTGGATGGTTTTGCCAATTGAATGACGTCAAACTTTGAGAAATAGAACAGGTTATTCAAGAGATGCGAGTTTTCACAAGTATTTATGCTACAAATTAGTGTGTTTTTTTTTGCAAAAAAACGAAGCTTGACAAGCTCAAGACCCCCAGTGGATAGAAGAAGACTGAGAAAATGATTGGGGTGGAGGAATTGGAAGAGAGAAGAGGTTTGTTTATCTTTTTTTGTTTTTTTTGTAATAGCTGGGTGGAAGAGAAAGAGGCGAGTCAAGGTCAGTCGGCTCGGTGGACGTGTAGATGTGTCAGTGAGAGGGCACAGCAAGTTTGCAATGACGCTAAGCTACACAGAGTGTCAGGCACATAATAGTTAGCATGCCATGAAGTGTTCAATAGGGAAATGAGCAGAAGAGCGGGTAGTGTGATAATTAATACTGCATGGTGGTGATGTGGTGCGGCGGTGCGGTAGTGTACTGGAGGTCTTCGGGTTGAGTCGTTAAGTCTTAAAACTTTTGATGGTCGACATCGTTGACCAGAGTACCTAGGTAAGCAGTCTGTTCTTTGAGCGAAGAAAACTGTCGGGGAGCAACAAGTGTAAGACGAAGGATGAGAAGAAAAAGCTGCGGTAGTAGCTCGAAATGATATTGAGATTTCTTTGAGTGATACCCTCGCAGCGATCGAATGACATGACCTCAGTAGTGTCTCTGTGCCCTTGTCCCCTCATAGAAGATGGAGAAGATGCTTTGAACAGCCGGCATTAACCACCTGTAATATGGTCATCTTCTTGTCACTCCGACCATATCATCACGACAAGAAGTATATACAGGAGACTTCTGAAGCACTCGACGGTCCGACTCGATCCATGCCAAATTCAACGTAGAGCTTGGTTTTGCTTCTCGGACAGACTTACTGAGGGACCAGGAGATACCTTGAGCATCAGAGATGATAGAGAGATTAATGGAGCCAAAGTAATTCATGCATTATTAAGAGCGTCCGGCCCAGCTTCCAATCTGGGGCCAAACACCACACTCATAATATTTGGAAGTGTCCGAAGGCTAGCTCATGGCAAATCGCAGAAGGTAACCGCGCAGCCCATGAAAGAGGCCAACACTTTTGCTCTTCTCTCGCCTTGTATCCTTGCTACCATCATGATTTGGAATAGCAGGTTATTAGATTGCAAGAGGTATGCATATCGCAATGTCGTCTGGCGTCGTTGCTGTGCAGTGCTTTTCGTTGGTATCCCAAGTCGCCTATCTCATCACAAACTACCTACGGCTTCCTCCCCAGCACCCTATCGATCGTCGGCTTGGGCATGCAGTACACCGGATCAACGGCTACCGTCCCCGGATACCCCAACAGGCTGAGCCCCGTCATGCCGAAGCATGTGTGCCACACATCCACCGTGTTGCCGGGCCGATCCGAGATGCCCCCTAGCTCCTGGTCCTGGCATTTTAGAATGAAGGTAATGAGCTTATGTCTGTCGATCCAGTGCGAGCGCCCGATGATCTCCAGACTACTCAGCACCCACCAGCTGTAGCACACGTCCTCGTCTTTCTCGGGCCTTCCGTTCAGCCCACCGCCCGCGACCTGCCGCTCGCTGAGCCATTGACCAAGCTTGTCTGTCTCGACCAGGTCCAGACGCCCCGCGATGGCGAGTGCCGCGACGCAAGTGAAGATCTGTCCGGAGTGCGACTCGTCGCCTGGGCCCACGCCGTAGCCGCCGTCAAAGTTGGTGCACGCTACGATGTGCCGCACGGCTCTGTCGACGTCGACGAGCGAAAGCAAACCCAGGAGAGACAGGGCGTTCAGTGCGCCATAGAGGAACCGGGTATCTTCCTCACCCCATTCGTCACCTGCAAAAGTGCCGCTTTCGCGATTTTGAAGATCCGCGATGACTGTTACCGGCGTGTCAGTGCTTTCCCGTGCCATACGAGCCTAAGGGATGCGGTCGATACTTACACTTGCCCACTTGCGCCTTCCCCTTGCCGCGCGACTCCAGCTCATCCAGGGCGTCGATCATGACCAGGATCTGTACAGCACTAACTGTATACAGCATGTGAGCGTCGTGACCGGGCGCGGCCCCGAACCCTCCGCTCTCATGTTGGCATGAGAGAACGAAGTCGATGGTCTCGGCGCGGGGAAGCGCTTCGGGGTGTCCGAGTAGATGGAGCGCGACCAAGCCCCAATAAAGGCCGTTCAGGCGCAGATGCTCCGTCAGCCAGTAGTCGTACTCATCCTTGCGCGTGTCCAGACTCTGAACGTATTTCACATGAGCCGCTGTTGCCAGCTTGAGCTCATCTGGCAGGTTCTCGAATTGGGCTGACATGGCCTCCGTACCACGTTGTCTTGATTCTGAAGACTGGGCAGAGGATACTGAGTCGATCGAAAAAAGAAGATTCTCCACGCGAGGCAGTTATTGAAGAGTTGAGGTTGGTTGCTTAGGTAAGGTCTCTGGGTCCGGAACGAAAAATTCCGCCGACTACCGGACGAGGACGCTTGTGCCGCAGCAGCTTCCAAGCCCAACCAAGAACACAACGTTCCACTACAGAACCTCCAATACCGAGGTTTGTAATATCTGGCTGTTGATAGGAAGTTATCTTCCAGCCTCTTTCACCTCCCTGGCAACACCAGATGGTACCACTCGTTCCATATGCATGCAGTAAGCTCTTGGCTTTGCCTAGTGGTAAACAACTCTGCAAGTAACTCCCACATTTACTCTTTCCTTCAATACAGGCTTCCTCTCAAGGCTAGTGCTAGGTGTTGTCTGGACGAAGAGCAACGTGTGTCTGAAGGCTGCGGAGGAACGTGTACCATGAAAAAAGCCCCCGGCTTGACCATGCAGCCACGTAGAAATGCGCAGTGCCCATTGCCGATATGAGGCGTCATGCCTGAAATAAATAACTGGATCACGAACGCATTGTGGTGATATCCTACCGCAGTCTCACATCTTGTATCGGGGTTGTAGTCCCCCGCTGACGCCCTTGTTCGGACAATTACCATGTTTTTGGGCTTGTTTCTTTCCTTCACCCCCCCGAGGGTTGCACTCGTGGAATGGGGAATCTGTTTCCGAGAAGCGTCCATAGCCGAGGAGAGCGAGAAAGCATACCAGGTTTCAGGATCGACGACAAGGGCTCTATATCTTTATTCTTCAACCATGATGCTGAATATTACGCAAGTAACACCAGTTACACTGAACATCAGTGTCCGGAGATCGAAAACGTCAAGTCTGATTTAGTTCCCAGAACACCCGAGAGGGCAACGGCCATCTGTGGACAGCGACTGCAGGCTTGATCCCTAGAATAGACTTCAACCTCTCTGAGTAAACCATGACCACATCGAGCACTCTTTTTTGAGATGGCGTGGGCCACAAGGACCTGGCCAAGACAGAAAGAAAAGGACACGTGGGCTTGAAATCTGCGCATCCCGGCTATAAGGATAGATATCTCCTCCGTACCGCACAAATAGCCTTTTTACATGCCACTTGGGACTGACCCCGGGATCCAGGCCTGGAAAGGGGAAAGATAGAGCCACACTACCACACTGCCCATGTGCGCGTACTAAATTTCTCGGGCCTCTCCCGTCCCGGCACCGTTCGGGACGTGGATGACAGTGTGTGTGTGTGTCCCATGTCCTACGATCCAGCGCATCCTGTCCACCGTCGCGGGGCTTGTCCAGCGTTTGTCGAGGAAACACTACCGAGTTTCAGAGTCATCAGTCGTGTGCCTGAACTAATCCTTTTTCGCACTAGTGATGACGCACGTCTTGCCTGGCCTGTCAGAATCTCAACCCGTCTCATGGGTATGAACGAGATCGAGAGTGAAGCAGTAGCTCAGGTGACAGGTTTGCAAGTCACCCAACTCCCCGGAGTGTGTCGAGGGCACTCTTGTTAGTTAACCGGCCAATTTTTACTCTGCAGGCTGTCGGTTGGTGGTTGTAGTCCACTGAATCAGATGTCTTGCCTCAGAGCCCGAGCAGCTGACATGTACAACCGCTATGTGACATGTTGTTTCCACCACAGCTTTGGAGTTAGAACTATGGACGAGGGAACGATACGCACATGGTCATCAATCGTATTTGCAAAGACCATCTGCTCCTTGCACTCGTATTCTTTCACGATGCAGTGAATCCTTGTGGGAATAGCTTCCAGCCAGTCGCATCTAATCATTGCCGACAAACGGAGCGGCGATCCAGCCCAAGTTTTGGTTACGGCGGCGGTGAGGACTTCGCGCGGGCGATTGATGCGACCTCCGTGCGGTATTTGTAGATAAGTCGCAAGGTACCTTGCTGCCTCTTTTTGCCGCTCGTGCTGTCGCAAAGTTGATGGGTACCGAGGAAAGGTTGCTGCCCAGCAGCGCGGGTCGAAGATGCACAAGAGACGAGCCGCCTTGCTGCGGAAAGCATACGGTCAAGAGATGATAAATTTGGATGGCAACGCGTCCTTGATATATCTCCATTGACCCCTCTAAGCTGCCTTCAGGTTACCTACCTTCCTACCTATCTATGTATGTAGTGGATGCTCGGAAGATGGCATGTAAACGCACCGGGTACATGATAGTTCGGCAGAGTTACGCTCTTGCGCCGTGACCCGTCGTCTCGTTCACACAGTAAACTTTGCCGAAAAAGCGATCCTGTGGCCCAGTTTTTGTGTGCGGCGTGTTGACGCGATTATTTTAGACAAGGGTTGGGCCTGTAATCTGTAGCAGCAATATGTTAGAATGCGCAGCGTGACGATTCGAACCGAAGACTGAGGCGGCGGATGCTGTGTGCCGGACGGCATCGTGTGCCCGTGCAGTACATAGTGCCGCTCCCTGCCGTCGGGCCAGTAGCCAACCAGTCGGCATATTTTGATCACGCCAGCAAGACAATTAGAGGGGGGGTCGAGGCGAGTTCGCAGACGGATAGAGGATGGAGCAGGAAACATCGACATCGGCTGCCAGGTGCTGGTCGGATTCTATCCTGCAGGGTGTGTAAAACCATACGTTTCCCGTCTCGCCCCCCCCCCCCCCCCCCCCCCTTGTCTCGTCTTGCAAGCGTTCCGACCACGCTTCCATCGTTAACTACTTACTCATTCATTCCGTCACATCGCGGAACACACGTCCTTTCCATGTCCGTGTTGCATGGCGATCGGGTACGGAGGCGCCGTTGTTACGGCGCAGCTGCATGTCCAAGCCACAAATGAATACAATCTAGATGATTCTGTGTACGAATAGGTATTTTGAAGCAAGCATTGGCGGCTGTAGCGACGATATCGATAGTGTTTCCGTACTCGGCCGGGGGCTATGTTACCGAATTAAAAGGGGCCAAGGTCCTGTCGGCAGCTGCAATCAGAGAGCAACCCTGGCGATGCTCGCGTCCCTGGTGAGCCCAGTGCGTGGCTGACCACAGAAACGTTTGTGTTTCAGAACTCTGGTCTTTGGGCAGTCCTGGAAGCAGAAATGCAACAGAAGCGCTGGCCTATGCGTTGTTGTTGAAGGGCATTTTGTTCATGATCCTTTTGCAGTTCCATCTCACCACAGACGACAACCCTCCCAAGCACGCGCTCGTCACAAACAACGCCAGCGTTGCTCAAGCGGCCCAACGTGTGTCGCGCATCGAACCTGAGTATGCCGCTTGCGGATTCGAGTGCGTGGTCAAAGTGAGGGAGAGTGTGGACGTTGTTCACTCGGTGTCATTGGGGGGTGGATATCAATGCAGTCCAGCACAGACACTGAGTCCGAAGGGACCATCATCATTAATCGATGGTTTGGTCGTCATTTCTTTGGAAGCGCTGAGTTAGGAAGCAACCCACCCTACGTGATTGGAAGCACCCTCTTTCGGGCTTTGGGACTGGCTTGATATTGCTCTCTCAGTATACGGTATCCGTAGACATGGCTTTCCAATAGCTCTTCCGGCGTCGACCAATCGACGACATTAGAAGACGTGTATCCGTAGGCGGTTCCTGATCTGTGCGCGAGCGACTTGACTGATGGACAGGCGAGCCGTTGGCCCTGTCACTACTACCTATTAGTGCATAAGTAGTCGAGGTTAGCCAGGTGGATCCGAACAGCTAGTCAGGCTGCAAGCAGCGGGAGCTTCTTGGATGCGTCAACCGCGGGTCAAGGCACAGCGAACTAAGCAAGGAGGCATGTCGAAGAATGCAGCCGTCTCCATCGATGAAGAGCCGCGGCGATGCCCGACTGGACTGGTGTAAGATGGCTTTGGCGAGCCAGGGAAAAGGCAGAAAGGGCATGTCAGTTGTAATTACATCAAGATTGAGCAACAATGCCGGTTGCAATGAAAGAAAGTATTAGAAAAAACTGGAGATCAGGGAGACGGACAGTCTCGTTGGAATCCATAGCATGCGACATAAGGTGGTAGCATAGGGGCGGGTGCCCTGCAGCGCGACCGTGTATTATTATTATATGGGTGGTTTGTCATGGACAAATAACTGATATGAGAAAGGCAGTAGCAGCCAACAGCCCCCCTCCCCCATTCAGTACTTCCTTACGGATATAGCCCAAATGGGGGGGGGGGGGGGATGAGGGGTCGTCTATCTAAGGTACCTAGGTAGCCTGGATGCACCCCTATAGCTCTGCTCAACTACTATATAGGTACCTGCATCACTTACCAAATTGTTCCACTTACGTACCTCGATAGATAGGTTGGTATGTACCTGACAGGTACCTAGGTGATGGGGTAGGTAGACCTTTGCCAAAGCCTCCCGGTACCTGTCTGAATTTACACTAGCACGTACCAGTTGCCAGTTGGTAGTGCCCTCCCTGCCAGTCAGTTATCTTCTGCTCCCCCTTCCCCTCCTTGCCCTTTCCTCCTTCTCCTTGCGTTGATGCCCGTCTGGCCCTCTTTCAGGGTCAGATCCACACCGGGCAGATGTGACAGGCATGGGCTTGTGCCTACCACAAGTTCACAACCGTGCTGCTGCTGGTGTTAGATAGGTAGGTAGTTCGAGTGCATCTGCATCTCATCTTGCTCTTCCATGTGTATGTGTGAGTTTAGGTACCTACCTAGACTACTCCAACAGCATCGCACCCAAATTTCTGTCTTCTCATCCCCCGGCTGACTCCACACCCACCACACACTCACTCACACTCATACTCACACTCAGACATACGACACAACTCAAGGACGCAAGCACTCTCCCCTTTGTATATGTACCTTACATATCACTCTCTTGGCTATAGATTTCAGGTACTCCGTACGGATACAGACACGAGACACAGCCAAACATTGTCAGTTGCACTGGCTCCCTCCCTCCCTCAGCACCGATACCTAAGCATTCTTGGGTATCTTTTTTTCTGCTTTCCCGTCCATTGCCCCCTTTCTCGGCGCTGTTTCTCCATATTGTTGAAACAATTAAATACATCCCTTATATTAGGCCGTATGCAACCTCTTGTTTTTTGTTTGTTGTTGTCGTTCGTACGCAGAAGACAATAGGGAATCATCTGGAACTAGTCAGGCTGGCGACTGCATCTTTGAGGTATACGTCCAATGCCCAATTGCACGTAGTTGTTGAATCGACCTACCTTGTGCCTCCTCTCGCTCATCCCTCACCTTCACCATCACCTTCACATACACATACACATACATCTCTCTCTCTCTCTCTCTCTCTCTCTCTCTCTCTCTCACACACACACACACACCATCCATCTTACCTTGCTTCCCTACCCCTATTATTCAGTATCTCCATCTTACTCTCTGGTTCGCCTTACAAGCTACAGCTTCTCCCCTCTCTTTTTCATTTTTTATTTTCATTTATTTTTATTACGTTTCCAAACACCGGCTATCATCCCATCTTTCGCTCGCACTTTCGCACACACCCATAGCCCACACACACCTTGGCACAGGTTGGGCGGCATCCTGCGCCTCTCTGCCAACTGTCGCAGATTTCCCTAATCTGCCCTACCCCGTCCCCCTCTCCTTTCCTCTCCTCTCCTCTCTATATCCCCGACAGATGCTGGATCCGTCCATCCCAGTGCGCGCATCAAAACAGTTGGCCCTCCTGCGGCAGACGACGAATCAGGATAAGGACCGTCTCTGGGACTCTCTGCTCATCCCATCCCCACCTATCCCATCCTCATCCAGATCCAGCTCCTGCCACTGCCACTGCCACTGCCACTCCCCTGTGTCTGTTGTTTGCGCTGCTTTCCCCTGCTGCACAAGCCACTGCATACGGCCGACCGCATAGTTAGCCAGTCAGCCGGGCATCACCACTGTCGTCCAACCCACCTACCTAGGTAGGTAGGTAGAGAGAGCACCGCCTGTACCTCTCCCTCCATCCCCGAGGCTCATCTCGTCCACCTTACCCTGTCGAATTCATACGGTACGGATACACAAGCCGGGTTGGCCTGGACTTGTTGAAGAGCTCCTGTCTCTGTTCTCCCGCATCGCATTTCTACCCTACTGCGCCTTGTTCGTGTCGCCGCCCTCTGGTACTCTACTCTCTGGCTCTGCCCGGGTATTCATCCTTGACCGGGCCCCCTCCCCCCCAGAAAAACTGCAGTTTCTCCTCAGCTGCCCGGAGGAGGCACATTAATTTCCTTGCCATGGGTCGCAAGCCTGCACCGCAGCCGCTGACGCTGTCGGAATCCTATCCTGCCGCTGACCAGCCTGAAGACGTCGTCCCGCGCTCTGCTGAAACTCTCGCCTCTGTCGTTCCTCCAAGCGCCGGCTCCAAATCGCAATCTTCTCCCAGATCTCCACGCTCTCCCTTTAGGTTCACTCCGAAAAGACCCAGCGCCAGTGGCAAGCAATCTCTCCAGCTGACCGACGAACATCGAAACTTTGAGGACGACAACGACTTTCAGCAGTATCAACCCATCTCCTCCGCTCTCCACCGCGCTTCCGAAGATACGCCCCCTCGCCAGCATCACCAACAGTACCCCATTAGCCCCCGTACGCACCGCCCCGACGAACACCCCCGCAAGGCCTCCAAAAGCGGCGGATTCCTCTTCAATTTCTCAAAAGCCTTCAAACCGTCCCATTCCACTGCCGCCTCCTCTCCTTTGCACTCGCCCTCACACCCTCCGCGCCAAAATCAGCAGCAGGCACCCATCCCTAGCACTGACTCGAGGGGCCAAAGTATGTCGAGGGGCCCCGATAATGCTCCTATGGGCAGCGACCAACCCACCCAACCTTCAGGTACGAGCATAACCTTCCTCGTTGAGACCGCAGTGTCCACTGCCTTTGCAGATGGGGGCCCACTTCCTGATCCATCTCCCGTTTTCGCCTATCGTGAGACCATTTCTTCAGCTGTTAACCCGTATGCCCTTTCACCAGCAGAACCATCTCACGCTGAGCACGCCGTCCAAAAGCCTGCACCCACCCTACCTTCCAGGTCCGACGTGTCTTTGGCCTCCGCCGCCGACTGCGATCCTTCTCTCGCCCAACCCTCCTCCACGAAAAAGGGCAAGTCGAAGCCATTCGGTATCTTGAGCCGGAACAGGTCGCTTCGCGACAAAGACGGCTCAAGCTCCAGAGATAAGCAACCCAGTCCTGTCGCCGTGTCGATCAACGAACCCGAGCCGTCGCATCCCTCAACAGGCCGCAACTACGCGATCAGTACACCGCCCGCTGCATCCGAGAGGTCCCTCAAAGAGATGGTCAACTCTACCGGGCGGAACCGCTCGGAAGACCACGCATCGCCCCGAGACATGGCCAACAAGGAAAACCAAAAGGAAAAGGATCACTATCACCCGCGATCAAATTCCTCCTCGCAAAATGGCGGTTTCTTTGGAGGCTTGAAGAGTGGAAGAGACATGATCAGTAATCGTTTGTTTGGCAAGAATACTCGCAGCGGAAGCACGACAGAAAGAGAGCCAGTCATTGACGACGAGCACTATGTGCTGAAGACAATTAACTTACCTCTTGTTGAGCAGACGCGCCGCACACGGATTTCCAAGCGTTTGGAGGATTCGAGGGACAAGACCGAGTTTTGGATGCCTGCATTTCCATGGCGCGCAATCGACTATCTGAATTATAAAGGTTGCGATGTGGAGGGACTTTATCGTGTGCCAGGAAGCGGACCTCAAATCAAGAAGTGGCAGAGACGGTTCGACGAAGGTTGGTACAGATTTTCGTACAATTGCAGTACTTAACTAATGACCATGGTAGAGTACGACGTCAACCTGTTTGAGCAGCCTGACCTCTATGATATCAACATCATCGGCTCCATGCTGAAGGCATGGCTACGAGAACTGCCCGACGAGCTATTTCCCAAGGCAGCCCAGGAGCGCGTCGCAAGGGAATGCGCCGGCTACGAAACAGTGCCTCCTCTCCTGGTCGAGGAGCTGTCGAACCTGTCGCCATTCAACTATTATCTTCTCTTTGCCATCACCTGCCATCTAAGCCTGCTCCTGGCACACTCTGATAAGAATAAGATGGACTTCAGGAATCTATGCATCTGCTTTCAGCCATGCATGAAGATTGACGCATTCTGCTTCCGGTTCTTGGTTTGCGACTGGCGCGACTGCTGGAAGGGGTGTAAGAACGAGGCAAAGTTCATCGAGCAGGAGTACCAGCTGTTCGATCAACCACCCCCGAAAGGCCTCTCGGAACCACGCAAGATCTCCCGCGAGACAACCGAGGAACCGGGGCAGGAAGGGCTAGCTACTACGTCGGTAGACGAGCGAGCGGGGTCTTCTTCCGAAAGTAGCAAGCAGTCAAGTGCCAGTACCGAACAACAAGTCAAGGACCGACGGCAAAAAAAAAAGCCCCTCCAACTTTCCGAGTCCAACGGTAGTGTCGCATCCAATTCGACAATATCCACGGCACTTACAATAGATAGCGGACGAGACATGCCTAGAGGCTCAAACGACCTGCGCCCCCTGTCACCCATCAAGCCCCTTTCACCACTTGGTTTCTAGACCGTAGCTTCGAGTGCTTTCCACAGTTTCTTGCTTCCATCGAACGCCCAGACGGAACTCGTACATATGGAAAACTGCAGCATCATCAACACATCATCATCGAC
This sequence comes from Colletotrichum sublineola, assembly GCA_020631755.1. NCBI lineage: Eukaryota > Fungi > Ascomycota > Sordariomycetes > Glomerellales > Glomerellaceae > Colletotrichum > Colletotrichum sublineola. Next base: position 207,444 of record JAHSQG010000022.1, read on the forward strand.
GACATTACGCCATTGACGACTCTCGTTCTATCCGGCCATTTCCCGGACTTGGTGCCATGAAAACACGGACTGGGCCATCATGGGTCTTGCACAGGCAGACCTTTCTTGGAGTCGCAGACTAGGTTCGCTTCGTTTGCAACACCGCATTATGCTATTTGGTATACCCCCAGGGCATCGAATCATATCACAAAAGCCGTCAATTTTACTGTTTTCAAGAAATTGCCTGGTCGACTTGACACCAGCAAGCAAATTCCTGGCTACCAGAACCACTGCGTGGCGGCTATCACTTGTGGTGATTTCTAGGTTTGGGTACCTATTATTTCTATCTCCTTCGTGAAGTGCTGCGAATCTAGCGATGTTTGGTCTTTAGTAGTAGCATGGCAGGATAGGGCGAGCCGGGAGCATTCACGAAATGCTGTTCAAGACGGGGAAGGACCAGGTTACAGGTCAGGAACAACATGGCCAGGGCTGGAGGAATCTCTGTACAATACAGGAGGATTTTGTATGTAGGGCAGAGAAGGGGTGAGAGCGCGGCGACAGCCAAGGCAAGCTCCCCCTTACGAAAATGGACACAGAGACAAACTTCACAGCAAAGAGACTGTTACCTGATTCCACGTTGGATTGTTATCGCAGCCAGAAATTTTGGCCCGCAAGATGATTTCGTAGTTTTTGATAACCCGACGCCCAAGTCGTAGAGACTGGAAATGACTAACCACACCGTGCAAACGCCGTTACCATGTGCCGAACCCGAAGCATAACAAAAACCTTCACGAGCTTTCCTTTACCGCTTCCCCGACTCACGCTGGTTCTTCCTCATTTTCCTTTCGTTGCGCTTGATCCTCTCCTTCCTTTCCCGGCGCTTGTCGCCCCAAACGGTAGTTCCCTCCTTGCGGTTCATCTCCTCCTTTGGGTCGACCTCGACAAGCCAGTCGTCTTCGCCCTTCTTGTTCATGCCCTTGTAGCCCCACTTGGCACGCCACTCCTTGGTGTCCTCGTCGTAAACGAGGTTGCGGCGCTGCTCGCGGGTCTTGGGCTTGATGCCGCGCTTGGCGGCGAAGCGCTCCCACTTGGTGGGCTCTTTGGGCTTCGGCACGGGTTTCTCGCGCGGCAGCTCTGTCGAAGGGGGCGGCAGTGAAAGCAGGACGCCCTCAGTGGTGCTCTGGAGCGGGCAGGTCGTAAGGAGCTGATTGATGAGAGCCTGAGCGCCGTCACGTGCCGTAGCGGCGAGAGACTCTTCGATCGCTGACTTGTCGAGCTCGACGGGGTTGGGATCGTTGGCCATGAGCAGGCCAAGGTCGAAGGTGTACGGCGTGGGCTTGTTGACTGCGACGGGCAGTTTAGGTCGCGAGATGGGGAGCGCCATTGTGTGTAATTTTGGTCGCGGACGTTATGCTTCCAAGATATCGTCTGGTATTGGCAGTTGTTCAGACGGGGTTAGAAGAGGAAATGTGGTGGTTTGTTTTCTGTCGCAAGGTTGGGGCCTTCGAGCCTAGGCGGGATATCCAGAACTTTTTCTTTGCTTGGAAATTTTGGACTCTGGATGCCCCTGATAGCGATAAGGACTCGGATCAACTGCCACCGCAGGACCGGCTGCGGCCACAGCCAATCAGCGCTCCAATTGGCTCCAGTAAGGTGCCAGGGGTGTGGCTTTAACATCCCAAGAATTTACTAGCAGCGAACTTTTTGGTGGTGAGCTCTTGGGACAGAACATTGCACGACGACGACACAGCTACCCAAGGGCGACTTGACGAGCTGCCTCTGACGAAACCCGCAATAACCCTCCAATGCGAACGAATGGTCTGATAACAACAAGATCGCCTTGATCCCGATCAACAACATCAATCCGGACCCGCCCTTCTCTCCCTTCCCTCAATCGCAAATAATGGCTTCTACCGCCAATTGCGCGCGGTGCCTCACCAGGCCCACGACGGCCGCAGTCGCAGCGCCCGGGATCCTGTCCCAGCGCATCGTGCCAATCATCGCCTCGTACACCCCATCCGTTAGGGCAGCTGCCTTCTCAACCTCGTCTGCCGACTCGGCCGCCCTCCGCCGTGTGACCTACATCGGGAAGCACATCCGTCGCGGCAAGATTAACCAAAACGCGCGCAAGAAGCGGGACAACGTCAAGGTCAAGAAGCCGGCCCCCGGCGAGCGAAAGGCTTTCCGCAAGCGTATCACGCTGAGCAACAACAACGCTCTGGCCGTCGAGGGTCTCCAAGTCGTCAGCAAAGAGACGCTGGCCGCAGCTGAGAACACAGGCTCCGTGGTCGGTCTGCCAGACCAGCTTGTCGATCAGCTCCGGACGCTCGAGGCATTCAAGACGACCCAGAACTGGGGCCTATTCCGGAGGCCGCATATGCTCGTTCGAGAGGAGACGGTGAAGCTCGCGAAGAGACTGGACAGCGCCGTCAAGGAGAGACAGACACTGAGGATGGTGTTGACGGGTGACAAGATTGTGGGGAAGAGCATGTTGCTGCTGCAGGGCATGGCTCACTCGCTTCTGAACAACTGGGTTGTCATTAGCATCCCGGAAGGTACGCCTTACCCTAAAGCCTTTGGTCCAATTGGACTCTCCGAGGCCACTGATACTTACGCTCCGTAGCTCAGGATCTCACCATCGCCCACACGGACTACAGTCCTGTACCCAACACCAAGCCACTCCAGTTCTACCAGCCCACCTATTGCTTCAACTTCCTCCAGCAGATTGTCAAGGCCAACGGCTCCGTCCTGGAGCAGCACAAGATCTCCAAGGAGTACCCTGAGTTGCTCCACGTCCCCAAGGACGGTACCCTGCTCGACATCGCCACGGCTGCCAAGGAGCCCGAGTTCGCCTGGCCCGCCTTCCAGGCTCTCTGGTACGAGCTCACTACTGCCCCGAGCGGCCCACCCGTCTTCCTTTGCCTCGATGGCCTCTCTCACATCATGAAAATGTCGGCCTACCGCGACCCGTCCTTCAACCTCGTGCACTCGCACGACCTTACTCTCATCCGCCTTTTCGTCGACGCCCTCTCCGGCAAGACCCCGCTCGCCAACGGTGGCGCCGTCGTCGCCGCTACGAGCCGCAGCAACGCGCCCCGCTCCCCGTCCATGGACCTGGCCCTCGCCCAGTCCGCCGCCGCCGCCGCCGGTCTGCAAGTCCCTACTGCGGACCCTTACGCCAAGGGTTACGACGACCGCGTTTACGAGGCCCTCCGCGGCGTCGAGACCTTCCTTGTCAGCGGCATCAGCCGCGAAGAAGCCCGCTCCGTCATGGAGTACTGGGCCGCGAGCGGCCTGATGCGCACGCGCATTGACGAGGCCACCGTCGCGGAGAAGTGGACTGTTGCCGGCGGTGGTGTTCTCGGGGAGCTGGAGCGGGCGAGCTTGCTCAACTCGCGCGTGTTGCAGTACTAGGGGAGACAGAGTTACGGAGTGGGTCAAAAGAGGGAGGAGACGTGCGTATGTGCATACATGTACCAGTTGTATCAAGATGGCCGCTGTAGAAGGGGTTAAACTTTGTATTATACATTCGTATCTGAAGTTATGGGAATTTCCAAGCTATTGCATCGACTGACCGGTTCGTGATTCACGGAAAATTTACTAGGGGCTCATGCGTTTTTTCCTTGGTAACTGGCTTTCATTATTTTGTTTTTTCTGTCATACGGCCGGACCAAGCCGTCTTCTCCGCATCACAAGCATCTTCTGTTCATCCCATTGTTAAACCAAACGCCAGAATGCCCGGAACTTCATTTTTGCAGATGCAAACCGGTTGAGAAAGCAATATTTTTTTGCAAGGACACACTACGCAACCTCTCCAGCAATAAGTGACCCCCCTGTAACCCAGGCAATTGACTATTCGTCCCTCTCTGCGCCGCTGGAAGTGATAAAGACAAGCCTCGTGCCGTTTCCAGCCGTTTGCCATACCTGTTCGGATAGCGGTTAGCCTTGCTGTACGTGGGTATCGAATAGATGTGGAAAAACTTACATCAAGCTCGTTATACTCCTCCAAGGCAGAAAGCCACTGGTCTTCAGTGAAACCCTTGGCAATGACACGCTCCTTGACCTTACGCAGACTGAGCTCGACGCCGAGCTCCTCGTCATCGTCGTCGGCATCGTCGGCACGGCAGGCACCACTGTCAGCAAGAGATTTGACGAGGTTGTAAATCCTGCTGCTGGCGTTGAGGCGCTGGCGACTGTTGGCACTTTGCTCAGCGGCGAGGCTTTCCTTGGAGGCCTCGACGAGGCGGAGGGCCTCGTCGACGTCGTCGTGGGTGACCTCGTTACTGAAGCGCAGGCGGGCTAGAGCCTGGGCGAGACGAACAACGCCGAGAAGAGTACGTGGCGTAGTGTGGGTGAACTGCTCGCCCTTCTTCTCAGCGCGCTTCTGTTGACCGCGCATACGGACGTACGTCTTGGAGATGTATTCAGAAACGGCAGCGGGAACGACAGGGCGGTAGGTGCGGGCCTGGGCGACGTATGAGCGGACCTCGTGGGGGGAGAAGACGACCGAGTCGGTACCAATGTCGGGGTGGCGCTGGTGCATGTGGACGTAGGCGACGTGCTTTGCGAGCTGAGCGTCAGATTCGCGGGACGGAGTGTCGAGGAGGAGGAAGAGGATGTCGAAACGGGAGAGAAGGGCGGCAGGGAGGTTGATGTTCTCGACGGGGGAGATACGGGGGTTGTAGCGGCCGTAGATGGGGTTAGCAGCGGCAAGGATGGAGGTACGGGCGTTGAGGGTCGTGGAAATGCCGGCTTTGGATATGGAGATTGTCTGTTGCTCCATGACCTCATGAATGGCAGTGCGGTCATTATCGTCCATCTTGTCGAACTCGTCGATACAGCAGATACCATTGTCAGCGAGGACGAGAGCGCCACCCTCGAGGACCATCTCGTCGGTAACAGGATCGCGCATGACAGCGGCGGTGAGACCGACACCACTGGAACCACGGCCAGAAGTGTAGACACCGCGGGGAGCGACCTTGGAGATGTACTTGAGGAGCTGCGACTTGGCTACACCGGGGTCACCCATGAGGCAGATGTTGATATCGCCACGAATCTTCATGCCGTCCTTGACCTCCTTTGTCACACCACCAATGAGCAGAAGAAGTAAGGCCTTCTTCACATCCAGATGGCCGAAAATTTCAGGGGCGATCGACTTCGCGAGGAGCTCGTACACCTGACCAGATTGTCTGTATTGGTCGATACGGCGCACCAGGGCGGGGTCGATAATCATCTCAGAGTAAGCCTTCTTGTGTTGGACAATGTAGTGTGCCTCCAGGTATGTATCGGTGAGAAGGCCGGCCTTCATCGCCTTGAAGCCAGTGTAAGGTGTAGGGAGGAAAACTCCGGAAACATCAACGACGTCGCCCGGGTTGACCTTGCGCACAGAGGTACCGTAGCACAAGATGGTCAGAGTGCGGGGGATTTGACCGATAGGGACCTGCTCGGCGAGTTCCTGGACTTTGACTTCCTGGAAGGGCAGGAATTTGGAGGCTCTGGAGGAAGGGTGGAGTTGACCCTTGGCCTGGTTCTTCTTGCAGTCCTCAGAAGGGCACATGGTCAGGGGGCCATATGACTTGTCGTTGACTGGCTGGAAGATTTCGCAACCGCATCGGTCACAGGTGTAGGCGCTGACTTGGACGATAGGCTTGACGTCTGAGACGCGCGTGGCAATGGCGCGGATGGTGATCAGGTGGCCAAGGTTCTCACCTTTAACTTCTCGCACGGCAAGGGCCTTGACAGGATGAGTGGGAGTCTCAGATCGCGGCTTGAAGGCAAGGGTATATCTGCGAGTGAGCTCCGCGGGGAACTTGTCCTCGGCGGCCGTCGGGTCGGGAAGCTGGCCGTCAACTGGCTCAGTAGCGGCTCTTTGCAAAGCCTCGTTCCGTCTAGTTCTCCGTTCCATGAGAACGTCCAGCACATCATCCTTGAAGCTGCACCAATGTCAGGGAGTATTTGAAGAAAAGGGCGTTCACCGGGCCATACTTCGTATCAACGCTGGGTTTGGGCAGAAGTTTATCAACTGCTCTGGACATGATTTCGACGTAGTGCTTTGTGTTCGTCTCGATAGACTGGACCAGCTGTAACTCATCGCCAAGTGATGCTTCAAACTGTAGAAGAGCGTTTCAGTCTCCATTGGCAGAAGGGAGGCAGCAGAGCAACTCACACTCGCCAGGTCGTCCAAATCAATCATAACCTCGTCGATCTTGCGGTCAGCCAGCTGCTGCAACATGGCCTTATACTTTGGCCCCGGTGCACTCTTGGCCTGGCGACGGGTCTCGCGGGTCTCGTCATCCTCCATCAGCTCGTCATCACTAAAGTCATCTTCGTCTATCGTGATGTTTCCAAGCGCATGCGAAATTGTCTGCTCAGGCGAAGCCTTGAATTCTTGGAGGAAGGATTCCAGTGCAGCTAACGCACGTTAGCAATCGGGTGCGATAATGGTGCGCAGGATGGGTTGACGGGAGTTGAACACACTCTGCTGCGCTTCATACGCGACTGGCGCCTTGAAATGACGAAGCGCCATCTTAACAGAATCTATATGATCTTGGTGATGAGGCTTTCTTCAGTCCACGGTGACAATCTCAAGCGGCGGACGTCAATGTAGCTGTATATTGAGTAGGGTTCGTGTTTGCGATGGCGGCGGGGAATCGTCTTGGGTGTCCGTTCAGCTGTGCATCGAACTGAAGATTATTTGGCGCCGGGTGTGGGGGTGGTTGGGAAGAATCACAATGCGACCCACGACTGACGCGAAAGAGTCGCGCTAAAATGACGCGCTCCCAAGCCACAATACTTTAATTGATTCCCAGCCACAATAGCTCTAAGCCCAAGTCTCCCGTAGGCACGGAGTACTTGGGTATTCACCAAGACCGGTACGTACTCCTGCAGCTACCCCGTGTTCGGGCCCAATGGAGGTGGAGGTCGTTTCCCATGCCGGGAATGCCTCGGTGTCGGCACATGCTAGGGTCAGACTTTCGGCTGAACTCCATCTCCAGGTCTAATACTCCGCAGCGACACTTGCAGCCGTTGCCCATTGCTCACCTTCGAGCCCAAAACTCTCTTCTTTCACCTCTACGAACTGCCGACAGGTCAATTGCAGTTATGGCCTCTAGGCGTAATGCGCAGTCGACTCCGGCGGAGATCTCTCTCGCTCATCTCAAGAACTGTCTCGTCAACCTCCCCGCATCCTTAGTCTCGCTCCTTGTCAACGTCAACACTGTAAGTCACTGGCCTTAAATAACTCGTTGGGTGCGCGGGCCTAACGTACCGTTCTGTAGCCAGCGCAAAATGTCGTCGTCGAACTCAGCTACCGCCCTTCCACGAGCGTCTCCGGATCCGTCGCATCCCAACAACGGTCCATCTTCGTTGGATGGACAGGCATGCCAAGTAAGCGCAAAGTTGCATCCCTAGTTGGACGTGAAGGCATCAACGGTGGGAGAGGAAGCGGTTCTTCACGCGATCAAGAAGTTGCTCAAGTCGAGCTCGACGCGACGCTGGCCAATACATTGGGCCTTACGGATGGGCAGAGGGTCACAGCCTCAATACACGTGGATCCTCCTGTCGCGCATACGATCAACATTGAGCCTCTTACGTCGGAAGACTGGGAGATGATTGAACTACACGCCACCTTCCTCGAACTAAACCTCTTGTCTCAAGTACGAGCGTTGCCGAATCCTGCTTTCACCTCGAACTCGGGCTCGCTGGTCCCCCCTCACGCATTAACGTTACACCTTTCGCCGACATCGACAGCAAACGTTCGGGTTGTCTCCCTCGATCCTGCACCGGCGGCCCATGTTCCTTTCGTCAAGATCTCTCCTGATGCTGAGGTCATTGTTGCGCCCAAAGTTCGGGCCAAGACGTCGCATTCCTCAGGAGAGAACCGTAGTGTAGCAAGCACTTCCAAGTCCAAACGCAGCGGCGCTAGTACAGTCCGGCGACGAAGTGCGCGCGAGGAGCGCAAGCCTGCCTTGTGTTTGCGCGGAGTCGCTTACTCGGCTTGCGCAGAGTGGTTCGACGAGGACCTGACTACTCACGATTTTAGCGTCTGGGTAGACCGCGATATCCTGTATACCCAGGACTTCAGGGGGGTCAACTACGTGTCGGTAAATATCTTGAGGCCCACGCAACAAATAAGCTCCACGCAGAAGCCCCAGCAAGATGTGGAACAGTCAGCAGCAACGTCCAAGGTAGCCACAAAGGTCGTTGCCAATCTAAAGGCTTGGGACGACCCCCCTAATAGCGAAACGATAGCACTCTCGCCAGCACTGTGTTCAACACTAGGATTTACGGCAGCTGTTGGCGGTGTTGTGAAGATCGAGCCAGCGCCCCAGCAGTGGCCGTTGGACGCGGTGCAAAAGTTGATCATCCAACCATTTGCCGCCTCGAAGAAGTCGTCTGGAGGTTTGAAGTTTGGCGGCGAGTCCAAAGCCGGGAAGGAGGAGGCTTCAAAACAATTCAAGCAAATATACGGCACTCGCAAGGATTCTTCCCCTCTTCTCAGCGGGCCCCTGACAGATGGCTCGGTGATTGGGCTCTTTGAAGGTTTGGAGGCTCCTCAGGGTTGGGAAGGAGGTATCATCAAATTTGATCCGCCGGCTATAAACAGTGACCCCCTGAGGTCATCAACTAGATGGGTATTGGGACTGAGCGAGAAGATTCCCGTCGATATTCGAGATCCAGTTCTACGGCCACCATTCTTGAACGACGACGGTATTGCTGAGCTTCAACCATACTATGATGGTCAGCTTGTTGGCATCGATAAGTTGCTGCAAGATCTGCGAAGCCATCTTTCGCACCTTTCTTCCACCCTCCTTACTGGTGCACTGGGCTCTGGCAAGACTGCTGTTGCACGGTCTTTAGCTCATGAGCTCGGGAAAGACCTACTCTTCCATACTACTTACTTCCCATGCCGGAAATTAGTCAACGACGAAACACGAATCGCAACCATAAAGGATACCTTGAATCAAGTATTTATGACAGCAAGTTGGGGAGCCAGGTTGGGTGGAAAGGCGCTTGTGGTTTTGGATGATCTGGATAAATTGTGTCCTGTGGAAACGGAATTGCAAGTCGGCAATGACAACGGAAGAAGTCGCCAAATCAGTGAAATTGTCGGGTCCATCGTCCGCCAATACTGCAAGGTGGAAACAGGTGTTGTTTTGCTCGCAACTGCAGAAGGCAAAGACTTTCTGAATAATGTCATTATCGGAGGACATGTAGTCCGTGAGATTGTGGATCTGAAGGCACCAAACAAAGAGGCAAGACGGAAGGTTATGGAGAGCATTGTCAGACAAGACGCTGTTGTTCCTGAAGATTTTCCACGGGCACCTCAGAATGGCAGTCGTCCTACCACAGCTGACGGAAGCGCTGCAGGAGAGGACAGCGCATGGATGGATGCCGGCAGTCAAGGCAGCCAAGAGAACCGCAAATCTGCCACTGGCGGGTTCGTCCTGGACCCAGAATTGGATTTCCTCGATATTGCTGGCCTTACGGATGGTTATATGCCGGGCGACATCAGCCTCCTGGTGGCAAGGGCGCGGAACGAAGCTATCATCAGGTCGGTGAACGGTACCTCGGTCGAAAGTAGCGGTGCAGTACACTTCAGCCGCATAGACTTCGACAACGCCCTCAAGGGCTTCACTCCAGCATCTCTGAGGAATGTTTCCTTGCAGCACTCGACAACCACGTTTAGCTCTATCGGTGGCCTGCAGGAAACTCGCAAGGTTCTTTTGGAGACTCTGCAGTATCCAACCAAGTACGCACCCATTTTTGAGCAATGTCCGCTCCGACTGCGTTCTGGCCTGTTACTATATGGTTATCCCGGTTGCGGCAAGACGTTGCTAGCAAGTGCTGTTGCTGGAGAATGCGGGCTCAACTTTATCAGCGTTAAGGGGCCTGAAATCCTCAACAAGTACATTGGTGCATCGGAAAAGAGTGTACGCGACCTCTTCGAGCGCGCGTCGGCTGCAAAGCCTTGCGTTCTGTTCTTTGATGAATTTGATTCTATCGCTCCTAAGCGTGGGCATGACTCTACCGGTGTTACGGACAGAGTTGTGAACCAGCTGCTCACGCAGATGGATGGCGCGGAAGGTCTTTCAGGAGTATACGTGCTCGCGGCGACTTCTCGCCCGGACCTGATCGATCCTGCTCTGCTTCGTCCTGGACGGTTAGACAAGTCTCTGCTTTGCGACATGCCAACGTTGGAAGATCGTATCGACATTCTGAAATCGCTTTCTAGCAAGGTTAAGCTCGGCGAGGAGCTGACTGAGTCCGATGGCGCATGGACCGAAATTGCTCAGAAGACCGAGGGGTTTTCTGGAGCGGACCTTCAAGCTCTTGTGTCCAATTCACAATTGGAGGCGATCCACGACGTCTTGGGCGATGCCAATCATGCCTCCACGACAAATGGCAAGGTCAACGGCAAATCCTCTCCGTCTCAAGGCTCCGTTCCCAGCTTTTTGCAGTTCCGCTACGGCCAACACTCTACGCCGGCCAGCAAACCAATCAGCCGACAGGCAGAGCTAGTCGAGAATGCGGCCATCCTCACCAAACTGGAGAGTATCAGGCTTGCTCGAAAGAGGGTGAAGCATTCTCAGCGCCCTGATGGGGAAGTCAAGATGGACAACGACAAAGAGGTCGTTGTGAAAATAGAACATTTAATGAAGGCACTCGACAATACGAGGTCTAGTATTAGCGCACAGGAACGAGCGAGACTGCGCAGGATTTATCACGAGTTTGTCGTAGGCCGAAGTGGTGAGATGAAAGATGGCCAAGGCAGCATGGAAATTGGGGGGCGAAGCAGCCTCATGTGAGGCATCATCATGTCACCTTACGAAAAAGTTTAACTGTCTCCAAGGGGACACTGTCTGAAAGATGGGTCTAGTCATGCCGCATGCGCGTCTGTTATGTACTTGCCCCGATCTTGCTGAATGACTCTGATGCTCGCTCGTGTCCTCACTTCAATTCTTTTCGGCTCATGACGCCTTGCCCGTCAGAATCTTCTTGTGGAAATCCCTCCAGTTCGCCTCGCACTGCCCCTTCACAACGCTCGCTAAAAATCGTGAACACTTGATTTCAACGACCTCCACCAGCTCCAGCCCACCACTACTGGCGTCCTGGACGCGCCAGCGGGTCTCCAGCACAACGTTGAGCGGACAGCTCGTACGGACGAAGCTGCCGTCCTGAGTGAAGGTAAAGTCGTAGTCGCTAACGGCGTCGCTGTCCCAGATGCCCTTTGGTAGAAGAGTCGGCACGCTATCAGTGACGGTATAGCACTGCGTGGACGCGACTGGCTCGACGTCCTTGGGTACCGTAGGCGGAATTTCGGGCGTGCGCTTGGTGTAGTCCTTCATGTTGGGGTCACACTTGATGTGGTGCTCGGCGTCGTGGATGAGGGCAATGGCGTCCTCGCGCGACATACCTGCAGGCAGCGGGGTGACGTGGGTCAGGGTTACTGTAGTATTCAACATTTTGGCGAGGTCAGTTGTCTAGAGACCTGAGAAATGAGTAGCAGTTGGTGCAGTCTGCAAAGTATCGTCTTGAATGAAATGGGTGAGTGTTGAAAGACTCACAAGCAATGTTGATGCTTTATCTAAAAGTAATTATGAAAAAGAAGCCCGCGCTATGCCGAATAAAGCGAAACAAAGAAACTCAAATCAAAGACATAGGTGACTCGGCTTGCCCTCACGCTTAATGGTATGGAGGAGTTCATGTGATACACTTGACGTGTCAGACGGGGGGAGTCCTTGCTCATGGTTTTCCAGAGATCCGAATACGGCGTACGCGGTGGATGATGGTGAACTTCCGCGTAGGTCCTCCCGAGTTTGGAGACAATAATCCCCACATTCCGTAGGGAATGAGATCATAGGAAGGACAAAGGAAAGAAAAAAGTGTCAGCTAGGCTGCGCAGACCATGCATCGCGCGAGGGGACTCTCCAATAGCTTAGTGCCTCGCTTTGGAAACTCTAATCCAACTCCTCGCGAATCATGCATTCAAGGCATTAATTGACGGCAGTCGGTACGACAGGGGCCGGCGCTGGTAAGATAGCAGCGGAGAAGGATTGATCATGTGGCTGTCGACTATGGAATCGACGGAGCCGCGCGGTTCGATCGGGGCTGAGTGGTTGTCCCTGCATGCCGGACCCGGATGCGGATTCGGATACGGAGAGTCGGCGGGTTTTGTTTCCTTTGGAGAATTTTCTCTGCGGAACAGAACCACTGCCGTACGAAGTTTCGGATTCGGCCTATTGGTATGGTTTGACGACACCACTTACCCGTACCATCAAAGGCACTACGACTGGTAACTTGCAGCCAATTTGCATTGATACTGGTCGGTGTAACTGAATCCAATATCCGTCATAGCTTTAGCTTCGGCGTATAACTTTTCATGGGTGGAACTGCTGACTGATCAGCAACCATTGTCTCAGTGTGAAAGATTTGGATCGAGGAAGGAGAATCATTTCTGAGAGCCAACCGACGGTTTTTATATGCGGAGGTTTGATCCGAGACTAAGCAAGTAGAGTGCTAATGAACACAAGTAGAACTAACCCAGATGGCCAGGTCTTCAGACCCAAGAAGCGAGGATCCTGCTGGTAAAACCCAATTTATGCCCGTTCCTCGCCATTGCCATTCCCTAAAGCTCGAAAATGTAGTCATCGTCCACAAACCCGAGGTCGCAGCTATCCCTTGCCATTGCCGATCTCCGAAGACAGAGAAGTTCTCATGGGAAACCCTAGGATCGTATCATTGCCTCACGATATGCGCAATCCTAGCTGAATCAATACGCGAAAGAAAAGTAGCTGACGCAGCCTGAAAATTAGACTCGACGCAACTGGTCCATGTCGACCTTGACAATCTTCTCAGTGGTGAACAGCACAACCGCGCTTCCGATGCCAGCACTCAGTCCATCGATACTATTTGCTTTGTACTTTGGTCCATAGCTTTCGCTGTCATCGCCCTCATAGTGACCTGCGGCAGCAACCTGCGCATCTCGTTGTAGATAGTTCCTAGGGTTCGCGTTGTTGACAACGCCGGAGACCACGTAAGAGTGATTGCCCATCAGATTCTGCTCGTGAATCCATTCCTGATTATGAGGAACGACCACCTTCTGGTGAATCACTTGGGTTTCTACAACGTCGTGAAACTTCTGAGCCACGATCCAGGCCTCAAGATCGTAGAGCATGTAATGGTGTGCCTGCTGCTTGATCATCGCGTACATGGCGTAGTCAAAGCTATTGCGAGAATCCCAGAAGAGCGGATAAAGACCCGTTCGCAAGTATCGAAGAATATGGACGAAAAGATCGCCGTCGTTGTCAATGTGAAAAACCCCATCGTGATACCATTTGCGAAAATCAATAGAGAACAGGTGTCGGAACCAGGGGCTCTTCTCAAGCACTTCAAAGCTAGTGACGAAGTGACGACCGCCAACCTCAATCTTGACTTGGGTTTTGTAGCGAGGTGTCAGAGCAAATTCGGGCGGGGTATGATTGTGTTCTGGAAAGTCTTGGTCGACAAATGTGTTACTGGCAGGATTTGGCAAAGTGTTTGAGCCTCCCGGTGTGATTGTGGACTCATCGAGAGGGGTCGAGGTACCCGCGTCGAGGCTCATGTCCGCCTCGGTGTTCATGGGGAAGCTGGCACCCGTATGGAGATTGGCTTTGGAATGGGAAGCAGAAACCTTGTAGTACTGACTGTCATCCGTGGAGGTGGTGATCTCAGCGTAACCTGCAGTGTGGGGGACCCCACACCGTTCGTTGGAGAATATCTCGGGGTACTGGCGAGACCAGAGAGGGTTGGTGTAGTAATGGGGCTCCTTCTTAGGCTTGAATAGCGTAGGCTTGCCATCCTTGAGCCATATCTTGGGCTCGGATCCTTTTCCCCAGATGATGGGAGATAAATCCGACTCGGGTGCTCCTTCAATATCATCAGCGTCCAGTTTAATGGTTTGGTTGGCATCATTTGAGCCTTCGCTGTTGGCTTCAGCCTTGGCGGCTTTGCTACACGGGGCAACAACGAAGCGAACTTTCTTGTCAGCCGAAATTCTGTTAGATGTGGCAACTTTGAGCACGCCGTGCAAGGGAGTGGAAGTGACGTGAGAGGTCGAAGATAGGGAGTGATTTCCTTCAGCATACGCTTTATCAGCTTGTGAGGCATTGGAAATGAGATCAGGTTCGACACGATAGGTCGAAGACAGAAGAGGACCTTTGTCAGCAAACAAGACGCTGTGCGAGGCCTCTGGAATGCTGCAAATGGCCTCAGATGGGATGTAGGTGGTCGACGGCAGCAGATGAGTATTCTCTTCTATGTCTTTGTCAGAACAAGAGACCTTGATGTTGTTGCTGTTGAGCAAACCAAACGTACTGTAAGTGGATGATGGCAGGAGTTGAACTTCCTCGAGTGCCTTTCGGTTGGTCATGGACGGCTGGTTGAAGAAACCTGCCTGTACATGGTCTTTTACGCCGGCATGGTTCTTGCTGTAAGTGCAGTCGCGCTTCTCATTAGCCGACGAGGTGTAAGACACAGCCGGAAGAAGAATGCCATCTGCAGCATTTGTGTCCACAATTTTGGGCGATCTCGATGCTCTCTTGTGACGATGAATGGGCGAGTTCGTAGCCCGACTCGGGGTCAAAAGACTCGGAACGGCCTTCTGGGTGACATCGATACCAGCAGGGCTCATATCTCGAGCCACCTCATTGATGTAGTCGTCCATGTGAGTGTTGTCAGGCTTCTTGCTCTGGCAGTCTTGCTCAGTCGAATAGGCGAAGTCACTCTTGATAGGTTCTACCTCCTTCTCCGAGGCTGCCGAGTAGCGAGCGATGTCTCCAGAATCCTCAGACCCGCGACCAAATAGGGCAGAGAGACGGCCTCTGCGACTGTTATTGTCACCAGAGGAACTGTGGGAAGCGGTCTGCTTGCCGCAAAGTTTCTTTCTCGACATCGCAAGTGTAAATACGTACTGGGGGGTGTCGGAAGCGAATATCTCAGTCTTGGTGGGATGGGGGAAGATCTGTTGAGTGTTAGAATAATGTACAATGAAGGAAAAATAAGAGAATAATAGAGAAGGAAAAGAAAAGGTTCCAACCGGCCTCGACAGCTGCTTTTGAGAAGGACGAGCCTGGCAACTTTGGCTGATGTGCTGGAGTTACTGCAGAATGAGGGTGAGTACCGTCAGCGGATGAAACCTGACATCGCCACGGCGATACCAGTACCTTTGCATCCACTACCATCTAGCTAAACTGTTGGCCTTCCATGAAGGGTCTGCAAGTGACTGTCCTAAAATATCAAACAAAGGGAAGTTAGAAACAAGAGCCCTGGACAAGTAAAGGAGTGCACACGGGCACACATCAATGTGCTGTTTGTTATTGAATAATACCAGTATCTGTGACTTATCAAATATGGTTTGAGGTGAGAGCACCTGCCTGTCTGAGAAAAGAAGACCTTTTCGGCGCCAGGGAGAAATATCAGGTGTGAGAGTGAAATGATAATGTTGCGTTGCGATCAGCACAAGGCAACGTTCAAAAAATGGTGTAATAAGTAGATACTGTGACGGGTTGAGCAAACGGATGAAGAGTGAAGTGGAGAGAATATTCTGCCCGATAACCTATCTTTTCAAAGCAAAAGCGACTTTCGCGTCAAAAGCACGACGGGTACGGAGAGCACTAGAGTCATTCCTGCCTTCAATACTTATGTAGTTATTCACTCTAACCTCCTTTACTCATACCGCCTCTGGTAAAAGAGAACGATCTGTAATGGGAGAAGAACCCAGCCTCCGGTCCTTCGCTCCTTCCCAAAAATATCTTACTCTTTACATCTTTCCGCCAGAACTGTTGACACGGGCTATCTACGGCGTGTGGGCGTGCTTAGCGAAAGCCCGAAAAGGCTGGTTGACATACAGTCTTGCCTTTATTTTTCAGCAAAGTCTACAGATACTCCATCTCACCATTCCCCTTTACCTAACAGTCGTGCTGTAACCTCTATTCTCTACAACTCCTTGAGTAACTGCGTATGAGTCTATGGACTTGGAACCATACCGAACCTGTCATCTGTATCTTTTCACAGACAAGGCTCTCAGAGATATGAAGTATGTCAGGCCAAAAAATGCCATTGGGCTGTGTCGGATGGGCTAGTTTGCGTGACTTGTATTGACAAGCAGGGCGACTTAAAAAGGGTTGTGACGCTACCATGACGCAGAAACTGAAGGTATAGTGCTTGTTCTACAGAGGTTTGAAGAGGTAGCCGTAGCTGGCAACCGTGTGAGCTGAACTTTGAAATTTTCGCAAGAATAACTCTGCCTCCGATTGCGATGTCTCTAGGAGGTACGAAACAAAGTATACACCAAACCTGTCACCATCCATCAGGTTACTCGGGAATAAATTATCGCAAAAATCACCAAGGCGAACATTGATTTCAGTGACATGTTCTTCGATAAGGAGCTCGTTGCCATATCCGAGCTGGCGAATTGAGCACCATACCACGATGTGCATCAGGAACCCCACTGGGCATTGGTGTGTGTCCCCAGTGTTTCCTTCCAGAAGGGGAGTGCCGATAGCGCTTGGGCGTGCACGTAAGCCGCATAGTCTGGGTGTAGATAGAGGGGTCCTTCAAAAAAATATTTCCCATTTATATCGCGATCGCATCTTTTCGCAATTGCCGGCCATATCACAAAATCCCCCACAATGGCGCCCTCTTCAACACCTAATCAAGCCGAGCTGGACCGGCGGAGGGTAAGTGAAAGAAGCCGTAGTGGATGCGATTGAGCACCGAGTACTGACGAGATTGCGTCCCAGATAGTCGGCATCAACAAGGAAACCGTCACTGACGTGAACTCGACCGACTACCCGGGCACCTACGCCGGCGAGGACCACGCTTGGGATCTCGACCGCTTCGCCTCTAACTTCCGCGTTCAGTTCCACTACAACGCGCAACATGAGGCTTCCTTCTCCCTCATTGGTGTCGACGCCTCCATCGCCAACGCCTTCCGCCGCATCCTCATCGCCGAGATCCCGACCATCGCCATCGAGAACGTCTATATCGAGAACAACACCTCTGTCATACAGGACGAAGTCCTGGCCCACCGTCTCGGACTCATCCCCTTTACCGGCAACCCTGAGGGCATCCATAAGTTTCTCAAGTGGTACCGCAAGCCCGAGCAGGGCGGCAAGGGCTCCTTCGATTACAACACCGTTCAGCTGCGCCTGCGCGTGGAGTGCACCCGCAACCCGGACGCCGCGCCTGGAGAGACCGACCCTAACAAGGCCTTCCTCAACTCGAGCGTCTACGCAAAGGATATTGAGTTCATACCTACGGGCCGCCAGCTCGAGTTCTTCTCTGGCGAGAATGCCATCCGCCCCGTCAACCCGGATATCCTCGTCGCTAAGCTGCGGCCCGGCCAGTGCATCGAGCTCGACATGCACATGCACAAGGGCATCGGTGCCGACCACGCAAAGTTTTCGCCTGTCGCCACCGCCTCATATCGTCTCATGCCCACCATCAACATTACGCGACCGATTCTGGGCCAGGACGCCGAGAAGTTTGCCAAGTGCTTCCCCAAGGGCGTCATTGGCATCGAGAAGGTCACAAAGAAGGACGCTACTGTCGCTGGTAGTGGATACGAGGGACACGAAGGTGAAAAGAAGGCTGTGGTCAAGGACGCGATGAAGGATACGGTTAGCCGCGAGTGCTTGCGCCACCCCGAGTTCGAGGGCAAGGTCAAGCTAGGCCGGGTACGGGACCACTTCATTTTCTCCATCGAAAGCACAGGCCAGTGGGACAGCGATGAATTGTTTTTAGAGTCAGTTAAGCAGTTTAAGACGAGGTGTATCCGTCTTGAGCAGCAGGTCATCAACATGGTTAGATGAAGCTTCACTGCACATGTACCATATCTATAGATATCCCGTCATTTCTGGTTTGTAAGGGTTGGCTGGCAATGGCAAGAAAAAAAGAAGTTAATTACGGCATTGGTTTTTTATACTTCTAGCTTGCCTCTAACTGCGCGACCGTGCCTTCTCTCGCTCTACTTTTTGTACGTCTACGACATAACTTGCTGTCGTTATCATCTACCATTAGTCATGAAGCTCGAGTTCGTCTTATGCAGTCGTCTTGAACCGCAGGTAGAAGTTGAACTGGAGAGGAAACGCGGGATCGGTGACGAGAACATTCTGCCCGTCCTCCAATTCGAGTTCCTCGATTGTTTTCTCAAGGTTGGGCCGTGTCTGTTCTTCCAAGCTGGGCGGGGATTGCATGTACAGAGTTTTGTTGTCGGCTCTAATGGATGGCCTCTTCAGCTGGGCTTCTGGTCGGACGGCGAATGAGTCCAGGAGATCCTGTAATGTAGTCTTGGGATCGACCTCCAGAGGCCGTGACTGTTGTCCACATACAGGGCAGTCGTCCTTCTTTTCGTGCTTAAAGGTGTAGGTGTAGATGCCATCATCACCAGAGTACATCATGTAGTTTTCCTCCATCCCAAGCGTCGGTGCAGCCGAGCTAGCAAGCTTGAAAGCTTCGTTGCAGCACGCTGCTGCAATGATGGCGTTTGTGGACGCGATGGCGGGTATAATGTTCTTGATGACCCCCTGTGTGAGAGCGTATGTCACGCCAGTGATGTTAAACTCTTGAGCACGGGCAAGGGCCTTTTGATAGAGCCAAGACACGTGAGTAGAGTCGTCCTTGTCCAGTTGAGGGAACGGCTTCTCCTTTTCCCAGGCGATAACATGTGCCCACTCTATGCAGTGTTCGGGTTGGCGGGGGATGGAGGCGATAGTGCAGAGGGGAACAGCAGCTCGTGGTGCATGCATGTCCAGTTGGCACTCGATGCAAGAAGTGATTGAGGGCACAATAACTCGAGCCTGTCCCTTGAAGCCCTCTGTGCCTCCGTCGATCATGGGAATCAAAGAGTCGGGGTCCTCACCCTCCTCAGCGATTTGAACAAGAGTCGCATTGATCCACCTACGTGCTTCAATGCTGTCCAAGCCGCAAATCACAAACTGGAACTGCTTGTAGAACTCGTGGTCAAAATCCTGAATGGCGCAGTTGTGGGCTGTAATCTTAACGCCTTTTACACGGCTCATAACGAACTGAGCTGCCACCTCGGCCTTGGACTTGCCCACGTCGGACTTTCTAAAGAGGAATTGCCGGTTGAGATTCGAGATATCAATGGTGTCTAATTCAACTATTAGCTCTGGCTACCACACTGGAAGTAGGCAAATGCTTACCCATATCGATAACATGTATGTCCTTGAACTTAGACATAGCTAGGTTCTTCAGAATCTCGCATCCTAAGCCACCGGCACCGCTTGGTAAATGTCAGTCGTACTATTCCCTACTCAAGGAAAGAATCACGTACATAACCCTGTCAAAGCATCGTCAGCAAAGAGGTATAAAGAATCAGGCTGTTCTTCAACTCACAAGACCTTAATCTTGTCAAACTGTTCAAAAGCTTCCTCTGTTCCGGCGACATCAGGATCGCTGAAAGGGCCTGGTTTCTTGCGAATGTTGTCGAGGTAGGTCCTGGTTCACGCTAGGATCAGCACATAGATACAACAAAGCCATTTGGGGTGTTGAAGAGGGGGGACTTACCATCGCTTTCCTTCGTTCACAACTGCGGTTAGTCCAGTGGCTGTCGGAGCAGCAGCCTTGGTAGTCATATTTGGGAGCATTGAGCTGGCTAGGCTTCAACAAGGTGGATGAGAAGGGACAATTAATTGACCGTATAGGGTGTGTTCTTGATAAAGCCGAGCTTCGGTAGGTGGAGGGGCCGATATGATGAAATGCCCCCCCTAAGATGCCTGGAAGCCGCGTCTGTGCACGGTAGATGCCATCAAAGCCTTATCGATAAACAGTGGAGTACGCAACAGGGGTGTCTGCAAGATGGTAGGGTGAATGGAAACATGTCAGTCACAGTGTTGTCACTGTATTTTCAACCTCTGGTGCCTGGGGTTCTGGGAGGAAACAATCGGGTGCCTAATTATCCTGGTATCTGATGTTGGGTACGAAGGCAGAGCAAACTCCGAATAATCACCACGAGCATCACTCTCTACACGCTTTGTGCATGCTAGAGAAGACATTCTATTGGTTTCTCTTTAATAACATGCCCGTACCGCCGTTCATTCCTCAACCTCCTCAACAGTGTACTCAGCACGATGGATGGCTTCTTCACTCCAGTCAGCAAGACCTACTTAAAAGCAAGACCCGAGGAGCCTCTTTTGCAAGAATCGAAACTGAGCAACAAGCCCGCAAAAATCGCACAAGATTCTAACATCACCACCGTTGAAGATGCCCTGGAAAGACTGAAGAGCCAGCCAGATTATGACAGCCTCATAGCCATTCTCAGTTCTCTCGACCATGGCGCGATCGCCGCCACAGGCTTCAAAGTGGCAACGCCGAGCCCCGAGGCCGCACAAATTATCCAATGCTTGGTTATGGAAATTATTCCCAACTTTTGGCACCTGCTCAAGGAGGAGGAGGCTTCTGTAAACTTGAGTCCTCAGGATGCCGACAGCCCAGGGGACCTTGAGTTGCTACTGAGATGTGTCAGGAATGTCACGGGCCTCAACGCCGTCATCACACGCATGAAAGCCTTGATCCAAGAGTCCAAGGCCACCGCTCAAGACGTGAAACGGCCGGACCTGGCACTCAACCTAGGTATGTTACTTGAGGTTTGCTCGACGGTACTGGGCAAGGATGAGCACCTCGCTATGCTGTGGACTGCAAGCAGCTCAGGACTAGGCTCTATGGCTGAAAGGAGACCGATGGCGCATGAGTTCACAGCGCTTATTGCTGGCGGAAGACTCATTTCAGTTGCAGCTGAGGCCGACGCCATCGCCAATACAGATAGGGTCGCCAGGAACAACCTCTGGATTGCAAATGGACAGGAGTACAGCAAGTGGTTGGGCAGGAGCATCACATACTGGGCGAAAAGTGACATCTCATCTGATGATGCCAAGCTCTGCTCTGAAGTACTTACGAGGTCTCTTCGACTGGGATACTCTGGTAAGTTTCTGATCTCCCATGCCATTCGATTTCGAACAGAGCCGTTGACATTCTTTCAGACGGCCTAATGAACCAGCTCATCGGCGACATGCTGCTCGGCCCGGGAGAAAGCTTCAATTCCTTCTGCAAAGTTTTCGGCCAACTCTCCCAGCTCGAGCAGAAAAGAGTAATATTTGCCTCTCTGAAGTATTTTTCCGAAGTGTTTCTCAACAAGCTGGACGACGCGGAGGCGTTAGGACCCAATGTGACCATATCCGCCGTTGCGGGTGTCATCGAGAAGATGGTTTCTAACGATGAAAGTCGGAAAGCCCATCTGGTTTCCTGGTTAACCAGCTCAACCGGTGCTGGCCTCGGTGACGGTGTTGGGATCAGGCGCGCGGTCTTATCTGCACTCGCGCAAGACAAGGAATGTGCTGCCCTAGTCTTTGAGAAGAGCCTTCACCAATTCGGGGACCAACTCTACATCAAGCACTCTCCGATGATGCAACAGCAAGGTAAGGTTCTGTTTGTTTTCCTCAATGTCTGATCATGTACTAAAGAAAAACTCATAGCCCATGCCCAGGTCCTGCTTCTGAGCGCTAGTTACGTCAACAGGTTGTCACCCCTAAAGCTTAAGATATTGATGCGGTCCTCGGGCTACCTGAACACGATATCCAATAGAATCGGAGCCTCGCAAGAGAAGGCCAGATTCCTGGGTATGGCAGTAGGCGAGGCACTTTCTGGGCTCATAGATGATGGCGACAAGCAATTGGATTTCAAGATGGAAGAAATGGCAACTGAGGAAGCCAAGTTCTACAAAGGCCTTGTCAGGACTTTGGACAACATAGGACCCATCGAAACCTTGATTACCATGCCCAAGGCGGTAGAGAAACGGCAATTGACAATGAAGCTGAAACGCCCCGAGCCTGCGCCAGTGCCGAAGCAAACAGTCGGCCCTTCCAAGTTCATCATCCAGGAAGTCTCGGACTCCGAGAGCGAAGACGAAGACCTTGTTCCCTACGCCAAGCCCGTATATGATGCCGAAGATTCGGACGAGGATGCGACGCTCGTACGTCGCGACAAACCGAAAGCTCCCGTCTATATTCGTGACCTGATTACCTATCTCCGCGACACAGACAATTACGACAAACAGAAACTCGCTCTCATGGCCGCTCCGCCTCTGATCCGCCGCAAGGCCAACTTCGGCACTGAGGTTTCTTCGCATATTGACGAGCTCGCCACCCTTCTCGTCGGTCTGCAGGACAAATTCGAGATTGAGGGCTTTCACGAGCTTCGCCTCCAAGGCATGGTTGCTACCGTCATCGCTCAGCCACAGAAAATGGGCCAGTGGTTCGCAAAGACTTTCTTCGACGGCGATTACTCCATCTCCCAGCGTGCCTCGATCCTCATCGTTCTTGGCCTTAGCGCCCGTGAGCTTGCCGGATTCGACAAATCTGAGCACGCCGCCGCTGCTTCGTTTCCCTCCAACCGTCTCCCCGAGAAGGTTGAGGCGCTGTATCTCGACCCCTATACCGCATCAAACCAGTCCCCGTCCTCATCCAGCCTCAAGGCCATTCCATCCAACGCCCTGGACGCCATCGCCAACTCCTTGACTTCTTCCTTCCTAGCCCCCATAGCTGCCAATGCAGCAGACGCAACGACGGGACCCGATGTGCTTAAGCTCTCGACCTTCACATCTCGCCTGCCCTCCAAAACCTTCAAGAAACCTCGCGTTCGCGCCATCCCCAACACAACGGCTTCTATGCTTGCCGCGTCTTACTTTTTCCCCTTGACCGCTCGCTTCCAACACGCACTGCGCTCGCGCTCCGCCCGCTCAGGCATTTTCATCCAGCCGTATCTCCTCTCTCTTTATCTTAAGACACTGGCTATCCTTATCCACGCGGCAGGACCCGCGACGCTGGCACTCCCACATATGACGGCTGAGCTCTGGGATCTGCTCCTCGCCGTGCGCGCCCATGTCAACGGGGACGTTCCAGGTACACACGCGGTGCTTGTCGCCTTGGCTGCTATGCTTGAGGTCAACGAGGCGTCGGACATGCGGCGTTTATGTGAAACGCATCCACGCGAAGTCGTCGAGACGCAGGAATGGGTTAGTGGGGTGTTCAATGGCACAAGTGGCGAGGGCGGCGGGGAGGAGAACGATGTCAAGATGCTTTCTGCTGCGGTGCTTGTTAAGTTGCAGGAAGCGACAGAGAAGTACCGTGCCTTGCTATTAGGTGATATGATCGGGTTTCCATAGAATAGTCGGATAAACATAGTATCTATCGCCCAAAGGGATGGATGGCACTGCCGAATAACAGTATGTAACCGTTGCTTCGTACAAAGCAAACAGTGTCCTTATGCCTCGTCTGTCACCCGACTCTGAATAGCCATCAAGTTCTTCTCCAGTGAGCCATTATATCTCTAAACGCCGACATCCCATGCAAAGCAAATTGCCTAACCATATTGCCGTACTGCTTCGTGTATATAAACAAAAGCCGTACAATACGTCGGAATTCGTTCAGTTTGTCTCCCCCATAAGATCTTGTCTTCCACCCTTACGCACCGGTAGCGTCGAGAGATACTGGTTCGCATGGCTGAGATGCTCGCCAAGACTCATCGCCATCCGCCTCAGCTCTTCCTTTACTGCATCTGCGCTGGCGGAACCTTGCATGACCTCCACCGATGGCGGCGCAGGCGGTGGCGGCAACGGGAGAATGCCACTATCACGAGTGCCCGTTGGGCGAGGACCGCCCAGGGGGAGAGCCGGCTGGGCGGCCTGCTGTGGAGTCAGGTACTCAGGATCTGAATAATCGGCGCTATTGACGCTGTTGAACGACCGGTGGGTGTTCAACCTTAGGCCGCCCTGGCCGTTTGAAGGTCGGACGGTGGCACCAGGCTCAGCCATAGAGAGATCAACAAAGCTCACATCATCGTCTCTAGAAACCTTCGAAGCAAAGTCGGAATCATCTGAAACGTAGATCGAGGGTTCCCGGTTTGATGATGGCACATATATGGACGGTTCTCGATTTGACGCTGGGACATATATAGACGGCTCCCGGTTGGACATGGGGACGTACAAAGAAGCGTGACGTTCAAGATCGAATGGGTTTGCCATCCCAACATCTGAGCCGCTTACAGACGCGACGTCTGAGTTCGCCGTGGATGGGCGGGTTAGCTCCGGCATCGGGTCAGCCAGGCCCATATCAAGGTCGATCAGGCTGCCGGTTGATACGCGGTTGTTCTGGTAGGTGTTTTGTGGAACCATGAGCTCGTCGAGGTCGATCAAGCTGCCGCTAGATTCTCTGTTGTTCAGCTGCGAATTCGGTCGGGGGACCATCAGGTCACCGCCGTAATTAGGGGCGGGGGCTGGGTCAGTCTGGTGGTGGAACATCTGAGGGCGAGGTGCAGAATTCGGTGCTGAGCGGTCCTCCTGGAGAGCAGGGAATACGAAGGGACGATCATCGCTAAAAGAATGGTCTTCGTTGAACGGACGATCCTCGTTGAAGGAAAATCTAGACATTTCTGGGTTCGCTGAAGCTGGCGGAGCCATGGAAGGAAACTTCCAGTCCTGCGTCTTCCTGTTCGGGTTCAGATCCGCCGGGTCGCTCAGAGGTGGTTTGTTGAAATCCGGCTCATCTCCCATATGATAATCGACAGACACGCGCGGACCACCAGCTCTAATAGTGTTCATGTCGACAAAGTTGGAGAGGTCGCTGCCAGACAATGACGCATCGAGGTCAATCAGCGATTCTCTCACTGCCGTGGACTGAAGAGAGTCGTCTCGTAAGGGGAGATCTGAAGCTGGTGGGGGGATCGGCCTGCCATAATAGGCCCGGGAGTTATCCTCATAGTTGGATATCGTATTTGGATCGAACACCTTTTCCAAAGGCGCCTTCATGGCGGCGAGCTGCTGTGGTGGCGGTCTTCTTCGAGCTTTGGGCTTGGCTCGCGACATCTCGTCTAGAAGCACTGGGTCGAATTCCACGTTTGAGCCATACACATCGTAGACTGCCTGAGCATCTGTATTTTGAAACACTTGTTGATCAAATGCCATCGTTGTGCTGAAATTCCACTCGTCATTCGCCATAGCTGTAGACGAAAAGTCGGAGTCGTCCATGCCAGACATGCCCTGGGCTCCACCTGGAGCGAAAAGGGATTTACGACTACCGCCTTGGGACTCCCAAAGCTTGAAGCCTCTAACCAACAAGGCTAGTGACGAGGCCGGATACTGTTGGGCCGTGTTGGCGATATAAGGATGTTTCTGAACCTCTTCGATAGTTGGCCGTTTCGCCGGGTCTTCCTCCAAGCAGTACGCAACCAGGCTCTTTAACCTGTCGGAGTACTGGTCGCCCTCCAGCCGTGGCGTGTGCGCTTTGATATAGTTTCCAAGCTGGTAAACGTCGATTCCGGCCATAACGTTTGGCGGAAGACCAGAGGCGATTTCAAATACCATAGAGCCAAACGCCCAAATGTCAACCTCTGTACCATACGAGGTCGACTGGTCGAAGAGCTCTGGTGCCATCCAGTGAGGTGTTCCAATGAACGTTGAGCGTTTGTCAAACTTGGTCTCAATAACACCAGCGACTCCGAAATCGCAAAGCTGCACCCCGCCAGACTCGGTAACCAGAACGTTGGCGCACTTGATGTCGCGATGAATAATCCCCTGACGATGAACCCAGGACACGGCTTCAGCGACCTCCCTAAGAATAGGGATAATCCATTTCTCTTGCAAGCCACCAGGCGCCGTGGGCTTCATGAGCGTCGCTACGCTACCGCCAGCGCAGTACTCGGTGATCATCCACATGGATTGGCCAACAGGCAACGCGTCGATGACATGGTTGATGTTTTTTGCACCGCCGTCACTGAGAAGCTTCAGGGCGTTCACTTCGGCTAAGAACTCCTTGAACGTGTCGGCAAGTTTGGGGTTGACGGTGTCACTTTCTTCGATGTCGATGATCTTTACTGCAACAACCATGCTGGTATTGATGTCGGTTGCTTTGTAGACGCGCCCAAAACTCCCCTTACCAATGAGTTCATTGAGGAGATAGGGCGGCTTATCCTGCCCAGCTTTTGCCACCACATCGTCCACCGCTGCCTGCATTTTTTTTGCATCTTCGAGGGCCATCTGCTTCGTCACCGAGAAGTCAGGGCCTCGGACCTGAAGCGACATCTTGGGCGGATTATGACCGATGAGAACGGTCCTGAAATCTGTGCACCTATTTCCCTTTTCGAATGCGCGTATAGAGACAATCGCAATCAGTGTGAAAATCTCGGATCAAGACCAGTCGATTCTCGTGGTTCATCGATGTGTATGCTGAGTACCAGGCAAGGTATTCTGAGAAGTAGGGAGTATTCATCGAGGTTGGGTGGTACGGATGCTGCAGTCTGATACGCCCAAGTTCAGGTCAAACACAAGGGGTAGGTACCACGGCGCCAAAGAGGACTCTAGCCAATCAGCAGCCGCACCATAAGAGCGAGTACATGCGTCTATGCGCATGAGTCATCAAAACGTAATATCACACTAACGATCTCATGGGTATCATGTCCTTCTCACTCATGTTTGGGCTCACGAGTACTCGGGTGACAAAAAACAAAATACCTTGCCCCTACTACCATCACCCAACACGATAGGCTTCCCAGCTTTAAGTACACTAGACAAAGCGTATTTTTAAGGCACTTATGAAATTCTTAAAGCCAAAGGCACTGAAAACAAGAAAAAGGACCTCTTTACCTACCTACTAGTATACCTAACCATAGGACCCTTGCTAATCGTATTTGTAGCGCTTTGGTGGCGGTGGGAACAGGTATTCCGTTTTTTGTTACCCGAGTGACGAGGTATCGGTTTTCTATACCACTTCATGGTTTCTCACCATATGAGTAAGATTGGCTCGTTCAAAGATTTCTTATGGCTACAGCTACTTTCAGATGAAAAGGGTAGATCTCAGTTATTATCTTACAACCAACCAGAGAACCAGCCAGACTTCTTGCCTTCTGCCTCGTTGGTCCTTGTCTTGTAGGCCCTAGGGCTTTCAAAGGTGCTCGCTTCACCACTCCATATACCCAGCTTTTTAGCCTTGGCTCTAGCCTCTGCTGCTTTGTACGCATCTTCGGCACCTCCCCACTCGACCCCCGACTTCGCCTCATAGGTCGTTGCCAAGCCAAGCTTTAGCATTTCTAGGCCGACATCTTTCTTGAAGAGAAATTGTCTTACATATACTGTCGCAACGACACGGTCATACTGATCACGCCTATGAATGCGAGCCCAAATGCGTTTGTTGAGGATGTAACTCCTTAGCCATTGTAATGCTTCCGTGGCTCCTGGTTGGCCCGGCCGACCAAAATGGGCACCCTCGGGAGCGTCGATTCCAGCCAACCGTACAGGTATCTATGTTGATCTTTAGCGTTAGGCCTCGGAGCCGGATTTTTGAAACGTACAGTTTTCCCTTTCAGTGTCGCTTTGTTGGTGGGAACCTTCCTCAGCCAATCCCAACCTGCCAGCCTTCCTCCCGGCGTATGAAACATGTGGAAGTTATCACCATCCCCCACACTAGTGACTCGGCCTAGCAGCGTTCGTTTCCTGAAAAGGTCGGGCTGGATGTGGCCTGCGGTAGGAAACCTCCGCAAACGAGACTGGTAGAAGACGAAGGCCGCTAGTGATGCGACCGACGTTAGGAAAACGGGAGCCCACTCCTTTGCGGCGTGTAATGGAGGATCAGGCTTTGGGAGGAGATCGTTCCATGATGTGGGCTTGGGACGAGCGCCATCTTCCTTCTGGTTAGGCGTGGGCGAGCTTGCCGAGATGGAAGAACTGAACGGCCATGGCATTTTCGAGTACTCCTCAGGGAGTCCTACGCCTGCCTAGGTGCGTTCAATCACAAGGGTGTGTGATGCTGTCTGTAGGTAGCTTCCAATCAGCTCATCGGGAACATTAGACAAGGCCATTGGGTGCTGCAGTTATGAACCTGCGTTTGGCTCAATCGAGAGCAAGGCTCCGATGAGTTTTGAATCATTAAGAATTCAATGAGATCAGCTCTGCTTACCTAGTACACTGCCTCGTTGTTACAGCTGCGGCGCGAGGCGCGTTTGCGAGAGCTCACTCATTTGAGGTGTCATCCATGCAGCATGGACCGTGTCTAATACAGTGTGTACTGTGCATAGTCCAAGGGCTGCGGCAAAACTGCGCTCCGTCAGGCCAATCAGCAAAGGCCCATTTTGAATCGATGCGTTCGAGCTTTCGGGACATGACGGCCACACTACACACTTTCGTAGGCGAATCCCCTCCTTGTATCCTAGTCGGCCATCAGCCATTGGCATAATAAAGGAGGCTCAATCGGAGACAGCACATCTCCTTGAGCTGTTTTGAAGCCGTCTCTCCACTCTACGATCGCGATGTCAGGCCTCTACCGCCTCGCGGGCCACAGCGCCAAGAGGTTATGCCTACGCCCGGTAGCGGCTACCTCCCTCGCCGCCCGCCCCTTCTCGACGACCTGCCTGCGCCGATACGCCGATGCTTCCTCCGAATACCAGGGCACGAGACTCACCCCGACCTCTGCCGATTTCTCTCGTGCCGAGGACCATTACAGCCTGACGCCGCCGAAGGACCAGGATGTCTTATCCAAGCCTGAGGAGTCTGTGGAGGACCGAAAGATTCGTCACTATACCGTCAACTTCGGTCCCCAACACCCTGCTGCTCACGGCGTGTTGCGTCTGATTCTCGAGCTCAATGGTGAGGAGATCATCAGAGCTGACCCTCACGTTGGTCTGCTTCACCGCGGTACTGAGAAGCTTTGCGAGTACAAGACCTACCTTCAGGCCTTGCCCTACTTCGACCGTCTCGACTACGTCTCCATGATGACCAACGAGCAATGTTTTGCCCTGGCTGTCGAGAAGCTTCTCAATATCGAGATCCCCGATCGCGCGAAGTGGATCCGTACCCTCTTTGGCGAAATCACCCGTATCCTGAACCACCTTATGTCCGTTTTGTCGCACGCCATGGACGTTGGTGCCCTGACGCCTTTCTTGTGGGGATTCGAGGAGCGTGAGAAGCTCATGGTAAGTTGGAACAACTGAGAAAAGAGGTGATGTGAAAGGCTGGCTAAACTGCGTGTCTGTCAGGAATTCTACGAGCGTGTCTCTGGTGCCCGTCTCCACGCCGCTTACGTCCGCCCCGGTGGCGTCCACCAGGATATCCCCGTTGGTCTGCTTGACGACATCTACCAGTGGGCTACTCAGTTCGGTGACCGTATCGATGAGACCGAGGAGATGCTCACAGACAACCGTATCTGGATTCAGCGTCTTCAAGGTATTGGTGTGGTTTCTGCCGCCGAGGCTCTGAACTTGTCCTTCACCGGTGTCATGCTTCGAGGTTCTGGTGTCCCCTGGGATATCCGTAAGAGCCAGCCTTACGACGCCTATGATCAGGTGGAGTTTGACGTCCCTGTTGGTGTCCGCGGTGACTGCTACGACCGATACCTGTGCCGCATGGAGGAGTTCAGACAGTCCCTGCGTATCATCCACCAGTGCCTTAACAAGATGCCCGCTGGCCCCGTCCGCGTTGAGGACTACAAGATCTCCCCCCCTCCCCGTGCCGCCATGAAGGAGAACATGGAGGCTCTTATCCACCACTTCCTCCTCTACACCAAGGGTTACGCTGTCCCCCCTGGTGAGACCTACTCTGCCATCGAGGCCCCCAAGGGTGAGATGGGTGTTTTCGTTGTCAGTGATGGCAGCGAGAGACCCTACCGTGTTCACATCAGAGCGCCTGGTTTCGCTCACCTGGGTGGTTTCGACCACGTGTCGAAGGGGCACATGCTTGCTGACGCTGTGGCGGTCATTGGCACGATGGATCTGGTGTTCGGTAAGTTTTCTCCCAGCTACTACAGAACAACCAACGGCGAGGCTAACAATAGCGTAGGCGAGGTTGATCGGTAAGGGTGTATCAGGGGATGGAATTCAAAACGATTTAGGGGGACCTCTTTCCTTTTGTGTACTTGTAGAATGAAGAGACAGAGCGCCAACGTATATACCGCATCGTACTCTTTTCTAGAAGATGTTCTTACACACTTCATGGACTTTTGATAGTCTATGGTCTGTTAATATTATGTGTGTTTGATATAGGTACTACAGAAGAAGATTTTCCATGCACGACATAATACATCTTGATACAGTTACAAATTGTGTGGCGCAGCCTACCCTACTCCCACACGGGTTGTTGATACAAGACACTAGATAAAATAACACGTATCCATGTTCAAAAGAGCTTTGTTCCAGTGGTGGCAGCCTGGTCCATAAAGAACTTCTTCAGAGGACCCAGAGCATTTACCGCACTCAAGCCAAGAGACCGCAACGGCACCAGAGGGCCACTGTCCACGGAGTAGAGCTTGTGAAGCTTGTCGCAGACGCCCAGTACGACATGGTTCGCCATGTACCGCTCCGCGTTGTATGCTTCGAGAGAGAGCGTTGATCCCAAGTCCTGGCCAGTAGATACAGCTGTTTGTATGATTTTGACCAGGCTCTGGACGTCACCCTGGCCCTGATTTAGGCCCTGGCCGGCGAGCGGGTGGATGGTATGCGCCGCATCACCAACGAGTGCGACGCGCTCAGCGGTATATGTGTCGGCATGTCGCATCTTGAGAGGAAATGAGGCGACAGTGCCCTCCTGAACTCCAACGACCTGTTGAGGAATCGCCCTGTGGTTGATGGCGGTATGCTCCAATCTCCAGGAGAGTTCCTCAGACTGCCCGACGGGCTGTTTATGCATGAATTCGAGATCGACGGGGCTCAAGCGGAAGGCAGCATTGACCATGGCAATGAACTCCTTTGGCGGAAGGCTCTTTAAAAGCGCAGCATTTTCAGGGGTTGTAGACCACACCAGCGTCGAGTAGTTGCCGGGGAGCGGCAACATGGCCACAGGGCCTGTGGGCAAGAAGCGTTGATATGCAATCTTGTTGTGCTCAGCACCCCATCCCTGACCCTCCATCTGAAGCGTTGCGACGACACCATGCCTGTCGTAGTCCCAACCTTGTGCCTTGATTCGAGCGAACGTACGAACAGGGCTGTTTGCACCATCGGCTCCAACCAAGAGTCGAGCATGCAATTGTTTCCCACCTGAAAGGTGAACGACAGGCCATTGCGTCAGGTCCAAGTCTTCCGTTTCTTTTCCAAAGCTGATATCCTCAACCTTTGCCTTATCATAAATTGAGACCCCACCAAGCTCCTCGAGACGACTCAGGAGGCCCGAGGTCAAGTTGAGGTTCTCGCACATGTACGTAATGGTCTTTCCGGCCGCAGAGCTAGCGGGCCAATCGAACTTGATTCGTGCGCCACTAACACCATCCCAAACCTGCATCTCATTGTAGTCTTGAACACGCTCGCGCTTAATGTGGCGCCATGCTCCAATAATGTTGAGGTACTGCGCCGAGGTGGGGGTGAGGGAACTGCACCGGTTCGAGAACTGGCCGGACGGGAGGTCCCAAGCGCGGATCCTGGAGAGGTCTTGGGATTCGACAAGAGCTATCCTAAGGCGAGAAGTTACTGGGTTGGCTCCTATGAGATGTCAGTGGTGTCCCAAGAGTCTTGGAGAGGATGCTAGTCGTACGGAGTGCAGTAATAAGGCTTAGACCAGCTGGCCCGCCTCCCACACATACAACATCATAGATGTCTGGTTCCGCGGCCGACGATGTTGGGCTCGCGTTCGCATACGACTGGCGAGCATGAGTCTGTAACTTGCGATTGCAGTTACGGCAGATGAAATGATTCCTTGCGAACAGAGCTCGGGGAGCCGCCATGGTGTACAGGCCTTTAGAAGGGAGGTTTCTGGGGGTTATGCAGAATCACGATCACATGGGACGATCAACCGGGACGGTCAAGCTCCGGAAAAAAATCGCCACACTTCAGCCACAGGTTATGGGATGGGCCCAGATACCCAGCTCCTGTCGATTAGTAGTGTGGCTCAGACTAGACCCCTCCATTATCCCTGCAATCCTGAACAAGTGACCATCCCCCTGCCCGACTGCAAGTCGCCCCACACAAGGTTGGTGTTTTTTTCCGCATGACCTGTTGCCACAGCACCCAGAGGCAGCTTGCTCCTGTTCGTTGCGTCAGTGAGCTTTCATTTGACTTCATCATCTGTCCACTGGTCGCATCCATTGCAGAACTTGCGTCTTACACCCCACCCCCATCGCTCTGACCTGGCGCCTGCCTATGTATCAAGGCTGCAGAACACCAAGGCCAAATATTCTGTGCGACAGCACCTTTGCGTCGTCATCCATTCCTTCCTTGCTGTCACTCCAAGGTTCCACGGTGCAGAGTACAAAGCTTGCTTTCACAGCACTAGTGTCTTAGCCCCACGGATCTCCCTACATCAGAGCCTTTCCCTAAGCGCGACGTTTCGTTTCCTCTGCCTACTTGACTTGCTCTTTTTCATACATCACGAAACGTCAACACATCGCAACATGGACGATTACGAATATCTCCAGCCGGGGTTCGACCCCAAGTCGTTGACAGTACCCCGGTTACGATCCATCCTGGTTGCACACGAGGTCCACTACCCTGCCACGGCGAAGAAACCGCAGCTCATTCAGCTTTTCGAAGATGAGGTCGTTCCGCAAGCCAAGAAGATTCTGGCGAAGCAGACTAGGGCCAAGAGATCAAGCAAAGGCATCGTCGACGCTGGAAGCTCTCAAGACACCGACTCTTTCGACGACTACGACCTTGCACCTCCTCCGCCCAGAGTAACAAGATCAAAGTCGCCGCGCAAGGCCCTGGCCAGGCTCAAGAGTATAGAGCACGAACAAGAGGTGCCGCCGTTTATGAGCCCGACGAAGAGGAAGGTGCGCGCGACAAGTAGGCAACTGCCTGAGCCCGAGCCTGAGTCTCAGCCCTATGTCGAGCAGCGTACCGAGACACATGATGAGCCGGAGCCGCCCGTGTCCATTCGCAAGCACGCTACCACTCCCAAAATGCCGAAGATCAAGCAAGAGGAGTCAGAGGAAGATTTCTTCAACCGCCGGGAATCTGAATACTTTTCGTCTGAAAACCCTTTCCAAAGTGGCAGCCCGGCTGCGCAGCTTGTGGTGAGTCCCATGGGGCGAAGGAAAACTACTGGCACGGAAGTGGCACGGAGAAGACAAGACGACAGCGGTCGACGACGGACAGATGGTCATCACGCCGAAGATAGACCCAGATCATCTAGAAAGTCTCACGCGTTCGAAGTCCCTGTCAGCGAATTATTGCGCGATGAAACCCCCAGTATCCAGTCTCACGAAGTCGAGGCTGGAGAGGAATTCACTCCCGATGCGCAGTTCGAGATGGAACAAGAGATGGCTGCGAGCGGCGAAAGAGCGCTTGCGCCGCGTCGTACAGAACCTCCTCGCCAGAAACGGAGTCTCACAAAACCCCTGTGGGCTCTTGCTGTTTCACTCCTCGGAGCCTACGGCGCATGGTATCGACAAGAAAAGATCGCTGTCGGGTATTGCGGGCTCGGTCGACCTGCGACGCAAATTGTACCTGCAGACGCCCCAGTGCCCGACTGGGCCGTCCAGCTCGCTGAACCCCAGTGCGAGCCTTGTCCTCGGCATGCTTATTGCTACGAAGATTTCTCTGTCCGCTGCGAACCTGACTTCATTCTGAAGCCGCATCCGCTGTCTCTAGGCGGCCTGGTACCCCTCCCTCCAACCTGCGAGCCGGACGGAGAGAAGGTCAGGAGAGTCAAGGCTGTAGCTGACAAAGCTGTCGAGGAGCTGCGGGAACGTCGTGCACAATTTGAGTGTGGCGGCTCTTCTGCTGACGCTAGTCAGTCGACACAAACCCCGTCTATTGACGAAGAGGAGTTGAAAGCTGCCATCAGTGTGAAACGAAGTAAGAAGATGAACAAGCAGGAGTTTGACGACCTCTGGGTTGCTGCCATTGGGGACGTCAAGGGTCGAGAGGAAGTGGAAGTGGTACCGTAAGTAATCAGTCACATCCTTTCTTCTTATTTTTCTCGACTACCCCCAAGAGTCAATAACGTCAATACCCATTCTGACCAGTGTACTAACCAGATCGGTTGTGCCCGAAGTAGAAAGGCCAATTCCACCTCAATTTCAGACGCCTACCTCTCGTCTTCCTCTCTCGCTCGACTTCCGATCGGCTGTGCCCTCAAGCGTTCAGTCAAACTCGGTCTGGCAAGACATCGACTCTCAATTGGATCTGTAATTTTCTTGATCTCGGCCTACTTTTACGTTCGACGCAGGTACAGGTCTCACAGGGCAACAGTCGCACAGGTTCCTGCGCTTGTCGACCTTGTTCTGTCGAGACTTGCAACCCAAAAAGAGCTCGGCGAGGAAGACATTGATGATCCTTGGCTGTTTCTGCCCAACCTTCGTGACGACGTGTTGCGTTCGGTGCACTCACTCGGCGAACGAGACCGTATCTGGACTCGAGTCAAGGCTGTCGTTGAACAGAACAGCAATGTGCGCACCAGTCAGAGAGAGGGACGCAGCGGTGAGGTTGGCCGCGCTTGGGAGTGGATCGGACCTATCGCTGGGGACAGTGCCAGGAGGCGCAAGAGTGGACGTCATTCCTTCGCAGCAGACGCCAAAACTGAAGATACTCCTGGAGTATCAGAAAACAAGGCTGGCGCGCATTCGAAATGGGAAGAGCCGCGGCCTATCTACTGAAGAAGTCGCGCGCGATGGGTAATGTTGCACGTCTGCAGGGGAGAGGGGGTTTCCTTTCCGAGTTTCTGCAATCATACCTTCTCATCGTATGTAGCAATTTTCCTTTGTAGCAACACTTTGCGATGCTTTCGCGAAACAAGCTGGAGGCTTTTCCTTGTTCACGACTTTGGGATGTCTTGAGGGTGATTTCGAAAGGGGCGTTTGGGCTCAATGTATGTGTATGAGCCGAGAACATAGTTTTTCTTATCTCTCTCTGGAGAGAGCAGCCAAAAGATTGACACAGAATCGTATCATCGAGTTCATGCTATGCAGTTGGTTGGGTAATTCATGAAATTACTGATGCAATGTCATTATCAATATGGACGCATGTACTATTGAGAGTTCGGCTGTCTTTTTTTTTTCTTTATCGTTGCTTTTTGGACGGAGAATGTCGGTGCGGTCGGATATGCGAGGGAAGGTGGGCGCGGTCACAACACCGGAAAAGGACAACCAGTGCGGCCCTAGCATTCAACATACTCAATATCGAACGTACCTGGTAGATAGGTAGACACACTAATATGATATGCTCCAGAAAAACACCGCGATTAAACTCGGAACCAACGTTGGAGGTAGTGGTACGATCGCCGGGCAAATCGTTTCGCTAACTGAACACTCATGCGGCAATGGCCCAGGTCCTGTTTTCTCTCAAATTCTTGAATTTGGCTAATGCACAGGGTGTTTATTGACACGCAAGAGAACACAATTCCCTTGGACAAAGGAAAAAACCTTCTCGCTTTCAGATTCTAGGGTGAGTGGGAATCTATTGGGCCTTGGAGGAGACGATCTCTGTTGTGAACGGGGCGTTAGTCAGGATTGGTGCGCCAGACTCCGAGGACGGAGTGCAAGGCCGGTTAGCAGTACGTACTCTCAACGTCAGCAACGCTCTGCTGGAGGATCTGCTGGAGAACCTTGGGGTTCTCGAGCTCCTTGGTAACCTTGGCGATGATGTTCTCAGCGAGCTCCTTCTGCTGGCGAGCCTTGACCTGGCCCTCGTAGCGGACCCAGGAGTCGAGGACAGCCTTGGCCTCAGCGGCCAGAGCAGTCTTCTGCTGCTGCTCGTAGGCCTGAGCCTCAAGCTGGGCGGTTTCCTATTGTCCATATCCGTTAGCTACGTTTCTTCATTTAACATTGATGTGCGGTCCACCCATGTCATCCAGCCCATTCGTCCATCCGTTATGCCAACAAGTACCCCCTCCAATGATTGTTCATTGCATCATGATCCGTACCTTGGAAACAGCGAACAGGGACTTGGTGATGTCAACGACGCCGGACATCTGCTGGACGTCTTCAATGCGGCCCTTGACGGCCTGAGTGTGGTCGGCGCGGGCCGAGTTGAGGATGCCCTTGATCTTGTCGGCCTGTCCCTGGGCCCACTCGCTGTACATCGGGCCTCCGTACTTAATCAAACCACCCCAGACGGCAAGCAGACAGAAGGCGACGACAGTCTCCTCATTGACGACATAGTACTCGTTGCTAATGGCATAGACGCTCAGGGCGGCGGACGAGGAGAGGATGGCGGTCTTGGAGAGCAGCGAGTTGCCGGGCAGGGAGTCGACGATGGACTGGGCTTTCTTCTTGGGGTCCTCAGCGGGAACGTTAGACGCATTGCGGGTGCCGGCGATCGAGGCCGAGATGGCGGGCAGGGTGCGGCGGGCCAGGGTCGGCCGGAGGAGGTTCGCGCCTGTTCGAGGGAGAAGAGGGGACTGCGCGTTAGCCATCATGTTCCGAAGTTTTCGTCATCATCGTGCTCGATTGGGCTTGCCAATTGATACGTCAATGGATCAGGGAGGATGTCTGGACGTACCGACGGCGCTTCTAGCCAAGCGGGACGCCATTGTGAGATGATATGGGGTGCGGTATTAAGGACTTGAGGTCGGAGCTTGCAGTGAGGAAAAACCTTCGAGAGGTGATCGGCACTATTACGGTTGTGGTCACGTGCCGTATCACGTGATGCTGATGATCTGATTGACAGGTGGCTAGAGAAAGACATGAATATATATACATCTATGCAGAAGAATTATTATATATAGTAACTTATAAAAGAATGTTCGAGTTTATAGGCCAGGTATTATTTTAGATCGGTTTTTATGTTTTGTGTCTACGTGGTATATACTCCTCTCCTAGGCGTAGTGGGACTGACAGCTCCGATAGACGTGATTTACCTTGTAGTTGATGGCTAATGTGTATATGAATAGCTCAAGCTGTAAGCCCCTAAGCCTCCACCGCAGGTTGTCCCTTTACCTTTCTGCCTGCTAGCCGTAGCAGCATGCGACACAGGCGAGGGAGATCCTTTCATCTGACTGCCTCTGAGTTTAATTGACTGATACCTCTGGCTGCCTTCAAGGCCAGTCTTTCTCCACCCTTGTGAAAGTCACGTGAATTGGTGCGTCCTGGAGAGTCTCGTCTCCACCCGTAGTACCATTACATGTCCTTCAAAAAAAAATCCCATCGCTAGGACCCACTATGAACTTGAGATTGGTCTTCAGGATTGAAATCAATACCATCATCACCTTACCAGAGGAAATTCGCCCAACATGCCGGCCAGAATTTCAGGCGAAGGTCTGAAGAGGAAGAGAGTGCCAGCGAAGGAAAAGTCGAAGAAGCGCGCCAAATCAAAATCCGATTCAGAATCTGAGAGCAGCAGCGATGAGCCCAACGACCCTCAGGCTGACATCCTACTACTTGAGAATGAGATTCTCGAGTCCAAGAAGCATTACAACAATATTTCAAAACTGATCCAGATCACGAGAACTTGGGAGGATGAACCTGAGGCAGCAACATTGGCCTGTGTAGCCCTGTGCAGGGTTTTTGTGAGACTACTCTCCGCAGGTGCTCTCGTCCCCAGGAAAGGTCTGCCTGAGAAAGAGGCGATTGTTGTGCAGTGGCTCAAGGAACGGTATTTTGAGTACAAGGATGTGCTCATCTCTCTTCTTATCAAGGAAGATCTGGCACCGACAGCGTTGACGCTGGCTATGCGGTGTCTCAAGGTCGAGACGCAACATCTCTACGAGAAGGAAGATTACATGTTTCCTCACAACTTCCTCGAACAGATCATCGCAGGTCTATTGAGATCCGACAGCGATGATACACGCGTGGAGTTTGTAGAGAAATACTTGACCGAATACGACGACATTCGCTTTTTCACGCTAAAGGCAATCAAGTAAGTGTGGGAGGAAACATGTATCGAGCTGATGGCAACTGACAGCTTTCCAGGTCTCTGGCTGAGACGCCTGGCTTCTTGCCCGAGGACGAGCTTTTTGATGATGCCTTCGAGCTGCTCTCAAACATTGGTGACGTACCTACTGAACTCGGCAACTTCTTCGCCGAGAAGCCCAAGAAGAAGTCGCACAACGTCAACTCCCTTCACCAGCATAAGAAACAAGGCCAGGATGCCTGGCTCGCTGTTCTCAAGCTTGCATCAACAAGAGAGCAGCGAAAGCAGGTGCTGGATGTCATGTCCAACGAGATCGCACCGTGGTTCATCCGACCGGAATTGCTTGCCGACTTCCTCACAGACTCGTATGATGCCGGCGGTTCAATCTCGCTACTTGCGCTCTCCGGTGTTTTCTACCTTATCAAGGAGCGTAACCTCGATTATCCATCGTTCTACACAAAGCTTTACTCCCTTCTGGACAGCGAGATCCTGCACTCGAAGCACCGCTCAAGGTTTTTCCGGTTAATGGACACATTCCTGTCGTCGACTCATTTGCCGGCGGTGTTGGTCGCAAGTTTCATCAAGAGACTGGCCCGTTTGAGTTTGAATGCGCCTCCAAGTGCCATCGTCTTTGTGGTACCTTGGATGTATAATATCCTCAAGAGGCACCCGCTCTGCACATTCATGATTCACAGGGAGACGAGGGATCCGGAGGTCAAGGCGCTCATGGAGAAGCAGGGCTTCGACGATCCGTTTGTGGCCGATGAGGCTGACCCGATGGAAACGCACGCCATCGACAGCTGTCTGTGGGAGGTTGTGCAGCTGCAGTCACACTACCACCCTAATGTGGCGACGATCGCCAAGATCATGTCGGAGCAGTTTACCAAGCAGTCTTACAACATCGAGGACTTCCTTGACCACTCGTACGGCAGTGTAAGTGGTATTTACAGCCGAGGAGCAGGCATATCAGTTGGCTAACCATTTCGCAGTTGCTCGAGGCCGAGATGAGCAAGCAGGTCAAGAAACAGCCCGTTATCGAGTTTCAAATTCCGAAAAGAGTGTTTCTGCCGAACGACCCGGAGTCTGGGTTCCAGGACAATCTGGTGACGAAGCTGTGGAACTTCCAGTGAGGCTCATAATGAGGGTGCAAGTTCAAGCAGGGAATGGTGATGAAAATAGCTGCCGTGATGAGAGTCGACATACGGTATTTCTTTGTACACAAATTGTCGTTGTGATATCCGGGCGCGGCATGGAGGCAGGCATAGGTGGTTGCTCAAAAGTTCGGGTATACTTACTGTCAATTCAAGATGCTCCTTTGAGCCAGATTGGGATTAATAACAAGAGGGTTCAGTGTATTCCAATTGGACGACTTTGGCACAAGCTAGCAAGGCTCCCGCGAACCTTAGTGTTGGACAAGGGTCTTTTGGTGGAAGGATTCGGTCATTTGATCAAGCCTTACTCTGGGTTCTCAGCGCGTGATAGGCACACAAATTCTTCTTTCCAGCTTCTTTAGTGCTTGAGTAAAACGGCTACCCTGCGCAAGACCGCCTTGCAACCCCCCCCCCCCCCCCCAAAATCCGCTCAGTATGAGGAGTTGGATGATGAGTTGCAGGAGAGATGTGAAGTAATGAGGCACTATATTCGGCGGGTAAGGGTTATTTGATAAGCGGTTGTGCAATGATATGTACAGTTGATCTACACTTGTTGTTGTCCAAACCGACCTTGTTTCGGTGACATAGCAAAACTTCAAGTGGCCTCAAGCGATGATAAGTGGCGTGTCGTAGTTAAAGTTGCCCTGGGCTGGTACCCTTTAACTGCACCAACAGGCGATTCATCTTCACCTGTCCGCTCCAGAGTTCTTTCTGCATAATCATGTGACAGGCGTGTATCCTAACAAGAAGCACTGGCTTCGGACGAATCTTGGCTCGGACACTTCATGATGTTGTCTACGGGAATCCTGTCGGTCTTATTCTTCATGGCGGGCGGGTTCCTTTTCTTTTTCTTAACCACCTTGATTCCTAGGTATCTCCTGGACTTCACATGATCCATTCGAAAGGTGGAAATGATACCCGGCGCCGAGACGACCATCTGATGGTCGCATCCTCCTTTGAGTTGGAGGTCGTGTGCCCACCTGCCGCAAACGATTAAACTCCAGAGCGATGAGTATTGCGAGGCGAGGGCACCTGGGCCAAGCTTTGGAGCTTGCATAGGCGATCTGAAAGAACGACTTGTGGAGTGGGTAGGTGGCCGCTGCTACCTATCAGTATGTGCACCTGGGGAAAGGGATGCTCCGTTTGGAACGATACCTGGAACTCCACTGTGGGGAGAGGGGCGGGGCCTCACTCGGCGCTGGCCGCAGTGTTTTCAGAGGAGGTTCGGTGGCTGTGGATCGGACCTCCAGCTAGACCAGTGAGACCTGGGTGGGTGCTGGAGCCTAGGACCACCGGGGGCTCCTCGAAGCAGCTTAGCTCTAGACACACTTGCTGGGTTGTTCCACCTTCCACTGACATCACCAAGGAGTAACGGAGTGCATCGTTTTTTCTTTCATTCTCCATTTTCAACCCAATCGGCAGACTTTTCCCCCACAGGACCCAGCGCGTAATGGTTCCTACCGAGTAATCTTACGTTTAATGGCTGCATATTCCGAGCCCTCGAGTCTCGTCTGCCACGACCTCTCGACACTTTCAACCATTGATTGCATAGATAGGCAGCCTCCGATCCGGGTTGGTGTCCAGTCGAGCTTCCAGCCTTCCGCTCTACTCAACACCGCAAGAAAAGAATCGCTGGAATTCACCCCCCAGTTTGCCCGCTTTCGTTCTTCAAGTGGAATCAGCCCCGTCGCCACCAAACTTCCCAGGACTCGTCAACATCTCCTAATCTACACAGACCTACACCTACAACTGGGGTGACGCACGTCGCTATTATGCCCGATAATCTGTTCCAGCCCTTGGCTGCCCATCTGCGGACAGCGGGTCCCCAAAGAACGCCCATGAACCCAGGCTCGACCTCGGCAGCACCACCTCCGCCAACACCCTCGAATAACGCCAACGCGAATGATGCGAACGGACAGCACCAACAGCCACGCCGGCGCAAGAATCACCGTGGTGGATCGAAGAAGAAGCGCAGCCGCCGCAAGTCCTTCGCCGTTTTGCCCGAGGAGTCGCACGACGAAGCTGCTGCGTCAGCAGCCGATCGTGACGACTTCTACCGTCAGCGCAACAATTTGAGCAATACAAGCATCGAAAGCGAAGCGCTTCTAGATCATCGGTGAGTCCGTTTTCTTTTTCTTCTTCTTTTTTATTTTTATTTTTATTTTATTAAAAAAAACTACTCCCAATTTGGAGTATGTTTACGGAACAAAAATATGCTCACTATGGGAAGCAGGGAACAACAACCACCCCTCAGACCTCGAAGACCGTCCATCATGAATGCTTCTACCCCATTCGCCGCCACGACCACAACAACGCCGCAGACGGGTAGCAGGTTGCGCAACGCTTATGTCGGAGATAGCGCAGAGGATGATGAAGGGTCGTGGGACGAGGGGGCGCCTTTGTTGTCCAGGTCTATTCAGCGCTCTACCACTGCGCCATTGTATCCCGGCTATGGCTCAAATGACCCTCGCCAGCGAATGAGCCGACGCGGTTCCAGCAGATCCTCCAGAACAAAACTTGCAACTCCTTTTCCAAATGACAGCTACAACGTCAACTATCCCCCGTCGATGCCCGGGTCGCCCACATTCCGGCCCTCAGACCCATTAAACCTGAGCTTTGGGGATGTTATGATCCATGACGACGGGATTGGCATGCATGCTTCGCCATGCAACAGTCACAGGGGGAGCATGGACTCTCGTTCAGAGCGCGACGGCCGCAATGATTCATCGCCGGATATGGCACGGAGGAACACCATCGCCTTGACTGCCCAGGAGG
The DNA here is from genome assembly GCA_020631755.1 of Colletotrichum sublineola. Lineage (NCBI taxonomy): Eukaryota > Fungi > Ascomycota > Sordariomycetes > Glomerellales > Glomerellaceae > Colletotrichum > Colletotrichum sublineola. The sequence continues at coordinate 249,164 of JAHSQG010000022.1, forward strand.
ACGTTTGTTTCCCGAGCGGAATCTCCGAAATTGGGGACGAGGAGGGGCACTCGCAAGACCCAGAAGCCAAGCAACGCCCGAGGCGGCGTCGTCGCCGTTGGCCGGACCTCGCTATTCTAGAAGAATGGAGCCGCTTCGAAAAGGAAGGCCGCAGCGAAGAGAGACGCGTCAAGCGCATTACGGAGCCTCAGCTTATTAACGGTCGCCTGCGACCCATTACCCGAGAGTGGTATCGTGCTGAGGAGGATGCGCCCTACCGGTTCACCTATTTCAACGAGGAGTTTCAGAGCACTATTCACAGCCAAACGATATCGGAGCTTGTGCAACCTGGCGGGAACTTCCAGGAGCTGTTCATTCCGGAGCCACGCGTCCTTTCCGATGACGAGAGCGAGGGTAGCGAGGAGGAGGCTGGTTTGTTGCTGCTCTCCACGCATCATTCGCACACTGGACAGAATGGAGACTCCCAGCCTCCGAAGCGACAACCGTCCTTGGCAAACACCCAAACAGATAGTGAGAGACGAGATGGTGTCAAGTCACCAGACAAGACCTCGGGAGGTAGCTCTCGTGCAGCGTCTGCTCATCATACACCTACTGGTATCAGATCGCCGGTTGTAGGCAACCAGACCACGCAGACGCCGGAGTTGCTTGGCAACACACCAAAGTATGGGGAGAGGCCTGTGTGGTGGCTAGACGTCCTCTCCCCGACCGAAGCAGAGATGAAGGTGCTGTCCAAGGCCTTCGGTATTCACCCGCTTACAGCCGAGGACATCATGGTTCAGGAGGCGCGGGAAAAGGTGGAGTTGTTCCGGCACTACTACTTCGTCAACTACCGATCTTTCGATCAAGACCAAAACAGCGAGGACTATCTGGAACCCGTTAATATGTATGTCATCGTCTTCCGCGAGGGCGTCATCAGCTTTCACTTCTCCATGACGCCACATCCCGCCAACGTGCGTCGTCGTATTCGTCAGCTCAAGGATTATCTGATTGTAAACTCTGACTGGATCTCGTACGCCATTATTGACGACATCACGGACGTGTTTGTGCCGCTGATTCAAAATATTGAAGACGAAGTGGACGACATAGACGACGAGATTCTGAAGCTTCACTCCACGAGTGGCAACACCAAGAACGATGCACCTGACGAGAAGGCAAGCAACGCTGGGACATCAGTAGGATCTGAGGGTGATATGCTTCGAAGAGTAGGCGATTGCCGCAAGCGTGTCATGAGTCTTTACCGTCTGCTCGGTAACAAGGCCGATGTTATAAAGGGCTTTGCGAAACGTTGCAACGAGCGTTGGGAGGTTGCCCCGAGGTCGGATATTGGGCTATACCTGGGCGATATTCAGGATCATATTGTGACCATGACATCCAACCTCAGTCACTACGAAAAGTAAGTCAGCTAATCTTTCCGGTGTGCAATCTTCCACGCCAAACCTAACCTTGGTCCTTTAGGATCCTAGCCCGGTCTCACGGCAACTACCTGGCGCAGATTAACATCCGCATGAACGAGCGACAGGAGCAGACGGCAGACGTACTCGGCAAGCTAACCGTGCTGGGTACTATCGTGTTGCCTATGAACATTATCACTGGCCTGTGGGGCATGAACGTCTGGGTGCCCGGCCAGGAGTACGAGGGCGACTTGAAATGGTTCTGGGCGATCACGGCAGGCCTCCTGGCATTTGGCATGGGATGCTACCTGATTGCAAAGCGGGTTTATAATATCGTGTAATGACGAAAGGGCCGTCCTTTCTTCTTTCTATGTTTGTCGCAGGCAGTTGGGTAGGAAAAGCGAACGCGGTGTCGTTGGTTGAGCACGGTGTAGATAACTTGGTGCAGTCACAGATGGTAAACGGTACATGTGTCTGTACGCTGGTTGCTGCTGGATAATGTCAAATACTCGGATTTGAGCCAACGCAGCGATATTCGCCTCCACATCAACACAATAGCAGCTTCAGGTGCCCTTTCATCATCTTCATTCCTTGCTCGACTGCATGCTGGCGGGGTAACAATTGCTCTCACGTCGAGTTGAGTTCGCTTTTCCCTCACGCGCTGCGCTGGCGCAGTCGTATGCGGCAGAGGCGCACGCAACCTACAGCAAGGTGTACTTGGTTGTTCATAACTCTTCTGGTCAACAAAGAAAGGTTGGGAAGGAGGGCGTCGGTGACGATGCTGTTTCGTCAGCAAGACCTCATTAATAGTCATTAATTGAGTCAGGCGTCACGGCATGAGGACCTCTTCTTACCCAATATTCCACATCACGAGGTGAGTTCATGGCCAGGTGTCCTAAGAGAGAAAGTATGAAAAAAGTGTTTTCGCTGCCCATGTAATATTGACTTATGCCTGTTGAAGTGGTAGTCTCAAGTGAAGTATAGCCAAGAATGGGCTATGCACGGAGATTACACGCAAGTGCTGTGTGGTCACTACAAGCTTTCTGTCTTTGAAATTGAGGATATGCAGATGGGGGCCTGAGTACTGATTTAATTGTACATTACGATATACACTATCTGCGCTTCACACTATCCATGCCCATTGCTTCGTTAACTCCAATGTTGGTCGTATCATCCCCTAACCCCTCATTCAATGTCTTCCATTGCCCATACGCTCACACCTGTCCGTTCGACGTTGCTCTTGAGCTTGTTTAGCACGGCCTGGCGCCTGGCTCGCTTGGCCATCAATTCCGACTTCTCCTCTCCGCTAAAGCCGCTCAACTTCTTACGGGGCGGCGTGCTGCGGCCGCCGTATGAGGCCACGGATGATACGAACGAGTTGCGCAAGATACCGGGCGAGGCCATGGCCGTTCGTTCGGGCGAGAACATAACAGAGCGGTTGTTCCTTTGAGGCGTGACCATCGGGGAGCCCTCGCGGCTGTTAACGGATGAGAACCGGAGCTTGCGCATTTGGTTTTCCAGGACGTCAATGTCGCCGGAGCGTTTCTCTACCATGCTCGTCATCTTGCTGATGGTGCGCATGACAGCTTCAACAGTAGGCATGTTGGAACTGCCCTTACCAGACGCACTGCCTGCGGCGGCGATTCTTGTCTTGAGAATCGTCAGCGCCTCCTCAGCTTCGGCGAGCAGCTTCGTGAAGTTTGTGTATTCGCGACGCAGTTCATTTTGCTGGCTGGCTTGTTCGGCACTCAGAGGCAACGTGCGGTTGAGGTCGGCCTGTTCGGGGTCCGTCTTAACCATGATTATCTTTTTGAGGTCATCTTGCTTCGAGCGGAGGCGAGACATCTCACGGGCAAGCTCGTTGCAAGCCTCAAGCTTCTCCTCAACATCGTGGACACGCCCTCCCTCAAGCTCTTGGGCCAACGACCTGTCAACGACTTCCCCAAGTTCGTCGATTTCAGAAAGAACCCAGCTGTCGGGGTCCTCAAGATCTTCCTTGCGTCGACCACCCGCTTTGAAGCCAATATCGTGGCCCATGAGGAAGCTGGCCAGAGAGCGGGCATTTAGACCGAGGGTGTCAATCATCGAATTGATATCACGGTACACGGCTTCGACCTGGGCTGGAATAGTTTCCTTGGCCGATGGCACCACGTTGGAATGTGCAATGAAGTCGTCAAGCTTGAGTGAGGGCTCGATCTTGGACGCAAGGATCTTCTGAATTTCGTCGTCTTCTTCGTCCTCCAGCGCTTTGGTCTCTTCAGCCTGACGTCTCTGGCGTGCAATCCTCTGCTGCGAGATGAAGTGGTCTTCGGTGGGCTTATTGCTGATAATCGACGAGCCCATCTGCGAAGGCTGCTTCTTCTGTGTCACAAGGATCTGGGAGGCCATGCCCGGGGCACTAACCGAACGAGCCGACTCCTGGCGCAGCATGCGTCCTGGTACAGCCCCCCCCCTGACGGGACTGGGAGAACGAGGACTGGTTTGCGAGGGCCGAGGGAACATGGGGGCATTGCGGCTGAGGTCACCAAACAATGATGCTCGTGGCCTCTCCTCCTCGGTGCGCGGAATGGAGTAGGTGCTGCTGCTCACCCCACCGAATGAGCTCTGCGGGGTCATGCCAGCTACAGGCGTCATTGCCGTCATAGATGAACTAAGGTCCTTGGACACCATCACACCGCTGCCTTCAGATCCGTCATTGTCCTCTCCGTCCTCGTCCTCCTCAAGGTCACTATCGTGTTCACTCTCAGGAATAGTCGGAATGGGAGGTAGAGCATTTTCCTCAGGCTTGGATAAGAAGTCGGGGGGCAACGGGGCGTCGTCAACTGCAGGGGTGTTGCCCTGCGGCGTAGACGACCAGGTTGCTGACGACAGTGACTGCTTGGGCATCTTCAAGAAGTCAGGAGCAGTGGCCGGCGCCGTTGACTTAGGCCTTTCCGGCTCCAGCTCTGGTTCAGCGGAAGACGCGGCGTCATCCGTTGGCAACGGGAGCGCCTCAGAAGGCGTGGTGGACTCCGCAGCTTTGCCTGGCTTGGGTGTAAGGAAGTCAGGTGGAAGCGGTGCCTCATCGACTGGGGTGGTGCTTCCCTGAGGCTTGGAAGGCTTGAGGAAACTAGGAGCCATCGTTATGGCTGCGGCTTCTTGCGTTGTTGTGGCCTTTGGCATCGAGAGGAAATCTGGAGGCAGAGGTGCGTTGTCCACCTTGGGGGAAGGCTTACTTCCGCCATCGGAAGGAGCATTGCCTGTGCCCGAGGATGATGAGGATTCCCCTAGAGGATACTCATTCTTGCTTGTTGACTCAGGGGGCAGAGGAGCGTCGACCAGAGACTTGTGTTCGGATTCAATCTTTAAGCCCGGGGTCTTTTCGGCGGGCTTTGCGGAGCCGAATAGACCCCCAATGGCTGGTTGCGGTGGGAAGCCAAACAAACCACTCTTTGGGGCCGCCGTTGTGGTAGTCGTTGACGGGAAGCCAAATTTAGGAGGTGCAGGAGTTGTTGTAGGGGTGGTAGACTGGGCGAGACTGAAGATCGACTTCGCCTTAGGTGTCTCATCAGTCGTGTCCATTCCTTGGTTCCTGGGAGGAGTCTTCTTCCCAGCATCGCCGAGGGCAGAACCAAAGTTGCTGTCGAAGAGGGACGATCCACCAGCACCAGGGGTAGAAGGTTTCTCGTCATCATCATTCGCAGAGGGGTCGGCTTTGAAGGTAGTTCCCAGCGTGAACGGCTGGCTAAATGGATTGCTAGTCGCAGGGCCACTCGAGCTTGGCGGGGGAAAGGCGGTCTCTTTTGATGTGGTAGAAAGCTGAGCGCCTGAGCCAAATGAACTTGACGAGGGCTTGCTTGAGAATATGCTTCCACCCTCGTTGCTCTTGTTACTAAGCGAAGCAAATCCGCCAGATGAGGCGAAGCTGGAGAATCCTCCAGAGGCAGGAACAGCCTTAGGGGTCGAGCTGGATGCGCCACCAAAGGGGCTCTTTGTATCAGAACTGCCAAAACTGCTGAAGCTGGATTGACCGAACGCCGGTGATGCGACCGCAGTTGAGCTAGATGCACCCCCTGATGCCCACGGGGATGATTTCTGCCCGAGTGTCGACGATTGACCAAAACCAATCGATGAAGGTTGGCCGAACGCAGGGCCTGAAGAAGAGACGGAGGGGCTTCCAAACGCGCCGCCGCTGCCAAATGCTGACTTGAGGGCAGAAGGCTGGCCGAACGCCGAGCCGGATGCCGTTGAGGTGCCGCCAAAGGCACCGCTGCCGAAGGTGGAACTGGTAGAGGTCGCAGGCGTGGTGGAGCTTTGAGTGCTGCCACTGCCCCAAGGTGAAACCTTCGCACCGAGCGTTGAAGAGCCGCCAAATGTGGGTATCTTAGACACACTAGTACCAAATGGTGAGGGCTTCTGTGCCGAGCCCAAAGATGTTGAGCCGAATGCCGGCGTGCTCGAAGGGGTGCCGAAGGCAGACTTAACTGAGGCTGGGGCGGCCGGTGCCGTTGTTGACGTGGCCCCCGCTGGTGGCGCAGAAGTGTCGAGTGCGGCCATGCCGGGATAAGTAGTGCCTTGCCTAATGGATTCTTCATACACAATCCACCATGCGCTTAACACGCCTTCGTGGTTCAGCACCCACAGGCCCGGCAGCGGGCCAGGAGAGTCCTCAATCTCCTCATCTGCAGGGAGGGGCTTGTAGACCTTGTCCTTGCTCGAGAGGTCGAGGGCAACACCGATAGGAACGGTATTGTCGAAGCTCTCATTCATGGGCAGGGAGGCGCGTTTAGAGTCATCCGCCAACTCTGTTGTGGTAAAGACGCCGGCGGTATCTACCGCGTGGTCAGCCGTCAGAGGCGATTTGGCTCTGCTCAGGAGGCCAATGTCTGGCGAGGCGGTAGATGCTACAATCAGAAGGTCCTGCAGATTGGGGGGGAAGTCCTTCAGTCTCAGTATTGAGTGGTGAGGGTTCTTCTCGGCGCCAAAGGGGTCAACAGGGTCGGTGAGTTTTTGGAACGTAAAATCTGACGACATCTTTCTTGTGATGATGTGGTAAACTGAAGTGGGAGGAGATTCAGACGTTGAAGTATGAATCGCGAGGAAGAGATGGTTCTCCAACCAACTCAGGGAAGAGACTAGAGCCGATTAGTTGCTAATAGCAGCAAGTATTAGACAGCGAAAACCTACCATGAGCGTTGGACACGCTCGGTGGTCGTGGGATCTCGCCCTTCACTTCGCCCTCGGGGGTCATCTGGAAGATGGTGCCATCCACCAAGCCCGCTACCAGTTGCTTTCCCTTCGTGCTCCAGCTTATACAACTCACTTGCGCCTTCAGTGAGTTGCTGAGTTGCCTTTCCTTCAGGTTCGCGATGTGCAGGCTGCCGTTGTCCGTCACAACAGCGCACAATTCCGCCTTCTCGATCGTCGGATTCGGAACCAGAACTCTCAGCGTCTCGCCGTTCGTCGCAAGCTCGAACGATGCTTTCGTACCGCCCTGGAGCAGGCTATTTACCTCGTAGACAGCGAGCCCGCCCCCGGTCTCGGCGGAGAGAATCAGGTAGTTCTCGTCGGCGCTGAAGGCGAGCTGCGACACCCTCATAGGCATGGGCAGCTTACCCTGGGGTTCGAACGCACGGATGTCGGAGTCGCCCTCCTTCTCGGTCTCGAAGCCTTTGCGTACGGAGTCGGTCGACGCGATCGTAATGCCATCGGGGCCTGCCGCGGCGACGAGGCCGCGGCGGGCAGCAATGCTAATTAGCGAGGCTGTGTCGGCTGGCGGCGGGGACCACGCGGTTGTGAGCTGGAGTTTCGCGTCGCCGGCGATCGACTTGAAACCGAGCGCCTGGATAGATTTACATGGTGAGCCTCGAACTTTCAATAGACAGCGGCATCGACGGTGTCGGTGACCAGATCTCACCTCGGTCTGGATCACCTCCAGCTCGGGGCCTTGGCTAAGTCCTCCGCCTCCAGCCGTGCTCCCAAGCATGGCGTTCCCTTGGTTTCCGAAGCTGAAAGCCATAGCTCTTGCGACGTGACCGGCTTCTGGAGGGAGGACTTGCAAGTCAGGAAGGTCCTTCGCATTAGCTGGAGGGGTCGCGTCGTTGATAAGGACTTTTTTTCCTTTGGAATTTTTCCTTTTTCTCTCCCCTTGCTTCGTTGCGGTTGGCCGGGGTATGCGGTGGGTGGTTGCTGGAGCCGCAAAGTTGGGCTGCTGTCGCAAAAAAACAAACGGTTCACCAACAAACGAAAGAAAAAAAAAGGGAAGAAAAAAAAAAACGCAAACTAAGAGGTGGGAAGCTTGTAGAGTCCAATGGAACTTTCCCACGTGCCGTGACTGGAAAGAAAGAGATGATTAGATTAAGTCTAGACGTGAAAACACGGTGTAATTGGCAATTAAGGCGGTGGTATACCTTGAAAGATTGTTGCACCTTCTGCTCTTGCCTGGGCTCGTCTGGCAATTGTCTACCTAAAAATTCCAGGTTCGTTCGTATCTCTACCGTTGCCCCTAGTGGCCTGCCCAATACCAGAAATCAAAGTCACGTGCACCAAGCTATGATCACTCAGTACTCCGTATCAGGTTATAAGTCTGGCCACACCAAAAGGACATGTCACCCGATGGATAACAACCCAATCAGCAGCCGGTGTGGCCAGACTTTTGACCTAGTACTTGTAGCTCTGGTTCCGGGGCGCTTCTTGGCCAATCAAGTTCCGCCAACAGCTCCGTTAGATAGGTAGGTAGGTACCTACCTACCTATGTCAGGGTGCCTTGCATGAGCTCCCCAAACAGCGGCAAACGACCATCGAAGGCAGCTTTTAGCCTCGTCATCAGCTCCCACGTCCACCTTCAACCTCGCTCCATCCCCACACCTAAACGGCCTTCCCTTCGAACCAGACATCACCACCGACGACTGATAAACAGGGAACACTCGACGAATTCGAGTTCATAGACATTCAAAAGAAAAGAGAAAAAAAAAAAAAAAAAAAGCGTCCGGGCTACCCAGACAAGTCAGCAACGATGCCTGGCTTCGACTTCTCCAACTACAACCGCAATGCGGCCCTCCACGCCAGAGGCGTCCCGCTCCCCAAGGCGACGAGCACAGGCACCACCATCGTAGGATGCATATTTGACGGTGGTGTAGTGGTCAGTAGTCTTCCCTTTCCTCGGTCCTCATATCCAAGGGCTTCAGAGGAGTTCCTCACCCATCCCGCCTGCCCTTTAGAGCACCCTCCCTCCAACCTACTGCGCCTCCCATACTACCATAACTAACACCTATAACTCCCTAGATCGCCGCCGATACAAGAGCAACTTCGGGTCCCATTGTTGCCGACAAGAACTGCGAAAAGCTGCACTACATCGCTCCCCAGATTTGGTGTGCGGGTGCCGGCACCGCCGCCGATACAGAGTTCACTACGGCAATCATTTCCTCCAACCTTGAACTCCACGCCCTTTCCACGGGACGCAAGCCCCGCGTCGTCACCTGCATGACCATGCTCAAGCAGCACCTCTTCCAGTATCAGGGTCATATTGGCGCCTACCTAGTCGTAGCCGGCGTCGACCCCACGGGCACCCACCTCTTCACCGTCCACGCCCATGGTTCCACCGACAAGCTCCCCTACGTCACTATGGGTTCCGGCTCGCTGGCCGCCATGTCCGTCTTCGAGACCATGTGGAAGCCCTCGCTGACGCAGGACGAGGCCGTTGAGCTCGCCAGTCAGGCCATCCAGGCCGGTATCTTTAACGACCTCGGCTCCGGAAGCAACGTCGACGTCGCTATCATCACAAAGGACAAGACTACCCTGAAGCGCGGCTTCGTCAAGCCTAACGAGCGCAGCGCCAAGCTCAAGAGCTACGCCTTCCCCAAGGGCACTACGGCTGTGCTCAATGAGAAGATTATCAAGAAGAATGAGATTGGCCGCTATGTGAGCGTAACGGAGGTGCCGGCAGGCGAGGAGATGGAGGTTGATACCTAAGCAGATGGCTTCTCTTTTCTTTTTAGTCTTGACGAAACGAGGGAACACAACAGGTTGCTAACGAAGTACTCCCGGGACGGGAGGATTCTGTACCAATACAAAGATGGCAATAGTTGGGATTGATGCAAGCCATTCTCCCTCCCTGGTGACTTGAGACACAAGTCAACAAACGAGATGTCTCCAAAACGAAATGCACAAATACCCATGACAGCGGCCATTCCAAGCCTCGAGTGTAACAGTAACCATAAACAGGCAAGGTTCACTATTTAGTCCACCCTTTTCAGAAATAATGACAGCACACGGGTGATGGTGAAGGTAGGGGCACAAATTCAGAGAGTATCTCGTAAGTCATTGCTCATTGACGCTGCTGCCCCGTAGGTGGGAAGGCGAGCAGAGCTCTCCGTTTTATTTCTTATACGACAAAAGGAACCCCTAAGAAAGGAGCGATCGCATCGCTGCCTCCCATTATGACGAAAAGTGGTATGTATAAACAGGAACCAAGGAGTATGTTCAATCAAGACTAAGAGGGTTCCATGACTTATTCGAACGCCTCTTGTGACGCAAAACCATAGGCGCCTCGATCCCTTGAATGGGTAATGAATCCATCCAGTCCCTTTCTGACCACCTTTTTTATGGCCCTGTTTGAATGCAGAAAATGGCACAATTCCCAGCCATCAGATTTAAATGCCCAATAAAGAAAACAAAACAAAAGCTGCACTCCGCAGAGCCAGCCTCCCAGAACTCCGAAGATGTGGGGTATGAAGGTGATGTGCTGATGCAGTGGTCATGATCCGTGAAATGCCGCTAGACGGTCTGTGCAGAAAGAGGTTCAAAAAGACTTATCGCTAACCAGTCTTGATACCGAACATGGTGTGTGTCCTAGACTTGCTGCGAGGCTTCTTGTCCGTATCGTCTTCGTCGTACTTTGACTTGTGAATCCTGTGAGGCATACGTCAATATTTTGTTCCCCTTGATAAACCAGAAGCGATACATACCAGCTGTTGCCGACCATGTTCATCCCTTTAGCTTCAGCCTGTCTGTAGAAGCCAGCTGCCTTCTTAAGGTTCTTCTTGCACCCAACTCCTTGGGCATAGCAAAACCCAGCTTCAGCCAGTGCATCAACATCACCCCAAGCTTTTTTTTGTCAGCGTCGCACTTTAGCAGAACAATGGGGTTGCAACTTACATCCGGCAATCTCAAAGCACCGCAAAGCAAGAGCCTTATCCTGCTCAATACCCCATCCATTCATGTGACTCACGCCAAGCTCATAGATGCTCAGAGCAAACTGCGCCTTACGGGTTCTTCTCTCCATGGCATCGACAAACTTGCCTTCCTTGACATGGCCCTCGTCATCGGCAATTTCGAGACTGGCGCATTCGGCGGCCTTTCTCAGCCACTCAACACCCTCTCTTTGGTTAGGCCGCATGCCCCACCCATGTCTGCATGCCAGAGCATACAGAAGCATACCTGTAGGGTTGCCTCCCTTAGCGGCATGTCGAAGGTGGTAGGTCGACTCCTTGACCGAGCCGTTTTCGTGGCACTCAATGCCTTTTGCCAAGTGTTCCTCCGGGGTCATCTCAGATGTTGTTGGGGCTCCCGAGGCCAGGGAGCGTGGCGCCCTGACAGTGCTGTTAGAGTCGCTGGTGGTCGTTGACATGGCAGTCCGGCCTCGAGCAGCAGCTTCATGAACTGGGGAAGTGCGAGCACGACCCCTTGGATCTTCTTCTGAGCCCCGGCTCTCAGTGGAGGGACGACTAGGGTTTGGGGATGGCTGTGGTGCAGGGCCGCCGCGGTCCATACTCTGCTTCCCATAATCAAATGACGGCTTGGCCAGGCTGAGGTCATCAGGTTCCCCTGAGCTAGACGGCCTAGTTGGGGGCGAAGGAGGCGCTCCACGCTGAATGGCTTGAACGTTACTCGGCAGTGTCATGGGGAGCTCATACTGAAACGATGCCTGAGGGTGGGGGTCTAGAGGAACTGATCTTTGAACAATCTTGCCTCGAGGAAGGGAGTATTTGGAGTAGATGTATGATGGAGCGGCCTTGCCATCGTCCGGCAAGTAATCGGGGAAACCTTCGCTATTCATACTAACAGGAGTGTTGGCCGAATCGTCGTTCGCAAACATGAAAGACGGCTGGCTGTCGGATGATGCCTGTCGCGTTGGGGTTTCTAACCCAGGAGTCCCGGCGCGACTCATGGGTCTCGAGAAATTGAATGATGGTCGCGGCAGAGGCAACGATGCATCGGAGCAGACGGACGGCGAGCGTTGGAAAGGACCTGGGTTGAGATTGGGAGAGGACGTCGGCACAGCGTACGCGCTACAGCTCGACAGTTTTCGTGGGGGGAGGGACTGGATCGAGTTGCTCATGTCCTCGGTCGAGTTGTCGAGCGGCGAAGACATGGAAGTCATCGATCGCATACTAAAGTTGGGCCGTGGAGGTGCCAGTCCTGGTCCATCAAACGAGTGCCCCTTGGACGGTTTGCCGGGCGATTCAGTCAAAGAGTTATCGCGCGATCCTGCAGGCGAAGGCACAGGCAACGGGCGGTCCTTTCTAGGGGGTGAGGTTTGCAGGTGCAAGTCGCTAGAGGGGGGTTCCAAGGGTGCCGGAGACTGTTCCCTTCTGGCGCCAAAGAACATGTCGTTTTGGCCTTCTGCCGTTGAATCCAACGCTCGTCCACGCATTGTCTCGGACAACGGTTGTGTTGGTAAGGGGACGCCTTGGTCGGGGGTAGGCGGTATTCGGCTCATTCGAGGATGTACCGATACGGGTCGGTCCTTCTCAGACGGAAAGGCGTCCTCCACTTCGGTTCTCAATCCAAACCCAGGGTTCTGAAGCTCAGGGAGAGCGGCGTCCTCCGATCCTGATTCATTCATGGAGCGGAAGTAATCTGAGCGGCCCTGGACGACCAACGGGCTCTCCGTGGTCAAAGGCGGCAGTCGACTTACGCGCCTCCCTTCGCCGTTGGCGGCAGCCTGAAGCTGCCTCGCAAGCAGACGACTCTGTAGCGCAAATGCATCGAGAGGTGATAGTTCGGGGGGTGCCTCGCCGGCAACATGAAGTCTTGGGGATCGCAAAGGTCTCGATACGTTCGACATGCTCGAAGGCGCTCGAAGGTCGATGAAGTTGGGGCGCTGCGGCGACATTGTCGGTCGGGATCTCGAGCGCGGCTCGCTTTATGCTCCCATGCAACGCGATGAAGATGTCGTTCGGGTGCTGAATTAAATTGGGAAAGCCGACACTTAATCGATTGGGCGGTTGCGCGGGCCCAAAAAGTGGTTGGTAGTTGGAATGTTGGGTTGGGGGTGCTGGTCGAGTCTTGGCCGAAAGATCGTTTATGGCGTCAGTCCAGACTAGGAGGATGCAGCATACAGGTCGAATGACAGGTCTCTGTCCAGTGTGGTGGTGTGGCTGCTGAGAATGCGCATATAAGCAGTGAGTCAGGGTCGAAACAAAGTTGGTATCTTGAGGCTAGTAATCGAAGCTTAGACAGAACAATCGGGGATGAGAGCTCGACGTGGATGAGGTGAACGAGTGTCGTCGTTGATTTTCTAGGCGGTGCTGCTGGCAATGGGGATCAAGAGGGTATCCGTAAAGCGATCTTTCTTTAGAAGCAGGCAGGACACTAGCCAAGGGCAGGCGTGGCCGTTTTAGTCCAGGGAGGGGGGTGGTCTGGTGAGCAACAAAGAAGGCGCAGCAGCCAGAAGGCAAAAGACGAAAGGCGAAAAGAGTGTCTGAAGAAGAGGCGAGACAAAGTGTATCAAAAGACAGTAGACAAACGACCCGAGGTAACCTGAGGTCGTGTCGAGCCAAGTCCAATAAGTGTGGTCTCGGGCAGTTCTCGAAAATTGGGTTGGGCTGGTAGTAGTCGTACGTGCCGAACTATCGCGAAAGGGCAAACAGGTGTGGAGACGGGCGAACAGTCGGGAAAGGGGAGAAAAAGGAAGACAGGGAAAGAGGAGAGGATGGAACGAGAATGAAGCGAAGTGAAGCGGGAAGCAAGAAGCAAGAAGCGATCTCCGTTTCCCCCAGAATTGGATACGAGGAAAAAGGTCATGAGCAGCAGGGCGGCTGGCGGGGGGTAGGTAGTAGTGGCAGTGGTGTGGTGGTAAGCAAGCAAGAGAGACAGAAGAGAAGAAAAAAAAAAAAAAAAAAAGGGACGGGAATGAACGGGCGTAAGAGCGAAAGAGTCCAATGCGCCTGAACTTCGTGGTGGTATGCGGTTTGAGTTGGGATGGAGAGGGGGCTTTGCACCTGTCAGTAAGCGGTACCTACTACAGTTCCCACCTGTAGGTAAGATTTAGTTAGGTAGGTAGGCCTACCGGTAGGTACTCCTAATCGATCGTGGGGACGGAGCGAACAGACCGAGTTGAGCTTAGCACCTGCCGCAACACTTAAGGGAAGACCTTCTTGGCATCTTCAGCACGGTTGCGTGCCTACCTACCTTAGGGGGGCAGATACCTGAGGAATCCATCTAAGGTAGGTGGGTAGGTACAGCGTACCCTGACAGAGGTACGTGCTGATAGATACGTACCTCAAGCTCACAGGGAGAGCATATCTACCTAGGTACGGATACGTACCTAGCATAGCACCATGCCCAGGGCATCCCATGCGAGCCGCAGAAGCAAGAGGACGCCCACAAAACACAACAGCAACGACTGGTGGAAGATGGATAGCAGGGCATGGGGCATCGCTCATTCATCTCTCAATCCAGTATTAGGTAGCGCAGATTCATCGTAGAAGCTTAGCAACCTTCAGACCTATTCTATCTGTAGTGCCTCAGTACCGGATACATAGATAGAATAGAGTCTTAGGTCTTGATGGCTTGCCCCCTCGTAAGTAGCGCCGTCTGGGATGCAGGTACAACATGTGAGGTGCTGGTCATGGTGCTGGTCATGTACTGGTTGGTCGAGCCATGTAGGTAGGTACGGATAGAGTAGATGTAATGCCATCGCATTGCGACTCGATGTACTAACTTTAAGCCCCAAATCCCCCCTCCCCCTCCCCCCCTTTTTTTTTTCCTTTTCTTCTTTCCCTCCCACCCCCTCCTTTCTCTTCCTCCTCTTCTTCGTCTTCCCCTGTCGAAACCTCACTCCCCCAATCCTTGTCGACGCATCCCACCTGTGACGCCCCCTTCAACCTCTTAAGCCTTGTGACCTTGCAACCCTGCGTCCCTGCGCTTGAACCGGAAACAGCACGTCTCCAGTACGCAGTACTCCTCTGTCGCTGTCACCTTGTTCGGTCAATGCCTATGCGGCGTCGTCCGTGGCAAATGGTAGCGCTGCCACAGTCCGTTTTCACATCCATCCACGTCTAGCTACTTTGGGTCAAAGACTAAACCGTCGACGGCTACCTTTATGCCGATTGAGTACTGTATGTGGCCTAAGGAACCGGGCTTGTGTGGCTAGCAGGCGAGTCCGTTAGGGCACATCTAACGACCTGCGACTGTTGGGTCGTCCGGTGCTCGGCTTGGCCTTTGACACGACTCGGCAAGCATGGATAATTTCGATGATTATAGCCATGGCCCATGGACGGCCAACTTCAGGTCAGAGTAGAAGACATCTGGTACAAGAAGATCGCCATCCGTGCTTCGCATCGTCAATGGCGCGCGTCGACTCATGGTGTAAAGATGCTGTGGGCAAAATTCATCATCGCTGAGCACGTCAGGTGGCCTTGCCTCAACATGAATGACAGCGCAGGGCGCGGCGAACTCCTCGACTTGGCAGCAATCAGTCAGTCAGTCTGGTACGGAAGCAAAGCCTTCCTTCTTCGCCGTGATACCATGCTACCCTCCCCGTGTTGCTTCCGTGCTCCCCTCGGGAACACACGGCTTCCTTTGTTTGAAAGCATGTACCTTACTTACCTATGTACACTGCCTACCAGGCATGTTTACCCGCAGCAACGACCTCCGCTTAAAAGTGTTTTCCGACTGAGATCCAAAAGCCAAAAAGAAGAAAAAGGAAAGAAAGCGCAGCCCCTACCCCCAGAATTCAGGTTTTGCTCACCACTGTCTCAGGAAAGAATGGTGCTTCTTGTTATTGATGTACACTATCCGTACATGACGGGGTCATACTAAGAAACCCCAGCAGTACTTCGTACTGTTTGCCCCAGATTTACACTATTAGTGAATGGCTAAAAGTCCTAACTTTAGCAACAACAAAGCGGCACTAACACAGCACGGGCGAAAACACAGGCTGGAACGCGCTGCACGAAAAATCTGGACCGACAATCGAGTGACTGATCAACACACTTGCTGCAACAGTAGGCGACTCGGCTTGACTCGATTCTACTCGGCCTGTTTGCGCGAGCTTCTTTTCTCAACTCCGTCATTCTGTCTTGCCAGTCCCATCGTTCCACTGACCCGAATACCCCAACCAAAACAGCCACGATTTATGCACATGACTTTCACCATTGTTGCTGTGCAGACTCCGGTCATGCAGAGCACGACCCAGTCCCTTCCCCTGTTTGACCATTTGCGATACGGATCCGTATCGACTCCAGAATTACGGAGCTGGTACGGAGCTCTCTTCAAACAACGAGACATAGCGATGCGTCGTCTTGATCGTCGGACCCGTCCAATTCGCCAATCACGTGTCGATAGCAGAACCACTACATGGAATGCACCCTTGGGTTCTCGTCTTAGAGCCCGCCCGGGCTTGCGGCCTATTGAGCCTTGAGCAATGGGCCACCCGGAGCTGCCCCGTTATTTACCAAAAAAAGAAGAAAGAGGGGCCATATGCCACGGACAGCAATCCAGAACAACACATCACACCTAGTGAGGAAGACATAGTGCTGTACAATGTAAACCCACCGATTGACGATGGCCTCACAGCCATGACAACAACTCTCTTTCACGCTCTCATTCCAGCCCATCTCATTTTCGCTACCAGCCTGTAGGCGCCGTCAATTTCTCCCACATGGCAATGTCCCGTTACCTTTCGTCCCCCACCCCGAGCGGCCTCTAATTATTTCGCTTCCCGCCCTTTTGCAGCATCATGTCCCTGGATTGGGAAGTCATCCCCGCGTTCCATTGACCCAGCCCGTCACCCGACAGGTTCGAAATATCATGACCAACCCTTGTTCGAATTGCATCCCGCCCATTCTGTCCTCTCAGATGTCACCTGCCGCCTCAATTGGGATCACCATGACTATGTTCCGTTGCAACCTTCTTCCTCGGTACGACGTTCCGCATTGAGTAGTGCGGCAATGGCAATATTCGCGGACCCTTATTTGGTTTCCCGGGGAAGTGTGAGCAAAGATCCAAGGCGGAACCCCTAGAAAGAAAATCTCTTAGCAAACACACGAGCTGCATAGGCTGCATTTCCAAGGCCGGGAAAATTACAATATTCAATCTTCATTTGACTGCGGAAATTGCATAGTGGCTCGCTCTTACGTCGATCCTGGAGGCCGCGTCAACGAGACCGCTCCCCGCGCACATCCACTATGAATCGTGTATGAATACATTGCACCACCACCCATCGGCCATTCACATGGCAACTTTTGGAGAGCTGCAGGGGACTCGCGGACCTGCATGACCTCTTGATGGCCCTTCTTCCCGCCCTTCATTTCTCAATCTCGGGGTTCTTGCCCCTCCCTGCCCTTACCACTCATCGTCCAATGTCTAATGTCACTGGCTCGACGTCGGGCGACCGTTCAGCGCCCAGTTTCGCATCATCTGACAACCTGTTTCAGCCCGTTACCGCGATGCCTCCCGCCCCCGGAGGCCCCCTAGATATTCGTACACATGTATCATTCACTCATTCGTTGTATCTGGGGCGTCCTTAGATGAATCCATCTCGACGGCTCCTATCATCGCAGCCAATGGCGGGGAAGGGAGCATCCCCCGCCTCCCGAGGCTTTGCTGCTGCTTGGGCTTTTGTATAAAAGCATCTAGGGGCTCTTGCAACACAATCAGTTCCCGCCGTGCAGTCGACGCTCTCGGGCTCTGACACGACCCCCCGGTTTTCTCTCCCGCCTCTCTTCCTCATCTTCTGTTCTGTCAGCCTCCCTCCCCCTCCACGTGCCTCTGCATGCAAGTGCAAATTCCGGATCTCAGTTCCCCTCCTGTTGGGACTTCTAGCTTCTGTGAGACATGGTTGTTTCGCAGACACTGGTGTATGGACGGGCTCACCCACAGAGTATGCACCATATTGATTGAGTCCTCGCGGCCCTATAAAAGAGGTGGGGAGTTGTACGGATACGCCGTTAGGCACGATTAAGATGTGAATCGTGACGAAGTGGCGAGCGAGGAGACTCCTGGCTTTGTCTAACTGGCCCGGGCGCGGAACAGAGACTGTACCCAGTCTGTAGTCCGCATATGCCATCCCATCTCGCATGTGCGTCTTACCATTGGGTCCAACCGACACCAACCAAGCTAGGTATGCCAGAAGATGGGATGCGTCCGGCTAGAACTTCCCATCTCTCCCTCGATGCCATGTGTCTCTTCGATTTATTGCCCGTCGTTCTGTTTACAATATCGTCACAGCCCAGTGGCGACTGGATAGTGATGCAGCCTGCTGGCGCAACTAAGTCACTATATAGGTAATATGTTAAATTCCATAGCTACACAATCTAAACCACACAATCGCTGCAACCCTTCACCCGCCCCGAGCCCTATATCCTATACAGACTTCCTTGCTGACAGTAGCAAGGCATAAACTCCGTCCAAGGCCGATCCGATCTGCCCAGCGGCCACGCCGGTTTGCACGCAAAGACTGTCTTCCCTCCCCCTACCAATGTTGTGTACCCACAGAGCCATCCTCACGGAAACTACCTCCCCCTACCCAGCCGCCCCGCAACGTATCGTGATTTAGAGTTGCTCCCCAGTGTCGGATATATCGCCACCCGTTCCAGCACCGCCCATGTTCTCTCGCACCGTCTTCGTCTGCCGCCCGTCTTGGACGGACGCGCCGTCATTGGGATTTGGGATTCAAAGCATTCCTTTCCATCAACCCGCCGCGCCAAATCTGTCGTTTGCCAACGTCGTGTGGAGTCCACCAACCGCAGCCGCAGCCGCAGCCGCAGTGAACCCCGCCCATGTCTTCTCCGAAAGGGACAATATCACTCGCAACCGACCGCCAACGTTCTAGAACAAACGTCACCTTCGCCTCCAACAGCGACCGCACAGCAGCATTGGATCTTATCCAGACGAACAAGCCCCCGGAAAGTTAAGTTTTTTTTTTTTTTTTTTTCGCTGGGATTGTGGTATATTTTGACAAGGCTGGTTATTCCTCGTGACCTGCCTCGTATTTGTTTGCATGCCTACGACGACTAACAAGCATTCCCGTCGGCCCCGCAGTCTCCCGCGGGGCCCTCCCTTTTCCCGAGGCGCAGTGCGTGTATTGTACACGCGCCGTCGTCGTAAACCCAATGCCACCTTTCCATCCTCCCCACAAACCCGGGAATATCTTTCCTTCTTCTTTACCTGTCGAGATCTACTTGCCAGGTTCTCGGTGAAGTTTTCGCCATCGTTGGTGGCAAGATGGGTTGAGTTAGAAAGTGGTTAGAGGACCAACAACTTGGAAGCTGGGGAGGAGTAGCTCCTCTGGCTTGCTGAGTCTCTATGGTTGCCCCTTCAAGATATCTTATTTCTTTCCTTCGCCAAAAGTAGTTTCGTTTAGACCGCCCTTTGTTCACAAAGCCGCTTCATCTGCAAGGTGAAAGTTCGTTACGGGAAGCTCCATCATGCGTGGTCGGTGACTCGGTAGCTCCGATCTTGGGTGTAAAGCTGAAGAAACCTGCTCAGAGCACCGCCTCTTCCTCATTAACTTGGGTGTGCGGTGGCATTTCCAACCCAACAATAAACCACCTGGGGGGGTTTTCAGGCCACATTTGCTTCACAACCCGATCGGTTGGGCTTGCGCATGCGAGAGACAGAAAATTCGGTCCTCATCGTCTCTGGCCACCAAAGCTTGCCCGTAGCGCCAAAATCTGTTGCCTTTCAGCCTCGGGGAGCATGTTGATCGTCTCCAACGGCAGCTCCATAACCTGCCGCATGAGCGCATCGGGGTCCTGGCCCAGGGCTGCCGCAGCCGGTGGGGGTGCCGCGCTGTAGGGGGCCTGCTGGGGAGGTGGCGCGTACGGCGTGCCTACGACCGGCGGGGTGTTGCTGGCACCTGGCAAGGCCACCGGGGGGAAGCCCGGCGCGGGGGGCTGAGGCGGGTAGCCGAACGGTGCCGCCTGGACCGGTGCCGCAGAGGGTGCGCCGCCGGCTTCAATGACAGAGTGAATTGCCTCCGGAGACACAAGACCCATCAACAAAAGGGCCTGGAATACGGCGTAGGCCAGCTGCGGTGCCTGCTGAAGGAGCTCCGTCGCCCGGGCAGGATCAGAAGAGGCGAGCGCTTTCATTTGCGTGAGGATGTCAAGGAGTTGTGAGGGGGGCAGCGTGTTCAGTGTGCGGGAGATGGCGTCAGTCGCAGTCACATTAGGGGGGAGCTCCTTGCCGGCTGGCAGAGGGGGAAGCGTGCTTGACTGCACTGGAGGTGCGGCCGGGTTATAGCCGTTCGAGGCGTAAGGGGGATTACCGCCATCTCGGCCCTGTTGTTTATCAGTGTCAGTTTCAACAGCGGATCGAATTCAGAAGCAGAGCTGTACTCCTAAACTCACGTGTCCGTGACTGTCATCATTGCCGTCGCTGCCTCCTTCGTTGGAAAAGTCGACCCTCAGTTTCCTACCCATAATCTCATAATCGTTAAGGTTACGGACCGCTGATGCCGCAGAATCTGCATCAGTAGATCAGTCTCCTGTACTTTTTCCAATACCTCGTGATATTTACCATTGTCGGGATACTCCGCGAAGCCGAAGCCCTTCGGCCGTCCAGTCTCACGGTCGTAGACGAGGCGGAAGTTAAGGACTTTGCCTGCGCTGCTGAAGATGTCGCTGATCTGTTCCTCGGAAAGGCCTATTAAAGCACTTAGTATATTTACCCGTTCTCTTCGACTACAGTTGGCACTTACCATATGGGATGTTTCCCACAAAAACGACTCGGGAAGGTGGTTTCGACATCTTGGCTGTGTCGGAAGAAGTATCCCTCAAAAGGAAAACGTTCAGTTGGGTATTTGATGTATGGTTTTCGACTTCGGCTGGAAGAGGATCCTTGGAAGAGGATCCTGCGGCTTCTTTCCCCTTCGACTGGTTGCCAGAAGCACGAGCTGGATGCAGATCTCAGGAGCCAAACAAACGGCGCGACGTTGATGATTTGGTTGGAACTGACTTCTCGATCAAACGCACGGCACCTAATTCAGCCTTGGTTGCCAGGCTGTGATTTTACAGTGGGTAATCGCAGCTTGGGCACGGGCCACTTTGAGACAGACGGTACCTGTGTAGATGCCGATGTTCTATTGGCCAACGGCCGACTATTACCCATGTAGAGGTCCACACTGTCCCATGCGGGACCCCTGAAGAAGGTTCACCTCTAGCGCAACGGGGAAACTGGACGGGCTGCGTGGCCAAATGATAAGTGAAGGTGGCCTCTACTGTACAATTCCCAAGACTTTGTGAGACCAACTCTCTTTGTTATTTCCGATCTCGAGGGCTTCTTGCAGTTTCGACTTCACTCCTCATGATTCAGGCGGGGTTTCTCACTTCCTGACATCATCCTTTTCCCCTTCCCGCCGCTCCTTTTTCTATGCTCTTTTGCTCTTGGCGCATCGCTGCGAAAGTACGAAACTTGGGCTAACTCCCCCGTGAACCTCCCGCAAGGAAAACAAGGGCACGCGAGGCTCCCACAGCTTGTAACAGACCAACAGCCCTCCCAATAACTCTTCTCTCGGTTCTCAATCATCAACATGCCGGCAAAGTCAAGGTTTACGAGGCTCGACGCCTTCACCAAGACGGTCGATGAGGCGCGCATTCGCACAACTTCCGGTGGAATCGTCACCATCGTGTCGTTGATCGTTGTGTTTTGGCTGGCCTGGGGAGAATGGGCTGATTATCGGAGGATAGAGATCCACCCCGAGTTGATTGTGGACAAGGGAAGAGGTATGAAGTTTCTTTGAAAGATCCCAAAGTCGGGTAGAACGTCGAGAGCTAATGCGCCTTTGGCACAGGTGAGCGCATGGAGATCCACCTCAACATGACCTTCCCCAAGATGCCTTGCGAGCTCCTCACCCTGGACGTCATGGACGTCTCCGGCGAGCAGCAACACGGCGTCATGCACGGTGTCAACAAGGTTCGCCTTCGCTCTCAGAAGGAGGGAGGCGGCGTTATCGATATTAAGGCCCTGGATCTGTAAGAAGCATCTGTCTCCCACCATAGTGCCAATGCCTTTACTGATAACCGCTCGAAGTCACTCTCGCGACGACTCTGCCGAGCACCTAGACCCCAACTACTGCGGACCCTGCTACGGCGCACAAGCCCCCGCGAACGCGCAGAAGCCCGGCTGCTGCAACACTTGCGCGGAAGTGAGAGAGGCATACGCGCAGGCTTCGTGGGCTTTTGGCAAGGGAGAGGGCGTCGAGCAGTGCACGCGCGAGCATTACGCCGAGCGGTTGGAGGAGCAGCGTCAGGAGGGATGCCGCATCGAGGGCAACCTGCGTGTCAACAAGGTCGTTGGAAACTTCCACCTTGCCCCTGGCCGTAGCTTCAGCAACGGAAACATGCACGTTCACGACCTCAAGAACTACTGGGATACCCCCGCCGATGCCCAGCATGACTTCACTCACACTATTCACTCTCTGCGCTTCGGCCCCCAGCTGCCGGACCAAGTCACCAAGAAGATGGGCAAGCGTGCATATGCCTGGACGAACCATCACGGCAACCCCCTCGATAACACTCATCAACAGACAAACGACCCCAACTATAACTTCATGTACTTTGTCAAGATCGTGCCCACCTCTTACCTCTCCCTCAACTGGCAGAAGTCGAACGCCTACCAGGACGATGACAGTTCTAGCCTTGGTTTCCTCGGTCAAGGCAGCGATGGCAGCGTCGAGACTCATCAGTACTCTGTGACAAGCCACAAGCGTAGCTTGGCTGGCGGTGACGACGCCGCCGAAGGGCACCAGGAACGCCTCCACTCTCGTGGTGGTATTCCGGGTGTTTTCTTCTCCTACGTAGGTTCTCCCGCCCCTGATTTTCAGCCTCGTCACTAATGAGATTTCTCAGGATATCTCACCTATGAAGGTTATCAACCGCGAAGAGCGCGCCAAGACCTTTACTGGTTTTCTCACTGGTCTGTGCGCAATCATCGGCGGTACTCTTACTGTCGCCGCCGCCGTCGACCGCGGCGTCTTCGAGGGTGGTATGCGTCTTAAGAAGATGCGCTCGAAAGACCTCTAGATCAAGGGAATTAGGAGTCTAGCGGTGTGTATGTAGTTCGTATGTGTTACATTTCCTATGCAATGTGCATCAAAAGAGGAGTTCTGGCGGGTTGGCAAAGAAGGTTTTGATCTCAAATCGATACAGAAATATCATATATGTCCTTAGCGTTTATGAACCGCAACAACTGTCCCTGGGCATTGGCTTCATTACCCATAAACTCGCAATGACAATCCGCACGTGCCGATCCAGCTGCTGTACCAGGGCCGTCCTGGGTATCAGGTAACGACAGGCAGATGATCTTAGCCGGACAACAGATACGTGGGAAGAAGCGAAACATGAAAGGCGGCTTCTTTGCAACCGAAGAAGACGCGGTGAGCAGGCATAAGTTCAACATTGACTCTTCAAGGGGTACATAGATGGGTCTCCATTAGGGCCAGGTGGAAGGGAAGCGAGGTGCCAGCCATGATGTGGGTTCAACAGCTTCCTTTTGATGCTAGACTGTTTTGCTTCCGTCCAGAATTGTCCTGGAATCGATTAATATATCAGTATAAACGCGCAAGGCTCTAGTAATTCATATGTTCTTTTTCGGATGGCAACCGTTTTCTGGATTCGATAATTCTCGGGGTGCATTGTGAATCTGACGTCTTCGACAATAGCTCACGAAGACACAGTTGTAGAACACTCCAAAAAATAAGCACGGTGCACTAGTTCTCCAAGTACCACCCAAATTCAAGAGCGAAGCTGTGACGACTCTGCTGGAAGACGTGAATTCTGCTATTCATTTCTGTTAACCTTCATCAAGTCCGCCCTTGCAACATAACTATCCGCGAAGTTTTCTCTATATCACACAGGCCGCTGACATCTGTCCTTGGAAATCCCCAAATGATACAAGAAACATCGTTTGTTTCAATTGTGTGTTTACCAATCTTAGTGGCATGATATGGACTTGACGTGCTGAATACCAAATGCAGAAAACATCAGTCGAATCTAGCTTTAGTGTCGGAAAGACTAGGTTGTGCTCTGCGAAAGGATTTGCGTAGCCCACGAAACATCTCGTCCTATGTTGACTTGGAAAAGAAAAAGGTACCTTGGCCCTTTCTTCAGTACCTACTATCACGTACCCGATGTCTCTGGTAGACCAACCAAACGTTTGCATGATTCGGACTTTGATACAGATACTCCAGCAATATCAGAAGAGGTGACAGAGTCGCTTATCGGCTACATCCTAACGCATGAGTTTGAATGCATGTGACAGCTCGGCAAGTAAACCCGCAAAGCCAAGCGCCCGTTTCCGTCGATGTTGGGGAATATGGACTATTTCCTTGGGCCCGGCATGTGGCAATCATCATAAAGAGCATGACACTTGGCCAATGGCAAGCTTAACATCGCCCAAATCAGAGGGCTCTGCGGACCTCACGCGAACACAACAGTCAACAACTGATGAGAGAAAGTACTCCACACAAAAGGGAGTCTAACGTACCAACACCGGCTTGGATTATTAATACCCAGTTCTGGCCTCGGGCGCCAGAACCAGCCTATGCCCTTTCCTCTGTGCTTCAACCTACAACATATTGGGATGAACAATGCAAAGAACAGAACGTGGACAGAGAAAGCCACTTGTCAAGAGCTATACAATACGGGGTCAAAAAATCAGAATGTCTTTTCCAGTCGCCACCAAAACAATGTAAATACTAATAGCAAGGACCCTATAGCTATACTAGGGGCCTCTGGCCTCGTATTGTGTTTTAAGAGCCTCTACCGTTAAGGACTTTCACTTCAACCCACCCGCCCATTCGCGCGCGAACAACCCTACTTCAACCCATCGGCACTTCGGCCAATCGTATTCCGCCGGTTGTCGCCAAGGATGTTCACGAATGGACCCAGGCCGTGGTTGAAGTGAAGTCTGATTTGGTAGTTGCTCTGCGTTATTGGATATCTATTACCGCTCTAAGAGACCGAGAGATGGCACAGGCTAAAGGCGCTCGTATTGGGTTACTACGTATTGGGATTCATGTGCTAGGTGAAGTGCACCAGACCGCTTAATAGGGGTCTAGAGCAACGATCTTCATCAATAGCTATACTAGAAAATTGGTGAACAGATCCCTGTTCTTACATTCAATATCTTTATGTTTGAGAATTCTATAAGCGCCTTTAAAATGCGTCCTTTCTAGTGTATCAAAAGCTGGCAAGCGTATTGAGGTGGTTGGTGGTGAGGAAAAGGTATCCTTTTTTTTATCTCTAAATGCTATGGTTGAAATACAAAAGAAGGTAGACATCAAGGCATTTTTCTTCAATGAATTGTCGACAGTTGTTATTCTTTGTTGCCATGGGCTTCAACCATATTATTGAACACAATCAACCGCAATGCTAGGAATATCATAACTTTCTCTAACGTTACTCCTGACTAAAGCTACACAACTAATCAACTCCATGACGCCACTGGCATGACCGGTATATCACAGCTATATTGGAATAATAACAGGGTTCTTATCTTACACGTGTTCCTACAAATAGTTTACGATGATGGCATTGCGGCTGCCTTTGTACTTAAGAATTCATCTAGAGCCATGGACTGCGTTGGCGTATACCCATTGCCATTGCTTCCAACCGGTATTCGCATTTCCGACACCAAGTTAACCGTGTTCTGTATGAAGGTCAGTCATTCGCATCTACCGAGCGCGTGTGGTGAGGATAGAGGGTGTAGCAGACTTACCATGCCAAGTACTGCAGCATCCAGTCGCTCAAACATCCTCCAGAGTCTGTCGCGGTTCTTCGTGAAAACGTAACTAGCCAACCCTACTGGTGTATCGTTCGCGTAGCTTATAACCTCGTCCTCGGTATCAAACACATATAGCCCCAGGATCGGCGCGAACACCTCTTCCCGAGACATCAGCATCTCATCCGTCATGCTCCCTAATACAGTCGGCGCCATGAAATAGCCATCCCCAGGCTCTCGTCTTCCCGTACCAAGCAGTGTTGTGGCACCTTTATCGATGGCGTCCTTACACATCGCCTCAGCCTTGTAAAGTCCCCGGATAGTCGTTAGCGGCCCGAGAGTAGTCCCTCTGGCCATTCCATGACCGAGCTTCAGTTTTGCGGTCTCAGATATCAGCAAGTTCGAGAACGACTCGTATACGCGCCGATGCACATAACATCGGTTAGGCGCCACGCAGACCTGGCCCGCATGCCGCCACTTGAGCGCTACAAGGTCCCTGGCCGTCTGCTCGAGGTCCGCGTCGTCGAATACAATGAATGGACAATTCCCACTTAGATCCAATGACAGTCGTTTTAGATTTCGGGTGCAAGATGCCGCGACTTGCTTCCCTATTCGGGCACTTCCTGTAAAGCTGACGGCCTTGACGAGAGGGTGCATACACAGCGCCTCGGCCACGGCGGGTGTATTTCCCAGGCTTGTCGTCAGAACATTGAGAACACCGGCCGGAAACCCAGCGCGATCAGCCAGGCAAGCGAGAGCGAGCGCCGAAAGAGGGGTTTCGGAAGACGGCTTAACGATGATGGTGCAGCCGGCAGCCATCGCCGCTGCTGATTTCCGGAGGGTAAGTGCGAGGGGAAAGCTGCATGGAACCAGGGCAAGAACGATACCGATCGGTTGCTTGAGAATTGCGCTTTGTCTTCTCGGAAAAGCGCCGGTACCGGGCGTGGAGATAACTGGAGCGGCGCGATCGTCGGGCGTAGGGGAGGGTACAGGCGAGGTGGTCGGCGACAGGGCCGGCGATGGCAGCTGTGGGATCGGGTCCAGACGCTCAGCTTCGCTAGCGAACCAGCGGACCAGATTAGCTCCATAGTCAACTTCAGCGAGTGCTTCATTCAGCGGTTTTCCTGTTTCGTGGACGAGAATGGTGGCTAAGTCCATACGGCTGGCAAGGATAAGGTGATTCCAGGAAGTCAGCAGACGCGCCCGCTCCCGGGCCGGAGTCGTTCTTGAAAAACTCTGGAAAGCGGAGAAGGAAGACTTGATGACCGAATGAACGTCGTCTTTGGTGCTGTCCGGACACGTCGCCCACACGCGTCCAGTGCCCGGGTCGAGGATCGCATAACGCTTGTTATTTTGAAAGGAAACCCACTCGCCGTGGACGTGGCAATCGCGTCGAAGCAGGTCTACATCTGTAAGCTTGAAGGGAAGCTGAACAGGGGGCGATACGGGAGGCAGGCCGTGAATGACGAGGCTGTTGGTGTTGCTTCTCGTAGTCGAGTTAGAAGAGGAGGTGCTGGTTGTTGTGATGGACGTGCTGGCAAAAGGGGACGTTGCGGTGCTGTTCATGGTCGGCGAGAAAGACACCCTTCTTCGATGGGAATAGTCTTCCCCACCGGGTTGGGCTATCGTATGCCTCCGCATCAGGTACACCTTTATGATGCCAGAAGCAGGAGAATTGAATATGAACCTGCGTTGTAGTTGTCGTATGAGGCAAGAAATCCCGAGAAGAGCAATGCCTATCGGGTAGCTGGTAATACGGGTAGGGCTGGCAAGGCGCGTCCCAGGGCTGATTTTAACGGGGAGATTATCCCTCCTCCTCACGCTGTTGCATCGATGCCCGACCAACGCTGGGGTAAGCTTTTGGGGAGAGGGGCGGCATCCGAAGTCGAATGAGATCTACACAGCCAGGAGCCTACATGTTTTAGACTCTGGCCCTCAGCGTCGTCTGAAGCTTAAGGTTCGTGGTGTCGCAAAGCATTTCAGCAACCTACCCACCGTGCTACTTGTCTACGAGTAAGCGGTCCGAGCTCCGTGCTGCAACTTTCATGACGCTTTCGGGACATCTGTTAGCTCGGTGCTGTTGGGAGAAGTTGGACCGCGGGTTTCATCTACGCCGGCAGGCAGATGGTTGTCATTGATTCAGTCCTCAGTGCCAAGCCGGAGAAGCGTTCGTTCATGAGCTGGTGGGCAGCATCAGATGATGGTCAGCAGTACTCTAATCGGAAGTTACATTCCAAGGCGGTAGAGAAGCTCTGCTAGGCCAAAAGCGTAGGCAGTAGCATTTTCAGAAAAACCTTCGTGATGTTATCCCAGCACGGGTGCCCTTTCCAACGGTCCTAAAACATGCGTACAGATGCCCACAGCGACATCTACTAGTAATATGAGGTGCTTCCACTCCTGTACTCTGGTCTCGACTCAGGATAGCCACCCGGTGGTCCGGCGTGACCCTTCGCCTCATCTTCCGAGCTCAGGGCATCCCCATAGTCATCACTTCTCTCCGGCGGTGCCCGCATGGCTTCCAGGATGCTGCGGTCTAGTATCGGTGGCTGGTACGGCTTGAGAGTGTGCATCTCTCGGCCGGATGGCATCTGTGCCAATAACGGGCCAATCGGAGGTATAACCTGAACATTCATCTTGGAAAAGAGGGTTGGTGAGATGTCCCCACAGCTAATCGCGAGCACAGAGAGGCAACTTACCGTGTCATTAAGTTTGTGCCATTTCCCTTCGAGGAACTCGATCACGCGCGTCTCCTCGCCCTTGCCGCCATCCGCTCCCCATGTCGTTTCCTTCTCGACCTTGCGTTCTTCCCGTTTCTCGCTCCATTCCTTTTTGAAGCGACTGAGCCCGGAGCTTTTGCTCGAGTACTTGGACCCGACGCCCAACTCCTGTAGGCCCGCTTGAAGCCAGGCAATCGCCGTGCCAACCTGGCCACCAATCTCGGCGTCAATGCCAAAAAAGCGACACGCTTTTGCGCGGCACGTCCTACGGAAATTCTCGAGGTATCGGAGTATTCCCTCATTGACTTTGCTAGAGTCCCGCCCTGCGGCTTGGCAGAGAGAGGAGGCCTGGCTGGCGTGCTCGGCAGCGGCGAGGCAGAGGCGCGCGAATAGGTGAGCGCGAACCTTGGGAATCTCAGGGGCTTTGTACATCCATTCGCGGTCGTTCTTGTTGCGGTCCTGAGCGATTATGGCCGGGTAGGGGTCGTCCTTCAACACCGCAAGCATCGTTGCCTCGCCGAGAGCCAGAGATGACATGGCTCGGAGGGTCGAGGGTGAGACATCGCTGCAGGGTGGTTCTACTTGGACCCTCTCCGCCCGGGAGGCTATATAGTCATAGATTGCTGCGGCATCTAAGAGGTATTTGGTGGCGGTTTGGATGGCTGCTGTGCGTTGTTGGTTGTCCAAGGTAGCCTGTGTTGTGACATACAACGGGTGAAGAGCAGCCCGGGCAATCAATGTATATGAATTGGCCAGCGTGGAAAGCGTGAAGGCGAGTTCATGGTCTACATGCTGGATCTTCACTCGGGACCATTCTCTTCCCGGCACTCCGTTATCTGAGAGCGTGGGTCGCCATTCAATGGATGGCGGCGCCTTGGTGTTGAGGTTGATGTAGTCTCCAGACTGAGCTACTGGGTTCAGACCAGAGTCAATGGCGAGGATATAGGGAATGTAGCCGTTCAGAGCTGCGACGACTGTGGAGACGTGAGATGATTGTGACGTTGGCGGTAATCGCTTGTGCTTTTTGAGGGCATCTCTCACAACCCCGCGATACGTGCTGGAACTGAGGGGCAATGAGGGGTGAGTATCGCTGCTGAAACTAGATGAGAATGAGAAGGCCGAGGTTGTCGGGAGAAAAAAGGGGAAAGGCATAGTTGAGTGGATTGGTCACTGATTGACGAGAGGAAGAAGTCTGGTGAGAGAGGTCTGGTTGACATTTAGATTTGACGATCATCCGTCCACTAACATGGAAAGTTGCCAGTGAGAGTGCACCACCTTGTGACGTTTGCCTGTCCCGTATAACCAATTGAGTCTGGGCTTTCCACCCCAGACTGGGTCACGTGCTTCGAAGCTCCCCATGTCCTGGAGGAAGGTCTAAGCTGAACCCCATCGTCTATGTCATTGCAATCTCAATGAGTTCAAGTTAGGCCCATAGCCCCAAGCCGCCGCCGCTGCGGGAAAATAAAAAAAAGAAAATAAAAAAAGAGGGGAAAACCAATCTTTGGCAGCTCTGCAAAGCTTTGGTGATGATAAAAATTGGATTGACATATAAGGGGTTGGATCAAGCATAGGGGGAAAGGGGAAAGGCGCCAATCACTCGTAGGCGTGGGCAGGATGTGCAGAGACTGGAAAGGCAGCTTTTGAGACGGATCGAGTGATGCAAGGGGTATATGGCACAACACAAGATAGTACTAGGTAATTAAAAACATCTAAGATCACATCCGGGCTCATTGTGCAGTTGCTTGATGTGTAAAGAGAGACAATGTGAGCAAGGTGTCCCAACAGCTAGCGCAGGTACTTGGTCTGCCTTTATCAGCCCCCCTTGGGAGTGTGGAGACCTTCTCCAAGGCAATTACAATACCCAAGGTACCTAGGTAGGGTAGCAGGTAAACGCACCAGCTGTTCGTTGACGCGACGTGGACCCTTGAATTTCGATTGCGACTCTCCCATCGCCCCAGGAGCTCGACAAAGCTTGCCTGCACACAGTCTCCCAGCGACGCTCCTTGGGACCTCATGCCGCACATCTTGGACCGATCAATTACCGACTGACAGAGAGAGAGAGAGAGAGAGAGAGAGAGAGAGAAAGCAATGACCGGTCCCTCTCCTCACAAGCCCGGGCGCAGGGGCAGGAAGATGAGCAGCAGCGGAGATGGTGGCGTTAGCACGGTTAGCAATCCCAGCACAGAGAGCCAACTCCTCAAAAAGGAAGCTCTCGTCAAGGTGCCTGTCTTCCCTCTTGCCTCATTTCTTTGGCCTGCCCGAGGTTCCGTGTCGCAATGGCAGGTTCTGCCCTTGATCCTTATGGTGGTTGGTATGTTTAGATGGACAGCTGGACTCTGGGGATACTCTGGTAAATGCCATCTACATATGCTTGACCTGGAGAAACACCGACTGACTTGTCCTTTTCGCAGGCTTTCAGAAACCCCCCATGTTTGGCGACTACGAGGCGCAGCGACATTGGATGGAGATTACCACTCAGATTCCTGTGTCGCAGTGGTATTTCCACGACCTTCAATGGTGGGGACTCGATTACCCGCCCTTGACGGCCTACCATAGCTGGCTCTGCGGCAAGATCGGACACCTCATCGACCCGACCTGGTTCGAGTTGTATACCTCACGAGGATCCGACGACCCAACCCTCAAGATCTTCATGCGTGCCACAGTCATCGTCTCCGAATACCTCATCTACATCCCCGCGGCCGTTATCTTTGTTCGACGCTTCGCCAGAAACAGCAATGTGCCGACATGGACTGCTTGGATGGCCCTCGTTGCTATCTTGATGCAACCTGCAACTATCCTTATCGACCATGTGCACTTCCAATACAATACTGTCATGCTTGGCTTCGTTCTGGCGTGTATGTCGAGCATGCTGGCTGGCCGCTACCTCTGGTCTGCAGTTTTCTTCGTCGCCGCTCTCGGCTTCAAGCAGATGGCCCTTTACTACGCATTCTCGGTCTTTTCTTTTCTCTTGGGTAGCTGTGTCTTTCCTTGGAAGCCTGGTCGCTTAATCGGCATCGCGTTAGCCACCGTTGCAGCCTTTGCCCTCCTGCTCCTACCTCTTGTACTGGGCACTCTGTACGACGCTCACCGAGGCATCGACGCACGACCCGACTATGAGGGGCCGCCGCCAGCATTGCCCCTGTTCCCCTGGCTGACCGACGTCCTCGACACGAACGCCATCTACTACCCGGTCGTCGAGCAACTCATACAGATGGTCCATCGCATCTTCCCGTTTGCCCGTGGCCTCTTCGAAGACAAGGTCGCCAACTTCTGGTGCGCCCTCAATGTCGCTATTAAGTTGCGCAAATATCCGGCCGGCCTTCTTCAGCGCGGCGCGCTTCTTGCTACACTGACGTCCATCGTCCCGCCCAACCTCATCCTCTTCTTCCGTCCCCGTAAATCACTCCTGCCTCTCGCTTTTGCGACAACAGCATGGGGATTTTTTCTCTTCAGCTATCAGGTCCATGAGAAGAGCGTCCTCCTTCCTCTTATGCCTATGTCGCTGCTTCTCGCCGGCAAACAGGGACTATCGCGAGATGTCAGGGCTTGGGTTGGATTTGCCAACATTCTAGGCTCATGGACAATGTTCCCTCTCCTCAAGCGGGTGGACCTCGGCGTTCCTTACGCTGTCCTGAATTTGCTCTGGGCCTATCTTCTCGGCCTCCCGCCCACATCACTTAGCGCATACTTTCAGGAGGACCAAGGTAGGTTGCGGCAATGGGCAACTTTTCTCCTTCACGGCGCATTCTACGTCGTCATGGCTGCCTGGCACGTGGCTGAGAGGGTTATTATCCCACCTATAGACAAGCCTGACCTCTGGGTTGTTGCCAACGTTGGCATCGGAGCGATGGGTTTCGGTATTTGTTACCTCTGGTGCTTGGTACAGTTAGTCGCACAAAGTAACATTTTGCCCAAATGGGGCAGTGCGAAGAACAAGAAGACAAAGAGCCAATGATGCATACAGGAATTAGCCAGCAATGGCTGTGTACATAAGCACGACTCCCGCGAAAGAGAGTCAATGTAAGGATCAGGATCAAAGAAGCAGCGTCGAAAAAGCATTGTTTATTCTAGTAGATTGGGGGCGGATAGTACATGGAAAAAAAATTGAAAATAAAAATAGAAATAGCACTTTTTGAGGGCCAAGACAATGCTGTTCTACAACCATGAATGTACCTTGACATTGTAGGGCGAACTAATGGAAACAGGACATCTCATGATTATTGACACCACCCAGCCTCCTTTTCCTTCTGAGCAACCAGCTTAGATATCATGTGCCCCAATCCCCCCCGAGATCACGAAACCTGCACAAAGGCTCGCTTTTTGACGCCCCGGCTGTCGTCGCCATCATCCCAGTTCTCATCTACGTAATCTTTGACGCTCTTCTCTTGAATCTGCATGCTGACAACCTTGAGCGCAGCGATGTTGAAACCCATCTCGTCCTTTTGGCGCTTAAGCGCAGCGCGTAGATTAGCGCGGATGCCGTCAAGCATGCCGCGCATGGTGCGGCTAGCAACGATCTGGCGGTGGTGCGTTTTGAGCATGAAGAAGAGAATGCGGCACGTCAGCGGTATGTTCATGGAGCGCTGAGCAAAGAGGTTGAGGAAGGTGAAGAGCATGGGCACCGTCGAGAAGGGCAGCACCAGCAGTGAATCGTGTAGTGCTGAGGCCCGGATCTTGCTCAGCACGCTCATGACGTACGACTCGGCGGTGATGTTGCCAAGGGCGAGGAAGATGGGGTTGCGCTGTGGCGCAGGTGCATGCGGGTTCGACTTCTTGGCATCTTCCCACTCTTTGAGGAGGTTGAGGTCGGCGATGCCGATCTCGAGGGCCTCAGCGATGCGCTCGCCCGCCATGAGGGTCTCGACGGTTTGCTTGGAGGTGGCGCCGACCTCGCCGTCCTGGTCCTCAGCATCCTGGTCGCGCTCGAGCGACGTGGTGAGGGTTTTTTCGTAGAGCTCCTCAATCTCCTTCTCGCGCTCCTCCTCCAGGAAGATCTGCTCGTCAGTCTCATCCCATACGCGAATGGACTTGTCGTGACCGGCGGTGACCAGGAAGTTGCCGCTATGACCGACGGCCATGGCCCAGACCTCACCGTGGTGGCCGTCGAGGCGCTGAATCTGCTCAAACTTATCGCCGTCCCAGTACTTGATGACGCGGTCCTTGGAGCTGCTGAAGAAGTGATGGCCGTTGCCGTCCGAGTTGTGCGGGACAAAGGCTACCTGGAGGATGGAGTCCTGGTGACCGAATAGGGCCTTGTGGCAGTCACCAAAGTCGAGCCCCCATATCCTAATGTTCTTATCGGCGGAGCTCGTGACGATGAGTTTGCTGTCGTACGATATGTCCATGCTCAGGACGGGGAGCTTGTGGCCATAGAGGTTGAGGTAGAGCTTGAGACTATCGGTGAAAAAGACCTTGACAGTGTTGTCGAGGAGGGAGACGGCGATGTACTTGGAGTCTGGGGAGTATCTCACGCACAGGATATCATCGGACACCTTCAGTGTCCTCGACTGGACGAGCTTCAGTTTTGGTGTTGTACGGGTGGTACCCAGAACTTCCTCCTGAACGATCTTAAAATCCCAGAACTTGGCCGACTTGTCTGCACTACCTGACACCACAGATCGACCGTCCGGGTGCACTTGTAATGTCCAAATAGCGCCCTCGTGCGCCGAAACGCTATCAAGGAGGCTTGCGGAAGCGACATCGAAAAGCTCGAGCTCTCCGGTCTTGGTGCCCACCACAACCACCTTATCTCCGGGTAGGAACGCACAGCAAAGGGCGTATCCGCACTCGAACGTCCGGATACATGCTTGAGTCTTGATGTTCCAGATCTTGAGGCTTCCGTTGGCAGCCGTGGCCAGCATCTTGTCGTCGGAGCTGAGCGACACCGCGCGGATGTCTGTTCTGTGTCCTGGGAGTTCCACAGCTAGTGACCGCGTGTAGTCGGGCATGTCATCCTTCTTCGACTTCGACCCTTCTTTCGTTGGTATGCTGTAGTATTCGAGCTGGTTGTTTGTCGTGCCGGCCACTAGTTGGATTTCCTTGCTACCACTGTGGACGGCCCAATCGACTGATCGCACCTTGCCGCTCGTCCTGACGATGACGTACTGGACGAAAAAGTCACTGGCCTCTGCAGCGGAAATGTCGTCTGCCTGATTACTGCCCTCAGTTGCACCGTCCCCTTCCTCCATGGCCGCCTTGCCAGCCTTTTCACGTCTCCTCCTCCTCTTTCTGGCCAGAGACTTCTTTACCTCCGCCTCGGATCTGATGCGCCACACCTCCACGGCCTTCTCCGTGCCGTGAACTGCAAAATAATCTCGACGCGGGTGGAAAACCACCTCAATGGCCTTGTCCTTATTTTGGCGGAAAAGCGTTCCCCTGTCGTGGAGAAATTTAGCGTTTTGCGGCGCGTCAATCTGTCCCTTCAATGAGGCGAGACCCGTTGTGTCCAGAAACCACACCTTTAGCTCTCCGTCGTTTCCAGCCGTGATGCAGCCGCTGTAGTCGGGAGAAAGTCCAAGGGCCCAGCACTCGCCGTTCGTCTGCGCTATATGAGTTTCTATGCAATGCCTCGATGACAAGTCCCAAAGCTTCATCAAAGAGTCCTTGCCGGTGGTAAGGAGGTAGCCCTCGGCGGATGGATCGCTATCGAGCATTGCCGTATTTTCCTCATTCTCAACCTGTTCTTCAGGCTCAACAAACCGCAAACCCGTGATCTGGTCCTTGTGTCCTCTTAGCTTGAACTGGCCAACCTCAGCCACGAGATCCCAGAGAATGACATCGGTGTCCTTGGAGCCGCTGGCCAGTCGCACGCCCGACTTGTCGAATGCCAGCGTCGTAATGGCCGACTTGTGACCGTTGAAGTTAACGATCACCGTCGCGATCTTGCTATCCCAGAGGCGAATGCTTCCGTCATCATATCCGACCGCGAAAATATCTGGGTCAACCTGGCTCTGCGCGATCGCGGTAACAGGCACGGTGTTTCTCTCGTCGCGCCACCTGCTCAAGAGCTCGCCCTTCTTGATATCCCAGCACAAAACATCTTCATTCGCGGCTACAATTGCCTGGCCGGCGCCGCTGCCAGCTCTGCCTTGGGGGGTCCAAACGAGATTCGATGTGTTGGATGCGACAATGCCGAAGGATTTGCTATGCTCGTACTTTCTACGAAAAAATAAAGAAAAAACAGGTTAGGAAAACCAGAAAGGTAGATGAATTTCGGGAGACTCACAAGTATGACTTGACCATTTTTGCGGGTTTCCTGGTGCTAACAGCCTTTTGTCAATGGCCACTGCTATGCGACTGGTGTGAGTGCCAATCATCAAAATCTCGAACCTCCCACCTTCAATCCAAAAAAGTTTCCCTTATCGATAAACAATGGCAGCAGAGTGGGGCAGTTAACCCGAAGTATATCCGATGTTCTGGTCCCGCATGTGCATCACAGTCACCGAGCTCCGACAGCGACACTGACCTTCACGTCAGGCCCCACTACAAGGCATCATCAGGGAACAACGACGCAACAACATCACAGGAGATACTTGGGCAACTGGTCGTAGACAAGATGCTTCTCCTAGACTATCAAAACGTCCTCATCCAGTCGGTGTTGACCGAGAGGTTCTCTGGGTTAGTCATGTGATTTCCCACCGCCAATGCTCGAGAGCTTGCTAACTTCCAAGGCAGTGCCCCTCCCGCTCACATCGACCAGACCATCTCCGACTTCGACGGCGTCATTTATCACATCTCAACCCCTGAGACGAAGACCAAGATCCAACTTTCGATCCAAATAAGATGCTACAAGGACCTGGTGAAGTACGGTGCAGAGCAGGTGTTGCAGAGGGAATATGGCCACTATGTGGTACCGCCGGAGCCCGGCTATGACTTCTCGGTCTTGATCGACCTTGAGAACCTCCCCGAAGACAAGGGTGAGTTCCGATTCGATGAATGGTGCTGCATGGGCTGACGATCAGTACAGACGAACGGGAGGCACTAATTATGAAGATGGCATTGCTGAAGCGCAATGCCATGGCTGCTCCTTTCGAGGCCGCGTACGAGGAGCACTACAAGCTGAAGGAAGAGGCATCTAAGTACACTTCCGAGGAGGCTCCTCAGGGTGTGCGTGAGGGCGGCGAAGTCATGGCAATTCACTATCGCGAGGAGGAGGCCATTTACGTCAAGGCCAGCCACGACCGTGTTACAGTCATCTTCAGCACCATATTCCGCGAGGAGACCGACCGCGTTTTCGGCAAGATCTTTATCCAGGAATTCGTCGATGCTCGTCGGCGAGCTATTCAGAACGCCCCTCAGGTGCTCTTCAGGAATGACCCTCCTTTGGAACTGCAGGGAGTGCCGGGAGTCAGAGACACCGGCACCGGCGAGATCGGATATGTTACCTTTGGTAGGTGGTCCGTACACTGGTGCCGCGGCGTCCTTGTACTAACCTCATTATACAGTTCTCTTTCCCCGCCATCTTACACCTCAGAGAATGCCCGACGTCATCTCCCATATCCAGACCTTCCGTGACTACTTTCACTACCACATCAAGGCATCCAAGGCATACATCCACTCGCGTATGCGCAAGCGCACGGCAGACTTCCTTCAAGGTGAAAAGAGATCGCTCTACTGTAGACGGATGCCTTCGACTGACACATTACAGTTCTTCGTCGCGCGCGTCCAGACAGTGAGGAGAAGGAGCGCAAGACAGCAAGTGGCCGGACCTTCAAGGTTCAGGGGGCGTAATCTAGCTGGGACTTTGCTGCGTGTTGCGGCATCCGCATCATCAATTGGTAGTGGCCGCTCTGGTTGAGTAGCGGCCAGGAAACAAAGGCCATGGCGGAGAGGTGTCTGAGCAATACAAGCGATGCAAGCCGATGTGTTTCCCAGGCTGGCCCGGCAAGCAGCTGGGAGATATTTCGTTGTTAGAAAAGAACAAAGACTTATGACCACGCTTTAATATGTAGGGAGATATATGTTCGTTTGTGAGAACCTAAGCAGTCTTGGCGGTTACAAAGCTAGGGGCGTCATCAAGCGGTCCAATCAGACGCATGATAAGTGCGGGCGTGCCCTCTCAAGCCAGACGGATGAGACGGAGTTGGAGAAAGCCTCTAGCAGATGAAGTGCAAACCACGGATGGACAGACAGGGCCGATCATATCGTTTGAACGGCGGTGCGTGAAGCGCTCCGGAGCTCAACGTGCCGAATCGACGTACCCACTTGATGCTAGGTACGTAAGTAAAGGAATTTCTTACGCGCAAGGCCTATGTGTGCCCTCACAATGGGCTGTATAATCGATGGCCGAAGCGAAGATATATGTTAGTGTACGTATACTTTGTCACGGTGCGGAGTTGAGGTGATAGACTGCGAACAAACAGAGACGTGCGTGTCAAGTTTGATTTGTGAGGAGGCACGGCTTTCCGTCCAACATCGACACTTTAATACCTGCCTCTTTCAACCGGAATGGAGCATACAACCACATTGTTGACTCCCGTCCGTAAAGTATGGCATCGTAGCATGGATGCAATCAGATGCACAAGACAAGTTTAGTAGGGAAGAACTTGGGCTGTTTCGTTTGCGTGGCCAGGCTCAAATCGCCAATTGCGCACAAGCAGTCCTGCACCAAGGACTCTATAAAGTGGGCGGGCGCGTACCCAGGCACGCCAGAGACATCCACCTTCCCGCGCGTATTGGCACCTCGCGACTCCTTTATAGTACTGGGTCAAAAGTCTGATTACAGCTATAAGGATAACCTAACCAAGAGTCGAAGAGGGGACATTGTTAATAGCTTGAGGTCACTTCACAGTGCACCATCAAAGGTCCTGTGTCTCAACCACCTCCTACTGTAGCTTTTCATTGGTCATGCTTATTGCTGTAACTAGACTTTTGACCTAGTACTGGGGCTGCCCTTCTCTCTCTCTCTCTCTCTCTCTCATCAAAACGTTCCCGGCCGGCTCATTCTCAAAGTGGGTACAGGGTAAGCGGCCTTAGGGAGCTGTCGCATATTAAGACGACGGCAAAACAACGTGTGCATCGTGAACATTATTCAGTATGGTGATCACAGAGGTATGGATACTTTATATGGCTATGCAGCAGCAGGACTGAGTCAACTGGCGAAAACAACGTCGTTAGAGAGACTAGGATGTATACCCCACCAAGGGTGGCATTGAGACGGAATGGGTTTGAAGACGGGCTGCCGCAAGCGATACGGCGAGACAGAGGCTTGACCCATGCCGCGACACCAGATTAAGCCCCCCAGCCCGGCATACTCTCAAGTCCTGGACGGCAAGAACCAGAATTCTTCCAATGGTTCCAGATCGATTATTCCAAAACTTGGCAGAACTTTGTCTCTGCCCCCTCCTCAAAAAGGAGAGAAACCCCTTAACTGTCGCATGGTGCTCCTTGTGACGCTCGACGGACAAGTGCGAAGATAGAAAACCAGCGACAAGGCCCCGGGGTCTACCATCGCAATTACACAAGTAACGTGCAGCGATGTACAGGGAAACTGCTGGTGTGAGAGACGATTGAGACCAAGGCAACTAACTCTATTCGTGCCAAGTAGAACACAGTGTACCGGTAAGTGATTGGAGAGGGGAAGTTTGGCCAGCTGGACCGCTAGGTGCCTAGATTAGATCCCTACCTACCTGCGTAGGTAGGTACCTAGTTGGGAGTGATGCGATACTAGTACAGGCTTGTACCTGACGCTACTGCAAGTGCGACCTCGCATGGGCCAGTCAGGGCGCTTCATCCCATCGATGCACTTCGACGCCAGAAACGTCTGCTCTCTTGGGGTCTCTCCCGAAATTGCCCCACCAACCGTTCGTCTCCCCCATCCGGACTCTGGCACACTGCATTAGCTACTACAGGAAGACCATGCGCCGGGGGACCTAGATCACAGACAGTAGCCGTCAATCAATATGCCTCGATCCAGAATACCTACTTGTACCTAGGGAGGCTGGAAATTGGACGTGGCCTGAGGGCAAACGAACAGCCTCCCTTTCAACAAATCAACACTTTGTAAAGGCCGATGACTCCCGCCCCCTGGCAATGTCACTCAAAGAACTTGATTGCCCCTCGCAGTGATTTGTGTTTGCGAATGGTCTTTTTTTCCGTTCTTTTCTATTCCGCGGGAAAAGGCTACGAGACGTCGAACACCCTGGCATCTTTAGTATCGATCCCTGTTGACCAGCTACCTATCCAGGTAGGTATATAGTGGACCTACTGCACATATGTACTAGACATGTATGCACGATGTAATGTACTAGAGCGCCGATTGTGACTGAAGCACTTTCTTGCCCTAGGCCTGCTCATCCTCTCTTTTCGCAATTTGCACCTCACAACCCCCATCTTACCCGAGATTCCCACATTCTCTACGTACTAATCTAATCCACGCGTAAGTCTGAGGACGGAAGTTGTAGGTTTGAATCTGGTCGCCGGCTTGTGATAGTCTGTCAAGCCAGCCCCTGATCGGGACCTCGGCCACCAGCCATCGGGACGCTTGTCTGACACTCTTCCATTGGTAGCCAACCGCCCATACGGTTTTCATACATTGTGATTAGACGCCCTACCAGCCGCTTCGCCATTTAGTCGATTTCTCTTTCTAACGCTCAGCACTCCCTTTGGACACACGACTTGCTCCAGTGAAAAGGAAAAAGCAATACGCCGACGGCGAATCCTCGTCTGAGTGTAGAAGGGTTCAACTGCCATTTACTGCCCTAGATCTAGGCGTTCAAACGACCTGCGCCACTCTCAAAGCCTGAGATTGAGGACAGCACGGGATCGTCCGTCTCGGCACCACTGATTGGCCGAACACTGGGCCACGGTTTAGGTACTTGACTTGTAGTCGTTTCTGTGGCGTCACCGGCTTCTTAGCGACTGCCCCCTTCTCCTGGTACTTTACCAAACCGGGCTGGTACACGGATAACTTGTGTCACGGTAGAAGGTGACACGATAACCAGATACTACGACAGCACACCACGGTTTGCACCTGCATACCCATCAATCCAGGTTGACGACATAATGATATACTCGTTTTTGAGCTCAAGGATAACTTGAGCTTCTCGGAGTCCTCACTGAACAGATTCTCACTGAATCATCCTGCCGTGTCTCGCTCAATCACTCACTTGCTCAGCAGCGTCTTTCTTACCCAATATCAATTATTCTCTTCTTCACCGAACCATCAGACTAATTCTGACAAAGGGGGGGACCAATACAAAAAAAAAAAAAAAAAAGCTAGGAGAAAACCGGCCATCGAGACTTTTGATGATATTGTCCTGGCTCATCTCATATCTCTCGACTTCTTACTCAGTCTGGCAAACTCATCTGAGCACAACCAACAACCGTGCAGCCGTGGCCGTCCCGCCAAAAGAAGTGTCTGTGCTTTGATAGGAGGTGAGTGCAACCTAAATCGTCACCACCAATTTCCTGGCGTAGGCATGGGCAGGTACAAGTGGGGCCCGCACTTCCATTCCAGCTCCATTTCGCCTGGCGGCTCAGCCTCTCTCCTTCCTCTACAAACAACAAAACAGAGCAGTCAAAAGAGCAGGGGGGAGAAGAGCGGCCTGGCTTACCATTCCTCTCTCTCTGTTTCTCTCTCTTCATCGTCGTCGCCATCAAATGGCTGCAGCTCAGTTCTAACATTTCTTTCCCTGACGGTAGAACTGGGCGACGAATCAGCCTCTTTTTTCCTTTCTGTTTTATCCAACACCACACACTCGTTTAACCCCCTCAATTATTACCTTCCGACCGACTCTATTCGACTCGACTCCTCTCGTTTCCGTTTAATTTCGCA
This sequence comes from Colletotrichum sublineola, assembly GCA_020631755.1. Lineage (NCBI taxonomy): Eukaryota > Fungi > Ascomycota > Sordariomycetes > Glomerellales > Glomerellaceae > Colletotrichum > Colletotrichum sublineola. The sequence continues at coordinate 289,975 of JAHSQG010000022.1, forward strand.
CCACCGATTTTTCGACGCGCCTCCCGAACTCGCCGACCGACCAAACAAAGCAGAACAAATTATTCTTCCCATGGTCAGCGCCCAAAAATAGGCTGCTTTTGCAAATGCGACGCGATAACCAGTCCGATTTTCCATCATCAAAAATCCCCAATTCAAAAGCTTCGATACCCAGCATTCTCATATCCCAGCCAACCCTTCTTCACCCAACCGAACAGCGATAACAATGCGTTCAGCTCTCTACGGGCGCCCTTCGGCGCGCCGCCGCCATCAGCAGTCGAATTTGCTGACGTTTGCAATTATGGCACCTGCTTTGGCGACTGCGATTCAGTTCACCCCGGTCCCCGATGTGAACCTCGACCTTTCTCAGCTTGGTAGAATTGGGGTGGCAGGTGATTTCAACGGTATTTCCCGCTATCAGTTTGAGGAACAAAACGAAAGGCCCTACAACACCAACGGAAGCGAATCCTTGCTTGCCCAGCTGCCCAATGGAGCATTTGCGTCCATCATCTCTACCGATGCTTCAATTCACGACATGTGCACATTCACCCTCCAAGATGGAACAATGCAGGGAGTAGTAATTGGTGGTAATTTTACGAGCTTGGATGGCATTCAGTCGCAAGGCATTGCCTTGTTCAACCCCAACACCTCCGAAATCACACCTCTGGCTGGTCTTTCAGGTCAGGTTAATGCCCTGCTCTGCGACCAGGAGACCAACATGGTCTATGTTGGAGGCAATTTCCGGAGCGCCAACTCGACCAACGCCATTGCCTGGCAAGGCAAGAATGGTTGGACAAACCTTCCTTTTGCTGGCTTCAACGGCCCTGTTTCGTCCATTACCAAAGCTTCCAACGGCCACATTATCTTCGGTGGTAGTTTTACTGGTCTCGGCAATACCAGCACCCCTAGTACTCCAGATGACCAAACCATCAATCTGTCAAGCGCAAACATCACGTCTGCCTCAAGCACCTCTACACCCGGCTTCAGCGATCCCCGCAACATCATCTGCAAGACGGATGGAGTCGATGGCCCGGGCAACACTTGGCTGCTGAACGACAACGCCTTGGGGTTCTGGCAAGCCTCGTTCGGCTTCGGTTTCCAGCCCACGAAGCTCAGACTCTGGAACACCCATCAGGATGGCCGAGGAACCAAGACGTTCCGCTTCACCGCCCTCCCTCTTGGGGGCATTCTCAACATGACGTATCTGGACCCAGCAACGGGACAAAATGCATCCTGCACGAGTGAGTGCCCTCTTAGCAGCAACACCAGCGTCAAGTTCCAGGATTTCCACTTCGTCAATCTTGTTGGCATGAACTCGTTCAGAATTGATATCTCCGAGTTCTACGGATCCGGTGGTGGGCTCAATGGCATTCAGCTGTTCGAGGATGACATAAACTCATATGCTGTCAATGACTTCAACGCCCCAGCTTGCTCCGATAGTGATACCAAGTCGTCTGCCACTGCCACCGGGCCGTGGTCGACTTCGCCTTCGCTGCAGAGCAACTCCCAATACCTGACTGCGAAACTCTCCGGCAGCATTACCGCGAATTCTGCCTCGGTCACTTTCCTCCCAGACCTCAAGGAATCCGGCAACTACTCTGTCAACTTGTATACACCAGGCTGCCTGCAGGACGCCACTTGCTTGACCCGAGGGCAGGTGAACATCACAGGTATCATGTCACCCTCCGGCAATAACAGGTTTGCGACATCGCTCTATCAGACGAACAACTTTGATAAGTACGACCAGATCTACTTCGGATATATTGAGGCAAGCTCCGCAGATGGCTTCCGGCCCAGCGTTACTCTCACTCCATTGGCCGGCCAGAATCTCAATGAAATGACCATTGTCGCTCAGCGCGTCGGCTTTACTCTTATTAACTCTACAGGTGGACTAAACGGTCTTTTCGACTTCGACCCTTCAGTTGCCACTTTGGACACGGACTTCAAGAGCTCCAAGATCAATCAGCTCGGATCATCGTTCTCCTCTGGTTCTGCGGTTACTAGCCTGAAAACTGCTGGTGATTTGGTCATTGTAGGGGGCAACTTTACATCTTCGTCTGCTCGTAACGTTGTTGGCATCAACACGGCAAGCGAGGCTACCATGGCGCTCGACGGCGGTCTCAACGGTGAAGTAAAGGCAATGGAGCTCAACGGCACTCACCTCTATGTTGGCGGCATCTTCTCAAACACTCAAGACAACGCAGTTGCAGGCCTGAACAACGTAGGCGTCTACGACATTACTGCCAACACCTGGACTGCACTTGGCTCGGGTGTTAACGGCGAGGTCTCCCACGTGGTTCCCATGCTTGTCAACATCACGAATGAGAACGAGCCCGAATCTGTTATTACCTTCACCGGTGACTTCAGCGAGATTAACGCATTTGGAGATAACGCTGCTATTCCTGCCTCTGGATTCGCCGTCTGGGTGCCTTCTCGGAAGAACTGGCTTCAGAACCTCTCTGGTCCTGTCCCTGCCTTCAGCGGCATTTTGACGACTAGCATTTCCGACCTCCCTGGTGGAGGATCCCTTTATGCAGGTTCCATGACGTCAGCCACCATCAGCGCCAACGGGGCCGTTACCTTGGCCGAGAGATTTGGCCAGTTTCCTGTCAAGATCAAGCCCTCGTCCCCGCCCTCTGGCACGATCAGCAGGCGCGGTGCGGTCTCGAGCGGTAATGCTACGGGTGTGGTCACCGGTGCGTTCTACAACAATAATAACCGCAACATCACAATCCTCGGTGGTCACTTCACGGCCGAAGGCGCGAACGGCACCTCTGCCAACAACTTGGTGCTCATCGATGGGTCAAATTTGAACGCGATCACAGGCCTTGGCTCTCAGATAGAGGATAACTCGACCTTTATCGCACTCGCCATTACAGGTGATCTGCTCTTCGCCGGCGGCAGCATACGCGGCCGTGTCAACAACAACGACGTCCAAGGTATCGTTTCCCTCAACCTGCAAAGCGCCACCTTCAACAGCACTCAGCCGTCCGGTGTGACCGGTGGTGACGCTACTGTCACCTCTATCGAGGTCCGTCCTGAAACCGGTGACGTCTACATTGCTGGCTCATTCGATTCAGCTGGCGCTCTTGGCTGCCCTGGCGTCTGTTACTATGATACGTCTCTCGCAGCCTGGAACCGTCCTGGTGTCAACCTTGATGGAAATGGCCATACGCTCATCTGGACAAGCAAGAGCCAGCTCGTTGCCGGAGGTAACTTCACCCTCAATAGTTCCTACCCGGCGATGCTTGCGATGTACAGCCCCGAGCGCCAGGCATGGTCTGCATACCCCGGACAAGATTCTTTGCCTGGCCCCGTGGAGGTCATAACAGCGGGATCGCGAGACCGTAACCAGCTATGGGTTTCCGGAACCGCATCCAACGGCTCCGTTTACCTGATGAAGTATGATGGCTCCGTTTGGCGCTCGGCGGGAGTCGCTCTCCTTCCCGGCACGATTGTAAACAGCCTTCAAGTCTTCTCGCTGACCACATCTCATGACAATACCGATATTCTGAATTCCAACCAGGTCTTGATGATGACGGGCTCGCTCAACATTCCCAACTTCGGCACAGCGTCAGCCGCCATCTTCAACGGCACCACCATCCAGCCCTATGCCCTGACTACCAACAGTGGGAACACTGCCGGATCGATCTCAAGGATCTTCACTGAGAACGAGGACTTCTTCTCGGACAATGGTAAATAAGGATCCCCTTTCCTTTCAAGTCAAATGCTAACCTCCAATAGCCAATCACTTGGCCCTCGGATTTGTTGTTCTCATTGCTCTCGGTATCTCGCTCGCCCTTATCTTCCTCCTTGTTATTGCCGGCATGGCCCTCGATCGTCTACGCAAGAAGCGAGAGGGTTACTCACCAGCCCCAACATCAATGTATGACCGTGGTGGTGGTATGAAGAAGATTCCACCTCATGAACTCTTTGAGTCACTTGGCAAGGGTCGACCTGGTGCGCCGACAGTATAGCGAGCGACTGCGAAGAATGTTCTAGTTTCGGTCTCTTTTTGATACCAGAGTTTTGCTTTCTGGCGTTTGGATGGGCATGGCGTGGGAAAAGGATACCATCGCAGTTCGTCATCTTTCACCAGTGGAGACGGAGAATCAGCAGCCTGCACCCAAGACGAATGATGGCGGCACTCGGCATGCTCGCTCACAGATACGCCACACGGTATTTGGCCGTTGTCCCCAGCCACGAACTGATCTATGTGGTTCACCATGCGACCTGTCGAAAGCCCCGTAGACCACCTAGTTGCATTGCATTCGATTCTTCACGACCCTCACGACCTTTGTTTAATGTCTACATGTTTAGTTATACCATTACGTGCGTCAAGCCGCCTTCTCTTCTCAGTCACAAAATCAACAAGGTTTCATTTCCTGGAACTTGTACACAAAGTTGACACAGCTTTCGTTCATCAGCGGACTGGTCAAGCATACACAACACCAAAACAACCAAACAATCATTAACTCCTCTTTTATTCCTTTACCCCGCCCTTATTTTTTTTTTTTCAGGTCTCATGTTGAGACAGGACAGGAGTCTTTCCAGAGTCAGCAAAGAAGAACGCTTTTCAGGGTTTGAGGAACAGTAAGACAGAGACAGGTGGTAGAAAGGAAAGCCTCCTTCCAGTTGAAAAGCCTCGGCTGGGGTTGTTGTTTACTCAGCTTTGAAGACAGTAGTGGCTTCACGGCAAGTTAACGGCAGAAGTAGCTTAATATCCACAAATCAAAAGACGATTAGATCGAACTAAAGCAGCATTCCTCGGTTCATACTTCCATCATGACCATCTTGGCTTGTTTCTTGTTCTCTCCCTGCCTGTGGAATGTATGTGTTATAGATGAGTATCTATGCAATCGTTTTCCACCCCTTGGTATGTCTCAAGCGCCTTGACATCTCCACCCCTTGTCTTGCCCTATGTACGTGTACGATGTTTGAGCCCATTGCTAACAGCGTCATAATCTGTTATTTGTGTCTGCTTGCGTTCGGCTGCAGATTCAGAACGCCACTATCTCTGATGTTTCTTTCTCTCTTTAAAACAAAGAGAATCCCCCCATGATATGGGTGTAGGTTTAAAAAAACAGCTCCGTTCAAAACAAGGCAGGCTCTTCCTCTGAAGCGGGAGGGTCAGCACCGCCAGTTCCACAATCTTGAATATACGAAGGCAGTCCAAGCTGACGAGCTTCGGCCCTTTGAGCTTGGCAGAGTTCACCCCCTTTTCTCGAGTTGAGCGGTCGCCGACTGATGCACGATCTGACAAGGCTTCTCATATTGCTCGCCTTGCCTTCCTTTAGCTTCGCCCAAGCTCCTGATACGAACAGACCGGAGAGAGAGAGAGAGACAGAGAGGTCGATACGATGCTAGCCTGGGAAGCCGAACGAAGCATATTACTGAGCTTGTGTACGAGATGGTAGATGGAGGCGCGGCTTCGTACATACACTATAGACAATACCTAAGCCCCCCGAAGTCGGACGACGTTGTGCTATGTCCGGCACGGTCACAAAAGGGGTTATGGTGGGAGATCTCGCATACCGTCGCGTCTCATCGAAGGGCGGGGGATAGCGAGCGAGGCGCGAAGTGCGATTGAGAAAACCACGAGAGGAGGAGGCTGCTGGATGCCCACGGCATAGCCCTCCCCCACAATCTGATACGGACTGTACGTCGCCACGTCGTTGAGATGTCGAGACAGGTGTCGCGCACGCTAGTGGGACACCTTGCTAGGCTGCGTCCGGTCGATCACCAGCTAGCCCTTGATGCGGATCAAACAGACGGCTTCTACCTCATTTCTCATACTCTTTGGAGGAAATTTGTACATGGGCGGCTTCGTTCCATGGGTTTCGGCTCTCGATGCACCACCACCTCTAGATGCTGGGTAGCATATTGGAGATCCAAGGGGGGGGCGCCGGATTCGGTGTTCTCAATAATGGACTAGGAGATTGGCCTAGACGGCCGTTCTCAAGAGTCATCGAGCCCTGCGCTTATAACGTGATGCTATATTCCGGGCGTGCAATTCCGACGTCTACGAGGCGAATCACTGAATCTCGCGGACATGCCAGGGCATGGCGCCTCCCAGTGTCACCGTCACAAACGTTGAACCAGTGATATCACACCGCAGGAAAGTAACGGCCCTGCTTACGATCTCATAGTCCATTCCCTGCCGCCCGACAGAACCATTGCTTGCTGTTACAGTGCCCGGCTTTCCGTGGACTATGGCCTAATCTACTTGTCTGCCTACGTAGTAGGCAGTGGGTAATGCTTACTTGACACAGCCGAGAGACACTCTATACAGGCGCAAAATAGAATCTAGCTGCAAGCCTCCAGATCAGACACTCCCCACACGACAAGACTACGATGTATATTGCGCTCATCTCGGAGAATATCCCCTAGGCCTTCTCTGCCTCCCTCGCGGATGCTATTTGCCCGTTGCTCCAAGTTAGGGCGACCCAAATGGTTGGCCGGTCGTGTTTAAATTGATGAGAACGATGGGCCACGCTACCCCTCTGGGGGGGGAGCAAGGAAAACAAGGTCAGAGTAACTGTCAGAAAATGTCGCACAATCATAGAAAGATTAGCATTGGACGCAGTGCAACGCAACAATGGAGACGGCTACGGCTCCGCAGCAAGGTAGAGAACGCGAACCTTGATGGCTAGTTCTCCGTTTGTCTGCGCAACGCCGGCTACGGGGCCGTTATCTAGTTTAAGCGGTGAATAGAACCAGCCCCGCGGGAGGGGGTTTGACAGGGACTGGGTTTAGCACAGAGATTGGACACAACGCAGCCTGATGGGTGGGTTGGGGAAAATGCCTTTGCACAGGATGGAGGATGGCACCCGACGTTTCGTGGTGGCAATCAAAAGATTGCTATACTTAATTGAGCATTCATTTGTAAGCACAATTCACTCCTCGGTTTATCCTGCAATATCCAAATAAATAACTAAAGACATAGCCAAGCAGCCGACCGGCAAGATGGCAGTCGACACAATATGGTCGATAATGCTAGTTATAGCGCCATGCGTGTGTGGTGCATGGCGTCTTGGTAGGGGGTGCGGTGCTTTACTTTTGCACCGCTATCACACAGGGTCAGAGGGGGGCGAAAGCACAGTGATGCTGGCCAGGGGATCGAGGATACTTCTGGTGCTGGGATGCTGTGTTATCTGATGGGTGGCGGGGACCAGGATGGCTGCTGTAGTGGGGGACTGGGGGGGGGGGGGGGGGGGCAGCACCGGTGAACTAGTCAAAGTTCAGGGCATACAGGAACCATTGGCTGGCGAGACAGCTGGCGGTGGCAGAGGGCTGCGGGTCGGCTGCTTGTCTGCCCTGTGCTTGAACTTGTGCTTGACTCAGGTAGAACGAGTTGGAGCCTCGAATCGCAGGCGTGAGTTGGTCAATTGGGGGAAGGCCGGAGCCTCACACGTGTGGTCGAGGGTACGGTAGATATGTGGACGAAGGCGGAGGAGTGGTCATATCGTTTCACTGTCGTCCTCGAGGCATCTACACTGTACCAGGAAGGGAAGCAAAGCAAGGGGGAGTACGTGTAATAGCTGGAATGGAAGGAGAGGGCGGTGCAGTACGGCTGTAGTGTGTTCCGCTGGCTTACGCGACGATGCTGAGGTGATGGTATTTTCATGTGCGAGAACATGGACATCTACCAAAATGCCATGTTTTGGTTGCGCCTGAGGGTGTGCGTGGCGTGGTGCAGTGTCCTCTGAATGGTTCGGGATGTACGCTAGCGCCGGTAGCCCAAGGCAGGCAGGACGCTGCAAGCTTCTTTGGCATAAGGCGATATCGCTGCCGCGGTTGTTGTGGTTGGGTGGTCAGGTACACGGTTCACTGAGGTAAGATACCGCGGGCACTACACGTGTAGCATGCAGATGCTTGCCAGGGGCATGCACCCCCAAGCGGGTGACAAAAAAAGACGCACTCACAAATTACAGTGGCTATTTCAAGTCCCTTCACGCTAAAGTTTAGGACATGCGAGTGGTCTTTAGTCATCTAATACACTAACATATTTTAGATACCTAAGGCACAGGTCACCTTAAGTCAACTTTACTGAGTGCCTGTTTTTTTGTCACCCACTTGACCCCCCCTTATTTCCCACAAACTTTTCATCCCAAGAAAGGCAGGCAAAGCGGCAGAGACACAGGCCATCCCTGTGGCTCGTTGACGAGACATGAGAAAGGGAGAGTGTCGGACAAGATGACAAACAATTGGATGGCTCGCATGCAGCAGATCTTGTGTTTCGAGAAAGGTGGACCTACGTAGTAGGAGGAAGAGATAAGTGGAGAGAAAGATGCGAAAAATAGAAACCGAATAACCATTGCAAACACTGCTAGTGCAATCTCGGTTTGCGTGTCCTCTTGCTCGTCTTTGGAAGGTAAGAAATGCAGCAGCAAGGAATATAAAACTTGGGCTAGAAGAAAATTCCTGGCCTGCATTTACACTCCACTAGATAGTACACTACCTAGGTACCTACTATACTGTCGCTAATGGTTTTCCTCGGGGTGGAAACGAGGCAGGCCTACTGTGAATGACAGAGTGTGTTGTTGACTTTTCCTTCCGGCGACATTTGCCTAGTGACATACCCATAAGGTAAGAGCAGAAGAGCACATTGATTGATTGCCCTGGGGTCTGCCAGGCATGACCCAATTCTTTTCCACGGTACGTGTTACTGCACCTAGGCAGCATATTTACTTGATGGTATGTATCTACCTACCTACCTAGGTAGGTAGTGTATGTACGTAACCTGAGGCTGCAGCTTTTGAGCAAGGGATGGTGTGTCTGTAGCATGGAAGTACCGAAGACATGCTCTCAGCGTCATATACCCCCACCCCGTTCTCAGCCAGCGAATCAGAACTCATATTCCGCGCCGAGGGCAGGTGCTGCACCGTTGACCAGTAAGACGTGCCGGAGCCCGATGCGGCCGGAACACAATGACGTTCGCGGGTGCCGGGTGAGACTGGGAATACTGCTGAATGAATATCCCCGCTTGCCCCGCACAGGCAGCCACCAACGTCACCGAGGTCGGTTTGTTAATTCCAACGACGAACCGGGACGCCCATTTCTTCACCTGCTTTTGGCTGCACACTTTTCGCAGTACGATGTAGTGTACTTAGTGTACGTACTCCTGCTTGTACTGAGGTGTGATGAACACGCGCATTGTTTGCATATTGGGTAGGTGCCTACACTACACTACAGTACACCCAGCTCTCTTTCAGTGCTCTCTTACTGCTCATATCCGCATGTGGTCCTCCGTCTTTGACAAATTGGCGGTGTGTTTCGGACGCGACAACTGACTTGCATCGGAGACGGAGGCGATGGCGATGTGCCAATGCAGTCACTGAGACTGAGGGCTCCTATCTCGTCAGGGCACCTCCATACAGCGTAGACTGCCAAAGTATCAATACCGCGATAAGGAGTGTGGTTTCCCGCACTACGGCATGCTACCTAGAGTACTTTCTGCCCCCGAACCTGTTGGGCAGGAACAATTTGCTAAGAATGATGGAGGATGCCGTGGAAGAGGGCGAATGACAATATGCCCTCTCCCAACCCACCCATTCTCCTACTCAACTTTCGTGTCCTTCAGCGACCCCCTGTCTACGGACATCTTTCTCCACCGAAGCCATCCAGGACTAGCATCTCGACTTGGGGCGAAAGAACAAGATCAAGGAGAGACAGGCACAATCATGTCTTGTGTCTCGAATCGACCACCGACACAAGCGTCAGCACTTTACTGTAGTGTATGCTACCTGTTACCACTAGTCTTAGACCTCCTCCACCACCACCACCGCCACCGCCGCCCACGTCTTGTCTGCGTTTCCCTATTGAAAACCAAATAAAAACAAGTCCGGGGTGGCTGTTCACTCCCTACAATTCTAGCTAAGGTAAGCAAAAGGACCCTGACGATCACATTTTGAGAGGCGCCTGCCTTGGTTTAACCCAACGCCGGGCTGCGTGAAGCTAGCCAGCCCTGTTGGCTGCTTTCGAACCCTCCCACCCTCAGGTGTCTCGGTGGCATTCCCCGGCCGCCAAATGGCCCGCCGCGGGCGCCGCGGCGGAACGGTGCCGTGCCGATGCACTTCGAAGCACTCGATGTGGACTAGAGGGCATAAACGCACAGTGACACTAGTCGGCTCATCCACACCCACTCTTCGCAGGCGACTCGATAGCCGCCTCCAATCGGACGCACGGGTTGAATCACCGCACGCACGCAACACAACATGAAGAAGGATCAAAGCCCGTTCCTCTCTGACGATGACATTGGGGCTAGCAGGGGGGGGTTCCAAGACTTTTGTCGTGTGTATCTACTTCTTTATTTCTTCCAGATGACCGTCTGTCGCCATCATGGCGCGGTTAGAATGCTGGCCAAAGCTCCTTCGCAATCGGCCGGTAATGGGCTATGGGCATGTCTACGTCCGAGTGGCTCGGAATGCTGTGCTGTCATTGGCTCCTGTGACGTTGGCGCGCCCACTGTGCTCCAAGGCCGACGTGACCTTACTAAATCACTAGTGTAGACACACGGACAGAATACCCCGCAAATGTTGTGCGACCTCCTCGAATGGACCAAGGCAGTATCAAACCGTATGGGCCGTCAAGCAGCAATGATGTGTTGGCTGGTCACTTGGAATTTTACCCACGTACAAAATAACTATCCAGCAGTGCCAACGAAGCCGTCTTCTTAGCAAACACGACTGGACAGCTCCGTCCTCGTGATCTAGGGTAGGAAGCCAATGGCGCTGGACCTTGAACTTTGTCACGCAACCAACCACCAAAAGGATAACAGTCAATTGAGGTGCCTGGGGGATCTCCAATCGCTCGACGAGCTTGACTATATTCGCCTCGCTCTATCGCCTTGTTCACCAACCTCCAACGATGGCTTCCCAGCCTTGACTTAAAGGTCAGGGAATAGCATAGGTCATGAGGATTAAGAGATGTCACAGGCACGCCCGTTCCATCGAATCGGGTGCATCGCGAGCAGCTTGGTCAGTCGAGCCCCAGACCTTGGTTCATTTGGCCACTCAGAGCATGCTGCATCTGGCGTCTCGTTGATGCTACACTACATGTAACCTCGTCATGCCTCCCGGAGGATCGCGCTGAGAAGGATTCTTGGTGGGGGGTCTCAATGAGAGGCCATGGCACCCCTATCTCATCGCTCAGAGAAGGTGTATGTCTAGATGCTATACAGATACCACATAGTATATTGCAACTCCCCTTGGCTATACACGCGTATAGTAGTATCCTTTGCCCCCAAACCCAAAGCGTCGAGGGTGGATCGGCTCCTCAGTCCGCCCTCTCAGACTTTATCATGGTCGGGCTTCGTCCTCCGAAGTCGCCCCACTGGGGCGTTGTCATCCAATCGCCCACCTTCAAACCATCACAAAGCTTGATTGAGCTTGACTTCAGTGTGCGTCTCGGGCTAGTAATGATCAGAGGCCGCCTGTTACCAACGCTGCTCGACGCGTGCTATAGTGGAGAGTCCGGCATGTTGCTGAAACGCGGGTACCCATTTTTTCCTTCATCGTTCGTCCCGCCCGCCCGCCCGCTCGCTCAGCGCTGGAGCCGGAGCTGAGATGGGCAGGCTGGGGCAGACGGATACCGAACGCACACATCCCTCCTGCCACGCGCCGCCTTTCCACTCCTCCCCCCCTCAACCCCACGGCCGACTCCTCAGTTTTGGCCCAGTTTTTCTCGCTTTCATTCTACCTAGCCAAGGTAAATGTACTGTATCATCGCGATTACGGATAGCTCGCTCCTTCAGCAACTCTGTCTCATCTTGCATACAATTACCGGGTAGGTCGTTGTCTTGGCCTGCCAACCAGTTCGCCGCATCGAGGTTCGCAGCTCCATCCCTATGCCACTGTTCCAGCTTCGTCATCCCCAGGCAACCCAACCCAGCCCGGCGGAGCCTTGCTTCCTTGCTCCTTCGTCCAGCCCTCCCTCCCCTTCCCTCCACCAACCTTGTCCAATCTCCAGCACTTTTCATCCATCTCGTGCGCTCGTCTTTCTTTATTTCTTCCATTTCCAGGCCGCCCCACCATCCGACACCGGCAGTCTCTAAACCTTCTGCATGGTCTCCCCTTCATCTCTCTTCTGCCGCGCCACTCCTCGCCGGTCCTATCCTCTGCACTACGTCAGGTCAAACGGACGATCATAACGATGCGATATGGTGCCGGCCTTGCGGCAGGATGGCAAATTGCCTCTCCAGTGGCCTCTCGGCCCGTCCTAATTATACCACAACTTACTTCGCACTAAAACAAGCCCCCCTTCTGTTTCTACTGCGCCATCCGTCACTTCACATCATACGTGGTCTAGTGCCATCTGAGACCCTGTAACCTACCTACATACCTAGACAAGTCCACTACCTCCCCCTGTTGCCGTTCGGGTCGTAGACTACCCACCTACGTAGCCTCCCCCCCCTTTTTCTCCTTTCCCGTTTAGCCACCCTTTCGCATCGCCGCGTTCGTAACAGTCGCCGCAACGGCGCCTTGTTCCATGATCCGAAGTCGCCGCCACCAGGCTCGGACCAGCTGACATAGGCCGTGGACACCAGCGCCAACGTCAACAACGTTGCGCCTTGAGCCTCCATTTACAGGATGTCCACATTCGTTCCCTCCCATTTCCAAGAGACAACGGCTTGTGAACCATGTTCGGATGGACGATCTTGCGTGTCCGCGTGTATAGTGGTGCGTGTGTAGAGCATGAGCATGAGTGGGCATGCGTGCGTCCCCGCGTACCGAGCGTGGCCTGCGTCGATCGCCAACCACGCGGCAGCTACTCCTGTCTTTCTCACATGGATACCGGTACACACGCAGAATATCCTCCCCCTTCTTGGAGATCGACGCTGCTCTTTCCCCATTTCCCGGAATGAGGTTGCCCCTTTCTATCAAGCCACTGACCAGTCATTCATGGTGTACCAAGCTGTCGTCAGAACGGAGCAACATCAGGCTCCTCCCTTCACTTTTGACTTATCCCTCCATTGGGCTGTAGTACCTGAGCCAATCTCACTGACACAACGGTTGCCCAACGCCCTCCAGGAGCACGAATGTTCATGGGCAGACATAAAATGGTCAGATAGACCAGCGGGCGCATTGGGGGGAAGGAGAGGTGGCGAGTCGGCGAGAGCCGAACACTCCAACCACCCCGTAAAGCCCAAAGCCTGAGTCCCAAGACCTCTCCACCCGATCCAATCCTATCCCTCCTCTCGTTGCAGTCAAGTTGCTCTCATCCTGCCTTGTCGATCCATCTACACAGCTGATGAGCGACTGTATGCAGGGCATGCATGCGGGGATGAAGGGACGGGTCCAAACAGCAAGACGGAGCTTATCAATGACCCTTCTCGATTTTCATCTGCATTACAATTAAATTATACTATAGCGGCACATATGTACGCTTTCCTGACTTTATGATAACCCGATCCATCCGTTACTTGGCTTCAACGTCCTATCCCGTCGCCACCGCTCCTATTTCCTGTCTCGATGCTCACCAAATTCAATAGGGGAGGTCATAGCCGCAGTAGCAATGGAGCACAAAACATAAAAGAGAATTCACCCAATCGATACAAACTAGAAAATGCACAGTGGCACTCCATAGTGTAGGGTATAATCATCGAGTGTGAAAAAACTAGTAGTACAGATCGCCCTTTGCCCAGTTCCTCCAAATAACCTCTGGGCATACGGGTCGAGTTTTTTGCGAGGCATACCACCTATGGTAACCGACCTCATTCTCGTTCGTCATCTCTAGAAGCCTTGGTGGGATCAAAAGACGTGAAAAGAACATGATGAGCGCGCAAAAGATCTGAAACGATGATAATAAAAAGAAACCAACCGACAACCCAGGTAATCAATCCAGTATCCGTTTAACGCCGATGGTGAGGGTATCACCAGGCCCTCTCTCTGGGACCACTTGGAGATCTTCCTCTTTCGCACATAACTGACACCCGAGGAAAAAAATGCAGAACGTGGTTAGACCAACCATCAACCCATCTCCGGTCCAAGGAGAAGCGGATGCGTTTCGTGGTCAGGTGTGGGGTTGAGCGATCGACAGCGAAGCGAGTTCGAGCCCATGCCCCCTTTTTCTCTTTCTGCCGCACGCTGTGCTTGCTTCCTTTTCCTTGCGCGCCTCACTGGGTTGTAGAGAAGCCGCTGACTCCGCCACGACGTTCGCAATCGATCCGGAGCCCGCATGCTCGAATTGTGCCGCAGATGAAATAACCAGAAAAATGATAAGGGTGGAAATTTCCAACATATCATGATACCCTGTATCACGATGAACCGAAAGTGACAACCCGCCCGCCAGTTCCCGTCCCGCCGCCTAACTTTTGCCCTGGTCTCTTTCGCTCGTCGATAGATGGATATTAAAACGAGGGTAGAGAATGGTATCGTATGAAAAACCTGGTTAACAATGCGAACCGTCTAATAAAGAAAGATTTTGATGAAGAAAAAAAAAACCTCATCGTCGAGCCACTCGATGAAAGTGCAGGATGTCTGATTGGTGTCGAGTGGATATGGGATGCTGATCATGACTCGAACTAGAAAAACTCGTGATGTCGTACTAGTCCTGCTCATTGCCCTCCACAGTCTGAGGCTGTGTGTGCAGACATGTTGTACAATTCGAGCCTGCAGGAAAGGACTCGAATTTTCAAGGACTTTAGTCTGAATGGTGGTCTTCTGAACCGGCCTCAGACCGAGCGTCGCCTTTGTGAACCTTCTTGTGCCTCCGGAGATTTGACACAACTGAGAAGTGACGGCCACAGCCCTCAACCTCGCAAGCAAAGGCTGCAAAGATTAGCATTTTTGCAACGAAGAACAAGACAAAACCCGTCTTGTTACGGAGGGGTGGCAACGTACGTTTCTCACCAGTGTGGCTATACATATGCGTCTGAAGGGATGAAGGGCGAGTGAAGCGCTTGTCGCAGACCTTGCACTTGTGCTTCTTTTGCGTACTTGACGACACCTTGGAGCTAAACTGACCCATCATGGACTGAGGAGCCGGGGGGATCTGAGGCGCCATGAGGCCGTGGGGCCGAGGGAGGGTTCGAGAGGTGACAGACTCGATGTCCGATCCAGCTGTTGAGTAGTCGCTGACAGAGTCAGCGCCGTAGTAGTTACCGAATCCAGAGGTGGAGGAGACGGATGAGCTGGTCGAATGCGTCGAGGGAAAGCCATAGGAATCTCCTGATCCCCTGTCACTGCGGGCACCGTAGATGTTGCGGGGAGTCTCTTGGCTCATGGCGAGCATGCCGTGGCTTGCGTCGAGAGCATCGGCGAAGCTCCGTCGTTCGTCGTGGTGGTGAAGTCCTCTGTTGTTAAAGTCAATCATTGAGTTGCGATGGGGCCGGGCCAAGACATTGGGGTCCGAGATGTCGACCAAGGAAGTTGAGGGTACTGACGAGTGAGAGAATCTCCTAGAGTGTTCGGGTTCCGGGGCGAGAGCAAAAGTAGAGCGCATGGGAGCGGGAGCGTAGCCCATTGTCTCGTAGGGGGTGGGCGATGCCGTGTACGAGCCGTTTACGGGAGAAGCAGCCGTCGCGTAGGGAGCATCGCCGTAGGCAGGAGCAGAAGTGGCAGCCATGCGGTTGATACTGAGAATATCTTGGGGAACAGTGAGTAAGTCCGTCCTAGGCAGAGGGTCTGCCATGGGGAGACTACCTGCTGAAGCTGCCGTCACGGGAATCTGTCCATAAGAACCCAAAGACGAGGCATTGCTGCTAGTGCTGGTCCTAGCGGTGTGTGACCTCTCCAGACCCAGACCGGAGCCGAGACCGTGGCCAGCGTACAAGCCCTGGGGGGCTTGCGGCGACGACGTGTTGGCCCACGGGTTTGAGAACTGAGGGGAAGCGGAAGAGTGTGCGTATGAAGGCATGTGGTCGAAGGTGTTTAGGGGTCCAAATCGTTGCTGAGAATCTAATGTCATAGTCATGATCGGTAGTGGTGTTGGTGAGATGGGATGACGAGGTTGACCGTCACAAAAATAAAAATAAGATGTATTATGTGTTCGGCGGGATAGCGTTTGCTGATCAGATACGGGTGTGTAACGACTATTGTATTGTAAAAAAGCCAAGTCGTGTGACGGATCGGATAGAACTGGATGATCCCGTGGGAGTTGAGTAGGTTGAGGTTGGGGGATCAGCGAGGTTTAAGTGTGTGCCTGTGGACTACTGACACACGACTATTTGAACCAGTTAAGAGCTGAGACCAATCGTTTGGGCTGACCGGGCAAGAGTCGTATGAAGCTTGTTGCACAGTGGTCAGCGGAACATGGGAGGAGTGTGGAGACCCTTTCTCTGCAGACAGCTGTGACGACTCCGACTCAGAGTGATCGACAGCGCCAATATCCCGTGGGAAAGAGGCCGAGGGGGACAGGGTTGGGGCGATTAGGTAGGGTAGCAGGCTGGTTCAGATTAGAACCGGGGGGTCACTGAGGAAGAGCCTAGAGGAGATGGAGGAGAGAGAGGGACGGCCAGGTTAGGTATTGTGGTGCGGGCCAGCGAGAGCGGAGCGGATGGGCGGTAGTGCGTAGCGTGGTATAGAACGAGGGAGTTGAGTGGGAGAAGAGATGGCGGCCCAGTTTTTGACAGGACCACTAGGAGGAAAGGAGGAGACCTGGAGTACGTCCCCCTAGGAGAGGTCGAAATGGTACAAAGATCTGCGGTATCGAAGACGGTTTGGTGAAAGGTCTCGAGGTCAACTCGAGGCTGTAGCAGGGGGGCCCAGGTATTGTTGTTCAGTCGACGCGGTGTGTCAAGTACTCGCGTCTCCAAAGTGAACCAGGAGGGGCTACCGATGATGTTGTGGAGTGGAGATGTATTTTTTTTCCCTTTATTTCTGTTCCTCTTTCCTCTTCCGCAAGGACTTTTAAGAGCGGGGCTTCCCGTGTTATTGGGGGTGAGCCTGTGTATGCGTAGGTACTCGTGGATGTGTGTGTGTGTGTGTGTGTGTGTGTAGGCGTGCCCCTTGTTATTATTATTTTTGAAAACGGAAGGGGGCAGTGTGCGATGTTGCTTCTTTTTTTTGCTTTGTTGTCTTCAAAAATGCTTGCTTGAGTACCTAGGTGTCTTGATGTGACGAACCGCAGAAGCTCGGGGCAAGTAGCGAGAAAGAAGGCGGAGCGCGTCTAAAAGGAGGATTTGGCGCAATGCGTCGCAATGGGTTTGGTTTGAGGTTGGACGATGGAGCTGATGATCTCTGATAATGAACGTTCAGAGAGGGGGAAAAATTGGGGCAAGATGTAGAATTGGCAGAAATTTGATGGGGAGGCGAGGGAACAACGCTTTTACATCTCTGGTGGTTCCGGGTCAGGAAGGAGAGACAAGCAGATGAAGCTATGATGTCGATTTACTTGGTGTTAGAGTACGTTGTGTGGAGTGAAAAAAAGAGTGGAAGAGGGTGTGGGATGTGAACAGAGAGAGGAGGGGTGTAGTGCCAAGAGAAGCAGAGAAAAAAATATTAGCAAGAAGGGAAAAGAGGGTTCAAATGTCCAGGATGGGGTTCCGTTAGTGAGAAGGATGGGATGGGGGTTCGAATGGGAGAGGAAGGGATGTTGGAGGAGAGGAGGGACTAGTGTACAGGAGGTAGGATGAGGGGGAGGGGTGGGATGAGAGGTACCTGTAGAAGGAGGAGTGCAGGGACCAGATGAAGTGGGCCCTACGGCAGGGAAGACTGAGGTGCCACACACTGTCTTCCATGTGTCTGTGTGAGGAAAAGAGGAGGAGGGAAAGAGGGTGCGCGGTACTCTGTACCGGCTATGGACTGGAACGCACGCCTGCCTTGTACAGTACAGGTCCTGCCTACGCGGCGCAGGTACCAACTAAGGCGGGAAGGACTACCGGCCCCAGGCACGGCCGCTGACGCCTCTTCCACGTCCCGTCCCAAGTACACAAGTACGCCGGGGGTACTTCAGCCAAGGCTAGCATGCGCAAGCACTGGCCCTCTGTGGCTCTTGCTCTGCGCTGTCTGCTCCTAGCTACACCAGCAAAGACAAGCTCCACTAAGGTACCGGCTACTGTCTCTTCCGCTCACCATCGCCCATACCTAGGTAGGTAGGATAGCATGGGGGAAGGAGCCCAAGAGGGGAGGTTGCTCTGTTTTTCTCCGCCGTCTCACCAATCCGAGCAGGTAGACTAGCTCGCCATTTGGCTAGTTCAACGACAACGCTAAGATCAGAGTAACGTAGGATAGACAGGGTCGATGAAAGAGGACAAGAAGCTAAAAAAAAAAAAAAAAAAAAAAAAAAAAGGCCACCGATGATGGGCAGTGAAGGGTACGAGGAGAGGAGAAGGGGGGAGGGGGGAGGGGGTCGATGTTGGGTGTGTGTGTGAGTGTACAGGGCAGGCGGCCACACCGGCAGATACTTATTTTTCTCTTCTTCTCTTTTCTTTTCTTTTGCACTGCTGCGATGCTACTTGGTATCAATCAGTGTGGATGTACGGAGTAGGTGCTAGTGCGTTTGCTGGGCGCGTTCTCTTTCCCGTTCTTCCCGTACGCCCAATAACGTAGGAAGGTGGTTGGCACGCCGTAGAGCCGTGAGTTGTTCAATTGCAAACACCTGTAGACATGGGATATGCAGGGTCTTCTTGCAAAGAGACGAAACAGTAAACTGAGATACGTATTCAACTCCTTTTCGTATGTATGAGCCCTGTCCAAAACAAAGCCCAACTAGGTACGCTATACCAAAATACGATACATGTAGCTCAAACTTCACCAACATAGTACAAATCCAGTGGCCATGGCTTGACTCGGAACGGCGCCTGCTCGCCACTAAAACAAAATCCCCGTGGGTTGAGATGGATGTCACGATGGCTCAGAGCGGCATGGCTTTGGGGCCGGGGTGAGGTGACGAGGGGAGGGGCGCAATGTGTTTCCGTTCAACGCCTCTCTCTCATACCTAGTATACCTACCTACCCTCTTGTTTTGGTTCCAAAGGCCACGCCCGATGACAGCGTTGGCTGTCTTCAGTTCCGACGCCGAGAAGGGTGGACGAGACGGTCGGGCTGGTGTGCGTGTGGTGGCATCGCATCCATCTCCTGTACTTGGAAAGTGGAATGAAAGTAAAAATAGTGGAGGGTATGCTCAAGATGCGCACTCCTAATGGTTAATGCCGCCCGTACCTCGTAGAGGAGCGTATCGCAGATTCGCAAGTGTATACTCGTCTGGTTTTGGCACCTCTCTGTGCGCCCCTCCCCCCCAGCAAAAACCAGAACACGCTCAGTGGGAAAGGCGAAAGACCCCTAAGCATGAGGAAGAGAACCTGGGTAGTCGCAATAGGCGCACCTGCGCCTCCTCAGCCCCCCCTCCCCAACCCTCCTCTCTGACACTACTACGCATGCATTCCTCGTTTGCCCTCCACGGCGCCCACAAAAACGATGTTGCTGGGTTCCAAAGGCAGCATCGTCTTTGATAGCGAGAGAGAAAACGGAATATCAAGTAGGAGTGAACCTAAGGAAAGGTTTGAATCAGGAGGATTTGGGGCTCGAGGAGAGGTATTTTGCACTGACGACCTCCTTCTCTCTTCTTTTTCCTGTTCCTCTCTAACCTTCTCCCGATGCCTGTGAGCAAATAAGCAACCGCATGTTGATGTCGATGAGGGCGCCAAGAACCTGTGCCCTTGACTGGCCGGTCAGGTGGGGGGGAGGGAATGGAGACAGCCAGGAGGTGTGAAAAGAAGGCTAAGGTGAAGGGGGTGTATTCCTAGCTTCCAAAGTGGATACCCTGACGCCTCTGGACGGCACCATTGACGTAAGGCACGTCAATGTACATAGTATTGATGCGTTTCGAGCAGGGGTGTGCAGAATTGAAACAACCTCCACATCTCCCACACCCGGACACTGTTGTCATCAATTGGCAGGGGGGAGACATGAGGACGGGATGGGTCATAGGTCATGGGAGAGAGTCCCCTGGTGGTTGAGAATTGCGGCAATAGAGTGAACTGGAGAATAGAAAGCGGAAAGGGGGGCGGAGGCCAGCTATCAATTCGACCGCAAGACGAAGCAGCAGTTGGAGCAGCAAAAAAGCAGATGGAGCGCAAAAAGGCGTACGGGCCGGGTTACGTACCGTGCCTACAGGATTCGGGAGCAAGTCGCATGGCAGGGCAGGATGCTGTAAGGTATGGCCCTGTCATCCTACCTAGCAGCTGCCTTCGTCGCTCCTTCGCCCATCCCCATCCCGTCCAATTCCATTCTTTCCCAATGTCCTTTCGGAAGGGAGATGACATGGAGCTTGCAACAAGATGAGTGCGGGCAATGTTTGAATGAGAGATGAGAGGATGTTGCTGGAGCCACATGATAGCCATGGCCTTGGGCAGCACGGAATGCGTGGCCGAGGACGAAAGGGTTCGACATTGTCGTCATATCGCGGCATCTCTTGGAACATTGCTATCGTATGCCTCGCCCCCGTTTCCCAATCCCAACTTATGACATGCCTGTGCGTGCGCCTTTCCGTTGCCGTCGAGTACCGTAGAAGAGGCATCTGCGGCTACACCGTCATCGTCGACACAAATACCCATGGCAACGGTTACCGAGCCTCATATGTGGGAGCAAAGAGGGATCGTTTACGGAGTACTTGGCCATCCTATACGTACTCGGCTGTCGCAAATGGACGACCGGGGTCGTGACCGAACGCCATCGCAAAATCCTCCCGCTCGACCAAGCCTGCCCTGTCTTAATATCGGGTGCTGTTAAGCCCACTCGCCCTATCAGCCTTCCTAGTGTTATGTGCCCCAGTGACAAAGATACTTTCTGCCCGTTCAACAACCTGTGTGCGCGCATTAGACGATTCCTGGGTGGCGAATTTCGATGCTGGCTGACATCAAACTTAATTAAGTATGCGCCGAACACGGTCCCTCTGCGAAGTGCATCCGGGATCCTAAAGGATGCCGTTACATGTATGACGCCGGTGCCAAACTAACACGCCCAGGGTGAGATCTGTGGTTCGTGCAGCCTGGGAGGAGGGGGGTTTGACAGTTGGACGAAGGAAACGCGATGGCGTGTGGTGCCGCCTAGTGTGCAAGACCTGTACGAGGACCATTGCGGGCTTCGACTGACGTAGTGAACCTCCCTCGTCTGCTGGTGGTCAAGAGTCCTTCCACTCGTACGTCGAAAGGACAAGGGCAAGTGTCCATGGCTGCGGCCGTTCATGCATTTGCCAGAGCTCGATGGTTGTTCGGGGACCGCAGCCGGCCAGGTATCGCTTGTCAACGTCAAATCGACCCAGCGATTACATCAACGATCCGGGGTACCCTCCATCCATCCTGAACTACTATTACAATGGCACAGGTGGAGAGACTGCAGCTTGCCCCCCCCTGGGAAAAAAAGTAATCACAACAACGATCTCTTGTTCTCACGTGCTAGACAGGATGGGCCCGTCCGTATCACTGCATTCACAGGGAACAGCCTCCCACTCGAGGCCATAGAACCCCTTCGCTCTCCATGCCAAGCATTCTTTCATTTCTCGCCAAAACTTTTCAGTCCAATTTGGGCATATCCACCATGCCTCCAACTACCAAAGCATCTTGTATCTTGTCGTACTTGTTGCCCAGGGGCAATATATTCTGTTGAAAACCAACTGTAGATGGGGGCCATGGCAAACGACATGCGAGCCACATGTAGCATGGTGTATTCCTCCCCCCCCCCCCCCCCCCCCCCCTTTTGTTCGGTCGATCCGTTCATTGATGGGCCTATCGAAAAACAGGGGACGTAACGTGATGCACCCACTCCGGAGTATGTGAAAGCGCAGGAGCTTGTCTCGCGGCTTTCCGGATCACTTATGCCTGAGGCCCATGTACTGGTGCAGCATGGCAGGCAACTTTTTACCCTTCTATACCCAATGCGATGAGCATCACGAAGGGTGGGTTGGCAGAGATGGAAAAGAAAAGGAAAAAGAAAAACAAAAGAGGGACCCGGTACTTGACTGCACCAAAAACATGACCCATAAGGCCCTGATCTTCTCGTCGCCAGTCGCCAGTCGCCTATCGCCAGGGGTACGCAGCCACTGACTCTGCCACCAACCTAGAGGTTGATGTACTGCCGCGATAGGCCGTAGCGTACCTCTGACCGCCCACTATATCCGTCGAATCGACAAAAGCAGTATCGACCTTAGCAGCATGAAAAGGATAAAAGGATTAAGAAATAGAAGGATAGTTCCTTATGCCTGTATTACTAGGTATCTATTTCTTACTTAATCTAACCTATTTATAATATTAGCTTTAGATTTATTTGTTAAAGACCTTAGCTAGAGTACTACTAGTATAGTTAATAAGATAGAGTATACCTTACTATTTTCTATACTAACACCTATAAGGAATATAACCCCTATAATAACCCTACTATTACTACTATAGCTAGTAAATTGTTAGGTAGCTAGCTAGACCCCTACGTCCTCTTTATAGGGATCTTAGGTTGCCTAGAGCTAATAAGCACTTTATTAGTTTATCCTTTTATATTAGTAGTAAGTTAGTAAGGGTATCCTTATTAATATAAGGGGCCCTATAATTAAGGAGGTAATAATAAACATACTACCTAGCTTAAAGGCTACTTATCTAGGTCCTCTAGACTTTATAGTTACTATACTTATTAATAAGTATAGGGTAACTTCTACTAACTACTAGAAGGTTAAAATACTAATCTAATTAGGTATTAAGTATAATAATAAGACTAGGATTATTAAGATAATAGATAAGATATAGGAGACTTTTACTAAATAATTCCTATATCTAAAGTTAGTCTAGAATAAGGGATTTCTATTTATAGATAAGATAGCTATATTATAGCCTAGTAAGGTCCTAACTAGTATATATATTATAGAGGTAAATAAAGTAAATAATCTAGTAGAGATTTCTAATAGAGAAGAAGAGTTAGTTAGAGGTTAGTAAAAGAGAAAGTAGTAAGACTTTAATTTAGATACTAACCCTATTACCTTAGATCTATCTACTAAAGTACTATTAGAGGTAGTAACTCTAAAAAAGTAACTATTATAACTAGTAGTAAAGTAACTTAAGGCTTTTAGCCTCCTTAGTAGTAGTATTAAGAAGGGGTTAAGTAGGCTAATAATAACTACTATACTATAGGTTACTAGATCTAATAATATTATTAGTACCTTAAGGGACTTTTAGTTATTATTTAGAGAGAAATTAGGTAGCTAGGTAGTTATAAAGATAGGCTAATTATTTACCTCTACTCTATTAGATATAGTTACCTAGTTAAGTATTAAGTTAATAAGTAGAAAAGAGGAGTTTCTTTATAAGGTTAGGATAATTAATTTATAGTAAGGATTAAAGAGTTATTTTAAGGTATAGATATAGTAAAAATAAAGTCTTATTTCCTCTAAGTAACTATTCCTCTTAGCCCTCTAGATATACCTCTCTTCCTTCCTATACCTATATTACTATAACCTATTATACCTCCTTCCTATCCTTTTACCTAATTATACTATTAGCCTAGGTAGTAGTAACTTTAAGATATTCTTACTAGGCCTTACTTATCTCTTTTTTTTCCTCTATATTAATAAAATTTATAAGGGTAGTAACCCTATATATAATATAGATTTAATCTATAAAAGAGTACTCTATAGTTACTAACTAGAGGATTTTCTATCTTCTCTTTATCCTACTAAATACCCTCTTAACTATACCTCTTTCTTATATATAATAGTAGTTATATAGCTCTTTTATACTTACTAGAACTCCTCTCCTAGTAGTCTTATTAAGCTAGTACTACTTATCTAGGAATAAGGTAATAATCCTAGTCTTATAGGTAAATCCTATATTACTAAGGTAGTATTAGCCCTAAGGTATTAAGAAACTCTAACTAACTACCTACTTTATTAGGGACGTATTGTTTATTAATTCCTTAGCTCTTACTAATATATATAAGTATAACCTATTAAATTAAACTACTATAAAGATGTTTTATAATATATATCCTTTCTAATTAAAAAACTACTTTTACTCCTTAAGAGGAATATAGGCTATAATAAGAGTACTATTAACTACTTTAATATACCTAGAAAAACATAACTTTTATAGGTAGAGTTCTATCTCTAGAGAGATATACGTTTAGTTAGGCTATTAAATAACATATTAATAGAGGATAACTAGTACTCTAAGTACTTACTAGAAGGTCTAAGATACTAAGCTCTAGGTAACTTAAAAGAAATAGGTAGTATTTTACTAATTTACTACCTACCTAAGGATATATAGGCTAACTAATACTTTTTACTCTATAGTTTAATACTAAGTATCTTAAAGATAGTTACTATTTATTATCTACTTTATTAGTTAGGTAAAGTTACTTTTTACTATCTAAAAAAGGTTATAAAATTAGTCCTTATTACTAGTAGAGAAGTAATAGGTAAGTAATTACCTATAAGTACTCCCTCCTAGATATATAGACTATAATAGACCTTAAGGTATTAGTAGTATCTTATTAAGGTAGACTATTACTATAATAGTAATAATAGCTATAGTAGTAGTAGCTACTAGCTATTAACTACTACTAGTATCTATAGTATTCTAATTCCTAGCAATAAGGGCTGGTAACTAGTAATAGGTTATAGTAATACCAAGATATATAGCAAAAAGCTAGTAATAAGCATAGTTTATCCCTGTTCTGGTCTGTCTCAGCCACTGATCTAGAAATCTATATTACATAACTCTAGCTGGGAGGCGCGAACGTTTTCAGTATGGTTATCACAGCCAAATTAGGTTTGGCGGTTTGGAAAAGCGTTCGGAAGAGAAATCCATTGGATTTATGCATTGCTGACATCAGCCTGGCGATAGGCGACTGGCGACTGGCGACGAGAAGATCAGGGCCTAAGTCTGCATGGATACTCAAGGGAGATGATCCACCGTTCCTTTTCTGGGAGATGACGGATGATGGGAGTGGCGCCGCACTAGCAGCTATTCCGCTGCAGCCAGACAACAACCACCACCAACAGGCGCTCCCACCACACCAACAAGTTATAGCACCTGACGCTGCGCAAGTCCAAGTGCACAATGCTCATGATTCGTCCTGCTTGGCCATGGGTGGTGTCACGACACTAAAACTCGGAGTGCGGAACATTCTTCTCACAACCCTAGCCCTTTATTCGCTGCCCCTGTATAGGCTGGGGCATACAAGATATATTGAAGAGCGGTCACGATGCGTGCGTTACCTTTCCCAATGAGCTCTGACAAAGCTCGTTAGTGCCGTCTAATCGCGCTTAGTGCACAAGCTGGACCCTGATGAGCGCATTTGCACATTTGATTGCAACGGTCTAAATCAGCCAATAGCCGTTTGCTTGCGTTTCAACGTATCTCAATGTAAAATCCGATGTCAACGACACCGCTATTCACTCTTACACAACGCTCTGTTGCATAAGGAAGGCTTTAAGCACCTTGGCCACCAAAGATGTGCGTCATCGGAAGCGGGTGGAGAATCGGTGTAGAACGGGACGTTTTTGTCGACTAGTAGCGTGATCCCTGAGGGGGCGCTTCGTGGTAAAAAGAATAGAGAATTTGATTACAACAACGACGGAAACCCCATCTGCCGCAGTTACCCAAAAGATATCGCTTCATTTGGCCCCCATCCAAATACGGGCTTCATGGAGCCGATAACTAGAAGCCGCCTACCTAGTGACGGGCATTTTCGATCACCAGCCAGGCTCCCATCGCAAGTGGGGGTTAGTAAGCTCAACGACTATCAGTCCTCTGAAGACCCTGCAAGAACCCCGGGCTTGTACTGTAAAGTTCCTCTTGGTAATAAAATAACCCGACGTTGTCTCCAACGTGTCGTTCCGCAGAAGATCGGCTAGGGGCAGCCCTGCCTGATGGGTAGCCGGTTTAGGAGAGGGTCCCAATAAACCTTTCGACAGCCGATAGACCAGGCATCACTGGATGAGGATAAGCCATACCGGGCGGCTTGGAAGTTCCCAACAGCCCCTGCCGAATCAACTTTGCTGCTCTTTTCCCGAAAAGGATTACTAGAAGCTGTTTGCTTTCGGAATGAGCGAAATGGGATATGCGGAACATGGAGAGTTGCAACCGGGTTCTTCGAGATTATCCCCAGCGTTCATCTCAAATCAAAGCTTCGCTATACTACATTCGAAGGGAGGGCAATGACGGTAAACCCGGAAGAGACACATGAAACGCGCTAGACATGGGATAACCATGCTCAAAGAGCTGATAGCGACCCTCTTAAGGTCGCCGACGAGCCCGGGGAGCCAAGCTTGGTGAACGGACTTGGAGGCCGAAGAACGTGCCAACCAGCCAACGTAGCGGAGACTCAGCAGGCCTGCCAATGGTAATCCAGTAGTTTCGGAAAATGGACTTGCGGATGGGGCCTGGAATTTGATATGATGATCGTTAGTCGTTAGGGGTGGGACATGCCAATCGAGAAGCTGGACGGGCTCACACGTGCTCAAGACCCGGCAATGGGCGGCAACTGCCTATCTGAGCAAGACGACTAACTGTATGAGAATGCCGCGCTCGTCCCCAGACCGAGCTGTCCGGTTATTGGGAGACGGTTCGCCGTTCGGTGGGCCTCAGGATGGCAAAGCCCAGTCAAACAAAGTTTGGGCTGCCAACTGCATCGAGTAGGACCGAACGCACAGGGCAGTTCCTGGAGTCGACAGTGAGTTACAGTCGAGCGTGGAGGGCCACCTCAGCCAGATACCCGAGAGATGACGGCGCCGATCACCGTCCAGAATCCGGCGGCGCTCCGGCACCTGACTGATCCTCTCGCCCAAAACAATAACAGGGTCGCATTGAAGGAAACAGTCTCTGTCGGCTACCGTAGATAATCTGTCGTATTACCGTCCAAGCGGGTGAGCGGGCGGACGGCTGTGTGCGGCATCAGAGTGGATGTGTCCACGCTACCTACCAAGGTCTTTCTTTGGTGAAGGGCGAAGACGTGACCCACAACGCCTCGGGTGTAACGCTGGCGGTGGATTAAAGTTCGAGGAAAACGCAATGTCGACTCTCGAAAACGGGTTGTGTAGAGTAGCGTCGTGTAGGGCCAGGTTTGATTATGATAAAAAAGTACAGATAGTGCAGGCACATCGCGGCAGCTCAGTACGAGAAGCTCATCAAAACAATCCTTGGCAAACGCTTATGAAAGGAGTGCGTCTAAAGGGGAAGGGGGGCTCCCAATTGAGTTCGACTTCTGTCTATTGGGTGGTTGTTGCGAGTGAGAGCGGACGAGACGGGAGGGCAAATCCATAAGGGAAGCCCCTTGCTGAATGAGTCGACCAGGGAATGTCTCAGAATCGACATGGATTCCCCAAAGGCGGGTCCTTTTTGTCGCTCAGGGGCTATCAGGCACTCTAAAGATACTCCAGAGAGCACCCTTGGCACTGAACTTGCATGAAAACACTATACCGAATATAGCTTAGCGTGCTGTAGAATCCCTACCCGCCCAGAGCCCACAGCAGAGTGTCGATCATGCCCGTATTCTGTTGTCCTGCAGACGGGCCAGCCGTGCCAGCCTCACTTTGTCAAGGCCTGATGCCTGGGGTGTCTGGAGCACAGAGTGCCATCCTTTGTACTAATTGTTGTCTCTGGAGGCAATTGGATAGGCTTCATCACAGCGAGGAATCGCCGCGAGAAGCCAGTGGTGGAAACGCCAAATATCGGAGCACGCGTTGGCCGTTCGCCGCTCGGTCTTTCTGGAATAATGTTCAATGTCCAATGTCCAGATTCGGTTGTAGAGAGACGAAATCAAAGTCATGATTCGAGGTTCCCTAATGGCAAGACGTGACACGCGTGCTGTGTGCGTGTGAAAACAGACCTTGCCTGCATGCTGGGGCTATCACGGTGGTTGTTGCCACTGGTGCTAGTCGACGCCATTAGTGTAATTCGAGAAACCCTGTGAGCAGGCATTGATTTGAATTTATGTGTGGGGCCAGCAGAACGTCGTGCCCAGCACGCCAGACATACTAGGCAGATGGCCAACAGTGGGTTCGGCGTTCTTCCCATTACTAGTGTATGTAGATATCTTGGCCCTCACATTCTGGGTTGCATTGGGAACAATGGGGGCAGTGTTCTGACGTCGCGAAGCGGCATCAATCTGAGAACATGCATACCGGGATACGAGGTGCAAAACAGCTTCCTCTTTTTGGGCTCGATGTCTTGGAGATTTCCAGGTGATGGATGGCGGCTCGAAGTAGCTTGAAAGGGGACCAGGGTAATGAATGGAGCAATTGGTCCTTTACTGTGCTGCCGTCGTCCTGCCGTCCTGCCATATCTTTGCTGCTGCTCACGTTAGCCATAACCGGGAGGTGGACTTGAGGGAAAGGAAGGGCCAAGAGGCTTTCAAACCTATTGCTGGTCAACGCTGCAAGGTCGGTTGGGTTACGTGTTGCTGTAAGTATTTTGACCCAGAGCGAATGACGGTTGACGCGCGTAGCCTGTTGCAGACGTGTGCTTGACAGCCAGACGACGCCCTGAACGACGCCTACCGAGACGGGACGAACGTCTTCCTAGCGGCACCGGAAGACTCACATTGATCCCACCACTCCAGTTTTGCCAATGAGCATGACGGAACGCGAGCAAAACGACACGAATCCAAGCGACAGACAGAAGCCCAAAGAGGCGTTGTGGCTAGCAGACGGCTAAAGCCACCAATGGCGGAATTGCTTCAGCCGAGGACAAGGCGTGAAGAGGTACGGAACCGTTGGATAGTGGGCAAGCTAAGAACAAAGCGGTACGGAGGCGCCATATCTCAGTGGCAATTGCGGTAAGAAATCAAGCTAACACAGGTGGTGCACCAGCCGAAACCAAGGCCGCAGGCGGGATCCCATGCCGAGAAGGAAGAGGGAGAGTTGATGTCGGAACAGCTGCTAAAGAATATTACCTAGGTAATGATTGGATTGGAAGGCATTCGGTGTCACCTGGTTGACATGCATGGCACATCCATGTGCTGCTGGAAATCCCCTTGCGTTGGATGGCAATAAGGTTGTGCTGAATGACGAAGTGAATGGAGTCGAGTTGGCAGGAGACGGAGAGTCATGAGAAAATAGAGTTTTTCTTTTGGGGGGGGATGAGGTCAAGGTAGATTAGGTAGGATGAAGTCGGATCCGGTGCCGTGAGATTCGGACGGAAATTGACAGCATGATCCAGTCAGTCGGCGTCGACGAGGTGGCAGGAGCTGATAAAGAAAGGAAGAAAGATGCGGCTCAGTCCATGCAAGAAGGTGGTCGGTCTTTCCTTGTCTGTGTGCCCTTGCTTGCATCTTCTCCCTTTCCCATCTTGAAACTCGTCTCTGGCTCAGCATTTCGGTCCTGCCGTTCAAGTGACAGCTTCCCCGGGCAGGTCAGAAGGGAGTGGTTACGACAAGGTAGTCATGTGTTGCCAACGCAGTGTAGCAATGCAAGTGCCAAAAAGCAGTCACCATCACATGCCTTGTATAAGGCAGGCGCGACTGTTAAGGTCCCTCTCGTTATGCTTCATACCACCCAAAACACGGGGAAACCGAGCGAGGAAGGGGCATCGTGGGATGTGTTTCGAAACACAATGACGTCGTCCCCCCCTAGCTGCCTTTGCTTGGTCCTTCTCTCTTTCTGAAACGGCAGCATGTCCCCTCTGCATTTACATAGTAGTCCCCTTCACGCCCATCTGCACATGTTTACTTTTCCTTCAAGTCCAATAAAACCACCTAAAGTCCTTACAAGTGTCATGAAAGACCCGCGCAAGTCAATCAGCGTCCCTCCCCCAGAAACGCTTTATCCAGGCGGATTTCAGACCCCACGCCATCCCAATGCTTTTCCGCCCACACTCGGTAGCCCGGGGTGTCCTTGGGAATGAGGTTTTGCCTAACGTTGATTCCTTCGGACATAGCTCTGCCGACACAAAGACGCGCAACCCATCACACATCATCGTTGACCATCCTTCCATACCATCCATGATGTACCATGACATACCTACTAACACATCTCACTCGAATATATGGCTTGCAAGATGCAAGTTAGATCGGGGTCATTATCCCTAAACCACCTATTACTTTGCAGCAGCTGGCAAGGACCTAGCGCCACCCACCTATTCTGGCCTGCCAAGTCGCCTTACTCAACGCGTCTTGAGGGAGCCAACTAAACCGCATAGCTAGCTTCCTTGCGAGTTCCAAGCCTACGCCAACTGACTTTGTGCTTCCGAGCGATCCCCGGCGCCAAACCGTTTACTGGTCATATGACTTAGCTACTCCCAGAATGCTAGCTCATTTTCAGCGCCTCCGATATGAACTCTATTCCAGCAGACGTCTGGTGGCAAGCTGCTAATATCCCGGTTGCCATTCCCGCCCCAAACCCGGCATTGTGCAGCCCTGGAACTCCCTTCGGCCTTGGCGACTGGTAGGCGGGCAAGCGGGCGGGCGGGCGGGCATTATGGAGTTTAAGGGAAGCTTCCGGATCGGCGCCCGACCATGTGCCGAAGAGGTACCTACTTAGGCTACCCGTGGAGAAGAGGACAACAGTACAATGGCGGCGATGATCCATGGCGATCACGGTCTGCTCGTATGGGATGACAAGCGGGTTTTGGTGGGATTATTTAGGGATGAAACTGCCCCGATAACTGCAGATGGCGTTCCCCATCCCACCAGAACAGCAACGCAGGGACTCCTGTGTGTGTCCGTGAACTTGGGCCCTAACTGCCACATACCCGTCATGCCCTCACAATGATAATGACGCATCCGTCCAACAAGGCCGCGGCGCCATTTACGCCCAATGCTTGCTCTGTTCAGACGAGGCATAGCGGCGCTGTGGCTCGGTCGACCGCGTACCGCTCGTTGTGGACAGGTCATCTCTTCCTGATCCCATCCATGTTACGCGGGGATGCAAATGAGGCAAGCTCGTATAGGGGGCTTACATCTTATTGATTTCCTCTGAGGCCATCTAGGACATGTCTTGATAGTCTCCTTGGTATTCGCCAACTACCCAAACATTACCGGGTTTTCAGGGAATTTGGCCGAGCTGGCCGAGACAGCGCTTACCATATTCGTTTTGGTTGGCTTCTACGTTATTTGGACGTATGGGCACCGACACATCGGGACATGCAGAGTTACAGGGGGGGACTTTTGTCGATCGGTACTCTCGCCCTGTTAATCAGAGTGAAAATAGGCGGTCCAAGTACCGTCCGTCATAGGGCAGCTAGCGGTGCTTGCAGCGCCTCGGTAGTCTGAACTATCGCCAACTAGCCTCAACTCTCTTTCCTGACCACTGCAGGTTTGCAGATCCCCCGCAGTGACCCTTCACGCGAAAAAGCATTGCCGAAGCTGCCAGACACATTTCTTTGCTAACGCAGCGTACTTGGGCAAAGGTGGTCGGTCATCCAAGTTAAGGCAGATACCGCACGGTAGAAATGAAGAGAAAAAGCGGCAGCCAAACGGGAATGGTGCGCCAACACCAGCAAGACGACGCGGATGTCCACCAAGGGCGAGACGAAAGCGACCGGGTGTCTTGAAGGCCGGCCGCTTACATATGTGGCTATTCCCGGATGAACTAAAGCCAGCTAGCTAGCAGGTATCAGACCGACCGCATTTTACTTTCCGATACACCTTTCATTACTACGACGCCAAATGTATACACTAACTTGACTAGTAAATTACACAAATCGCCGTTTGCAACGAAGTTGACGAAGTCGGAATTGAGGCTTCTGCATTCGAAACGAGTTCCTATTCGGGAGTTCTTCCCAATTTGCACGCTGCGAACCTTCGACAATCTACCCGCTCCGTCTCACCTGAATCTCGCATTTCTCCGCCCGTTTTCGAAGGATTATCGTTCCCCACGGAAAAGCGCCAAACCTTTATATAAAAAATAAAAATAAAAATTGGCAGCGTGGCAGCGGCAGCAACGCCAGCAGCGCAACCCGCAGCAAGCCGACCAACCAAGGCAGCCCCTGCCCCTGGATGAGTTGCATTCCGCAGACATTCCAAACGCTCGAAGGAGGGGTGAAGGACACAGTGTGCTGCACCCTGGCCCACATATATTGTACGGCAGTACTGTTGATCGTGGCAACGACGAACAACAATAACGACGACGCGAGGGAATTATTTGAGGCCTTTTGTTTCGCCTAAGTTTAGAGCCGAGTAGTCTTGGCCATAACATGGCTCACCCGCTCTCTTGCCCGCGCACGTAGCAAGAGTGTAACTGTACTTGGGAGGGATGGCTTCTCTAACCATACAAGATGTTAATTTGTGGGATTTTATTTTTAAACAAGGGGGGGGGGATGGGGATGCATAGCACACGGAATGCGTGAGCTATGCCTGGCGGATGTAAGGTTATCCATCCCTATTAAGAATTTTGTATGTATGGGCGAACATGGAAACCGAGAATTCGGGTCCCCATGGATAAAGACCATCCCAGGAAGGACTTCGTTTGGTGAGAAGTTCGTTCCTGTCAATTGTGGACGGGGATGAGGGGTGGTTCCCACCCTCTTGTTTCTAACGTGTACCCAAGCTACCTATATGGCGATGTTGCTATGCGCGTCAGTGGATTTGATGGTACGAGGCTGATGATTTTTTTCGGATTGAGCTCCGTCACCGACCCAACACCATGCGTTCCTCGGCGCAATCACCGCGTCGGGGCATCCGTTGTCCACTCCACGCTTGCGTGTAAGAGGTGCGGTTTATCGGTGTACGGATAGAAGCATGTCCGACGAGAGAGAGCCTTAAGCCAGCGTCGCCTACTCTTTTCCTTTCCGTTGACTATAGATTCAACAGAGACTATCAAGACAGGGTTGGATGTACGACTTGCGTATTATTACAAGGCTTTCGAGAGCAAAGTCAATGGCATAGACAAACTTATTTTTTAAAGGTCTTTTCCTCTTCTTCGCTCTTCCCGCCGTCCTACATGTGCAACTGGCCTAAAGCCCTCATGTAACATCTTTGGGTTTTCTTCCCCTCTTGCATATTTACATTGCATCCATACTGGAGTCGCAGGCAAGGAGGCTGAATCGTGTGTCAGCTTTATGTTTTCATGCTTCCTCAGCTACCAGCCGCCAGCTTGCTGACACGCCGAGATCGTACGGGGAGCTAGGGGCCACGGCGGCGGCAACCGTCAGGACTGTCGGTACCGTTGGTGTGTGTGATATTGTCTGGGATATTCCTCGATTCATGACCCCCCACCCCCCAAGAAAAGGATCCCCTAGCCTCATCCCCGGGCTGTCCGCCCCCCATAACCATCCCGCCTCTTTATGAATACCTAGTATATGTCCTGCCCATGCCTCCCACTCAGAGACGCAGTTCGAGCCAAGGAGCTACCTGCTTCGAAAAGCCGAACCCCGCCTAAGAGAAGAAGTCAGAACACCGGGTCCGAAAATGGGACCAGAAGTCCCCGGCGCCGTCTCTCTCCCCCGGCCTCCCGTTTCTTTCTGCTCCCTGTGCCGAAAGGCCTTGTTCTGCTTTCTCCCCTTCCCTACATCCTATCCCTCCCCCCATCGCGCCCGCATAAGAGGAGGATTCCTGGTTTGCTATGCTGCTGCTTCTATTCTGGTCATTAGAGGAAAGTGGGTAACCAAATTTTCCCATCACCGATGTCAATCAATCAACACGTGGGGGGAAGGGGCTCAAGGTAGCATCGCAATGTGTACATCGTACACGCCGCAGGATGCACTTGACACGGCGAGGGTTGTTCGAACCCCGCCTGGACTCGAGTCATATTACAGCGAGCGTATGGGCACTTTCTTGAGAACATTGAGAACAAGAAAGGTGGGCACGCATACGACCGTCACGAGATTGAGGGGAAACCTTTCCGAATAACAAGATGTACCTTGTTTCAAAAGGGGAAAGGGCAATCAAGAGTGAATTATTTTCTTCCTGTCTTAGAACGCCGTTCGAATTTTTTTTTTGGTTGTTGCTCGAAAAATGCTCCACCAATACATAAGAAGAGACTTCTACAGGATGCGAGTATTATGACTCAAGTACAATGGCTGGCTACCCTGCGCGCCCCCATCGATGCGCAAATACATCGCTTACTACCCACTTGTCCGTCCTCCTCTTAGTCTCTAGTCCTCGGACTCTCGGTCTTGGACGCACCCCCTCTCTACTAAGGTAGTACCTATGTAGACTTGTGGACCGGTCGTAAGAAAAAATAACACATCCCTTCTTGGATATCGTATGTAGAAGAACACCCTGAAGAAAAGAAAAGAAAACCGTTGAACCTTGTCTTCCCGCTCTCGCCTTCCACCACCTCGTCCCTGCCAGACCCCCACAGCAACTTAGAGCATGATCGCCAACTCCGACCTGTCAACCTTCTCTTCGTCCAGGTTGGGATAGTAAGGCACCATGGCGTCGGCACCCTGGACATAGGCGTCGTTGTATAGCCGCCAGTAGGGCTGGCGTACCTTGCGTGCCGGATGAAACAACCCTGCCCACACGTAGTTGAGGACCACTCCGGGACCGACGGCCATACGGATGGCCTCGATGGCCTCGATGATGCGATCAATAACGTGAGGGCTTGTCTCAAAAAGGTTCGGGTACAGGAGGTTGAGAAGATGGATCATGGCGTCCTCGCAGCCGAGGCCGACAACGCCAAGCGCGATGTGCTTGACGACCGAGGCGGCCGTCTGGCGATGGACCTGGTCGCGGTCGATGAGGGCATCCTCGAGCAAAGGGGTAACGGCATAGACGTAGTCCTTGGCCATCTCGCCAATGTACTCGAATAGGAACGACAGAGACTTGAGCACACCATTTTGCACGTTCAGCTCCGGGACGCGGTACTCGTTCATGAGGGCGGGAAGAACGGTGAAAGGAGCACAAGTCTCGGCCACGATTCCAATGGCAACGGCCGTGTTCACACGAGACTGACGCTCCTGCACGCGAAGGTTGTTCAGCAGCGTGGCTAGGACGTCCTGGGGACCAATGGCCTTGGCGATGAAACCGAACGTGTTGTTGGCGGCACGACGGATACCCTTTTTGTGCGCCTTGAGCATGTCGAGCAGCTCGAAGCAGATGCGCATCCATTCGCGAGCGTTGACACTTTCGGGCCCACGGTCGGCGATACGACCGACTAGATCAATTGTGTTTTCCTGGACCTTTTCGTGACGGTTTCGCAAGATAGGGGTGAGCCGAGGGAGGAGGTCTCTGATCGGAGGCTGCATCTGCGTGATACCAACGACCGTGACAATGGAACGCAAGGCTCCTAGGATGGAGCCGAGAACCTCGGGGTACTCCTCGCCCAAGTATTCGTAGAGCACGATACCGAGTTTGCCCATCAAGGCGTCCTCTCCGCATTGCTTCATGACCATGGCAATTCGCGAAATAAGGTCGGCCGCTTGTTGTCGTACTGTTGCCGACTTGTTGTTCAACCGCCACAGAATAGTACTGACGATTTGTGGCAGGTAAGGCTTGCAGCGCGACCCAAGGGCATTGACGACAGAACCAAAACCGTTGAGCATGATGATATCCTCCACACTCTGTTCCTGGAAGGAGTGCAATATACCGTCGATCAAGCGTTCCTCGAGACGCTCACCGATATCTGCGGCGCCCAGGCTTGCAACAATCTTCTCCACCGTCTCGACGGTCATCTTTCTGTAGGCTTCGCTCTCGTCCTTGAGATTCACCACGATTCTCTCCAAAATCTCACTGACGCCGACCTTTTGGCCGATATCGACCGTGGTTTCGACAACTTGCCTGTAGTTGCGCTTGTCCAAGGCCATTCGCCGCACCCAGAAGCTCTTGAAGAACTCATCCAGGACGTGCTCCTTAAGATAGCCTGCAGTGACACCATCAGTACCAGCGCACTGGGACACCACCTTCAGGACAACCTTCTTCATCTCCTCATCCGGTGAGGAGAACTCGCGAAGGAGAATTTCCATGATTTGACTGGTGTAGTAGTTGGCGTACTCCTCGTCCATGAGAGGGATGATGAAACCCACGGCTTTGAGAAAACCTGCCAGGCCCTTTCCTCGCTGCTTGCGAGCTCCGGTCCACAACGGGTTGAGGATGTCGTCGAAACTCTCGATACCGTAGGGGTTCGACGCTTCGGCAAGTGCAGCAATGGCCAAACTGGTGACGGTCCTGACCTTTGTTTGCTCGTCATTGAGGTTAGGGCCAATACAGTCGACCAGGCCCTTCAGGTGTGGCAGGACGGCACAGCCCATTAGGATGGGAATTTGCTGTACAATCTTGACGCCGGTGTGACGGGCCTGCCATGACTTCTTGCTTCGACAGACCGCTCGGAGGAAAGGCAGCAGAGCTGGAATACCCAGGGCGGACGCGACCACGGCGAATGCTCGGGCGGTTGTGTTTCGGACGTACTCGTCGACATGGTCAATGTCTGGTCTCATCGTGCTAATCATGGTGGCCAGCCCAGCTGCTTTGCTGAGGTTGGAAATGATCTCACGGCCTTCCACTCTCGCATAGTAGTCTTGGTCGATGAGCAGCGGCTCAATGACGACTAAGATCTTGTGGACATATGGCCGCACTAGGTCATCGAGCTTGTAAAGAATACGGTCGATGACCTTGACAAGCAAATGTCGCTCTTGGTCTTCCAGCGTCTTCTCCATGAGCAGCGGAAGAATCTGGTCGAAGAGCGGACCGGCTCCAAACTGCCTGGCATTGTCGGTGAGCTGTCTTAGAGCAGTTTTACGCATTGGAGGAGTACCGTTCTTGACTTTCAAGAGCAGCCTCATGATCTTCCTCTCCTTCATTTCCTCCACGCTCAAGCTGTTCTCGTCAGATCCGTCGGTCAGCTTGCCGAAGTATGCCATGTCCTCGGCCTTGAAGAACTGCAAGTCACCAATGCCTGGGATTTCTGCCGGCACAGGCTTTCCGCTTAGCCTGACGGAGTCCGGGTCTTGCATCATGAATCCGGTTTGAGGCGCTGGCGTAGCCATGAGCTTGTGAGCAGGAGCGCGGATCGGAGCGTATCCTGGTGGTGGCTCAAGAATCTTATATCCTTGCTCCTCGCCGGGAAGAAGCATATCCAATTCCTCATCGCTCAAAGGCGCGTTACGTCCCGAAATATCCGTTCCGAAGGTCGTGGGCAGGATAGCACTGCCCGCTTGCGAGGGATGCATCGGCGTGGCAAGTCCCTGGTTGCCAATGGGGGTTGCCGAGGGCGCTTGGTCCCATCTTGATCGCTTCTTCGGCGCGTCAGCGGACTCCAAAGATGGGGTCTGGTCCCATCGTGAGCGCTTCGATTTCGCAGGCTCGGAAGACTGGGCAGCTTCCTCGTCCGCGACTTGAGCGGTTGATACATCCCATCTTTTCTTACGCTTCCTTCCAGCAGAGGCAGCGTCAGCTGAACCTGCTCCGGCATTCTCTTTGTCATCATCCTTCAAAGTCGCTTGAGCAACATTGCCGTCTTCTTCAGGCCCGGCTGCGATCTTGGCTTTGATTTTGCGGGCAACCTCTTCCTCTTCCTTTTCAAGCTCCATTCTCGCCATTATTTCGCGGTAGCTGGAACCGTCCTGGTTGTCGCCGTTGGAGAAGGCATCGGTTCGAACGGGAGAGAGGGTGCGGTCAAACCGGCGCTTTTGGTAGTCGGTCTCGCGATCAGTGATCCTGTTGCTCTTCTCGCCACGGCCTGCCAAGGGGTCGTCTTCCTCGACGCCGTCGCCGCGTGCGAACTCGTCAATCATGTCACGTGAAGCCGTGTACTGGCCGACGAGACGGCGCGTGTTGTCGCTACCCTCCATTTCGTCATCATCGTCATCGCCAGCAGGGATGGATGTGTTGTATCCGGCAAACTTGTCGACGCCATTGCGATCGTAAAGATCGGTATCGAAGCTGTCAGTGAGTTTCTGCTTGGTGCCGGCGTCGGCACGCTGGGTGGTAGGGTCGAAAGTGCGCGAGCCCTGTTTCGCAGCGGCGGCAGCGTTGCGCTCCGCCTGGAGCTTCCGGACGGTCTCGAAGTCTGCGTCGGACATTTTGAATTATGGGTATTGTGGCTTCATGTCACTTGTGAAGTTGCAAGTGGTCGATCGACGATGGCGGCGCGCATCAGTAAATGTTGTTTTGTTGCTGGTGTGGCTGACAGGGGAGCAGGAGTCGTCGCAGGAGTTTGCAATCTGCGCAAGCAAAAGCTTTGCTGTCTCGGACGCCACCAGAAATTCGACGCCCGAACTTTAACCGAGAAACGCCTAGTCCATCTTCCTACCTACATAGATAGGTAGCTTACACACCTCAACATCCAAAGAATTACAACTATGACAGAAGCCAGGATTTCCATGTGGGTTTTCAATTCGTTTAATTCCCTCTCACATATGGAATACATCTTGCTTTGTATAGGTTATAGACGTCAGGCTTTCGTTTTCTGCACCAACAACTGCGTGCAAAAG
The DNA here is from genome assembly GCA_020631755.1 of Colletotrichum sublineola. NCBI lineage: Eukaryota > Fungi > Ascomycota > Sordariomycetes > Glomerellales > Glomerellaceae > Colletotrichum > Colletotrichum sublineola. Next base: position 328,204 of record JAHSQG010000022.1, read on the forward strand.
ATTAAAGTAGAGAAAAAGAAGGAGAAAGAGATCCCCGGCATCTTTCGAGTCAGCTTATTTTTTGTGTCTGCGACCGAGTTCTTCTCCGCTTTGCCGACGGACCCTTCGGCATCGTATCCAACAACTCGTGATCCACCTCGACCTTCACCTTCGCCTTCATGAGCTTGCGCTTCTTGCCCAGCACCGGTGCGTCCTCGTCAAGTGTAAATTCCTTCTTCACTATCATCGTTTGACCCTTCCCCTCCTCCTCCTTCTTTATCGTTTGCTGAGAAAAAGTCTTCAAGTCCGCCGTGAACAGCACAGAGTGCGCCCAGCCAGCATACTTACCCCACAGCTCCCTGAAGTGGTCACCCACAGCATCGTACATAGTCTTATTGAAAGTTTTGGTCTTGGTCTTACCGAATTTGTAGTCCCGCTGGGCAATCTGCCAGACGTGTGTGTCCACCGGCACAGCTTCGCCCCAGCCCAAACCCATCAGGCAAACACAGTCGGCTACCTTGGGCCCAACGCCGGCTAACTGAAGGAGCTGCTCGTGTGCCTCTTTATACGTGCACTGGGGCAACTCAGAGCACCCTGGAAAATTTCTATAGCATGGGTTTTCTGGGTTTGTAAGGCTCTTGAACCAACCCTTTGGCCGGTCATTTACGATGATCGAAGCCGTTTGCGCAATGTATTTCGCCCGGTAGCCGAAGCCGAGCTCTCTGAGATGAGCTTCTACCGAGTTTCCCGTCAGAGCTTCTGGCGTCGGGAAGTCATGGAAAGGTTCATCTCCAACATGGCCAACAAGCGGCCCATAATGCGTGCAGAGTTTGTGAACCTATCTCAAAGTGAGCATCGAACTAAGTTGGCATCCCGCTGTCAAAGAGTCGCTATCTTACCATCTGCGATATCCTTGAAATGTTGTTGTTGCTGCTGCATATGAAGCATATCAGAGCTTCCCATGCATCTTGGCTCAGCATACGAACACCTCCGAAGTCAGGGGCCCTCTTGCGAAAGTTTGGATCTGCATCTGACCATTGTTCGTATAAAGATTTGAGATCCAGTTTAAGACTCAGATAGTGCCGCAGCAAGTCCTCGGTATCATCTCCCTTGGCTTCGCCATCGGTGACTGGTGGTGTAAGCGGGTAAGTTGGCTTCACAGGCCAAGTGACCTTGTAATGCAAGTGAGTTGGATCTTGCTTCAGCGCTACGATCCGACCGTATAATGTGCAACACCTAGACTCGCGTTTAGTATGGGGCTTTTCATATGTGGCCAAAAACATTCATCTAACCATTCATCATTGATTTTACGCCATCGGAACGATTGACCGCATCGCAGGGTTGTGTCGATGCAAAGCTCGGCCAAACTGAGAGGCAGTTTGCGCCACTCAGTCACTCTGGTTATAGACATGCTCGAGGTCCGACTGAGTCTATCAAGCTCAACCGAAAATTGAGCTCGAGAAAAAGTATAAGATTGTTTATCATTCAATAAAGTCAGGAATGTGGCTGGTTGGTCGGTTGTCAATGAAGGGGAGAAACCTGAAGCCGCTGCTTTCATTGGGTGAGTTCTTCCCCTCAACGAGCCGGCGATTTAATGGCCAGTCGCCACCCAGTCCCAGGTTGGGATTTGGGGCCCGCCAGCCACATTTATTCAGCCACATTACCTCTGTCGCAATCATTGATCACCACGATAAAACTGTTTACACGGTCTTCTTGCACTGTGCATTGGACTCCACACCTTTTTGCATTCAAGCTCAAGAGCATCACGGCGCTACTGAGCGACTCATTACGACCACCATCCACTCAACTGCCCATCATGCTTTTCTTCAGGTACGTTCTGTAACTCATCTAGGCACTGCGGGGTTTCTTCCTTTGGTTTTATAAGTCGCCATGGATCTTCTTAAGAATTTGCACAGACTGACGTGTCAATTCCTTAAACCCAGTTTCTTCAAGACGCTCATAGACCACGAGGTCACCGTCGAGCTCAAAAACGACATTCAAATCCGCGGCATCCTCAAGAGCGTTGATCAGTACCTCAATATTAAACTGGAAGAGATCTCAGTTGTCGAAGAGCTCAAATATCCGCATCTGGTCAGTCACCTAGTCAACTCTTCTTCCTGAAGCGCTCGCCCCTCCACTACCGATGTCTCTTCCATCATCTCGCCTAGAGGCCCCACGAACTTTCTAGCTAACCAAAACATGTCGACAGAGTTCTGTTAAGAATGTCTTCATCCGTGGTTCTGTCGTACGCTACGTCCACCTCCCCGCTGGTTCCGTAGACGTGCCCCTCTTGGAGGACGCGACGCGGAGAGGTAAGCCCCCAAGGTCTTTGTCGTGCAGGCAAGGGTGACGCTGACGAATTCCGCAGAGGCTGCTGCCCAGGCTGCAAAGGCGAAATAGGCCACTGGCTCTTGGAGATGATGCGCTGTTGGCTGGGGACACAGAAGAATCATGACACGACCGAGGCACTACAAAAGCCGGTCAACGAAAGTTGGGAAAGGAAGGCCAGTGCCTAGCTACTAAACATGCTAGCTCAACAGGGTTCGTGGCGTTTAACACACTTTGACAAGATGAGGATGCGAAAAGGGCTGGAGAATTCAATATCCAGCCAAAAATCTACGAAACAATTCAATGTTCAAAGGATTTGTGCGCCCTACCGAGGGCCGCTCATTGTTCATTACTCATTACTTTTTCTATCATGTGATGAGAAATCACCACCAAACGCCTCCTCCTCGGCCGTCTTTGCCATCCCAAAGCGTTACATCCATGCCTTCACTCTCTTCGCCCTCAAGGGGACGAAGGAGGCCGCCCTTCCTCCTCTCAGCTAGCCACTTGTCGATCCAGCCCTTCATCCTCTTCCTTGATACCTCGCTGCCAACATTGACTGTGGGCACCACCTTCTCGATGCGCAACGACATTAAAAACATCGCCAGCTCCCGGAAGCTGCTATGCTCACTGTACGGCACTCCAAAGCACATAGCCTCCTTGGTGCTGCCACGTTGTGCCACAAAGTCCTTTACACCGAATCGTGACCGCCACGCCTTGCCCTGGAAGATTTGTGTCGTTGGAATAGTCCCGGGTTGTGTACTAGCCGCGACCGCTTTACTTGCCCCTTGTGGTCGGTAGTTCCAACCAGAGGGGCGGAAGCCGATAATGCGGCTGAAGTGCGGCTTGTAGGAGTTAAGATACTCTTGCAGAGTTTCCGCACGGATCTCCATCAGCATTTGCATGTGAACTTGAGCTTCGTACGGGTTGTCTGTCATGAGTGCTGTCAACTCTGGATCTCCAAGTTTTGAGCATATTCGAATCTTTGACTTGGAAGCAAAAATCTTGCTGCCCAAAGCCTGCGCGATTGCCTTGCAGATGCGCTCTTTGCCGATTGAGTAGGTGCCGCAGATTACAAGAAGGCGCTCTCTGGGGGCATTCTTCGGCATGGGGTTCGAAGCCTCCCCTTCTACAGTCATCTTGGTGAAGAATTTGCTAACGGATTCCGTACCGGCCTCTCTATTGATTTTGTCCCAGGTATTGTCTTCCGATGATTGGTCTGAAGCCAAAGATTTGCACATATCGGCGCAAGCCTTGATGACATCGTTCTGGGGGGGGAATGAGTAGCGGGGGTTAAGGTAAGTCGTGTCCAGATAGCAAACATCAATCTTTTGCTGTTGGACCTTGCCAGAAATGGAATCTTGCACCTCAGGCTTCAAAAGAGGATGCCCGACTTGTGCTGGACAGGCCCTGAAGTCGCCACAGTGCAGTATTCTTTGCTTTTTTGCACTGGGCCCCTTTCCCATGGTCTTCTCAAACAAGAATAAGGAGCTGCCGGGGCAATGATTTGCGGGTATCATAGTTACCGTCACACCATCGGTGCCTGGTACGTCGACTGTCTCATCGAACTCAAGAGGCTGAACCCAGTGGGCGGCAACGCGCAACTGCATCTTGACAAGGTCGCCTGTAACCTTGCTGCAGTATATAGGGCCATGCGTCCAGTTCGCAGTTAGACCAATGTAATGGTCACTGTGAAAGTGGCTTAAGAAGTATGCATTACATCCCTTGACCGCACCATACCTAAAGGCATCCACGCAGATGTAGAACCCAGGCATGATCTTGTAGAATGGACAGGTTCGCTGATACGCAGCCTTGCCGCGTGCCGAATATTCAGCGGCGGCAGCATCGGACCATGCCGCATCTTCAGCATGGCCTGACATCAATTTGCTGAAAGCCGAAGGTGGTTTGTTTTCTACCTCGCTCAGGTTGATGGGGTTGGCCTGGCCTTCTCGAGGGACAGCTGCGCGCGCAAACCGTTTGCTAACTTCGGGAGAGTCAAGGATTGATGGCCTAGGTATAACTTCTCTTTGAATCTTTTTCTTTTCTTGGGGCTGGGGAAGCGGGATCGGGTTGCCATCGAGGCAGGCATTGACATGTCGTGTTGCCTCGTCGGGTGTAATGCCAGCAAGGCTACTGTCGCATATCGGACAATTGGCCACCATAGCGCCACTCTGCCGCACAGGATCGGCGAGGGGGTCGTAAGAATAATTTCCGTTGTCGCCATTCTCGGCTTCAGCCTCAGCCTCCAAGCGAGCCTGATCCTCCATGTATTGCATCATGCGGTACTCTTCGCCACCAAAGTCTTCGTCATCGGGAAATTCGCCTGCGTCACCAAACTCGTCAACATTTGCAAACTCGGCGTCGATTGAGTTCTCAACCTTCAATGGCGGTGGCGGGCAGCTAGTCTCTTTGATGTGGGGTGCTGCCTCCTCGTTCTCCGTTGTAACGGGCAGCATTGAGCCTTCCTCTTCTGACCTAATGGGAGGTGTCGTGTTTACCTCCGACTTGACGGACGGGACAATGGGCGGTCGATAACGCATACTGCCTCGACATGGCAGCTGATGTGCCGAAACTACATCCCCTTCGCTGTCGGAATCGTCGAGAAAGGGGCCCTTGCGCTTCGTGAATTGTTTCTTTGCAGATTTCGCCTCCGAGGCTGACGATGATGGAGCTGGGTCGGTTTGTATATAGCTTTCGCACTTCTTCGCCACAGGCTGCTCTACTTCCATTTTCTCTTCATATTGACTCAGTCTTCTCTTCTTGAGTTTGGCTTCGACCTCGTTGAACCTCTCCTCCTCCTCCCACGGCTCAGTATCGTAGATCTCCGGCTCATCAGTTTCTCCATTTTGACAGACCTCAAGCTTATCATGACCATCCAAGAAGAGAGTGGGTTCAGGCTTCTCGGTCTTCTGGAAGAAATTCAAGATGCTGGCATTCGGTCTGGTGGGTTTCTTCGGAGGCGGAGGCTTGGTCAGAGGTTTCTTTGGGGTGTTGGTTCGCTTCCGTCCTGCCGACGACGATGATGGCCCCATCTTCGTTACGTGCATTGCGATGTCAAGTAACAAAACAAGTAGTAAGAGGGGACAAACAGCGTTTACATTGCATTTGATCGGTAGCTACAACCGTATGACGCTTTTCGAGTTGGGGGCGAAAGTGGGCAGGGGGGCTCAAGATTCAAAAAGTAAAAATAGTAATGACGTTCAGATCTGTATCCTTAAGAACACGACAAAGCGCGCCTTCGTCGCGATGTCACGTGCTCGATTATGTGATCAGCCACGCTTGGCTTTTTTTTGCCCTTCCCAGCGCTGCTACCGACTCTGGGCATATCTATTTCAATTTGTAGGCCGTAATACACTATAACTCTCGACAATCATTTCAGTTCAACACTCATTATTTTCTGTTCCTCGCTAGTTCTTCTTGCCCCTTGACTTACGTTTACGCCATGCCAGATTTCTTAGCCTTCCGTTCCACATGTTACCAGGCTGTTCGTGTGTTTCAGACCTCTCAGTAATCATCAAGACCTTCATGCAGCGTATGCTCATATCGAGATGGCCGGACCAGGAGATCCAGTTAGTTCTTCGCAACGCGCGAGCTCACAGGACTCGAATCAAAACTGCTCGTAGTATCGCGTCAGAAGGACCATCCAACTTCGGATCGATGGTGGAATGCTACAGCTTTTCGAGGTAGGTATGATGGCGGCATTGGGTTCGATGATAGGCGTGAATGGACATTCCTTCTCGATCTCAACTTGAAGAGATTGCTTCAATGATCTGGCTCTGTCTCTGTCTTCTGCCTGTTTTCTGTTGGTCTGGGTATTTCTGTCCCTGATCGTGCCGCAATGCCGTATATCTTGGGTATGGACTGCGTTTATTCTTGCTGTTTTCACTTGAGGTAGGCTGCCAAATAGACAAGAAAGATGAAGCGCACAACCAGTTTTCGCACCGCAAACACTGCCGTGACAGTAACAAACGCTGTCAGCAAGATCCCGGTGCTCTGTCCAAGCAGGAGCTACTCTAGTTGATGAGCGTGCCACAGCTGAATCATCTCAGGCTCGATGGTTCCGATGAGGATGAGCTGTTGAAGCAAGCTTATTGTCGATCCGAATTCCGTCGCATGGCTAGGAAGACGATGTCGGGGACAGATGGAAATCCACTGAGTCTTTCGAAACATGAAAAGTAATTCGTAGAATAAAACAGCCGTGGTGCGTAAGCCGCGAACGAAGCTAAGCCAATCCTCGAGGGCGTGACCTTCTGCGGGTGCCATGACTGCGAAGGCGACGAAGAAAATGATCTGGAGAACGGTGAATATGAGAGCGATGTGAAACCAACAGCACACATCTAGAATGAATCTGAAGTCTTCAGCCTTCTGCCGATCAATTTGGCGGACATGGCTGCTGACGATACGACCCTCATCGGCCATCCTGAATGTGTTTTTCGACTCGTCGTAGACGTGGTTTTTGGCAATCAACGCAGGATCAGATGAGGAAAAACTTGATGTTTTCGCCTCTGAAAGTCGAAGCTGTCCAGGTGAGATTTCTTGAGTACTTATGAGAGCAGTAATGATAAGGTGCATGTAGCAGATAGTGGAAAGATGAGGTATAGAGATGATTCCGTGTGAGCATCTCGAGTACGTCCCAGAGGCATGAGTGGTGAACGACGAGAGACAAGCTAGAACAGACAAAAATATGAAAATAGCACATGATTATCAACGTGGTGTACGTCAAAGTCACATTGCTGTGCCCGTCTCTGCCTTAATGCTTTGGATTTCAACTCGATGTGGGGGCTACTGAATCCCCAAACATGCACCATTATCATTCCCTGAACTTGACACGATCATGTTGAGGACAATGATCTCTTTGTTAAGAAAGCACCAATAGCTCCCAGACCATACGACGAACCCGCAGTACAGTGGGTTTGCTATCTTCAGTGCTAAGAGCTTTGAAATGCGATGAGATGAATCGAATCGTTAGGCTTATATTCCATTATGACTCCCGTTTTAGGTCAATGGGATTCCGAGAACATCATTCTCAGCACTCAAATATGGCCACCATCTATAGGACTAGAATTCATTTGTGTCAAAGTTTGTACTGGGTATTTGATCTGGTGATGATGAGGATTTTAGGCTATTAATGTCCCGAGCTTCACTTTTGTTCTGGGGATGTATCTGGAGCTCAGTTGGTTATTCTTGCTCCAGGAACAGGGTCCGTAAATACCAGTAAACAATCCGGAAGTTCGAATCAGGGCTAGGCTGGTACAATAAGAGTTTATTACCTGCAGTTCATGTTATAGAAGCTCCGAGAGAGGAGAAGACTCATGCAGTTAAAGATGTTGACAATAGATCGCCATCATCAGCGTAGCAAAGGGAACTGAAATATTCACGCGATTAATGGATCAAGCTTACAGTGTGTAGCTAACCTGGCCCTCAAGCCAGGACCTGGCAACCATGGCAATGACGATTGAGACCCAGATAGACCAGGCTACCAGACCACCGTCAACTAGGGCCGACGATAATTTCGTCCGCCTCCTCTCCCTTACTTCCACTTACACCAATGCTATCGATTCCGTCTTCTATCTCCGCAGTCTCCATCTGAACCAACAGCCTCGCTCTCTCCGCAACAACCAGCGTCAACCACCGCAACTCAGCCACCTGCCTCCTCCCAAGCTCCCTCCGCTCGCTCTCTACACGTTCTTCATGTCGGATCTTCACGCTATGCATAACCTCCTCGCGAATGGTCCGCTCCTCTTCTGCCTTCATCTTATACAGTGCAGTCTTCTCATTCCTCCATTTCCCCCATGTCCGCCACCCCTTATCCATCTTCTTAAGGAAATCTTGCATAAGCTCCTCAACACGCGCTTCGCTCGTCGGATTGTTGGCAAAGAAGTCTTCGAGGAGCCCCAGGTAGGCGTCTTCCGTCTTCTTCTCCTCTAACACGCGTAGGCTGTACTCATTTGTGAGGGCCTTTTCCTTGGCAGCCAGTTTCCGCGAGGCGGTTTCGGCAAGCTCAAGACGTTCTGCTTGTTGCCTTGCTTCGAGTTCGGCTGTGGAGGTAAGCGCCTCGTGGGACACAAGCTCCCTTTCCTTGTCGTGTTGGTATCGTACAAGGACTTCCTGCAGGTCATGAACCTGATCGAGCATTTCCCGGAGGTCCCGGTACTTGACCTCGATCTCGTGACGGCGGAGACTCTCAAAGCGGACACGCTCTTCCAGCTCGCACTTTCGGCGCTCTTCTTCCTGCCTCTCCGTCTCCTGTCTCAACAGCTCAGCCTTCAGAGCTTCTTCACGCTCAAACTCCTCAATCTGCCGTAGAGCGTCTCGAAGCTCGGACTCGGCCTCCTCTTCCCTCCGAAGTCTCTCCTCCCGCCTTCTTGCAGCCCCGGTCTTGACAGCATTCAGCTGGTCCATCGTGCACGCACATGTCCTCCATCTCTGATTGCAGACGTAGCAGAACTGATACCCGCACCGACAAGTCATGTGCTGACACGCTGCCAGGTGCTCGACCAGTGCACGGCACTGTGAACAGTGCTGCCAGCCCTCCTCTTCGGCAAGGGCATTGGTTAGTGCCAAGTCGCGGTCTTGCGGGCAGTCGGAGTTGTCGTGTTGCGGGCCGCGGCAGATGGTGCAGGTCCAGTGTGCGTTGGCGCAGCGCGCTATGCCGAGGCCCGGGTTCACGTGGTCAGGCCTGATCCAGAGACCGCAGTCTGGCTGGTTACAGTGAATACGCTCGCTGACGGGGATCTTCCATTCGCTGGAACGGTCTTTGTAGGTCTTACCCAGATCCTTGTTGACGTAACGCAGGATAGTACGGAAAGGGATCTCGTTGAGACAGCACTTGGGCGGCCATTGCTGCTCATTCTGGACCGCTGTCGCAATGAGCCTCTCGAAGCAGTCGCGGCAGTAGCTGTGGCAGATGACTTTGACCATATCCTTCTTATCAAAGTCGTCGAGGCATGATACGCACTCGCTAGAGCTTCCTGTTAATAACAAGGTATTACTCAGCACGAATGACTTACACAGCGGCTCTTTTCCTTGGGATAGTCTTCGTGGAGTTAGCGTCCGATGGCTCTTCTATGCTCGTCTTACTTGGATTTGAACCAAGTTTAAATGGTCTTCTTTTTGCCTCTTTTTCGCTGATCTTTTGTAGGACTCGGGTCAGGGCGAACCGTTTTTTCTTGAGTCGAAATGGAAAGACAATCAATCCAGTGGCTGACGAGCCGTCGGAATTTCCCACCAGTTCCGGAAATAGTTTAATGTTCTCCTGATTATTGTTTGATTGATCGTCTGAAAGCCCATCATCTTCGGTTGCAATCATGATGGGGAGATATGGGTTGGTTCCATTGCTGCTGGCTCCTTGAGCCATGTTCGCTTCCATTTCTCGCTGCCTCCCTTCTTCTTCCAGCTGCCGCGCTTGATCTTCTTCTGTAGCCTTTGCTTGAACGTTCTCGATAGAGATTTGCAAGACCTCAAGAAGCATAGGGTCTTTGATATTTGGTGCCGTTTTGAGAGCAGTTGGAGGGCTATACCTTGACCAGTCAGCCTCATCATCCGCCTCCACCGTCGCCGCTTCAGGCTTGCGTCCATCGATGGGAGATTTTTCTTTGTGTTCCTTGTTGGCATCCAAGAGCGTGACCTCGTCCTCAGAGCCATAAAGAGTTACAAAGGCGTCACCGTAGAACCCCACGTAATCCTCCAGGCGGGAGGCCACAGACGCTGCAGTTTCCATCTTGACGACTGTTGTAGTAGAGCTAGACATGCGAAGAAAAAAGACAAAAGAATGATCAACCCTGCATGTCGTGTAATAGGTTGGGGTTTGAGAAGTAATATTGATCACTGGCTGCGATCAGCTTATGAGGATGAGGCTATCTACATATAGACTTTCCATCTCGCCAGATACTAGGAAGCTATTGCATGGAACGAGTGGGTCGCAAGCCAAGAGCCTCATGGCATTCGACGAGGCAGTCTGTCCTCCTCTGGCTGAGTCTGCCCTGGCTGGCCCAAGGAGGTGCATGTTGACCACATTGCGAGATCGCGAAGTGGCACTAGTGCAAGTTTGCTGCGCCGTACCGGTGAATCACTGGTTTGAGCTAATATCGAGGCAGACTGCACAAGGCACCAGCTAACCAGGTCTTGATTAGTGGTGCGGATATGTCTTGTCAGAGGTTGGAAGCAGCAGTGGCTATCGGGGCGGTGTTTGGACGGTCGGCTGTTTGATTAGCGCGTGGGCAGTGCAAGCTTGCCAACTTCTGTAGTTGGCCACCGAAGAAATGAGTGTGTACAGCCTCTGTCGTGCCGTGCAATTGCTATTAATGGCTTACTTCCGCAACCGACTGAATGAGAGTGTGTGAGTCAGGACGACACCGACAACATCGGTAAGGGAACTGTATTCAATATCTTTTTTTCTGGTTGTAACTTTCCATGTAGCCACGTTGGCAAACTAATCCTGATCTTGCGCCACCGCAGCTTCAGGCAATCAAAGTGCGACATTTCCGTATCCCTGGCAAACAGACCCACAGTACCTGCCTTACGCTACATATATGCTCAAATTTTATTCAATGACCATCATCCCTGGCATCTGGCCAAGGAAACATGCAACCATAGTGTAGGGGTTATCATCCCAGCCTTCCATTAGATGTGATAGCTGGGGACTCGGGTTCGAGTCCCGATGGTTGCAAGTTCGTCCTTACCAGGAACGAGTCTTTTTCTTACCGCCCTTTTGTTGCTCGTTTCCTCCCCCACCAGTAAGAAAGAGTAAGGCCGCACTTGTTTCTGTTGGAACATAAACTTGATTTCCGGGACGCGGTACCTCTTAGTCTGTTGGTCACATCAAACCAACCACGCCTTCGCTCATAGGACCATAGCATGCATATGTCTAGAGCTGTTCGATGATGTTCGAGGGCTCAAGTCGTTTTCTTTACGCATTGTGTAAGAATGCCTGGCGGCCGGTTGGCTTGAGGCCTCCCTACACAATAATTAGTCTATTGGCAGTATATCAGTATATGCCCTGCGAACAAGCGAACCAACCACTTGAGGTTGGATAAGGAGAAGCGTGACTCAAATGTAGCCTAAATCCGCGGCGTTGTTGACTCCTTGGCATGCACATAGTTGTTATTGGCTAAAGAGAAAAATATCAATTACAGCGTGTCAAACCAGCAATTTTGACCACTATATGGTGGCCTCTCAGATCTTCGACTTCAACTTGTTGAACTCCACCTTGTTGATGCAAGAGCCTATATTCTCAAGGCCAACTTCGACTACGTCTCCGTCTCTCAACCAGAATTGTGGCTTACGGCCCATCCCCACCCCTTCAGGGCTGTGCCTTCCGTCAGCGAGTGACATCAAATGGTGGTTTCTGTTGTTATACTTACGTCCCCGTAAAGATGATGTCCCCGGGCAGTAATGTAGTGCCCTGGCTCAGAAATGATATCATCTTTTTGATGCCGAATATCATGTCTTTGGTGTTGTTGTTCTGCCAACCGTGAGCGCTTCTCTCTTAATCCGTACATGCGGCATGTTGCTCACCTGAACAGTCTCCCCGTTGACTTTGGTAAATATGTTTAGATTTTGCGGGTCCTTGACGACCTTGCTGGTCACGATGCCGGGGCCGAACGGCGCCCAGCCGTCAAATCCCTTGCCGAGCGACCATTGACCGCCGCCACGCTGGAGCTGCCACTCGCGATGCGAAACGTCGTTGCCAACAGCGTAACCGAGGACGTAGTTAAGGGCCTCATCCTCGGACACATCGGTGGCGGTCTTGCCGATGACGATGACCAGCTCACACTCGTAGTCCAAGGTGCCGCCGGTCTGCGCGATTGGGTGCACGGGGATGGGGTCAGTCGGTCCGGTGAGGGAGGTTGCCGGTTTGTACTGGCTGGGTCAGCCTGCTGCAGCGCACCGCGTAGAACGATAAGGACTTACGAAGAGAACGGGGAACTTGGGGATGGCCATGTTCGACTGCGAGCGGTTAGCCATCAACCTAATGAGGCGAATTTTCTAAAAAAGACGTAGGCTGACCTCCTTTGCGTGGTTCGCATAGTTGAGACCCAGGCATCGCACAGTCTTCACATGTTCGGGAGCCAGGGGGCACAGCAACAGCCGAATGTCAGCGACGTTTTCTGTGACGTCGTGCTTCCCAAAGATGTCACCCGTCACAATACGAGCTTGTCTCGCCTTTGCTATGTCGGTGACGCCGCTGGGGAGGACAGCATCACCATAGTATGTCTTGCCATCCCGGGCGAGGAAGCGGACGAGTCTCTAGCAATGGCGTCAGCAGGAGGGAGAGTGCGGTGGACGCCTAGAAACATGTGCAACTCACCGAGAATGAAGCCATCTTTACGATTGAAACAGCACGGCTCGATGGTAAATGAAAAATAAGAGGCAAGACAAGAAGCAAAAATTCTACAGTCGATTGGGGGCTGTCAAGAGTGATGGAATGAGATGAATATCGGGAACCATGCCGTAGACGATGTTGAAACCCCACATCTTCTACCTATCTAAATAGATAGCACGGTTGGCAAACCCGGGCCATTGTCGGCGGTAGATGTACCGCATGCAAGAGAATGGCGCATCACTAAAATCATCAGCAGCTCCTGGCTCTAAGGTATGGCACCCATCGACAGTTCCCCACAAAGCAATTTTCCAGTAGCGCTGTCTTCGCTGAGTCAGCTGCTTGACTAGGTATGCCCCACTGTTCCACGGCCTGAGAAATGGAGCTCTTTCCCAAGACTGACATCAACGACTCGAGCTTTCTCGGATACGATTTCCTTGATGTACCACCAAAGGACTCTCCCGCTGCCTGCTGCATCCCCGCCGAGCTGATACTGAAAATGGCTGTAGCAAGACGCGGGCTTTCGGGTCTCCAACGGGAGGTTTTGTCTCTATACAGACAATGTATTCGGGAAATCCGCAAGAAGCCAGAGGTGAGAGAGATGTCTCAATTTGGGTAGCAACCTTTACATGAGAGCTAACATCGATGTAGACTGCCCAACCTCACTTTCAAACATTTGCTAGGCAAGCTTGTGCATGACTTGAATTTATATGCCGAAAATAATACTGAACAATGAGCAGGACCGAGTTTGACAGGTACATCGCTGTCGACAAGCGCGACTTTTCTGTCATAGAGCACTTGCTCCGCAAGGGTCGTCGCCAGCTCGAGACGTACTCTTCACCCAGCATCAAGGATGTCAATCGATGATGAGGAAACCGCAACTTGATTGCCCCGAAATTTGTTCCTTCCTCACGCCCTTCTGGGAAACCGCATCTTCGGATAGGAAACCGGGACGGCCATTCAACCCAGGCGCAGGCGATGGCGTCGACGCTTCCCCTCTGTATCACCACATGTCTCTCCTATGCCACGTTGTGTTACCTACCTAGACCGCATGATATCATCACAAATTCTTCTTTGGATTCATCTTTGATATCTCTCAGCCTATTGAGCATGGACAATGCTTGGTTGCGACAGAGTCTTCCGAGACTGTAACTGCATTTCATCTTGTTCACCACCCATTCCCGATCCAGTAACGGTCCTTGCCCATAAAGCAGCAGAGGACGTTTTCCGCAACCCAATAAGCCCGTCTGTGGAGAGTCTCCGCCGCCAGCAACGCAAGGCTGTCTACGCGAAGCAAATCAGTAAAGCAAGGCTTCCTTCGGGCAAGATTTCCCGTTCCCGGACAACAGCTGTGTCTGCCAGGACAGCGAACACACCCTTTTCAACCTCCCTTGTCACTTCCATCGCCCGACAACGGGAGATAGAGAGACTTCGCATGCTTGTGGCATCAGATGCTCTCCAGCCCCTGATACCGAATCCTCGACAGCCAGCCAGACAGTCAATCCAAAGAACACCCCTTGTGTGGTACGTTGCAATGAAAGATTCTGAAAGGGCTGATTCCAGTTCACCCAATCCGCAGGGCACCTTGGCCCACCACCAGCCTGACTTTGCTACGCCGAGTCGACTGACGAGGTCTCGGAATGTTTATACCGGGCCCGTTGTCGACCCTTCAGGGTCTCCGGTGCGATCCAAGCCCGCTGGTCCTCAGGCCCGCCGTCAGACGCCGCCCACTTCTAGTCCATCCAAACATCGGGAATTCCCTGTCATGGCCATACCGGAGCCCGCCCACCCTTGCCATCGCCGCGAACTGGTGTCTTCCCACGAGAGAAGATTCGGCGTCGCTGATCCGCAGCTGTAGGAGGCTGTTCGCCGGAGTCTTTCGCAGCAGAGCCAGGTGTCTCTTCTTGCATCACCGTCTAAAAGGGTATCAACTCGATCTTTGGAAGCACCGCAGCCGCCTTCGCGGACTTCAAGTCGCCGCAGAGAAGTGGATCGTTTCGCTCGACAACTTGAACTTTATGTTGAGCGTAGAGAAGCTGCCGGAAACCTGCCTGTCTCTACCCCGACGCCAGAGTCTGTGGTGTCGCTTCATACAGTGGCGGCACTTCTTCCGTATGAGGACCAGTTCCAAGCCGCAGGTCTGGCAGTAACATCTGCACAGCAGCGGCAAAGGTCGCCGCCAAAGACGCTTCCGGTAAAGGAACGACAGTTGGTTGCCGTACCGCATGATAAGCTCGTAACGCCGACGAAAAGTCACACTAAGCAACCGCAACGCAAAGGCGAACTAGGTCGCCTTCAGCTTAATGGCTTAAAGAGCCCTTCGGATAGTTTCGCCAGTTCCTCGAGTTCTGAGACACAAGTTGCTTTCACTCAGCCAGAAGCCTGGGAGCTTGCCTTCATCGATGAAGTACCGGCAAAAAAGGATAAATCCAGTTGCTGCAATCTCCCTTGTTTTCCGAAAGCAAGGGATCAATCAGTAGGCATGCCTGCGAGTCGAGCTCCTCTTTCAACGCCAACAACTATCGACACGCCCAACAAGATATTGGCAAAGTGGCAGCCGGTATATCCCCAGAGGACGGAAGGTCTAAAAGGGTGGTGTTAGTTTGATGCTTCGTCAGTGTGTCTTCTTGCTAACCACCGCGAAGATGAACAAGATGTTCGAGGTGCTCGAGCCAAAACATGGCATGGCGATACTGCGCAGCGTCCATCGACCTATCGGAAACCGCGTAAGACTCTCCCACCCGTTGATGAGGTAGAGCCGCCGAGTCCACGAAGCATGGATTCCAAGAGATCAAATCGCAGTCCGGAACAGAAGAAGCCGCCGGTACAAACCAGGGCGGAAGCCCGTCTCAAAACATCGAGACAGCAGCCCGAGCCGCCGACCGAATCTTCAGCTTCCAGAGGCCTTCGAAAACAGTCGCCGCTAGATGCGTTCAAAGGTCAAGAGAACGTCGCGCCCAACAGTGAACCCTTTGGTACCGTGCCCAAAAAGCCGACTACAGCAGCAGCTCCATTCTTTCCATACGAGGATGCGTCTCCGGCGCAGCCGAGTACATATCAAACTTGTTCAGAGGCAAAAGAGCCTCAGGAACCTATGAAGAAACCCCTTAGAGTATCCATTAACCAGCCCGAGCGAAAGGCCAGGGAAAAGGCTCTTCTTCAGCAAGGCACGAAAGCGGGGCTCGAACACCCGCCTGTATGTCAATTTAGAAGAATGTTCCGAAGCCTGCAAGGGCCTCCCAAAATCCCCGAGGCAGATTACAAAAAGCGACCAGCGATGACGAGCCAGGGGACAATCTCATCAAATGCAGATCTCCCGTCTACGTGGAAACTGACCTTGAGTACCTCTTCATCTCTTGAGCTTGCGATGGAGGCTGCCTCTCAAGAGATGGACCGAAGAGAATCCAAATTGCCCGAGGGCGAAACAATCCTGAAGGAAGCCTTAGCAGAACAACCTCAACCTACTGCTACTCTAGAAGACAAGGATGACGAACGGACCCCACCTCCTAGCAGCAAAGAATCCATTCCGTGGCCCAAGGAACAGCCGACTCGGAAGACATTCAGAGATGGTCATGGGTCTGTTTCTAAGGGGCTGGATGATAGCGCCATTGACGACAGGGATGTATTACGAGGTCTTAACATTGCAATATCCGCTGCCTGTGACGAAGAGGTAGACGCTTGGATCCGACGGAAGACGGGGGTCCGCATCCGTCGATTCTTGGCGGACCTGAAGGCATTTGAGTCTCTTGGTGATGAGAATGAGCCAGATCCGGCCAGAGAACGTGCGAGGAAAAAACGAGCTGACTCGAGGAAGCTTGAGGCACAGATCCAGCAGTCCAGAGCTGCTAGAGAGGCAAGAGCGCAGTGACTATGGTTCGGCGGAAAAGAAGGGCTTATGGAATAATAAAAACAGAAATGGCTTTGTTCAATAGTAATAAGTGCGGTGGGTGTGGGTGGCATGGAACAGAGGAATCCTATGTATCCATTTCGCTTACCCTACGATGTTTTGTTTTCTGTCCAACTCGGCTGAATAAAATGATACACAGCCGACCTTTCCGTGATGTGGAATATCGAAGTCCTTTGTGCCTATTCCGGTCCGCAGATGTTTACAAGAGAGGTTTTGTGTGTCGTCGCAGCAGATCACCAGTGGGGCGAGATTGAGACGTTTCGGACCCATAAGGCAGATCATATTCATGAAAAGGCGTGCAATCGCATGACTCTGTGCATCGAAACCGGACGGCCGGGTATTTGTATTTTCATCTGTGCTCCTGTATCAAACTCTAGGCGCAACGTCGTTTGCGCTGAAACGCCCTTCGTGTATGCTTTAACCACGCTTGTGTTCAAACTCTTCGGCCTCGTGGCCAATTTTGACCTCCTGCTCGACCTGGGCGAAGTCGAGGTCGGCGACTTCGGCGCCTGGGCCATCGATGACTTTGACGAGCTCCTCGAGGGTTGGGCCCTTTGTCTCGACGTAGAAGAAGTAGACGAAGGTGAGCTCGAGGAAGATCCAGCACTGTGATCGGCGTCAGTCGGCCGTTCATCGAGGAGGACAAAGTCTTGAGCGGCTAAACAAAGAAAAAGAAAAAGAAAAAGAAAAGAAGAAGAAGAAGAAGGAGGGGGGGGGGGACCTACAGTGTAGATGAGATAGAGCTTCCAGGTATGGCCCTCGAAGTATTCAAACGCGTAGGGGTTGGCGTAGTTGTTGAGGGTGAGGGCAGCCTGGACGGTCAGGTTGACGATCATGAGACCCTTAGCCCGCAGCTTGTAGGGCAGGATCTCAATGGAGTAACTGATGAGCAGGCCGGACCAGGCGAAGGCGTAGAAGAAGCCGAACAGCCAGATAAAGAAGATCATGGCGTAGTTGGAGCCGGGGGAGCCATGCTCTTCGAAGAGACCGGCGGAAAGGGTCCAGAAGACGAAGGTCAAGAGCATACCGGCCGTGGAGGCGAGGAAGATGGGGCGGCGGCCGAAGCGGTCAACCTGCATGGCCAGGGTCAAGGAGACGATCAGAGAGAGTCCCGTCTGACCGGCGGAGAGCTGTGGGATGGAGTTAGCAGTCTTATTGCGGTATCGATTGTGGAAAGCGGAAACCTACGCCGAGCCTGGAGGTGGAGCTCTCGATGCCGGCATTGGTGTACAAGATGTTGGTGTAATTGGAGATAATGGCATTGCCGGACCACTGGGAGAAGAGACCGAGTGAGATAAGCATCATGAAGCGGTACTTGTTGCCGGGGGTGCGGAAGAAGTCGAGGTAGCTGGTGCTGTTCTTGGCGGCGACCTCACGCTTGATGGTCTCGCGGATCTCACGGAACTCGAACTGAACTGTGGGGTGGTCGACGTTGCCGCTGGCATGGTACTTGCCAAGAATCTGGAGGGCCTCATCGTGACGGTCCTTGGCGATGAGGAAACGAGGGGACTCAGGTACCCCTGAGAGATAATTAGTAACCGGATGTATAGGCCCTCTGTGGAGGTGAAGATGCCCAACGAACTCACATAAAATGAAAGCGAGTTGGATGACGGAGGGCACAGCTTGGCCAATAGCGGGGATACGCCACGACCACTCATTTCCCAGGAAGTCGGTTCCAAAAGAGAGCCAAGCGACAACAAGTGCACCGACGTTCCAGAGACAGTTGTAGGCCTATTGCATCCAGGAATGTCAGCATATCAATTTGTTCCATCAGGGTTTATAAAATCTCAAGATATCTTTGTCCGAATTTATAGCATCGTGGAAGGAGGCCGCATGAGGTACGTACCGTCGTTAGGCGAGCACGGTGCTGCGGATGACACAGCTCGGCGAGCAACATCGGCGAGGCGATTTGAGCAAACGAGTTGCCGAAACCGAGGAGGAGGCGGCCGCCCATGAACACTGCATAATGTCAGCTTTGAAAAAAAGGGCAACCGTGAACCAGGGAGACATACTGCCCATGTTCTGGCAGGCGCCCTGCAAGATGGCGCCAGCAACCATGATTACGCAGCCGACGATGATAGGAATCTTTCTGCCAAAGTTGTCTGCCACCCAAGGACTACGCGCACAGTCAGTATACAAAATAGGTCTACGCAGTGGTTTTGTGTCAGACACTCACACTACGGGGATGGAGATCAAACTACCAATCTGGTAGAAGGCGCTGAGTAGACCGAGCTGACCTCCCTTGGGGTGGTCAAAGAACACCTGCCATGAGTCAAAGTTCTGGACGGAGTTGAAGAACATGCTGTTGGTGAACGAGGTCAGCAAGCCATCGGTTTAGCGCTGTTGATACCCATGACGTACCCATCGTAACCGGTGGTCGCAGAGGCAATGCAAAGAACAAATGCGTAAAAGTAAAGTTTTCGCAGACCGGGGTCTTTCATCCAGTCGACCCTCTCAAAATCGGGAGCCTCTTCCTGAGCTTGGATGACGGCCTCACTTTTGGGCTTCTTCTGCGATAGGCCCTTCAAGAAACTCATCTTGACAACTGCTCAACAGCTCAACGATGTTGAAGAGCGTATGTATGTGTATGTGTGGTGCGCAACGTTGATGATTCGCGTCCGTTGGCGAGAGAAATAGGAGCCAAGGCAGTTTCCGTATGCTAGGCCAGCGGACGACTGGAGATAGACGGGGCAAGGAGGTGATCTTATTCAACAACGCGGGGTCTCTAGGTCTGATATATGGAGCCGTGGATCGTAAGACAAGCACTCCAAGCGAAACAAGACTCTAGACAGCTACAGTGCGAGCTTTCAGACGGATTGTCGGACCGGGAGGGTATGTACTCGAGGTGATCTCTCTCCGGGGGTTGGGGGTTATCAGGCGGGAACCACTTGGCTGGGATCCTTTGCACGGGGTCCTGGTCGAGGTCGACTGGCCCCAATCAGCTGTCGTATCAAGCAACAGTGAGGACCTCGCCCAGCACGGGCAAGTTGTAGCCAAGATATCAGACTATGGGGCGTGTGATGTGTGTGGCAGGGGATTGCCACTTTCAACCGGCAAAAGTCGAATGAGTGCACGTTTCAAGGCAAAGCTTCATCGTCAAGTGCTCTAACAAGCCTTAGTCAAGCCTGAGCCTCTGGATAGTATTAAGCCCTGTTCCAAGGCCGTTGGCACCGTCCGAACGAGTGAACGCGAAGCCGCGCCAATTTATCTAAAGTTTGGATATTGTATTTTGCCGGAAGCTTTGTGGACACTGGATTCCACTAGACAAGGACATGATTAGTTTAGAGGGGAGGAGGTACCTATATCAACGTCCGTTTCCCTTGGGGCCCGTCCCGTGGAGAAGATTGAACCAAGTGGGGAAATGACAGGGAAGTGTCTTTCGAGTGGAGAGACTAAGACGGTCTCGCCCGTTGACCCTTTTCTGTTTCCTCCAAAGGCGACCTGACAGACTGGCAGCACTCAAGTCGAGCACGGGACGGTTTTTGGACGAGGGAATCTTCATAGAAAAAGTAACGTATACGAGGCTCTAGGAAACTTCGCCGTCATCGTTAGCGGCCGAAAAGATGAACGAAAGGCTTCGCGAATTGCTTTTGCTGGCTCTTTACCCCAGAAATACCTACCCTAGGGTACCCCGGCAACCCGCCGACGGCTAGAACAAGAACCGTGAAATTAGATGAGTTTGGGGTTGACTGGCGGACCATGCGGGGATGACAAGGCCGAGGAGGCAGGCGACGGGTCAAGAATTTTACCATGATGAATTCAGTGCCTGAGACGAACGGGCGAAAACAGGGCCCAGCGTATGGCATCCAGGACTGGGCTCTCTTCCTTGGTGTTTCCCTTTCCTTATCCCATACCTTGTTCACGACGAACTACCGAGAAGTGAACAAGGGTGGGAGAATCAAGAGCTCTCGACAGGCGGTAGGCTGGCCAGGCCAAAAGTGAAGATATCTCCGTCCCATTGATGCGACAGTGGGGAGAGAGACCCTTGCTCGGAAGCTCCCTCAGTGTAGCGTTCCCCCGTGACTTTGTTGTACTTTCTGTGGTGCGAGTGGAGGGCATGCATGCTCAACCCGAACAAGACTCCGGTTTGTGCATTATCAGGCCCGCTTCGAGTGACGATATTTACGCAAGGCTGCTTCCCATATGCTGCTTTGATAACACATTCTGGCGGTTGGCGTGTCTTGCCGGAGGAGCGGTGGTTTTGATGTATTGAGTTGAGCAGCATCGCATTGGGATGATGATGATAGCTAAAAGCGGCAGGAGACTCTCGTCGCTTCCTTGGCCGAGTTCCACCATCGCTTGCTGGTCGGCTCAGTAATGCTGATCCACAATCCCGCAATCTCCATGTTCAGAGGATACGGTGGATACAGCGTGTGGATTCGTGGATACGTAGGCTGCCACACAGGTATCTTCGAACTCTCATCCAGTCTGACGTGACGTGCGCCAAACACTTAGGTAATGTTGATGCTCAGAGAGCTTAAGGAACTACTCCGTATACAACTAGAACACTGTCGTTAGTTTACCATATGTCTCGAGATGAGGGGGAGAAACCCACGTTTGTGACGCATGGGCGAAGGAATGACAGACAGGCTACGACAGTGAACAACCAGCAACTTTTGAGCAGCGGTTCCTCCAACTGTCACCATCAAGGCTAGCAAACAGCAGTCGATGTTGGCCTTTCGAGTTTTTTCTTGTTCGCAGTGCTCCATACCGACGGTGAGAGTTGCACCGGGGCGAAGTTGCCGGTTGAAAAAACTCGGCGGGCTAAAGATTCTTAGCCAAGGTCAGAGAAAACCAATGGCGCCACCGCCTCACATACATGGACCCAAGGCCTTGTCCGGTGCGACCCATGGCACTAGGGTACCTTTACCATTTAGCCTAACTTAGGCTAAACAATACCCGGCAGTGGTTGTAGACTGACCTGGTGTTGGATGCCGCGCTCTTTTCAATATTTGACATTCAAGAGTTTTCGAGAGATTGAAATCAGTAACAAGAGCGTGCTCACAGGTAGCCGGATTGTTCCACATCACATACCTCGCTGCTGTGAACCGAAAGCCACCACTATACCTTGTACCCCTTCCTGTGACGACAAACGGTCTGATTACTCCAAAGAGATATACGATCTCATTTTTCACATCTCGATAAGACTGAGTGTTGCGCTGTCACGTAACGTAAGGTTTCGTCGGTAGATGCAAACCCGACTTGACCACATGTATCCGAAGACCTCGGAGCAAATACGAACAATTTTGACATTTCTTCGTTCACATTGATACATACATAACTCTAAGAACCATGCAAACGTCAAGATGACGTTGAATTGCGGCTGATTCTGAGCAGGGAAATGCATCCATGTTGTCGGCATGCTTCGAGTCGCTGATTAATGGGAGCTGATCGATCTGTGAACTTGGGTCTAAATGCTTATGCTGGTGCCTTCCCTAAGATCCAGCGCACCTTCTAAGGCATCGATGTTACCATACAGTACCTAGTAGGTAGTCTTGGAAGGGGGGAAGGGGGGGGGTTGTCACTCATGGCAATTGACCGACAGTCGGCGTTCTTGTCCCGTTGCCTGGGGTAAGGTTTGGCAGTGCCGAGAGCGAATATCATAGCTTGATGGAAGGGTCCTTCAGCCGTCACATCACGCCCTCAGGCAGGGTTCTTCCATAAACGAGGATGCATCCGTCTGCGGCAAGAAGACCTTTCTTAGCCGCGCCTCTTAGGTCTACGAGACGAGGTTAACGAAATACTCCTGGGGATTCACGGGTTGGACTTCGAGCGATGGGCTGATGGAAACGGAGTTGGGGGTTTGGAGTTTGGGTTCTCCATGCACAGACCCGATTTAGATGGCACCAGCTCCTCGCGCCCCCCCACCCCTTGGCATACTTACCCCAACCACCGTCCTGCTGACCTGTTGCATCCCTACGAGCTTCGTTTCCATAGCTGCAACTCAAGCAGCCCGGCGTGTCCCGAAGACAGTGCCGTTTCGACCTATCGTACACACACAGTCATAGGTGCAAATAGACCAATGGAAGCGCCCGGCCCTGAAGAGACGTGGCAGGCGAGGCAGAACTTCACGTCCAGGAAGTCGTCTGACGAGCATCTATTCCGATGCTGGAAACATCAGGACTGCAAAGTATGCCTGGCAGAGTATCAGTGTAGCTGGTGTCCCATGGTGGGTTTGCATCGTTCGGATCTCGGCTGGGGCGGTTGCTGACTTTTTATGGCCGACAGACATCCGCATGTGTTCCAAATGCGTACGCGATTCCGTTGATGGCGCCCGCATACGACGAGGACATCTGCCCACACTGGGCGGAACGCTGGGAAATTCGTACCACGCCCCTGGGCTGCCAGGTCTCGACCATCACGAGTCTTACATCCATCATTTCCATTATGTCTACGCTGATTTTCATCTTACTGGGAATCTCGCTCATCTTCGGAGTCCGCTGGTGCAGACGGCGTAGCCAGCAAGATCCGGATTGGTGGAGAATTTGGAAGTACGATTGGAGACGCGCGTTCACGTGGAAGGATCAAGAGACCCAGGATGAGGAACAAGATCCGTTACTTGGACGTCATGACGCACGAAACGAAGGGACACAGTGAGGATGGTGGCCCATGAGCTGGTCTGGTGTAGCCTCAGCAGCTTGGGGGATTTGAACCGTAGATGGACTGGATCCAAGTCCTCACCAAGTGCTCTCCCTATCGACTATCACGCCAACGTGGAACCGAGTCTCAGCCAGAGCTGACGGGAGGAATGATGGCTACCTCATCACCTGCCCGGATCTCCAGCCCATCACCATCGTCAGGGCCGGGGACATCTACATATTCAAGGTTGACCGTCACCAAGCAGGACTCCAATATACTCTCTTTGATACCGCTGTACCTCCCTTCGAGTACGTCGAAAAGATTCTTGAGAGACATTGGGGCCAGGAAGACCTCATGCTGTTTGGATGTGAAAGAGCCAGCGCTGGCAAAGAACAACACATTAAAGTGGTCCTTGGGTGGTCGTGAAACCGCGTTCATTGTCGAGCTATATCTGAGCGTTCTGTAGACTTTGAAACGTTAGCTATTGCCACAAAGCTCAACAAAACACGAATAAAATAGTCGATGAGGTTGGTGTCAGAGATCTTGGTGATAATTTTGATACATCAAAGAATGTTCAGGTAATACATGCTAATTTGGATACATCATACCAACTTAGATAGAGAGTAGCAAAGGAAAATCAATCATCTTACCAATTCGTGCCGAACCCTTTCGATGGGTTGAGGAGTGAAAAAGGGAAAGAAGAGTCGATAATGGGGTTGAAGGAAAGTTTATAGCTGCAAGAAGCTAGGGTGGGGTGGGGGCCGCATTGGAAGATTTTTATTTTCCCATTTGTATGAAGGCTGCCCCGATCACGTGATGCAGCAATAAAATACTCTACCAGCCCACCATACGGCGGCTGGCGGGGCAGATCGCTCCCGAAGCAGCAATTGGATAGTCATTGTCACGGTATGCCACTCAGTTTTTGGTTGACTATGATGGGTTTGAGAGTGGTCAGCATCTTCAAAGGGATTTATTGCCCTGCAACCAAATCTGTGTTGTTAATCAAGCATAGGGTGAACCGCCGCGGGGCACTTGGAGAAATGGGAGCATTTGGTGCAAATGTTGATAAATTTTCCCAGGCTGTCCATTGATGATGATAAGCTCTCGTAAGACGCCGTTCCCTCGCCCTCCAGCAACGCATCACAAACATGTACACGAGGTTTCGTTCGTGCAGAATTTGCCTCGCGGCCGGTGGGAGAACCTTGCTGTATTCGCAATGCAGAATCCGTTTTTGACTCCTCTAAGCACGAAAGCCGTGGGCTCGGGTGACGAAGCCCTCGCAATGTTCCTGTCCCATCCTCAGAACCAAGATCCGTTCCTCGTAATGTCCTTAACACACGTCGCCGCCGGTGATCGCCGTTTTATCTCAGTCTGCGGGCCTCACGCTCAGACTCGAGCAGGCAAAGGATGTCGTCCTCGCGGACTAGAACACACAAAGTCAGTACCAAGCTGTTTCACAAGTCGTTCGTACTGCCGGGAAAGAGAATCATGGAGTGTTCTTGGCAGCTTACCGGGTCCCTTGACGTTACGGATGATAGAACGGGTCTGGTCATCCATGAACTCGACGCGGACCTGGGTGACACCACCGCGAGAGCCTATTGCGCTGTCAGAAATGTAACCAAAAAAGAACCTCCCCCCGTCTCGGCGTATCAAGGCGTTCGATCTCGGAGGTATCGGGGGGATTTTCTTTTCTCAATTCGGAGAGCTGAGCATACCGGTACGGCCCAGGACGCGGGTGACCTTCACAAGCTTGACGGGCTGCTTAGCGGAATCCATTTTGACTACAATCAAAAAAAAATTACGTCAGTTTTCAAGATCTCTGTTCGATTTCGGCGTTCGTGGCACGTACATGTATGTGGTTGCGAAGGTGCTGGTGATGCGCTTTGGGGAGGGACTCGGAGTTGGGCGATGGATTGCAGATGCGATTGCGATGGGTTTGTGGAAGGAAAGGGCAGGAAAACCCTGAGGAGGGAACGAACGACCTAGCGCGGGCTTTGATTGGACCAATTCCGCAGTTCGGCTCTGAGACTAACCATTTTGGGCTCACCGCCCTTGCTCCCTCCCACTCAGACTGTTTTCTGCCCCGCAACGTGCAACTCGCTACCTACCTGGTTAAATG
This sequence comes from Colletotrichum sublineola, assembly GCA_020631755.1. Classification (NCBI taxonomy): domain Eukaryota; kingdom Fungi; phylum Ascomycota; class Sordariomycetes; order Glomerellales; family Glomerellaceae; genus Colletotrichum; species Colletotrichum sublineola. The sequence continues at coordinate 353,434 of JAHSQG010000022.1, forward strand.
GTTAACAGAACATGCAAGGGAATATGAACTTTCTCAAGAGCGAACAATAAAAAGCTACCTGATGTTATGACATTGGGCATCATATTGCGTTATGACAGGCTCCTATCATCTGCTATAAAATGACTGGTTTGAAGGTTATCTGCACCCAACATTGCCTTCCAGAGACCTTTCGCAACACTTGGTTCTTGCTCAGGCAATGTCGTGGTTCTAAACACGCCGAAGTTGCATCTTCGGCGCGAGCTTGCAAGTCAAATCTGTAAAGACCCAACTTCTATTGCATATGCACGGCATCGCTATTCAAAATTGAAACGAGCATCACAGGTCATCAAGTTCAGGGGAATCGTTGACGCCCAGCTCAAATACAAGGATAAAATCATGGGTATCGTTCGACGACCAGAAGCCAATCATGGCAACTTCGCAATGCGTCCCTCCAAGTCCTTGACCCAGGCTTCCATAACCTTCATGTTACCCGTCATAGCAGTGTTGCTCTCCTTCATCGCTTCTTCGACCTTCACCAAGCCATCCTTCCACTGTTGAAGATCGGTGGCCATGTCTATCTGCTGTTTCTCAATCCGTTGGAGCATATCGCCTGCAGTCGCGGCGTCAGAATGGATTGTCCGGAGCGACCTCAGACGGTCCAGTAGTGGTGGCAGCAGGGGAGCCAGGTTCTCAATCGTAGGCAACGTTCCATAGAGAGCGTTAATCTTGGCCAGCTGCTCAAGAGGCTGGGTACCCTCGCCGTTCGCTGCACCGTTGCCAAGCGTCTCCTGCGCAGACTTGGCCCCTTGTCTCGCCTTTTCCAGCTCTTGAGCCTCCTGGATCAAGGTCCGCACCCGACGGCTAATTGTATCCAGGTTCGATGTCGAAGCCTGTGACAGGGTTGTGATCTGTTTCTGAAGACCGTCGAGAGTCGGAAGAATGGCTCGCGGTAGTCCGTTGATATCAACCTCGGGCAAAGCAGTTGAACCAATCCCAATGGCCTTCTCGAGAAGGACAAGCCGTCTGTCAAAGTCCGCTGCCTTGGCAAGGGCGTGGCTTTGCTCGTAGGTGGGAGCATATGTGACAGTGTACGTGGCCGCGTTTCCTTGTGGGAGCACAGCATGTGGCCCTTCTTGTTGCTGTTGGGGTAACTGAGATGCTGACTGAACAACACTAGAGGTTGAGGTAGGCGACGCGATGGTTCTGGAGATTTCATCCAGAACCTTGCTCAGAGATCCCAGCTTCTCTTCTTGCTCTCTGGAAGCAGACTGTGCTGCAGTTTCTTTCCTCTTTCCGTACTCCTGTTTGGCCTCTTCAACCTCGCGCTGCAGCCGCGCAATCTTCCGTTCGAGATTATCCTCGTCGTCCTCGTCACTGAGCTCGCCTATCTCCGCTGTACCATCTTGGAGAATGCGCTGGCGCCTCGTCGAAGCCTTGTAGGATTTTCGTTTGCCGTCTACCCGATCTGAAAAGTCGACCTCTGTAGCGTCTACACCTGCGGGCAGAAAACGCGACCGGGCTTGGTCTACTCGTAGTCGGGACCGCGAGATCCCGTTCGCATCGTCATCCAAATCGTCATCGAAGTCATCGTCCGAATGAGACTGTCCGGTCGTTGTCTGCTGCACGTTAGCCACAGCCAACTGTGAAGATGGAAGCGAATCTCACAGGAACGGTGGAGGTGTCGTCGGTCAACTCTGGTGTCTCGTACACATCGGGGGCTGAGTCCTAGGCAGTGTCAGCAGGGCTGCTCATGCTCCAACCATGCATGGATACAGTTGCTCGGACCAGATCTGGTAGCGCTGCGTATTTGCGGTTCAAGGCCATGGTGTGAATTCAAGGGACTCGCTGTAGGTGGCTATCAGTCGCGCTGCTTGGGGCGACGATGTCAATCGCAAAGTGCAGTAGGGTCAACAAAATGGCTTAAGACCCATGCGCGGAAAGGGGAGCTCCAAGCTCCAGTGCCACAAGTTGCTGAGTCGCAGAGGCCACCCACTAATTGAATGGAAGTTTACCTAAGGTACCTACCTAAGTAGGTACCCGGGTATGCATGCACGCGTTCAAAACGCGACTGCAGCTTCAAGCACCGAGCCTCAAACGACAACAACTCACCTTTTTGGCCCACCAAACAATCTCTGCAACTCGATGCGACCACACCCTTGCAGAGGAGCCAACAGGCCGTCGTCAATTGACGTATCTGTTGCCTCACATCACCTATGCTGACTACTTTTGACCTGATACTGTCAGCTCACCAAGGTCCTTGATCGGCAGCGAGACGGGTCAGGACTAATAGTGAACTCCCTTTGAGAAGCTTGTAGCTCATCCAACAGAGTCGCCTCTTAATCCCTGAAGCTGGCCATCTGGCGCAGAAAAGAGGTACAACTTCTAATTGAATATGCCAACATGCCCAGCGGAAACAATTATCAAAAAGGGCGGCGAGCGGGCCTCTCTAGGAATGCAAGGCCCCCTGCTTTGCTCAAGACGCTTAACGGCAAATCTCGTTTTGAGCCTAAGATCGATGATCCGCCCATGGATGACACAGAGTCGGAACTGAGTGAGCCAGAACTCCCTACGACCAGTCACACGATGATTTCAAAAAAATTTCCGAGTGAGAAAGTAGGGTCAAAGCTTACGAAGCCTTCGCCGTCGCCACAGCCCAAGGACAATCGCTTCCAGAGCAAGTCGAAGCCTACTGCAGACTTTTCTGACTCGGACGAGGATATACGATCATCTCGAGCTGATATCCAGCGCACCCCTTATCACGGTACTTCAAGGATGGGCAAAGAACAGGCCAAGGAATACAACGCATCTCAAGAGCGTAAATTGGGCCTGGGACGCGGCGCTAGCTCTCAGGGTTCAAACACCACGGCTCGAGTAAACAAGAGGGAATTGTCCGATGAATCTTTGCCTAACTTGGCATCTAACAAAAAGAGGTCATTGACCAACCAGTTTGATGATGAGAGAGAGGCGAGAAAATTGCGGGGGGAAAGGAAGTCCTACTCCCAACGTGGCAAGAAAGATATTGAGCGATCGAGGAAGTTGCCTGAGCGACCGATGATGAAAAGCTCACAAGAAAAACCAGCGACCAAACGGAAGAAAGAAGGTTCGATTCTTCTCCAACCAGTGTTCTGATCTTTTGCTGACACTTATTCAAGGTCGCTCTGCGAGTCCAAAACGGCCTCAGCCGTCATTCAAGGCATATGATGATGATCCCTTCGATCAGTTCTCTGGCAAGGCTCCTCAGAAAGACCTCATCAACTTCCCATCCTTGCCATCTTCACCTCCTGGCAGCCCTCCGAGATCGAAGTTCCTCAAGCATTCGTCTCTCAGCCCCGGCGCATCGCCTCGACGTATCATCAAGGCCGAGTTCAAGAACCCAACTGGTTCGCTACCTGAGCCCCTGCAGAGTCCTAAAAGGGAGTTAATAGGTCTTTCTGATCCAGGCTCAAGCCCTAAGATCCTTTATAAAAAGCATAAGCGCGAGAAAGACTCATTCTTGGATATCTCGGACCACTCAGTTTCTGATATCGACACAGAGACACGGTGCCCAATGTGTAGTGAGATTGTTGACAAGGCTCTATTGGAGGGATTTTCAGGGGGGGCACGGCTACATATTCGCAGGCAGATTCAATTCTGTCGACTGCACAAAAAGAAGTCAGCCGAAAATGCGTGGGATGCCCGAGGATACCCTAAGATCGACTGGGGAATTCTCGGTTCCCGCCTCGCAGCTCACCATGACTTTGTTCTGGACATCATCAACGGCGGCTCATCACACTACGCTTCACTATTGGTCGACAAGGTGAAGGAAGGCAAGGACCGGACGTTGCTGAAAGCAGAGGACAGCCTGACGCCTGGGTACTACGGTCCACGTGGCCTACATGCATTGTCAGAAAGCATTGTTGGCACTTTCTCGTCGATTCTAAGGGAACGAGCTGTGGAAGACCGAATCATATCATCTCGTGGATATTCTAGTTATGTGGAGGCAGTCTTAGTTCCTGAGTTAGCCGTTCAGCTGATCTGCGAGGACATGAAGGTAAAGGCCGACGAAGCAAGAACGATCCTCGAAGATAGCAAGTGGATTGGCGATTTGCTTCACGAAGATGTTGGGGATACGGTTGATGAGCCAAGCGACGATGAACAGGCAAGAGGACACTGAAAAAGCAAAACGATGAGGGACATGTGGCATGTCATATCCGAAGTGGCGAGAGATCAGGTCGCCGGCGTTTGGTCTCGAGATGGCACCCCGATAGTATTATGGAATAAAAAGTGGAATAACAGGTGTCACGGCAAGGATTAACCGCTCGTCCAGATCTACTCATGTTACATCGCAACACACTGTCTAGCAACGTACGGCTATCATGGCTAGTAATCAATGAGATACCTGCCGATTTCATCACGAGTGTGAAACTGAACGCCAGCCGTGGCAGCCTTTCTCTAAATCGTTACAGCCCCAAAGCCTCCCTTCTACCCGTGCTATTTAAATCAAGATACGGCGCCTCGCCCAGGGACGCCACGCGGTCGCCCGCTCTGGCGTCGACATAGTCGTAGGTCGCGCAGTGCCACATGCTCCGATTGTCCCAGATGGCGAGGTCGTTCTGGCGCCACTTGAAGCGGACCTGAGCGTCGTGGTTCTGGGTAACGAGGTTGAAGAGGTAGTTGAGGAGAACATCGGACTCGTCCTTTGTGACGCCGTTGATGCGCTTTGTGAAGCCCTTGTTCACGTAGACGGACTTCCAGCCAGTCACAGCTGTAGGCTTTGTCAGCGTCCGGGGCTCCCAGGAGTCGACAGGAGGGGACGATCACTCACGATTGGTGCGGATGACAGGATGGACGGCCTTGAGCTCAGAACCCTTATTCAGTGGCGAGCCTCGGATACCCTCTCGGAGAGGGTTGCCCAGCCGCCGGGCCTCATCGTGGAAGAATGTGGCATCATGGGTGGCTGTCAGCCCTTCAAGGAATCTCTGCATGGCAGGGGAGAGTCTGTCGTAGATCTCATATCCGGAAGCCCACAGCTGACCCCGAGGATTTTAGTGAGCGGCAAAGTCCATCTGCATACATTTGCAGGGGAGCGGTAACACAATAGGGGTTGCCCGAGGGGTTGCAGAGATGAAAACGTACAGTGTCACCGCCGGTCGGGGGCAGCGTGTGTATCTTGAGCATTGCGTAATCCGAAGGAACCTGCTCAAAGGAGATGTCGGTATGCCAGCCGGCGCTAGCGAAACGGCTGACGTCGCTCAACTGGTGAGTGAGGCCGCCTCCCTTCTTTTGCTTTTCGCTGCTGATGACGCTGATTTGGTCACCGAGCTCGCTACCCTCCTCAGTCAAGGGGTGAATGTGAAGACCTGATGATTCGGGCTTTTCGGCCGAGTTAGGTGTCATGGTCGACGACAGGATGAGACTGGTTCATCCATTGTTATTCTAAACTTACACATCCGGCGAGCTCTGTGAGGCGGAGGCAGAAGTCCTTCATCTGAACTGGCGTGACATCCTGGTCGCGCAGAAAAACAACTCCGCGCTGAGAAACTAATTCCACTCTTAGTATGGTGTATTGTGAGGTGAAAATGGGAGCTGTCAAGACTTACTTGTGACAGCCAAGTCTCTGATGACTTGGTCGTTGGCCTTGAGAAGATCAACCACCTGAAGGCCCTCGTACTCCCGGCCAATGACAGGAGTGATGTCCACGCTCTTGTGGTTGTCCAGCGAGCCGGAGTAGACAAGCGGCTTGCTCAAACGGGAGCGGGCGATGGGGTTTCCGCCGACGATATTGGCCTCGGCCGTTCCGTTTGAGACCGCTGAAGGCATAGTGCTGTTGGCGTTGTGCGAGTTGTTAATCTTTCTTGCTTTAGGTGTTTGCAAGTTGTCAGAGCTGGGAGAGGAAGGGCGCTTGAGAGTTTCGTCAACCATAATTTAGGTAAGATCTGATGACAGAAGGAGTCGGCAAGATGTATATGAGTGGTTTTTGTGTCCGAAACAGCCGTGCTATGATGCCTCTATCCCCAGGTTCAAGTACGTATCACAGAAGAGCAGTGTATTTTCTAGCTTTGGAAGAGAAACCAGGAGACCAGTCATTGTATGGAGTTAGAAAAGAAGAAGATCGTCAGACGTTTACTCCAACCGTTGGCTGCGCTCGGTGACGGAGGTTTCCCGGCTGGTGGGCGATGGCGCAATCGCGAAGCTTCCTAATTCGGCGAGGTCTGCCCGCCGTAGCCAATCAGTGGGGCATCAGCGAAATCAACGCTCGGAGAAAATCTCGGACTTCAGCCAGGCATCGTCACGTCCTTGAAGCGCCGGGGCTACCTTGTATCTTGCATTTGCCCATTTCGTTTTACACAAGCCTCCGGCGCATGACACCCTCTTTGACGAGACTAAAGCCTTGGAACCAGGCCATCTATTGCTGGGGGAAAGAGCAGCTGACCCGGGGTTTAAGGTATCTACCAGGCGATGATCGACATGGTCAAACGCCCACAGAAGGGGTTCCAAGGACCTGGACTAAGAGGGGCGGCGGCGGAGAAAATGATGAGATTCTGGGGGAAAGTTCTATTTTTTTGGAGCATGCCCGGCTAGACCATCCGACCCCGGTCGCTGTCAGACACACGCACCTAGTGTGCGTCTACCTACCTACCTAGGTTAGAGAGCCAACCTCCCGAGGAGGCAGAGCACAAAAGCGGTTGTCAACACCATCTTCTCCTGTCCCCTTGTCCGACCACATGGTTCAACTCCACTAGTTTGTGGATTCTCTCGAAGACGCAAGAATGAGGGCAGATGTCGTGAGAGCCATCATCGGCTATCCTCAATCAGAAACATGAGAGCCTCAAAGAACGACTATTAAGGAGCGTTCACCACGTTTCATCGGCTGCCATTATCGATCACTGCCGCCTTGCCGTTCTCTTTGCGAAGTCCTGGGGCTTTTGGGAAGCTCTAAAAGTTCGCTCACGCCGTCCTCCCATCTTGCTGGCCTCTCCACCCCCACCTTCCAGAACTACACGAGTGCGCCCACCAGCGGCGGCAATAGCAAAGATGGCCGACGTCAAGTCCCACGCGCCGAAGCCGTCCAACGATGACGGCAAGGACGCCGTCTCTGTCTACCAGGAGTCAGACTCTCCTGCCGTTGTTGGCCGCGAAAACCTCTCCGACCACGTCCCTCCGCACGAGTCCTACGAGGGAAAGCACCGATGGGATCCTGCCGCGACCTGGACCGCGGCCGAGGAGAGGCAGGTTGTGCGCATCACGGACCTCAAGTTGCTATCGATGCTCTGTATCATGGTACGTAGGCACCCTTGAACCTAATGCTGAAGTGCCATTCCCACTGACTATGTAAAGTTCTTTGGTCTCCAATTAGACAGAGGAAACTTGAGCAACGCTCTAGCCGACAATTTCCTCAATGACCTGAAGCTCAGCAGCGACGACTACAACAACGTAAGCTACCGCCAGTCCTTGTGATAAAAGTACAATGCGAAGGCTAACATCCATCTCATAGGGAACTACGATTCAGTTGGTTGCTTTCCTGGCCGCCGAGTTCCCCGTCCAGTTCCTCACCAAGCGGTTCGGCTTCAAGTACGTACTGCCAACCATGATGATGATGTGGGGTACCGTCACTTGGGCGCAGGCCTGGATGACAACCCGCGCTGGATTCTATGTGACGCGAGCCCTTATCGGGGCCTGCGAGGGTGGCTTCATCCCCGGCGCCATTCTCTTTGCGACCTACTTCTACACGTCCAAGGAGCTTTCTGTCCGACTCGCCGTGTTTTGGTCCACCTTGAACGTTGCGCGAGTCATCTCAGCCTTGCTGGCTGCGGGCATCCTGGAGATGCGCGGCATCGGAGGACACGCAGGATGGATGTTTTTATTCTGGCTTGAAGGAGCTCTCACCTGTGTCTTGGCTGCCTCGGTACGTCATCCTTTTCTCTCAAACGCAACGAGTGGAACAAGAGCGCTGACATGGTTCACAGGCCTTCGTTTGGCTTCCTCACTCCCCGACCAGCACAACGACGCCCATCTGGAGAAAGCCATGGTACACCGAGAGACAGGAGGTCATTATGACCAACCGTATCCTCCGCGACGACCCGGCCAAGGGCCTCACAGCGCTCAAGGATCCCGCGACGTTCAAGGACATTAAGAACGCCTGGACCGACCCCTCGATGTGGGGCCTCTATTTCATCGGCCTCATCGCCTATATTCCCGCCACTCCCGTCCAGGCCTACCTCACGCTCACGCTTCGCAGCCTTGGCTTCACGACGTTCAACTCCAACATGCTCACGGTGCCCTCTGCTGTTCTGCAGATCATCACGATGCTCGCGCTCGCTTTTAGCAGTGACTACTTTAAAGAGCGGGCGTTCCACTGCATCTTTGGCGAGTTCTGGATCATGCCCCTCCTCGTCACGCTGCTCACGCTGCCCGATGGCGGCCGGGAATGGTCTCGTTACTCAGTCATCACGCTTATCTCCGGATACCCCTACTTCCACCCGATTGTTTCTTCTTGGATCTCGGAGAACACGTTCGACGTCAAGAAGCGTGCCATCTCTGCAGCGACGTACAACGTCATCGTCCAGATCGGATCCCTCATCGGCTCGCAGATCTACCGCAAGTACGACGCTCCCTACTACAAGCGTGGCAACGCCGTCTGTGTATCCATCTGCGCCCTTAGCCTTGTCGTGTTCTTAGTACACCGCCAGGTTCTCGTAATGCTGAACAAGCGCAAGGAGAAGGTGTGGAACGCCATGTCGAGCGAGGAGCGGCAGGCGTACCAGAATGACACGGTAGCGCGCGAACAGGACGGAAACAAGCGTTTGGATTTTAGATTCGTTTACTAAAAATACGTACGGAGTTTTTCTGATGAAAAAGCGGCGGACGTTGGTTCAATTATAACAATACCAGTCTTAAAAAATAAACTAAAGAATAAAGCGATTTGAATAATCATGTTTTGATGAGAGCGGGTTCGGAGGAAACAAGTGGGTCGGCGGTATTGAGACAGACATGCAGTGACCCTTTACAAGCAATACTTGATAACTCACACTGGCATGAAGACCAGATCCTGAAGAAATGAATAGCCGCTGGCATTGACCGTGTCTTTTTCTGCTCACATACAATTTATCCTCTGGGTTCGGGACTTTTGTTGATTGTGAAATTCTGCCCAGGTTTTTGGTCTGTAGTGAACTTATTCCGACGTGACAGGACCACATCAAGCGCTAAGGTCGTCAACCTTTCTTCCCCCCTTTCCAAGTCCCCTTCCAGCCCCAGCTGGAGGGGTCAATTAGTTTCTCCACAGCTCCCCTCTTGTATGGGCTTAGCACACCGAGCACACCATCGCCCAGGTCTCTCCACCTTCTGCATCTTGCATCTCAAACAGTCAACTGCTCTCCTCCACACCCCCAATTTTCTCTTCCCCTTGGAGTCCACGAGTATTCCATCCGTCCCTCTCTTTGCCGCCATTGCTGTCACTCCAGAGACGCCGACCGAAGGGGGGCCCAATCAACCTCTCCAAATTGCGTTGGAATCTGCTCGCTTGATTTCACATGCACCTGGCATTTTGGAGCCTTGGTTTGTAATACCTATCATTGCCCCTTCTGTCCCATCCCACTCTTGTCGGACGACACAATACCTACCAGACCGGGACCTGTCTTTCTGCAAGTGACAACTCTCACACACACCACGCCTTGTACAGTACAAAGACGACAAGACGCTGTGGAGAACGACTGACCAGTTCGAGGCGTTGGCTGCCATGACACGACACAAGTAAGCCAACGTTCTCTTCCGTCTTCGCGACATGTCAACCGGGCGCAAGATTGGCAAGAGAGCGTGTGACGCGTGCAAGATCCGCAAGATCAAGTGCACAGAGGTCCCGCCCTGCAACGGCTGCGTTGCCATTGGCACGGCATGCACCTTCAACAAAGCCCCTGCCACCCGTGGGCCCCGGAACCTGAGGGCGAAGACGATACGACGGATTGCACAGGCCCAGCAGGAAAGTGCCGCCGCTCCCTCAGGCTCAATCTCGCCAATCGATGATGAAGCTGCCGTCGCATCTACCCCGGCCGCCGTTGCTGCCGCTTCCTCGCGGTCCCCGCTCTCGTCTGACGGAGGTTCGTCCGAAGACGCCGGAGACCCCACCGACAGACTGCGATTTGTTCGGCAAGAGACCACCGCCCTGCAGTCTCAGAGGACCTCTAGTGCGTCGCTCGTCTTGAGACTATGTATGTATCGCCTGCGTTTATTTCCTGTATGGCCCATCATCGCCGTCGAGGAAATCATGGCCTCACTGTCCCGCGACGCCGATGATCTGGAGTCTTATGTCTTGGCCAACGCCGTTGGGGCTGCGACCATCGCCCAGCTGAAGCTGACCACGACGGACAATGATGACCCGGCGACAGCAAGCTCAATGGAGGCCGAGTGTCAGCGGTCAAGGATGGCATTACAGGAACGCGAGGGTGGCCTACCGATGAATCTCAACTGGCTGAGGACCTCTTTTTTCCTCCACGTTTATCATGAAAATCAGGAGCCTGGAGGGGCCAAATCCCTCCTCTATCTACGGGAGGCCATTACTATTGCTCAGGTTATGGGACTGCACAAGGAGTCGTCGTATATGGCCTTGCCATTGCCAGAACAGCAGATGAAGCGGAGAATACTGTGGCTACTCTTTGTTACAGAAAGGTTTGTGTCGTCCTTGTTGTTCGGTTCTACTTGCTCCTAACACGGCCTCAGGGGTGTAGCAATGCTTCACAAGCTGCCCGTAGTTCTGAAATCTAACATACGCTTTCCGTCACTGGATGGTTCCGGAGTAGGCGAGGACGAGGGTCATGTCCTCCCGGCGTTTAAAAAGCTAGCGAGTCTTTTCTGGATATTCGATCAAAGTGGCGCCTTCGATATACTCCAAATCTCGGATGATGAGGACGCTATGTGGTCAATGGCAGACGGTCTACAGACTGCCAGCAGGGCATGTCTTGATGTCGTTCAGAGGAAGCTCCAGGAGATACCATTGGACTCTGATGCGAGCAACGACGTCCAGCGTGCTGACATTGTCGTCACGCGTCAGTGGATGCAAGCCGTGCTGTGGAAGGTCACCATGAACCATGGCCGCCCCTGGTCTTCTGGAAACTACAGCAGCAACAATAATAACAACAACGTCACCTCTCTGTCGCACCCTATACAGATAGCTAAAGAATTTCTTCGACTCATTTCGCAGCTTCCAAGCACTGCTATTGAAGCCCATGGTCCTGGAATAGTACGTGTAGCTGATTGCCGTCTGTCAGGGCACGTCCTCACTAACACGCCTTTTAGGAGTTCAAGATCTATGAGATCGCTAGCGCCGTCACTGATGCCGTTGCGAACAATTTCCGACTACCGCGATCCTCTACGGACGGCCCGAGAGACATCCTATTTCAACTGCAAAGGGTTCTTGCGTCGTGTCGCGGCGGTAACAAGGCCCTTTTGGAGATGCTTTGCGCCCGAATAGCCGAGGTTCAGCACGGCCCACTGCTGGCCATGAATAAGACTCCAACTCCTCGAGTCCAAGAGGTTGAAGATGACCAATGGCGCAATGAAAGAGATGCTGCAGCCAACGGTCAAGCAAACGTATTCATAGCAACGAATGATATGCCGAACGCCAATCAACCATACTCCCAGGCCCAGGCAAGCTTCCTCTCGATACTTAATAGGGGCAGCGCTGCGCAGAGCATAGATAATGGCGGCCCAATGCCGATACCTCCCTCGCGGCAGAACCTTGATCGGCCTATTTGGGACCATCAAAACCAGATGGGCCCAGGAGCGCACGATCTCATCGATCAACTGCAGAACTTTGACGACTCCTCTAACATCGTCGAGTCCAACGGCATGCTCGACATGCTCTTTGCCAACGGGGCCTTGTGGGATAATGTGGTCAATGATGACTGGATGGCATCGGTGCAGAACAACCCAGGCGCGTTCAACAGTCCCACGCAGTCTTCTACAAACTCGCGGAGAACGTATGAGTAGACTCCATGAGTATTTTCTTTGTTGATCATACAACATCAACGGCCGCCGTGGCCTCCTGGCTCCTGGGCATGGTTTGGGAGCCATAAGATGGAATAAAACCGGCCACAAAACGAGCCAAAAAAATGGTTGTTTACAGACAACTTGCTCGCACGCAGAGAAGAGAGTCCTGCTAAAGATGATACCTGATGCGTCGAACTGAACACATCAACCTTTGGGTCTGTGTGTACGAGTAGTAACCCCGTCTCTCGCACACTGCATTCTTCAGCACTAGTAATAGTAAGTCTTACGCAAATTTTGACGTAGCTCCTTAACGACTGCAAGGCTCAGTCACGCATGAGAGAAGCATGATAAAGAAGCGCAACTTATCCAAATTTTGTTTATAATCTACAGTTTTATATCTCAAGCCAAACCGTAACTTAGGCTTCCAAAAGCACCACCGCTCCCTCATATGGTCCAAGTGTAACCTTACCTCCGCTGAAGTCTTTCGTAGTCTTCCCACCATTGGTGACCAGCACCTCGTTGACACCGCCCTTCAAGCCCGTCCAGTCCACAGTCTCAGAAGAGAAGTTGCAGACAACGACGGCGACGGCGCCGTCTTCGGATCGCCGCGCGTACGCAACAATCTGCTTGTGCTTCTCGTCAACAAGGTTGAAGTCGCCATAGACAAATATGTCGAGGTGCTTTTTCCTCGTCGCGAGAACGGTCTTCCAGAAGCTGAAGACGGAGTTGGGATCGGATATCTGGGACTCAGCGTTGATCTCTGTGTGGTTCGGGTGAACCGTCATCCACGGCTTGGCGTCGGCCGCCGTGAAGCCCGCGTTGGGCCCGGCGTTCCACTGCATCGGCGTCCGCGCGTTGTCGCGCGACTTCTTTTGGTATTGTGACTTGAGCAGCTTCAGGTACTCCTGATCCTTGGAGTCCTTGTTCAGACTGCGGGTTGTCTGTCAGTCATACACGCGCTCTCAATAAGTAACAACACACGGATCATGTGACACTCACTTCCAATGGTTGAGGCAGTCAATGTCCTTGTACTCCTCCATCGGCCACTCCTTGGGAACGTTGACCATGCCGATCTCCTGGCCCTGGTAAACGAAGGGAGTGCCGGCTTGGAAGGCCTGGAACATGGAGATGATTTTTGCGCTGTTGACGCGGTGCTCGGGCGCGTCGTTGGCAAAACGGCTGATGGAGCGCGGCTGATCGTGGTTCTCAAGGTACAGCGCGTTCCAGCCGTTGTTGGTGTACATGAAACGCTGCCACTTATCGGCGATGCCCTTGAGTTCGGCCAAGTCCCACTCCTTTGGGGAAAACTTGCCGTGGGGGCCGATATCAATGTCAACACTAAGATTGTGTCAGCAGACCGGACGTGGTCGACGACAGGTCAGAGGAATAGATGGAGGAGATAACGCACAACTCAAAGTGGAAAATCATGCTCAGCTCGCCGCGGTCTCCATTGACGCTTTTGATGATCTCATTGAGGTCCCTGACGCAGGGCATCTCACCGACGCTAAAGGCGTCGTACTCTTGCAGGATGGCGCCCAGCTCCTTAAGGTACTCATGCAGCCGGGGCCCGGCGGAGTAGAGCTCAGAGCCGGAGAGGACCTCCTGGTCCGAGTCGGGAAAGTCCTGGGGCTTGCTGATGAAGTTGATGACGTCAAGGCGGAAGCCATCGGCGCCCTTGTCGAGCCAGAAGCGCATGATGGCGTGAACGGCGTCGCGTACCTTGGGGTTCTCCCAGTTGAGGTCGGGCTGCTCCTTTGCGAAGAGGCGGAGGTAGTACTCGCCCGTGGTCTCGTCCCACTCCCACGCGCTGCCTGTGATTTGCATTAGCCTCTCTTCCAATACCATGGCCGCCTCCGGATCGGACGGGGAGACCGACCCTGAAAATGCGACTTCCAGTTGTTGGGCGGCTGGCGGTTTCCCTGGGAGTCGTACTTTGGCTTGCGCCAGATGTACCAGTCGCGGTAGGGGTTCTCCTTTGAGCTGCGTGACTGCTTAAACCACTCGTGCTGGTCGCTCGTGTGGTTGACGACGAGGTCGAGCACGAGCTTCATGCCGCGCTCATGAAGCTTGTCCTTGAGGACGTCGACGTCCTCGACGGTGCCGTAAGGCTTATGGATCTTGCGATAGTTGCTAATATCGTAACCCTTTCATGACAGCATGTCAGTAAGCTTTCACAGCGGTCCCGTCGGCGAGTGTAGAAGCTCCAGGTTTGCGACAGTTCTAGGGCCGAAGGGTGTAACTGTCAAAGACAGCGGCGGCTTACCATGTCGACTTGAGGGCTCTCAAAGATCGGGCTCAGCCAGACAATGTCGACGCCCAGCGACTTGAAGTGGTCGACGCGCGAGATAATGCCCTTGAGGTCGCCGACGCCGTCGCCGGTCGAGTCCTGGAATGATGCCGGGTAGACCTGGTAAACTGAGCTCTCCTTCCACCACGTGCGCAGCTGCTTCTTGGGCGACTGTCCGCCGGCGGCACCGTCAACGAGATTGCAAGCCATTATGGTCGTCTTCTATGTTCTAGTGCCAGAGTCTCAAGTCCTGGGATGCGAGCTTCGTTGGCTGTATGGGGATCCGTCGAGATCGCGAGTATAGGAGAAATGCGTCGCAAGAGGTATAGTTTCAAGGACGACTAAACTGTCGTTCATCTAAAGAGAATGGTCGAGTGAATGGGTTGCGAAAAGCCGTACACGTCTGCTGGTTGATTTAAGAACTTGGAACACCTAGGGAGAGCGCAGCCACAACCCAGCTCTATCTTTACTTGTAAGTGTTGGCGAGAGTTTCTGCGAAGAAAGAAAGGACGAAGCGACCAATTGGGGAAATTTTGGGCAGAAGACACAGGGACGTAAGGGCTCCCCGTTCACGCAAAAGACACCGGTGGGAAACCGATCGGCAGCCGCAACAAGGCATGGGAGAGACTTCAACATCTATTGGCCAAGGTAGTTGCAGTTCTCAATTACCCACTCTGCCAGCTGTTTTCCCTGCCCGCCTCGTCTTAGGTTCGTGGGGAACGGTTTGATCTGGGCGGGATTATAGCGAGTGAAGGTAGAGTAAATGGACGAATGAGTGATGCTTCCGATCTATACCCCGATGGTCGGATGCTGATGTGGTGCCCCTCCATCTGCTGGATGTTCGTCATGCGGGGTAAACCGTTCGCCAGCAATGCATGCAGAGGCTCCGCCGCAGAGGCTCCGCCACAGGGGCTTGGTGGGGGGTACATAGGCGGATGGGGAGGGAGGAGCAAGAGAGACGCGAGGCAATGCATAGTCCTATCAGCAACGTACTACAGTTCTTATTCGCAGATACTTGGAAAGCAGCAGACAGTGGCCACCTTAGTTGATCATCACGACAACGATTCAATCGCCCGCACTGTTACCAAATTTTTTACTTTTATTTTTCTAAGTAGCCTTGGGCTTGCACGTGAATCCCGAGCATTACGGCAATGCAAAGCGCAAGCCCACGCATGAAGACCATTACGTTGTATCGTGTTGCAGGTTGAAAAGATCTCACCTTGTGTGTGTGGCCGACGTATGTGTCAGTACCCGAGAGATAGTGGCGTCAGCGGTTCCAGCCTGGTGCAATTCAAGCATATCCCCGATCCGCCCTCCGAGAGATTGACCGGAAGTTTTGTGGTACCGGAGCCCACTCCGGCAAGGATCCGAAAATGACAAAGCTGGGACTGAGAGCCGGGGAACGGGGGGCATCCCTTCGAAAGAAAGCGAAGCTCGGGCCCAAAGCCTTTTTTTATATATATTTTTTTTACAACTTTGTTGGTCACCGGTGTCTTTGTTTTTCACCTCGCTTGCTCACCGGGGCGACATGAAGCCTTCTCTTTCTTGTAGCTCCAACAACTAGTCCCCACTCCTACCTATGCAGGGAGGTAGATATGGGCTATCTGTCAAACGTTTATCGCTGTGACGAACCAGTGATGAGAGACGGCAGATAAAAGAATTGGCGGGGTAGGTCATAGGCTCGAGGCAAGCCAAACTCAACTCGACGTACCCTGTCCAACCAGCGACTCACTTCCTTAAACCCTTGACGATTCCAACATTTCAATACTCACCAGCTCTCTAACGCGAATGCAAGAGCTCTGTCAGCGACCAGCCCCGCCGCTATGTTGAAGAGGGCCTTCAACCCCTGGCTGCGTTCCGACGTCCTTTCAGCGGTCTTCAAGAGAGTCGGCGCAACTACTCCTCAGCCTCAACGGCTGACCGCCTCTCAGTGGCGATGCTTTACCTCAAGAACCACGCAGCGCCAGCGGCCCATCCTTCTGACCGCCGGCGCCAGCGTGTTGGCAACTATTCTCCTCTTAAACCTCGCTCAGAACTCGAAACCAAGCCGATTATGCAGAGACGATCCAGAAGGCCCCTCCTCAACGGCAGCCACGTCTCTCCCCGAGCCCGACTCACCGTGGCCTCAGTACCGCCTCTCCGAGATAAAAAGCCACGACGGGGCCTCAGACCGTTCCTGGGTCACCTACGGAACCTCCGTCTACGACATCACGGACTGGATCGCCGCGCACCCAGGCGGCGACGTCATCCTCCGCGCGGCCGGCGGCCCTGTCGAGCCGTACTGGGACATCTTCAGCATCCACCGCCAGCAGCTCGACAGTGTGCTTGCCATCCTCGAGGGCTACAAGATCGGCGAGGTCGACGCCGCCGACGTGCCGCTCCTCTCCCAGGGTGACGGCGTGGACGACCCTTTCGCTGACGACCCACCCCGCGACCCCCGACTGCGGACTCTCACCGAGCGTCCGCGCAATGCAGAGACACCGGCTGAAGGGCTGCGGCACTTTGTAACGCCTACGGAGCTGTTCTACGTGAGAAATCACATGTGGGTTCCCGTCGTGGATGAGGCGGGGGGCGCGGACGGGCATGCGGTGACGATCGAGATGCCGGACGGCGAGGAGAGGGTGTACACGCTGGGCGAGCTGCGGACGAGGTTCGCCACGCACAAAGTCACGGCGACGCTGCAGTGCGCGGGGAACAGGAGGCAGGACATGACGACGCACGCCGCCAAAACGAATGGGATGCAGTGGGCCGCGGGCGCCATTTCGACGGCCGAGTGGGAGGGCGTGCTCCTCCGCGAGTGCTGGCCGACGCCGCGGGCTGCGAGATGAGCCCCTTGAGTCTGCCGCCATCCGTGAGGCACGTACACTTCGTCGGCCTGGAGGCCTACGCCGCGAGCATCCCCGCTGCCAAGGCTCTCGACCCGCTCGGCGACATCCTCCTCGCGTTCCGGATGAACGGCGCGCCCCTGTCGCGGGACCACGGGCACCCGCTGCGCGCCGTGGTCCCGGGTAACGTGGCTGCACGGAGCGTCAAGTGGCTGCGGCGCATTGCCCTGTCGGACGAGGAGTCGCCCTCGCAGTGGCAGAGGCGGGATTACAAGGCATTCTGCCCGGGCGAGGAGTCAGAGCCGGATTGGGACTCGGCGCCGGCGATATAGGAGATGCCGATCACGTCAGCGGTCACCACAGCGATCGTGGAGGCCCCGGGGGCCACGGCTGACCGGGGCAGGCGGGTCAGGGCGGAGGGGTACGCATATTCTGGAGGTGGAAGGTAAATTGTGAGGGTAGACGTGAGCACCGATGGCGGTCGGACGTGGAAGACGGCAGACCTAGCGGGAGATGCGGCTGTCGGCAAAAAGGCGTGGTGCTGGAAGCGGTGGCGGTACGAGGGGCTGTTCGCAGACGGCCAAGGCGCGGGTGCTCACGGGGAGGCGGTGCGGCTGGCGGTGAAGGCGACGGACGAGGCACACAATACCCAGCCGGAGAGCCACACGAGCATTTACAATGTAAGGGGGAACCTGGCCACGGCGTGGCATCGTGTGGATGTCTCCAGTGAGTAGAGGATCACATACTTTCCGTGCTTGTGTCGGCGCACTTTAGACATGGAGAACTTCGTGTGCGGATCCTTGCTCGATAATAATAATACAGGATTACGGATATCTTATCGACATCAACCATCACGTTAGGCATCGATGATCCTCTCAGGCCAAGATGACTCCCCCGGGCATCGTTTCATTAGAAGCACGCCCCGCCTGAACGTCTCCTGATGAGCTCACTCGAAAGGGAGTTGGCGAGATAGATTATCACGAAGACTGCCCTCATGCGCAATCCTCTCCCACGACAGACGAACCAGCAATGGTTCGGGCGCCAGACCGCACAGTTTGTCACTAGCTTGCTATCTGTACAGGGTATCTCTTAAGCTCAGTAGTGGTGGGTTGGACTGCATACATGCAGGTGGCAAAGACAGGTCCCGCATGAAGGGTCCCCGCTAAAGTACTGATATTGAGGTACTGACACAAGGCGGTCCCTTCTTGAGGTCGCCCACTATTTAAAAAAGAAAAAAAAAAGACACAGTAAAAGTATCATGCCCGATACTCAACACAATATACGGTTTCTGGATGAAGAAACACGATAACCATGGATTATTTTAACTTAACCTCCCTAGCACAAGGCTTCTGCCCATGAAGTGTCCCCACGGCCCACCGCCGTAGCAGCTCTGCAATGTCCTATGTACCTCAACGAGTCCGGTCATCATTGGCCAATGCCAAAACAGTCTCGCCGAGTGACGTGGTGGGGGGGGAGAGAGGGGTGGAGGGGAAACACCAGCTGTCCGAGAATTTCCCCGCCATCCACCGTGCGGGGCAGCATTTTCGGGCTCGCGTTGCTGTACTAGGGAGAGGGGAAGGGGAGAACAGATGGAGTGAGTGTTGACAGAAGATGCGAGTGAACAAAACTCGTCTCACACACAAAGAGACGGAAAGCCAGGCTTCGACCGCAACTACGACGAGAATCCCGCCTACCCACAACCACCTGCAAACATCAACGATAGACCGACATTCACACAGACACAATGGCGTGGGAAGAGCCGAGAAAGACGGGCATGCAATACCGCCGCCTGGGCAACTCTGGACTGCACGTATCAGTCCTGGGTTTGGGCGGTTGGTTGACGTAAGTAGACCGCAGGTCTGCACAAACGACAACGACACGGGTGCTGACTGGCATACGTACACAGGTTCGGCGGCCATGTTGAGAATGGTACGAGAAATGAAGGGACTGCCGGGGGGAGGGAAGGAATCTCACGACAACCGCTAACAGTCCGCAGAGAAGACGTTTGCGTGTATGAAGCAGGCTTACGACCTTGGCGTCAATTTCTTCGATACGGCCGAGAGGTAGGCCGCCGTCCCACGTTCGCCTCTAGCGGTCGAATCAGCGGAGCTAACAGTCACGCGCAGCTACGCGGGGGGCAACTCTGAGATCGTCATGGGCCAGGCCATCAATAAGTTCGGATGGAACCGTAACGATATTGTTGTCAGCACAAAGGTAAGTGGAAGACAGGAAACACCTCCCCCTTTCACGATAGATATCATTTTGACACCGCATAGCTTAACTGGGGTGGCGCCAACGGCGAGGTCCTCGTCAACAACCACGGTCTCTCGCGCAAGCACATCATCGAGGGCCTTCGCGCCTCCCTCAAGCGCCTCGACCTCGAGTATGTCGACATCGTATACGCCCATCGGCCCGATCGCCTGACGCCTATGGAGGAGACAGTGCGCGCCTTCAACCATGTCATCGACAAGGGCTGGGCCATGTACTGGGGTACGTCGGAGTGGAGCGCCGATGAGATTGCTGAGGCGTGTGGCATCGCCAAGGGCCTCAAGATGATCCCACCCGTCGTCGAGCAGCCCCAGTACAACATCCTGGAGCGCCGTAAGGTTGAATACGAGTTCCAAAGACTGTACCAGCGCTTCGGTCTCGGCCTCACCGTCTTCAGCCCCATCAAGATGGGCCTGCTGAGCGGCAAGTACAACGACAACCCGGACGCACCGCCGGCCGGCAGCCGCTTTGCTGAGGGTACGGGTGACAAGTTCGTCAACTGGGCCAACAAGGAGTGGTACGGCAACGACGAGTGGAAGGCCCTGATCCAGAACGTCGTCAAACTCAAGGTGAGTTGGCGCCGGCAAGACCGTGGCTGGGGACGACATAACTAATGATGTACTTCCAGGGTATTGCGGAGAAGCTTGGCGCCACTCAGTCCCAGCTGGCCCTTGCTTGGTGTCTGAAGAACCCCAACGTCACTTCCGTGATCACGGGTGCCTCGAGGCCGGAGCAAATCGTCGAAAACGTCGGTGCACTCAAGGTTCTAGAGAAGTTGACGCCGGAGATCATGGCCGAGGTCGATGCCGTTGTAGGTGAGGTCAAGCTCGACCCGGCGAGACAGGATTAGAGAGTGGCGTGCTCCAAAGGCAGGGATGAAAATCGTATTTTTGTGCGTATTTTTTATTTTTATTTTTTTGGGCGGCGTGAGTAACGGGCATACCATACCTGTGACAGAAGGAGAGGTTCAGGTTCAAAAACGATGCGTGGTTTGCTAGCTGTGTTCTTGCACGGCCGCATCCACGGCCATACAGCATAGCATGAAATGTCTTTTCTCGCTGGCAGCCGTCACATGGAACCTCGTGATGAACGACCTTCTGGAAGCCGTAGGCCACGTGTCCAAGTCGAATTCGGTGTGGCAGCCTGGGCTGAGGGAGCCAAACAACATGATGCCTCTTCTCCTCCAATGGTCGTGCTCGGCGGCGATGCTCGCAGGATGTCGCGATAGTGGGGACGGGGGAAGAAACTCCGGAGAAGACATGGTCTGAACGGCGAGTAACGGGACGCTCCAGAGACTACGAGCTGCTACCATCCTTGCGCTTTCCTCTTGACTCGGACGTCGGCGCGCTGTAGATCTTCTGGGACCACATGAGGTCGACGTTAACCTTTGTTTTGCGTGATGAGTAATGTGTGTGCTGCGGAGCCGCAAAGCTCGTTGGCGAATGTACAAGGAGTCAATGTGTGCCAGCCAATGAGTTATTTCTTAGACTTTGCGGAGCCGCATAACTCTTTGGGCCTGTGAAGGTTGCTAATTGTTGTGGCTCAGGAATGGTCGAGCTGGACATTTGTTTAGGCATATGCCGAAAATGGAATAGAAACCAAGAACGGGACTTCGGCTGTTTTGCTCTGTGTCTTAAGTCGACCCTTGAATTTGCAATGTGGAGAACGTCCGCGTTGGCTTGTTCATGGGTTGTTCGTTACACGACAGACGCTATGCAGGCCCGTCCACGTAAAGGGGACCATTGGTCGCGCTCGCTGCTCTCTTTCCCCCTCCGCAGTAGAGCAGCATACAGCCTCGTCGTATGCGCCACCGGTTTTGCGCCGCGTGTTCCACAGCCAGGACCACTAGAATTATGAGATGGGGGGCGGACTTTTAACGGCGAGTCCCTGGTTCGCAGCCGTACCGTATGGGTTCAAGATGAAGACAACGGTCAATTGGGTTGTGTACGGGGGTTTGTTGGGTGCATGGTAACGCAGGAACGGTAAGACATGCATGGATGGGCAGACAGAGGCAAGTAGGGTGGGTACGCAGTACCTAGTTACTAAATAGTGCGATGAGTGTTAGGGTATCCCAGTTATGTAAGAAAGAGCTTGTATTATCTAGTACTTTTGTGGTTAGAGTACCTCTATATACTTCTTATGCTAGTTATAGCTAGTTATGTAGTAACCTCCCCCCTGTTAAAAAGGCAGCGCCCTTATTACTTATCCCTAAATAAAAGATAACTCTAGTTATAAGTATTAGCCTGCTTAAAAATCATATTACTCTATTTGTTTCCCCTAAGTCACACCTTAGAATATAGTTTTATAATTATATTAGTACTTAAAAGTATAGTAGTAAGGTAATAGGGTTCCTACTATATTATAAAGCTTTATATTAAGCTTAATAATTAACTTAGTATAGATAGTTATATACTCTTCTTTATTAATTATCTTATTTATTATTTTAGCTATATAGTTAGCTAAGGGAATCTAGTTATACTCTCTAAGTTAGATAAGAATGAAAGCTAATCTAGCTTTATTTTCTATTATTATAGTTATATTAAGTTTAAGTATAAGATTATAGAATTCCTTTTTATTATTAGGGACTACTTATAGTTTAAATCTTATAGTCTTAACTTTATTACCCTTTAAGGTCTTAGTCTTTAGGTTATCTCTAGGCTTTACTTAAGTATTAGTTTTTACCTATATATTAGTTTTCTTATTTAAATATAGCTTATTATAGTTATATAGGATTACTACTAATAGTATATCTAGTCTATCCTCTAACTCTTGGTTATTAGACTTATTAGTATATAAATATATAATAAGCTTTATATAAGTATTATAGTTACCTTAGGTTATAGGTAGTTTATTATAGTAAAGTAGGTTAGTAATAAGTAACTTTATAAAGGTAACTATCTAGCCTTTTTTCTAGTAGTTAGTATAGTTATAAAAATATTATACTATAGGATATAAGAAGATATCTCCCTTAGTTTAAGTTACTATAGGGGTTTAGTATAAAGTAAAAAGGATTTTAATTTTATCCTTAAATAGAATAATAATATCTACTTAATTATTATTAAAGATACTAACTATAAAGTTAAGGGTAGTATAAATCTTATTACTAAGGTGTTTATTATTAGACTTTTATACTAAGTAGTACTAAATATAAGACTTATTAGGCATAAATATCTTAGGTAGGATAGTAATTTTCTTAACTAGGGTCCTAGTTATAATACGTCTACGCTTATTTTAAGTAACAGCTTTTCCCTTACCCTTTAGCTTAATATCCTTAATAACTAAGTTATTATCTTCCTTATTATTATTACTATTAGCTATATCTAAGAAGATATTACTACTTTTCTATTTAGAGTTAGGTCTATTTAGTTTAGAGTTACTACTAGTTATACCTATCTTATATCTTTTTAAAGTAGGGAGGCTCTCTTTATTATCTAATAAAAATATAGAATTATTATTAACCTTAATAACTTTCTTTACGCCTTAGTAGGTGTTAGTAGTAATAGGGAGAGTTATCTCCTATATCTTAGTAGTTAGCTATAGTATTAGTTTGTTAATAGTAGTTATAAGAGTTTTATTTATACTAGTTTTATTAGGCTTATAGTTACCTCCTATAGTCTATATAATATCTATAGTATAATTATAGTTACTATAAGTAGCTTAGATAGCTATAGCTCTAATAATATAGCCTAAGATAATTTTACTATTAAGGGGGGTAATAATTAAGTTATTTACTATTTAAAAAGATAAAGTATAAATTATACTAGTATTTTTTCTTAATAACTAGTAGTTATATAGTTATATAAGGTAGATAGATAGTAAATAATCTATTTACTATATAAATGTTTTGCTTATAGTAGGTAGGAGAAGAGAAGAAAAGGGAAATAGGAATATTAGAAATAGAGTAGATTTATTTATTTTAATAGCCTGTTTTATAGGGTAGGAGCTAGTAATAGTAGTGAAGTTACTTCTTTTTAGAAAGAATAAAGGAGGTTAGAGAGATTTAGTATGTTTGTTAGAGTTATTTTGTTAGAAGTAAGAGTATTCTCTAATACTTCTTTATCTTATATTTCCTCTATTATAGAGATTTATATATAAGATATATATATATATATATAATCTACTTAACTAGTAGATTAATATATATATTAATTACGTAAGTAGGTGATTACGTAATTACAGCCTGATGCTAGAAGATTCTATAAGGAGTAAGATTAGTTTTACTACTCCTCTCTCTAACTATCTAGGTTAATTTCTAAGCAGCTTACGTAAGTATAGAATATTCTAGTAAGCTAGATATAGTTATATAAGGATAGGAATCTCCTATATTCTAAACTACTATCTTTCTCTCTAAGTAAGTAATATCTATAGTAACAATCTAACTATTATACTCTCTTTATATCTTCTATCCCTTTATACCCCTTATATCTCTACCCCTATTATCCTATATTCTTACTTCTATAAGATATACTCTTATATAGGATATATACTATCCTATATATCTTTACCTATTATTCTAAGAGGTTATAAGCCTAGGTCTTTAACCTAGGGTATCTACCTATACTATTATAAGGAGATTAGTAGTAGTTAGCCTAGTAGGTCTTAGCAACAGGTTACTAAGCCTCTAACAAGCCAGCTCTACTATAGAGTTAACAGGTAGCCACAGCCGTACTAAAGGAACTCTATAAGCTTAAGTCTTATAATATACTAATACCTACTATTAAGCCTTACCTAGTTAAGTACCCCTAGCTAATACTCTTATAATTCTTAAGCTTCTATCTCTTTAGAGTAACTAGCGTAGGTAAGATAGATTTAAATAATAAGATATACCCTAAGAGCTTACTAATACTCTAGTAACATACTACTAGTATAGGTAAGTTATAACTATCTATAGTAAAGTACCTATAGTATAATACTAAGGATTAACTACCCTTAATAATAAGGCCTAAGTTATAAGATAACTATAAAGAAATATATAAAAGAACTTTATTAAGGGAGTACTCTCTAGCCTCCCTAAGACTAATAGATAAGGCTAATAAGGCGTTTATTACTAAGTAGTTATAGAGCTAACTAAGTATAAGTATACGTTATAGTACTAATATAGCTATACTAGGCTTAAAACCTATAGACCTTATATAAGTAATAATATTATATTTATAAGAGACTATAAGAGCTATAGTTAAGAAGTACTATAAAGAGAGGTAGTATTATAAGTACCTTTTATAAGAGCTTACTAAGAGGCTAGTATAGTATCTTAATAAGAAGGAGTATAAGAAGCCCTTAGTCTATAATTATAGGACTATTAGGGAGGAATCTATTAGTACCTAAGTAGTAGACTAGATTATTATAATAGAGGTAGTAAATAGGCTCTACCCTAAGAGTACTATTAAATAGTAAGTTAAATAGGCCCTTTTAAAGGTATCCCTAATGTTATAAATATAATAGTATAACTATAAGAGAGGCCTTACTAAGCCTTTAAAGTAAGAGGACTTCTTAGTATTTATTTACTAATAGTATATTAACCTAAAGGCCTAAGAGAGGGACTACTAATAAGAGCTAAAGAGGAAGTATATAGGTAATAGTTAGACCCTATTATAGTACCTTACTAAGTAGTTAGTAATATACTATAACTTAGGAATAGAGGGTATAAAGAAGTTAAAGGCTAAGGTATATTAGTACTTCTTTAGCCTCTTAGCCTTATTATAGAATAAGATAATTTACTAGAAGACACCTATCCTCTACCTAAGAGACATAATATATAAGGTAGACTACCTATAGTTACTATATAACTACTAAGGGGTTAGTAATAACTTATAGAAGGATAATAAGAAGCGTCTACTACCTACTAATAATTAGCTATAAAGGCTAGTACTATTTTAGTAGGATTAGTAGAAAGAGATACCTAAGGAATTTAAATTATAGAAGTCCTACTATAGACTATTTAGGGGTAACTAGTATAGTAGGTAGTTACTAAAAGATTAGCTAAATAGAATCTAATACTATACCTATTTCTAAAAAGGGTATATATCTATTACGTACCTTAAAAAGAAGGCTAGTAGTATAAGTAATAGTAGGCTGTTTAGTTACTAACTAAATTAAAAGGCTACTATAGTATAATAGGTTAGGATTTACCTAAGAGTTACTAAGCTTAACTTATTAGAAAATAAGTAAGTATAGGTATTACTACCTAGATATCTATACTTAAGAAACTAAGGGTATTAGTAAGACCTATTACTAAGGGTATAATAATTATCCTATAAGGGGATATAAAAAAGGTTATTAAAGTAGTAATAGATATATATTTAGAGGTAGACCTTATTAGCTATAAGTTAGTATAACACCTAGGCCTAAAGCCTATAAAGGCTAAAACCCTAGTGTTAAAGTTATTTACTAATAAGACTATAAGCTAAGGGGTAGCTTACTAGCTAACCTTCTTCCTAATTAACTAGTAAGGTTAGCTATAGAAGATTTAGTAACTAGTTATTAAAGCTAACTATAGAGAGGACTAAATAGACATCCTTATATTAAGATAGTCTATAGGCTAAAAAGGTATTTAGATTAATATAGCTACTAATAAGTAGTACTATAAATTAATCTTAATTACTAAGCCTAAGGTAATAGCTTATAATATTATTAAGAATAAGGAATATATATATATATTATATATCTCTTAAAAAGTAGGCCTATAAAAGGAACCTCCTTAGTTAGAGGGCCTTCTAGAAGAACTTTAGAGTAAGGTAGCTACCTTTAATAAAGGTTTATTAATAAGGCCTTAAGTATATGTTAAGGCTAAACACTTAATTAACCTTATACTAGGCGTAAAGCTACTATATAGTCTAATATACCTACTAAATAAGAAGTAGTTAGAAGAGCTTTACTAATATATTACTAAAAACTTAGTAAATAGTTATATTATAAAGTCTATTAGTAAGGCTAGAGTACCTATCCTCTTTATACTAAAGAAGGATAGTACTATATAGTTATATATAGACTATTAAGGTCTTAATTAGGTTATAATTAAGAACTAATACCCCTTACTACTAATTAGTAAGCTATTAAATAGGCTTTATAGAGTAAAGTAGATATCTAAGGTTAATATCTATAATACGTACTACTATATTAATATTAAGAAGGAAGACTACTAGAAGATTATATTTTAAACCTAATATAGCTACTTTAAGTATATAGTTATACTATTTAGACTAACTAATACTTTAGTAATATTCTAGGTATATATTTACTAAGTACTTAGTAAACTACTAGATATATATTATATTATATATATAGATAATCTTATAATCTACTCTACTATAAGAGAGTAGTATACTAAGGATCTTAAGAAGGTCCTCTAATAGTTATAAATATTTAGGTTATTTATAAAACTCTTAAAATACTTATTTTATTAATAGAGGGTTAAGTTCCTAAGGTATATAATTACCCCTAAGGGTATTAGTATATATAAATCTATAAGGGGGCTATACACTAATAGGACATATAGCCTAATAGGAGCACTTCAGGTGTTCCTTAGCTAAGGGTTAGCTAAGCCTTACCAATATAAGGCTTAAGGCTAAAGTTAGGAACTTAGAATCTTTAGCTTAAAGTCTTTATACTTAAATAGACCTAACTTTTATACCCTTCCTAGTTATAGCCTATAGCTATACCCTTATAATTCTTTAAGCTCTATAGACTAGGATAACTAGTATAGGATAGAATGTTAGGTTACTAGTTAGATAGTAAACATTTAGTAATCCTTAGGTAAGATAAAAGCTATAATAAACTATAGCTACCTAAAACCTATAACTTAGTACTACTAACTACTCCTATAGGTAACTACTAGGTATTACCTCACCCCTATAATATAGATCTTAATAACCTTATTAGAGAGGGGTAGTAGGAAGCTAAATATAGGTTAACATATTAGTACTATAAACTAGTAAGGGATGTCTCTAGGGGTTATACCTAACGCTAAATATATAGTAAAGGATTAACATCCCTATTAGTAGAAAGAGGTTAGACATACAGGCTATAAGAGGACTTAGGATAAGAACTAAGTCTAGTTAGTATCCTATAAATATTCTAAATACAGTAGGCTAAAATATAACATTAGAATATAGAAATATAAAGATAGAATTAAGAACTACTCTAAATACTTACTAAATATATATTAATAAATGTAATAATATCCCTAGGCTAAGGGAGTGGGATACCTATAGATACGATTGGCGGGCCCTCAGCAATAAGTCGGCCCAGCCGGATTAGTCATATATACATATACGTATATTACATCACGCATGGCCAGGCCAGCAAGGATATGTTAAGTTGAATTCTATATCGTTACCTATACCTATTATCGCGATATCCTCTATTGCTTTCCCTAACTACTACCCCCTAGGCAATCCCCTAACAATTATTTAACTTCAACCTCCTAGAGGCAGTCAGCCTAAGTAATAGACAAAGGGACTTTACAACTATTATCATAATTAACATATTCTTTAGTAACTACTTACTAATTAATTAACGCAGATCTATTATTATTAAACCTATCCCTATCTAACCTATTAATAATTAAGCTAATATAGGTTATTTAGGAGTAAAATGTAACGCTTTTACAGCTACTTACTAATCATCTAGTAACAGTAAAGTAATATAAACGCCCTCTAGTATACGCTTACAGCATACTACTAGAGAATAGCACGCTAGAGTAAGTATTAAATTAGCTAGTAGTAATTTTAGTAGGTAATTAGCTTTATCTAATAGCCTTAGAAAACTACTATATTAAATAGGCTCTTATAAAGGTAACCTTAGTACTCTAGATGTAGTAGTATAACTACTAATTTATAGTTAATATAATAGGTAATAGAGATGTTAGCTAGTAGGTAACCTTTAAAGCGTTTATTTGTTAATTATATATTAACCTAGAGCTCTAAGAGTACTACCTTTATAGCTAGCTTTATAATACCTAGTACTAGCTAGGCTAGTTACTATTATAATTCTTTACTAAATAGTTAGTAATATATTAGGCCTTAGGTACTAAAGACCTTAAAGATAGTTAGCTGCTAGCCTTCTTATTCTTCTACTATCTATAACTAGGGTTATAAAGGGTACTAATATATTAGAAGCACGCCTTATAGTAACTAAGAGATGTTACCCTAGTAGTAGAGTAACTATAGGAGCTCTATGCTAACTAAGACTAATCCTAGAGCACCTTAGAGTAGACTTCTAAGACGCCAGATTACGTATTTATTACTAAGCTATTAGTAAAGAGGATATATATCTAGATATAAGAACCTACTATTATAGAGCTATTAGTAAAGTAACGCCTAGATAAGTTAGACTAGTACTATACTATCTATCTTAAGAAAGGTTATAATATAGATAATTATTATTATAATAAGATATATAATAAGTATAATAAAAAGGGGTATATTATATTAGTCTACTACATGCTAAGAGTAACTATAGTAACTATAATAGTAAATATAGTAATAGCTAGGTTCCCTATATGTTAGATTAAAGTAGACTTATTAGATAAAGGATAGTAATCTACTAGGCCTTAATAATAGACTACTAAGTAGTTAGTAATATACTACTAAAGTAGTAATAAGGTTTAATTCCTTATAAGAGGATATAAAAGAGTAATTAATAGATATAGTTAATAGTATCTAATATAGTAATAGTAAAGGCACCTAATATAGTAATAGTAGAAGAAAGCACTTATATATAGCTATAACTAGAGCATCTACCTATAATAATAGCTTATTAAGCACCTAGTAATTAACTAATTACCCTCTAGATATATATTATAAGTTAAGTCTATAGGTTAAAATCTCTTTACCTATTGATTAGTAAAAGCTTAAAGAGTACCTATCTAATAAATATAATAAACAAATAAATACTTTATAATTAGTAATAGCTTATGGAGCGCCTAGTAGAACAACAGTTTAAATCTAACAGTAAGTAATAATAAGAATCTATCTATACCTATAATTAGTAACAGCTAAAGAGCACCTAACAATAGGAGTATAGCCTAGGGACTAGCCCTTTAAAAAGGGGGGGCAATTATAATAATATCCCTAGGCTAAGGGAGCGGGATGCCTATAGATACGATCGGCAGGCCCTCAGCAATAAGTCAGCCCGGCCGGATTAGTTATATACACACATACGTATATCATATTACGTGTGGCCAGGCTAGTAAGGATGTGTTAAGTTGAATTCTATATTATTACCTATACCTATTATTATAATATCCTCTATTACTTTCCCTAACTACTACCCCCTAGGTAATCCCCTAACAATAAAGGACTAACTAAAAGAATATAAAAAACCCCTAAACTATAATTATAAGATACTTAATAAAGACGCTATAATAGCCTAAATAGATAATTAGATAAAGGCTATTAAGGAGGTAAATAATCTAAGGGTAGAAGCCTCTATAGGGTATAAGATTATATAGGCTCTATCTAAAGTAATAGTATTAATATAAACTTAATAGAGAAACTACTATATAGGCCTAAATAAGGATATAAATTAGGATAACTTCCTTATATTTATCTACTAAATATATATTAACCTTATAGCCTAGGAAAGAGAATACTATTATACTCTTTTTAGTATAAAAAAGGAAATAGGAGATTCCCCTATAGTCTTCTTTATAGAATAGTTAGTAATTTATAGCATACTTAGGAATAAGATTAAGGAAGATAAAGAATAAGTATTTAACTTCTTTTTTAGACTTCCTATAGTACTCTAAGAAGAGCTAATCTATTAGAAGGTAGAAATTAAAACCCTATACTAAGTAGTATAAGAAGCCTAAAGATATTAGGAGTTAAATTATAAGTTACGTAGTAACCCTTTACAGAACAACCACTAGAAATAACTAAGAGAAGATATAGATATAAAATAACGCCCTCTACTATTCTAGAGATTAACGTCTTAAGTATATAGCTAGGCCTCCTCTACCTCTATATTATCCTCTAGGTTTAGTATATAGGGGGTATTAAGAGGTAGAGGATAAATAGCTAACTATAGAGTAAGCACCCTATAATAAGGTAATATTATAACTACCCCTAAATATTATAACTATAGGATATTAGGCTATATATTAACCTCTTATAAGGAACTAAGGAATAGTAATAACATACTAATTAGTTAGTAACTAGATGTCTTAAAGGTAAGAGTAAATACTATTCTTACTAGGATAAGAGTTTAAGAACTCTATAATATAGGAAATAAATAGGTAGGGTTAATACTCTAGATTACCCTACTAAGAAGGATATAGTCCCTATTAGAGAAACTACTACTAGTAGAGTAATTATTCTATAAGGACATACTAAATATAAGGTTAGTATAGATATAGATACTTATGTATAAGTAGATATTATTAGCTTAAGCCTAGTAAGATAACTAGGCCTAAAAAAAGTAAATATATTATACCTAACACTTATAGGATTTAATAGAAAGGAAATAAAGCTAAAGGTAATATATTAGGTAATATTCTTCTTAATTAACTCCTATAGATAGCTATAGAAGATTTAGTGTCTGTTTACTAAGTCTAAAAAGCCTAAAGGGTCTAGTAACTTACTATTATTATAGGAATCTATAGGGCAAGAGGGAATTATTATTAATATAACTGCTAATACCTAGAAGTATAATTATATATTACTTACTAAACTAGAGTAGATTATAATAGAGATTATTAAGAATTATAAAAGGGCGTATATTATATATATCTATAGAGCTATACTAGAAAATAAACCTAATATTATCTCCTTAGGTAAGGAAGAAAAAGAAAGAAATCTATAAGCCCTACTTCCCCTAGAGTTAGAATCTAAGTAGGGAATATTTAATAAAGAAGTAGTAAAGATAATTAATCCCCTTCTTAATATTAAACACTCTATTAATCTAGTAGAGGATAAGAAACCTCTATTTAGACTAATATACCTACTAAGTAAGTAATAACTTAAGGAACTATAGTCTTATATTACTAAGAACTTAGTAAATAGTTATATAAAGCTTTTAGTTAGTAAGGCTAATCCTTTAATCCTTTTTATCCTAAAGAAGGATAAGATAGTATAACTCTATATAGATTATAGAGGACTTAATAAAGTTATAATTAAGAATAGGTACCTATTACCCTTAATTATTAAGCTCTTAGAAAGGCTTTACTAAGTAAAATAGATCTTAAAGATTAACCTAAGGGATATATACTACTATATTTATATTAAGAAGACTAACTAGTAGAAGACAGCCTTCTATATAAGATATAGGTACTTTAAGTATACTATTATACTATTTAGATTAACTAACATACCTATAATATTTTAGGCGTATATTTACTAAGTACTTAGTAATTTAGTTAATATATACTATATTATATATATAGATAATATTATAGTTTATTTAGAAACTAGGGAATAGTATATAAAGGACGTTAAGAGGGTTCTTATAAAGCTTTATAAAGTATAGCTATATATAAAACTTAGTAAGTATTAATTCTATATAAATAAAACTAAGTTTTTAGGATATGTTATTTTACTAGATAGCATCTTAATAGATATAAATAGAGTATAAGTAGTTACTAAATAGAAGCTACTATAGTCTATTAGGGATATATAAGTATTCCTTAGGTTTTATAACTTCTATTAGAAATTTATACCTAAATACTTAGGAATTATATCTCCTATAACGTCTATACTTAAGGGGAGTAGTCCTAAGTAAGAATAAGAGTTTAATTAGACTCTAGAGGTATAGATAGTATTTAATAAGTTAAAGGTTGCCTTTTGTTTAGTAACTATTCTATAATATTAGGACCCTATATAGGAGTCTAGGGTTAAGATAGATATATCCTAAAAAGTAATCTTAGGGATCCTATTCTAACTTTTAGATAGTTAATAGTAACTAATTACGTACTTTTTATAGAAGCTATCTAATATAGAGTAAAGATAGGTAATAAAATAGTAAGAGCTCCTTACTATAGTAAAAAGCCTAGACTACTAGGCATACTATCTATAAGGGACGTCTAAGGTCTTTATAGTACTAATAGACTATTAGGCCCTAAAGGGTGTTATTAATACCTTAGTATAAGACCTTTATAGAAGGCTTACTAGATAGGTCTACTACTTATTAGTATTTAACTTTAAAATATACTACTACTTAGGAGTAATAAACCCTATAGATAGACTATTAAGAAGACTAGATTATATAGAAGGTAAAGTAGTATATAATAATATACTCCCTACCCTCTTAAAGAAGTTAAGACTAGTAGAAGAACTCTTATTAAATAGCTAGTAAACTATTACTACCCTAGAAGGGGGGAGTAAAATAGTAATTACTTTTATATAAGCCGTTAGAGCTACTATAAATAGGGAATATTCCTTACCCTAAAGTCCCTATAGGACTAGAGGGTCCTAAGGTACTACTATAAAAGTTATAGCTATAGAAACCTATAGCTAAAAGGGCTAGGAAGAATTATAGAATACTTAGTAAACACCTAAAGAAGGGGAGGAAATACCTAAAGCTAGGATTATTATTCTAGAGTAGTATATCCTATATATAGTCATAGAAGAGCTTATAGAGTATAGAATAGTATTACTTTAATAGCTATTAGACGCCCTAGAAGATTTTATCTAAGGACTATAGGCTAAGGATAGGAACTACTAGAAGTAGGTAGTAAGGGCTTATAGATTAGCTAGGGAACAAAAGGGGTACTACCTTAATAAGAAGGGGACCCTATTCTATAAGATAAGACTAGTTATTCTAAATAAAGTATTATTACGCTTAGTAATTATTTACTAATACTATAATAAGCTAATAATAGGCTATATAGGAGTAAATAAGACTTAAGAACTTATTTTAAGGTTATTCTACTAGCTAGATATCCTTTTAGATATATAGGATTATATCTAAACGTACTAATAGTACTAAGGGGTTAGAATACCTAGGTATAAACCTTATAGGGAACTCTAGTTATTACTAATACTAGTATATCCTTTTAAGGAAATTAGTATAGACTTTATTATAGGCCTATTACTAAGTATTTAGGATACTAGTACTAAATATAATAGTATCCTTATTATTATAGATAGGATAATAAAGTTTACTATATTTATTCTAATATAAAAGACTATTTTAGTAATATAGCTTACTTAAATACTTTATAAAAAGGTAGAATATAGATTTAGTACCCCTAGGGGTATTATTAGTAATAAGGATAAACTCCTTATAAGTAAATTCTAGAAGGAATTTACTATAGAAAGAGAGATCTAAAGCTAACTATCTATAGTATACTACCCCTAAATAGATAGATAGATAGAGAGAATAATCTAGATACTTAAGAAGTATCTCTAAGTATATACTATAGGATTAGTAAGTTAATAGGTAGTCTAGCTCCCTAAAGTAGAGTTTATATATAATAATAGTCGCTATATAACTACTAGCCTATTACTAATAGAAGCCCTATATAGGTATAATCTAAGGTGTATTAAATACATCCCCTCTACTATAAGAGTTATAGTCTAGGGAGTTAAAGAGAGACTTATCTATATTAGTAAACTCTAGGTGTGTATATAGCTTAATTAGGAAAAGGCAATAGGTACCTAAGCATAGGGATATAATATAAGACATACCCCTAAGGAGTACTCTTATAGAGACATTATTAGACTATTAATAAAGAATTTTAGGTTTAAGAATAGAAAATTAGTACTAAGATTTATTTAAGTAGTAATTATAGAAAGGATTAGCCCCTAAGTATATAGAGTATACTTACCTAAGAAGTATTAGTATATATATAATATATTCTTAGTATCTATAATTAAACTATAGAATGTCTAGTAAGGGTATAGTAATAGTTAACTAATCCTCCTTAACCTTAAAGATAAACTAAAAGAATAGGAGGTAGAGGAGATTATTACTAGCTAGGGTTTAGTAAAGGACTACTAATACCTTATTAAATAGGTAGGGTGGCCTATAGAATATAACACCTAGGAACTAAAGAAACACCTATATAATATACAATAGAAAGTCGCTATATATAAGAAAGCTATAAGGAGGAAACATAAGAAATAGGATAATAAATAGTATAGAATTAGGTTATTATTACTAAGTACTTACCTAGCTATAGGTAAAAAGAATAGTTACCCTTATTAAATTAGGTTAGGGGCCTACCTAGGGTATCTTAATAAGAAAAACAAAAAAAAAGTAAAAACTAACTAAGTAGAGAAGAATACTAAGTTAATAAAGCTATAGGTAAAGGGTTATAGAGTATATAGTAACTATTACTACTAACTAAATCTTAATATTATTATTACTAATATCTCTACTACTATTTCTATTACCCTTATTATTATTATTATTACCCTCTACCTTAGAGTTTATAGGAGACTACTTATTACTAGTAGACTACTATTCTAACTTATAATTATATATAATATTATATATAATTTCCTTATCCTTATTATACTTATTAATAAAGGCTTAGTTAGTATTCTTTATATAGGGTATATGTCTCTTAGCCTTTAGGTTATAGGTATTATACTCTTAGATTAATAACTACTTAGTAAGCTTTTAGTAAATAGCGTAAATATAGTTATAATAGTCTTTACTAAGGTTGTAAAACTTATAAAATACGTAAGGGATTACTAGAGGGTTAGCAACTTATTTGCCTTTACCTTTCTTCTTCTTAGCCTCTTCCTTATCCTAGTGTTTCTTCTCTATAACCTCCTACTCCTTGCGGATGCAAATAGCTTCCTTACATACAGCCTCCTCCTCCTTATACTTCTTCTCTATAGCCTTTTTCTTCTTATATTAGTTCTAAATAGTAATTAGAGTAAGACTACTTAGTAAAGAATTATTATTAGTAGGAATATTAATATACTTATTATTATTACTATTATTATTACTACTTAAGATAGTAATAGTAACCTTCTTACCTTTACCCTTATTATAGTAATACTTTATAGAGTTAGTAGTAGTACCTATAAGCTTATACTTCTTCTAAGGTATCTTAGTATTAGTTCTATAAGTAATTAGTACTAACCCTATAATATAAATAGTATATATAGGTATAGGGTTATCCTTATAATTATTAACCTTCTTATAGAACTTAGCCTACTTAGGGAAATATTTAAGTTCTCTCTTACTAACTAGCTTATTAAAGTATTTACCTTAGTAACTATTAAGGTATTTAATAAGCATTTATAGACCCTTTACCTTAGAGTTATTATAAATATATATAGGTTAAAGCTAGTTTAATTAATCTATAATATTATTAGAGGTAATAATACCTACCTAGAAAAATAAGTTAGCTAAGGTAAATACTTAGTAAAGGAACTATAATAAACCTAAACTTAAATTATTAAGCTTATATGTTTGTAATTAGATACTAACTCCTAGATAGTAATATATTAGAGCTAGAGTAGGTTTATACTATATAAAGGATTAGTAATATACTTACTAATTTTAGTCTAAGCATAGGTAATATACTAAAGAGACTAGTTAATATACTAAAGTTTAAGAGGACTAAGTTAATACTTAGTAACTAATTAGTAAAGGTATATATAGTAATTCTAGGTGGATTATATAGCACCCTAGAGTTCCTTTAGAACCTATAGAAATAGATTAAAGACGCTAAAGTCTTAGTAAAGGACTAGTAAAAACTTATAGTAGAATACTTCTTCTTATTAATATAGTAGGTAAGATAGTTTATAATATAGTTAGCCTAGTAGTAAATAAACTTATTAAGGTTATAATAAATCTATTTAAGATAGTTAATATAAGGAGTACCCTCCTTTAAGCCGTTAAAACCCTTATTTAGGTTATATAGTATCTAGAGGATACTAGTAACTTAGATAATAATACTTATAATTAGTAATAGGTTAGTAAGGGTGTAATAAGAAGGGGAATAAAGAATAAAATAGATAAAAAGAAGAAAAGAAAGATAAAAAACAAAAATAATAATACTACTATATAATAATAAGGGCTTAATAGACGCTTACTAAAAGAAATAGAACTATTAGTATAATAATAATAAAGTAAGGTAAAGGTAAGGTAAGTATTATTATATTAAGTAAAGCTATATAATAAACTATTAGACTATAAATAGAAGTACCTAGTTTAAAAATAGGTAGAGTTAAGGGAATTTTATTTTAACTATAAAGGAATTATAGTAAAGGGAGGCTAAAGGTATACTAGGATTTATAATACTAGAATAGATCCTATTATCTAACAAAGAGGTTAATAAAACGGCTAGGGTAGAAGGCAATTAGTTAGTAACTATTTAGCACCTAACATAATAGTCTCTACTTATCCTTAGGGACTAAGGATATAAGGAGGGGGGTAATTATAAGGGGGCTATACGCTAATAGGATATATGGCCTAATGGGAGTACTTTAGGTATTCCTTAGCTAAGGGTTAGCTAAGCCTTACTAACGTAAGGCTTAAGGCTAAAGTTAGGAACTTAGAATCTTCAGCTTAAAGTCTTCACGCTTAAATAGACCTACCTTCTATACCCTTCCTAATTATAGCCTATAGCTATACCCTTATAAAATCTTATATATAAATAATTACTAAGTAGAAGGTACCTATATTAATT
Source organism: Colletotrichum sublineola (assembly GCA_020631755.1). Classification (NCBI taxonomy): domain Eukaryota; kingdom Fungi; phylum Ascomycota; class Sordariomycetes; order Glomerellales; family Glomerellaceae; genus Colletotrichum; species Colletotrichum sublineola. Next base: position 390,338 of record JAHSQG010000022.1, read on the forward strand.
AAAGACGTCTAGATGTTCTTAAGATTTTATAACTTTTATTAGAAGTTTATTTCTAAATACTTAGGTATTATAGTACTAATAATAAGGCTACTAAAAGGACATAAGGATACCTTATATATATTTAAATAGACTAAAAAGGCTAATAATACCTTTAATTAGCTAAAGGTTACCTTCTTATTAGTAACTATCCTTATATACTAGAATCCCTAATAACCTACCTATATAGAAATAGATGCTTTAGTTAAGGTTATTATAGCTATCCTATCTTAGCTAGTAGAAGGATAATAGTAACTAGTTACTTACTAGTTATAAAAGCTTTTAGATATAAAATAATAATAGGCTATAAGATAGTAAGAGCTATTAGCTATTATAAAGGGATTAGAGTATTAGGCTTATTACCTTCTAAGGCTATTAGAGAAGTTTATAGTCTTAATAGACTATTAGGCGCTAAAGGGAGTTATTAGTATACTAGTATAGGACCTTTATAGAAAGCTTACCTATTAGGTATATAAGTTATTAGTATTTAACTTTAACTTAGAATACTAATTAGGGAAGATAAACCCTATAGATAGTCTATCTAAAAGGCTAGACTATATAAAGGGGGAAGTACTATATATAGATATCCTCCTAACTTTAGTAAAGAAATTATAGTAATTTAATAAGTTACTACTAAATACATAGTAAATAATTAGTAACCTTAAGGGAATAAGTAAGACTACTAAAGTATATATCTAGGTAGTAAAGGTATTACTTTATAACCCTAGCTATAAGGTAGATAGCTCTTAGGGTAAGGAATCCTCTCCTTAGGACTAGTAGTAGGCTATAAGGCGCCTTAGTTATTTAGTAATAATTACTACTATAATAACCTAAGGCTAAAAAGTAAGGGAAGATTTAGTAAATACTTAATAGGAAGTTACCTAGGTAACTAAAGAGCCTAATAGAGCTAGGGTTACTATACTAAAGTAGTATATCCTATATTAGGTTATAAATAGAGTATTAAGAATAAATATAAAATATAATATAAATATAAAATATAAATATAAAATATAAAATATAAATATAAATATAATAACATACTTGTATAGTAAGTAGGCTAACATAGCGAGTAGGCTACTTTTCCTACTTTCTACCTCTTTAACCTTTATACTAACTTTCCTCTACATACAAACATGTAATCCACCTTAATTAAAAGCTGTATTATCCTTACCCTCTAGGCTATTAAAAATAACCTAAAAATATCTATACAAAAAGCAGCTTCTACCTTTAAGGTCCCTTAGACAACCCTTTAGTACTAACATACTAGACGCATCACACAACCTAAAAGACAACTAAATTCAATAAAGATAACTATATCTAAAGAGGAGGTAATTCTTAAATAAGTTATTAACCTAATTAATTAAGGGTTCCCTCTATAATAAGAAGATATATAAGAAATGGCTAACTAACTCCTAAACATACGCAATAGGACGCGTACTAGACCCTAATAGGCAGAGAACTTCATACAACACGTCCCTAAATTAAAAATGCAATTTTAATATTAAATTAACTATTAGAGGGCCTTAGCTAAAGATCCTATAATTATATAAGGCTAGTTTATACTTATGTAAAATATAATTATAAAGTATAGGATATAGGATAATAAAATCTATAATTTTAATAAGACTAGCTTCCTAATAGGAATACTGTTACATACTAAGGTTGTTATGACTTCTAACTATAAGGGAAGGCCTCATATAAAGCAGCCTAGCAATTATAAATAGGTTTCTATCATTTAGGGTGTGTATATAGATAGCTAGGCGATACCTCTATACGTCATCATAAAGGGTAAATATTACCTCCTCTCCTAGTATACTAACAGCTAATTCCCAGCCACATAGCACATCCACCTAAGTAAAAATAAATAGACAATAAATAATATTAGCCTAGATTAGCTAAATTATTTTAATTAATATATAAAGTCCTATATAAAGAGTACTTATCGCCTCTTAATCCTTAATAGCTATAATAGCTACAAATCAACTAACTTTAATAAATACTATAAGAAAGAGAACATTATTACTCTTTACATACCTCCCTATTTATTACATAAGCTTTAGCCTCTTAATATTAGGTGTTTTAGCCTGTTAAAGTACTTATATAGTAAGGAAATTAAGAAGATAATATAGATATAGATTTCACATATTATAAAGGATAACTTCTTTCCTACCTTTAAAGCAGTATTCTTTACCTTAATAGGCGAAAGTAATATACAAGCTAGTTTTAGACAGGCAGGCCTTATACCTTTTAACCCTAAAGTAGTTATTTCTTGCCTAGATTTCAAGCTAAAGACGCCAACACTATTAAACTTAAGGCCAAGCAGCTAAGGCTCCTAGGACCTAAAGACACTAACCATAGTACTAGAGGGCATATAAAGTACTACTTCCCTTAAAAAGAAGATCTAGGCATATTAAGGTAGCTCCCTAATAGCAATATATAAAGTAATTAACTTTTAGGCTAAAGGTATTAGTAAGTTAGCCTATAGGCTTACTATTATTAAGGCTAAGAACCATAAGCTTCATATAGGGATAGAGGTATTAAGTAAGCACTAGAGGGCTAAAAAGACTAGACTATATCTTAAAGGGTTACTTAATACTACTAAAGTAGATATACTATAAGGAGAAAAGGAAGGTATTAGTACTAAGGGAGAGAATAACCCTTAGAAGGAGGGTTATATAGAAGGTACTAAACCATATACGCGACAATATAGTAATTACAGAAAGGCTAGACATAACACACAAACCTATAAAGTAGTTTAGGATACTAATAAGGAAGAGGATAATAAGTAGTTTTAATTAATTTTATACGTTATAGCTAAATTTACTTATATATAAGGTAGAAGGGTAGAGGAAGGTAGCCTACTTACTATGTTAGCCTACTTACTATATAAGTATGTTATATATATTTATATTATATTTATAAATTTTATAAATATATATATATATATAAATATAAATATAAATAATATATATATATAGTAAGTAGCCTATTAGAGTAAGTAGCCTAGTTCCTTATTACACCTTAAAGACTACTTTTTTACCTATTTTTTAAAAATCAAACTTAAGTCTAAAAAAGATTTAGTTTTTAATATTAGGCTTTAATAAGAGTTAGATTATAAGAAATAATAGTATAGAAATTATAACCTAACTAGTTACTAAGGTATAGACCCTAACCCTTATCTAAAGAGCTAGATAAGGAATATAAGGGTTAGTATAGGATAATAATTTCTATACTATTATTTCTTATAGTTTAACTCTTATTAAAACCTAATATAGAAAACTAGACTTTTTTTAGGCTTAAATTCAATTTTTAAAAAATAGGTAAAAAAGTAGTCTTTAAGGTGCAATAAGGAACTAGGCTACTCACTCTAATAGGCTACTTACTATGCATATATGTTATATATATTATATTTATATTTAATATATTTAAATATACTAGAATATAAGTAATTATATTAAATATATAGAAATTATATTTAAGTTAGTTAATACTAAAATATTATATATCTAATATATTTTCTTAGATATTAATAGTATTATAGTAGTTTTTCTAAAGAAAACCTCTTTCTATTTTATAGGGTTAGGGTTAAGGTTAAAAATAAAAATATACTATTTAACTTAATATAACTTAAAAATACTAATTAAGTATATAAGTAAGTTAGTTTTAACTACTATATATATAATAATAGCTAAAATATAAATTCTATTATTTCCTTTTTAAATTTAAGTTTCTTTTTAAAGAAACCTAGTAAATAAGTAAAGATTTCTAAGAGAATATATTAAGTATATAAATATAGTATTTAAAGCTATTAAAGACTATTTCTATATATTTAATATAATTAGTTAAAATAAGGTATATTTAAATATATTAAGTATAAATATAAATATATATATTTATACTTATATTATATTTATAGTAGGATAAATATAAATATAAATATATATATTTATATTTATTATATTTATATTTATTTAATATACTAGTTATAAAGGAGCTTATACCTAATAAAATAGTGTTAGTACTATACTAAATATATAAGATAGAAGAACTTATCTAAAGACTATAGGCTAAAGATAAGTTTTATTTATTATAATTAGTAAGGGTATATAGTATAGCTAGTAAGTTAAAAACGTATACTATTAATAATATAGGCACCCTATTCTTTAAGGGAAGACTAGTTATCCTATAGGTAGAATTACTAAGGACTAAGATCCTTTACTAATACTATAATAACCCTAAGGTAGGTTATATAGGAGTAATAAAGACTCTTAACCTTATCTTAAGGAAGTTCTATTAGAAAGGAATTAATAAGGATATATAGGAGTATATTAAGGACTATAAGTACTACCTTAGTGTTATAGTCCTATAGTATAAGCCGTATAGGTAGTTATAGTTACTACTATTACTATTATACCTATTTTAAGAAATCTTACTAGATTTTATTATAGGGATATTATTAAGTACTTATAATAATAGTACTAAATATAACTATATTCTAGTTATTATATACTAAATAACTAAGTTTATAATATTTATCCTAACTAAGAAGATATTAAACGTAGTATAGATAGTAAGGATCCTATATAAAAGGGTTAAATATAGGTTTAGGATGCTAGAGGGTATTATAAGTAATAGAGATAAGCTGTTTACTAACTCCTTTTAGGAAGAGTTTATAAAAGAGAGGGTAATATATTACTAACTATCTACTATATACTACTTATAGACTAATAGTTAAATAGAATAGACCTATTAGATACTAAAGAGATACTTATAACTATATACTATAAGCTTACTAAGTTATTAGGTAGTATAGTTAGATAAAGTAGAGTTTATATATAATAATAGTAAGTACTTAACTATTAGAGTATCTCTATTTATAGTACTCTATAGGTATAACCCTAGATTTATTAAGTATATACCTAGCTATAAGGTAACTATATAAGGAGTATAGGAGTATATTAAATATACTACTAAGGTTAAGAGGTAGGTAGAGTACACCTAGGTAAAGGCTATAAAGTCCTAGGCTACCTACTATAATAAGAGGTATTAGCTAAAAGAGTTCTATTATAAAGAGGTTATTAGACTATTAATAAAGAACATATAATATAGTCTATAAGTAAATAGTCTATATAAGTAAATAGTCTACTTTCACTATATTTATATAACAACATATAAGAGAAATTAACTATAACGCCTTATAATTAATCAAAACTATTTAGAATCCTCTTCTTTAAAAGTAGATTTAACTTTCTAACACATACAAGCATTATAACTAGTCTCTCTATAGATACCATATCGTCACACGTATAATTTTATCCTCCTTATACAACTACTACTCTAACCTATTTCTACCTATAACTACTCTATTACATCTAGTTAAGACTTTATATCCTATACCTAATTAATTATAAGTATTCTACCTTTCTAAATCTATGTTTTTTTCGTACGGCAACAGCAGCTTAGTTACTTATTTACCTCTTAATACTTAGTTATCTATACCTAAAGCAAAACCTAGTTATATACAACTACTATAATCCCTTTCTTTAGCTACTATATATACCTAATAATTAACATTAGGGAGCTATTCTAGTATCATATAATACGATTTATAATAAAATCAGACTATAAAGTAAATTCAATTAGGTTATTTAGTATCTTTAGAACCTAAGGTGCTAGCAGGCTAGCAGAAGAACCTAGTAGTATTAGTATATAAAGCTTTATATCTAGCTATAAAATTATATATTCTAGGTCGTATAGAATAAGGCTAGTTACTCTAAAGCCTACTTAAATATTTAATATTATTATTACCTTATCGTACGCCTTATAAAAGGCTAGGAGGAAGTCTTCCTTTATAATATATATAATATACACCTATATAAGGACCTTAATTTCATAGCTATACGCCTGTTTTAATAGACTAAAACACCTAATATTAAGAGGCTAGAGCTTATATAATAAATAAGGTAGTATATAGAGCATAATAATATTATGCTTCTTATAGTATAGCTTAAAATTAATAGAATAGTGGCTTTTATAGCTATTAAGGATAAGGAGGCGGTAAGTACCCTTTATATAACTTCTTATATAGAAATCAAAGTACTTTACCTATTCTACGCCTTTCTTATTTATTATCTAACTATTTTCTAAGAGTATAATTACCTAGTTAGGTAGGAGGGGGCTATTATATATCTAAAAGTTAAGATAAACCTTACCTATAAAGATAATATATAGTAAGATAGAATAGCCACACAACCTAATGCCCTAGATTACTATAACCCATTCCTAATTCCCTTATTATACTCCTCTTAGCTTACTATATTGTTTAGAGGCTATAACAACTATTTCTAAAGACATCTTACCTATTACAAACCTAGTCTTATTAAAGTTATAGATATTATTATTATATATCCTATACTTTATAATTGTGTTTTATATAAGGGAAAACCACATACAATACGCGTCAGGATCTTTATAGAGAACCCTCTAATAGTTAATTCTTTAATTAAAACGTATCTTAAGCTTAGGTTGTTATCATATAAAGTTTAAGGCCTAGTTTGTTCCAACACATCGCACGCCACAGTCATAAAGCAGTCAATCAGCCATTTCTCAAACAGCACTCAAGCTTAGTGAAAATACTTACAAATCCAGGTTAATAATATATTAAACAATAGTCTCCTCTTCATATAAGGTCAGATTCTAGTAGGGTAGTTAGATATCACATCATGTAGGTTAGCCATATTATTATTAATAGAGTATTAAATAGGATACATTATAGATAGATATAGCCTTTTATATAGTTAAGTTTAGGTTTACTTTAAGTATATTAAGCACTAGAACTAAATTACTTTTATTTAATTATTATACTATACTTATAGGTAGAGGAAAGTAGGAAAAAGGAGTATCTATTCTAAATTATATAAAAGTAGACTATTTACTTATATAGACTATTTACTTATAGACTACATTAGTTTAAGAATAAAAAGTTAGTACTATAATTTATTAAGGTAGCTATTATAGAGAGGATTAGGTACTAGGTATACTAAGTCTATTTACTAAAGTAGTATAAATATATATATAATATATTCCTAGTATTATTACTAAAACTATAGACTATAGGGTAATAGGTTACTAATAGTATAGTAAAGCTTCTAGAGTTAGACCTTAAAGATAATATGTACTATTAGTAACTATTTACTAAATATAAGTCTATTATAAGACTACCTAAAAACCTTTTCTTTTCTCTACTAAATGCTATATATAAACTCTAAAATAGTACTAATAATATAGAAGGATTATAAGGTAATTAGTAAAGAAGCTATGTCTAGGTGTCTAAATTAAAAGGGTTAGATAAGGAAAGCTTAATAGTATAGTAAGTGTTAAGTATAGTAATAAGGAGGTTATTATACTTATTAAGGGTAGCCTTCTCCTTATTAGTTAAGTCCTTAAGACTAGCCTGTTTACCCTTAGAGCGGCTAGAGTAAGGGTACTTAGTAGTATACTAGATAGCTACCTAGTAGGTAGTAATCTTTTAGTAAGTAGACTATTATAGCTATAGGGAGTTATTAGTTCTGCTACTACTACCTATAGCGTAGTAGCATAGTTTCTACTATAATGCTATAGTAGTATAGATATAGATCTAACCTACTTAGTAATATCTATAGCCTAGAATAGCTTAGAGGAATCTAAGCTTCTTATACCTTATATTTCCATACCTATATATAATAGCTAAATGCTATAATAAATAGTAGTATAACTATATTATAAATAGTCTTAGTAGCATGTTAGACCATTTAAGGTTCTAAGTAAAATCGGCTAACTAGCATATAAGCTTAATTTCCTATCTAACTAGAAAGTTTATCCTATTGTCTCTATTACCTAGTTAAAGGCAGCCCTAGAAGGAGTTAATCCTTTTAGATAGAATCCTCTAAGCCTAGGTCTAGTTTTAGTAAAAAGAGATAATAAGGAATAGTAATTATATAAAATTAAGAAGTTAATAAATTAAAAAGTCTTATAGGTTATATAGAAACTAATAGTTAAATATCTTATAAGGTAGAAGGGATATTTACCTATATATAATACCTAGTATCTATAGAATCTTCTTATATAAAACACTAGTAACTTAGTATATACCTTTAAGAGAATAAAACTAGTAAAACTAGTAGAGTTAATAGGTATAAAACTAAGTATAGGTAGGTAAATTAGTAAATATATATTATATATTCCTAAGACTAACTTTTATGTTAAGCTATAGTTATATATCTAAAACCTATAAGACTATATAGACTTTACTAAAACAGATAAGCTAGGTATAGTATTAGCTATATAAAGTAAAAATTATAGATAAGGAAGGAGTACTAGATTAGTTATTTTATAAATTTTCTTTTCCTACCTAAGAATCTTTAATTTTTTAATACTTAGTATTATTAATATATAAATTACTAATCTTATACTTAGTAATATTATTTATTATTTTCTCTTACCCCTACTACTAAATTACGTTACTATACTATCTTTTATCTCTTCTATTTTTATTTATTACTATTATTACTATCCTTAGCCTAAAACTTAAAACTACTTTTACTCTAAGTAGTAAATCCCTTAGTAATAATACTACCTAAGGTAACTCTTAAATATAAAATATTTAAGAATAGTTATAACTATTAGTATTATGTTTATTAGTATGCTTATACTATAGGTTTAATTATTTATAAGTATACTAAAGGTATTTCTAGGGAGAAACTTACTATACTTATAGGTAATATTAGCTATATACTTAAAGACTATACTATTAAAAACTAGAGTATATCTATAATCTATAATAATATCTAACGTAATATATATACCTATACTAATTTTAAACTCTTATTAGTAATTATAATCTAAGCTTATATTAATATTAATAAGCCTACTAAAGTAGCTAGTACCCTAAAGACTAAGTTTACTAAAGATAAACTACTAGGCGCCTATATAATTAATAACTTTATTAAAATAGTAATAATAAACCTTAAAACTACTAATTACCTAACTATATATAAGTTTAAAGACCTATATATAAAATACCTAGGCGTTTAGAGATAGGAAATTAAGTATATCTTAGGTATAGTTAATATTAATAAGTACTTAATTAATAAAGTTAAGGTTTAACTACCTAGAGTTAGTAACACCCTTATATCTATTAATTAGTAGATTACCTATAAAAATAAGCTTATTAATAAGATTAATACTAGATAGTCTATAATACTTACTATATACGTCTATAGTAAACTTAAGGAATCCCTATATATATATAAACTTTAGGGTAGTTTAAGAGTATTAATAATAGATAAGAAAGATTAGGTAGATATTTTATATTAATAGTACGCCTTAGACTATTCTAAGGATCTAGGACTATACTATAATTTATAGTATAGTTTCCTTAAGTATTAGAAGTAAGTTTATAAAAAGATAGATATAGATAATTTAAGAGCTATTATAGGTAGATAAGCTAATCTTCTTAAGATTTAAGTATTCTATATAGACCTAAAGGAGTATAAGAAAATAAAGAACTAAAAACTACCTATATTACTAAAATGCCTAGAGTATAGTTTAAAGGTAGAATAGATAGATATAATTATATAGTATTAGTAGAGAAATTATAAAGTAGAAATAGGTCTCCTAAAAAAGCATATTAAAGGCTAAATAGAAATACTATTTTAGGTCTAGAAGGGTACCTAAACCCCTATTACCTATTAATAGTATAGACTATCTAGAATCTAAAATAAACGTAAAGATATTTTTCTATTACTACCTAGTAATAGTATTAATTATACTAAATTAATAGTAGATAACTATAAAAAATAGTATTTAGCTTAAATTTAAAAGAATATTTATAATAACTATTATAAATAAGCTAAAGTTAAGTTAAATCTAAATACTAAAAATAGTACTAAGTACCTAAGATCCCCTAAGTTAAGTTTAGATAGTAGTAATAAGCTAGTTTATAAGAGGCTTAAAGCTAAGTTTAACTTCTTAGAACTAAAAATTAAAAACTATAGACCTAAGATATATAACAACTATAAGATAATTATAAAATAATATATATATATAGTAAAATACCTTAAGTATTAGAATAAGAAGTATAGCCTTATAGAAATTCTATAACGCCTTATATCTAATAGAACTATATATAATATTTACCTTAGTAATAGTAATTTCCTATATAAATTCTATAATAAAGACGCCCTATTATACTTTAATTAGAAACTACTTATAATCTACTAGATAAGAGAGTATATAAAGGAACTAGAATTTAGACATAGCTTAGTAAATATAGAGTTTAGTCCTAAGACGCGTAAAGACTCTAATATAATTAACTATAAGATATATAATTAGTAAATTAAATTAGACACCTAAATCTAGTATATAGAGGAGACCTATATAGACACCTATCTATAATATAAATATTATAAGTAATTTATTCCTAAAACTAACCTTATAGATTACTTAGGAAACTATCTAATTAAGTAGATTAGCTATTATAATAGTATACTTTACCTATCTAAAGTTAAGAAGGAGCCTTACCTTATTTTCCTCTTATACTATTATACTAAATCTAGTAGAGGTAAACGTTTAATAAGAGAAATTTATAACATAGTATAGGTAGCCTTATAACTACTATATAATACTAAAATAGACTTATTAGCTATAGTAATTTATAGAATTAAGGTTTATAAGGCGTTACCTCCTATAGAAATATTATAGGTAAGTAATTTAGAAGTTAATATCTAAATTAATATTAGAGGAATTATAAAGAATATAGAGGATATAATTATACTACTCCCTTATATAATTAGGATTACTATAGTATAGTTATAGACAGCTAGCTAAGATATAAAGATATATAATTATAACAAACTTACTAAAATACTAACTAATATAACTACTTAGATTAACTATTTCTATATAATATATAAAAATACTACTATTCTCTATAAATATAGTAAAGTCTTTTATCCTAATAGATTACTTCTATATTAAGATATAAGATACCTAGAACTATACTATAAAGAGTACCTAGTTAAACCTAAACATAAGTTAGGTTAGAAATAGTATAGTTATCTTAAATACTCCTATAACTATAAGATTATACTAAGTAAAAAGCATAAGTAATACGTCTATATTATTAATAACTATTTAGAAACTAAATTAATATATCCTATCTATAACTAGTAATACTATATAAAAGATTATAATAAATATATTAATAAGTACTAAACTATTAAGGTATCCTTACTAAAACTACTAGTAACTTTAATTCTACTAGTCTAGATCTATTATAAATATAGTAAGATCTATAACCTTTTTAATTAGGAATATTATAACTATAAGTATAATAATAACGTAATATAGTATAAGGTACTACTCTATATTACTTACTAAACCTATAATTAAGTAGAGTTCTATTATAATACTAAATATTAAAAACTAAAGATTTACTATAACACTAGATTTATAACTATAGTAATAAAGGATAGATATCTATAGACTTATAGGATAGAGAGAGTATCTATTCTAAACTAATAATATTCTAGTTATGTTATTAGTAACTAGGGATAGTTATATATCTTTATAAAGAGGGGGTGTTATTATAGCTATAGGGAGTTACTAGTTCTACTACTACTACCTATAGTATAGTAGCGTAGTTTCTACTATAATACTATAGTAGTATAGATATAGATCTAACCTACTTAATAATATTTATAGCCTAGAATAGCTTAGAGGAATCTAAGCTTCTTATACCTTATATTTCTATACCTATATATAATAGCTAAATACTATAATATAGACTCTATAAGAGGATACTAAATATTATTATAGAAAAAAAAGAGAAGGATATCCTTAGTACTAATAGCTATAGTAGATATCTAAGTAAATATTAGTAAGCTATTACTAATAGGGCTAAAAGGGCTAAAAGCTATATTAGGGACTATAATAAAGTCTAAGCTTACTATATATACGTCTATATTAAGTATACTACCCTAGGTAGTAACCTTATTCTCTATAATAATAAGGGTATTATTAAACTTTTATAGAATGTTTACCTAAAAGGTAGTAAGGGGATAACTAGCTATATCTAAGTTTATAGCCTTATAAACTATTACTAAGAAATTAAGATAGAGGGCCTAAAGAGTATTAATAGTAGAGTAAGTTATAGAGTTCTTACTAACCTTATAGTACTTAGTATATAACTTAGAGGGAGAACCCTTAAGCTTAGACGCCTTAGATATAGACATATTACTATCTAGGCTACTAAGAATATAAGTAGTAGTAAGTAAGTAATACTTACTAGGAGTCTAGGTACTCTAACTATAACTAATAGGACTAGTATTATAAATAGTAATAATATAGGTTAGGATATTATTTACTAAGTACTTACTAATAAGTTTATAAAACTTCTTAAACTATAGGAAGTTAGTAATACTCTTAATAGTAATACTAGGCTTAGTCTTAATATTATAAGCTTTAAGTAAATCTATTACTAACTATAACATATAGGTATAACTATTATTATAGAGGTATACTAGCTAGAGGGTATTAAGATAGTTTTAGATTTTATCCCTATTATTAGTATTAAGAAAACTAGTTTATAGTATAAGTTAGTTATAAAGTAATTATAGAGGGATTAATAATATACTTAGACCTAAATTATAAGGGCTATATACTTATAGTTAGATATAAGCTCCTAAAGGGTTACCTACTTAAGGTAGACCTTATAACTACTAACTAATAGGTTAGTAATATAGTTACTAATATACTCTTAGGTAGAGGTATAAGTAGTAAAGGTAATAAGGATATAGCTATAGTTAAGATTACTAAGCTTACTATCTACCTCCTTCTAATAGTAGAATATTAATATATTCTAAGTATACTATATAGTACTATAAAGCTCTTAAGGTACTTAAAACTATTAGTATACTTATAGAGTAATTACTAAATAGGTAATAACTTATAGTAGAATATTTCTTCTTATCTATCTAATAGATAACATACTTAGCTATATAGTAACTAGTAATATAGATAAGCTTATTAACGTTATAGTATATACTAGTAAGGTAGTAGATATATAAAGTACCTCTAGTAAGGCTAGTAAAGCTAATATATAGATTATATTTATAGTTAAGAACTATCTAGATTCTTAAGATAACTAATATTTTAGTAATAGGCCTATAATAGTAAGGTAAGATAGAGGAAGTAAAGGGAAAGGAGAAAATAAAGTAAAAAAAGAGTTAATTATAAGGTAATTAAGTTAGTAAAGAGTTACTAATATATTACTAAGCATAAAGAAAGGAGGAGAAAAAAGAGGAAAATAAATTAGCTAGTAGAAGAAAAACTTTTTACTAAGTAATATAATAGCTAGGAAAAGTAAGCTAAAAAAATCTACCTAATATATATTTACCTTACTATTACGTAACTATCTTTTATCTAAAAATCTAGTACCTAACCTAGTAACTAAGTAGTAATATATTACTAAATAATAATAATAAGGTAGCTATACTAGTAATAAAGAGGATTCTATAATATATAAAGCTATTAAAGGATGTTTTAGGCTAAAAGGACTATAGTTATTATTAGCGTTATTTATAATATTACGTAATAACTTTAGGGATAAAGTCTTAAGGGGAGGAGAGTAATTATAAGGAGATTAGTAGTAGTTAGCCTAATAGGTCTTAGTAATAGGTTACTAAGCCTCTAATAAGCTAGCCCTACTATAGAGTTAATAGGTAGCTATAGCTATACTAAAGGAACTCTATAAGCTTAAGTCTTATAATATACTAATACCTACTATTAAGCCTTACCTAGTTAAGTACCCCTAGCTAATACTCTTATAACTATAAGAGATATTATATCTCTTTAGTAGCCTATTTATCTTTATATTTATATATTCTATAGCTCTATTTATATACTTTATTATAAAAATAATAAGGTAGAAAGAGTAAGCCCTTATTATCTCTTATAACTAAAGGAATATAAGTAACTATAAAACTAAGAGGTAATATAAGTCCTTTTTAGCTATAATAAGACCTTTATATATCTACTTTATATATATACTAGGTTTTATATATATATAAAGAGGCAGAAAGAGTAAGACCTCTATACTATTCTATAGATCTATATATCTATAGAAAATACTAGTAAAATACTAGTAAAAATAGTAGATATTATTAAGGCTACTATAGACTATATAATACCTATAGAATAATGTCTCTAAGGTACTAAGAATTAGAACTCCTAAATAATAACTATCTATCTCTTCTTTAAACTACTTAATATTAGTAGTTATTTTAAAAAAGAAGAGGAATATAAGGGGATATAAGAATAATAAAAAACATAAGCCTTATTAATTATAAGGTAGAATTTATAAAAGGAACCTTTATCTCTTATTTTTAATTTAAAAGACCCTAAAGAGGCTTTATCTATATTAAAGTCTTCCTATAAGGGTATAAGCCCTATTCTAAGGTAATAGTTATACTTAGAATTTCACGCTATTAAACTAAAGGCCTATAACTCTTTAAATAAGTTTATTAGCTCCTTTAAAGGTTATATCTCTAAGTTAAATAACATAGGGGCTAAGATAGAAGATATAAACTAAAAAACAGTCTTTATAGCTACCTTAAGTAGCTATTTTCTAGTATAGGCAGAAAGGTAAAGAAGTACTCTAAGGACTAAAAAGCCTCCTTCTCTATAAGCCCTTATAAATAATATATTAGATAAAAATAGGTAGGATTTAGATACCCCTATATCTAATAACTATAATTATCCTTCTAAGAAGGATAATAACCCTAGAGATAATAATCCTAACCCTAGGGGATATAAGAATCCTTTTAATAAGGATAAGCCTTATAAAAAACCTAAAGGAAAGGTCTATAAGCCTAATTTAAACCTATAGCCTTAAAACTATACTAGAAAGGTTAAGGTAACCTTTATAACTAACTAGACTAACTATACCTCTAAAGAGGTTATCTAGAAAGGAAAAGAATATACCTATAAGGCCTATTCTTTCCTACTATCCTATAGGGATTAATAGCTCTATAATATAGGTTTAATAGTCTATATTACTAATAATAAAGACTATTTTACTAAATTAACTATAGAGAATAACATACCTATAGTTAATATAGGAGTAGGTCCTATTAAACTAAAAGGAATAGGAACTATTCTATTACCTATATAGTTTAAAAGGGAAATTAACTATATAAGGTTAAATAATACCTTATATATACCTAAATTTCTTATATCTATATTTTTAGGCCTTTTATACTATAAAGGGGGTGGTTTTCTAATAAACTAAAACCTCTATAATAGTAATAAGGAACCCTTTACTAATATAGATATAATAAAAAGGGGGTTTTACCTTAATATTACTAATAAAAGACCTATTAATAGTAACTCTACTATTCTAAAAGATAATATATCTCTAGAAGAAGAAGAGACTATTAATACTATAGAAGATAATAAATCTTCTAATATAAAAGAAAATAAAGTTTTCTCTTTTATAATATAAGAATAGTATAAAAAATTAGGCTATCCTTCTTACCCTTATTTAGTTAAAATAGCTAAAATAACTAAGGGTATTCTTTTAGACAAACTAAAGGAAAAAGACCTATATTATCCTAACTATATAAGCTCTAAGTTAACTAGGTAACAGCCTAAGATTAACTATAATAGAGCTACTTTTTTATTAGAAAGGATCTATATAGATACCTTAAAAATAACGCCTACTTCTATTAATAGAAATAAGTATACTATACCCTTTATAGATAACTATTCTAGCCTTAGAGATATAGAGTTCTCTAAGAATAAAGAGGATATAATTAATACCCTTAAGAATAAGCTAGAATACTATAGAAATTAAGGATTTAATTATCCTAAGAAAATACGCCTAGATAATAGTACTAAATTTAATATAGGGGAATTAACCCCCTATATTAAAGAAAAAGGGATTATATTTAAACCCTCTATGCCTTATATACTAAAACAAAACGGTATAATAGAAAGAATAAATAGGGCTATCCTAAATAAATCTAGGACTATTATAGTAGTAAATAACTTACCTAAGTTCTTATAGGATATTATCCTTAAAGAGACTACTAAGTTATTAAACTATACTACTATAAAACGCTTAGAAAAGACCCCTATAGAGGCTTTTCTAAATTACTTTTATCCTAATAAAGATAATAAACTAAATCTATCTAATATACGTAAAATAGGCTCTAAGGTATATATATATATACCTAGAGAAAAGTATATATAATCTAATAAGTTAAATACCTATATAGAAGAAGGTATTTACTTATCTTAAGAAGGAAATAATATATATACTATATATATTCCTTTTAGGCCTTATAAGTCCTCTATAGTAAGGACTTTATATATTAAGTTTATAGAAAGTACTATAAGAGAGGGAGAAATAACTATTCCTTTTAGTACTTCTATAAAACCTCCTCTTAAGCCTATAACTAATATAGAGGTTAATATACCTTCTATATCTAAAGAGGATAAAAAAAAATATAAGGCCTATTCCTCTAAAGTAAAGGATATATACTATAATATTATAAATTATAGTATAATACCTATAAAGCCTACTACTATAAAATAAGCTCTAGAAGGATAAGAGAAAGAAAAATAGCTAAAAGCTATATATAAAGAAATAGCTATAATTATTTAGTAAGGTACTTTTTAAGCTATTAACCTAAAAGAGGCCTATAAGTCTTCTAGGGTACCTTTAATAGCTAAATAGGTCTTTAAGAAGAAAATTAATATTAATAGAAATATTAATAAATATAAGGCTAGGCTATATATAAGAGGTTTCTAATAGAAATATAGAATTAATTATTTCTAGACCTTTACTATAGGATCTAATCTAACTACTTATAGGGTCCTATTAGCTCTAGTAGTAGTATTAGACTAGGAAGTCTAATAAATTAATATAGTTAGAGCCTTCTTATATAGGGATTTAAAAGAAGAGGTCTATATAAATCCTTCTAATATTCCTCTAGCTAATTTCTTTAAGAAATATTCTAATTTAAATACTATAAATTAGAATAATAATAAAGAATAGCTTATTTTATTAAAAAAGGCCTTATATAGTTTAAAGTAAAGTCCTAAGTAGTAGTAACTAAAGATAAAGTCTATATTAAAGAATATAGGTTTTATACCTATTATAATATTAACTATTATAGATCCTATTAGACTTATTAGGTATAACCCTAATAACTAGCTATAAATTAACTATTAATCTATTAGTAGATCTACTATAGATTTAAGGGTTATTTACCTAACTATTTATAGTAGAACTTATAATAATTCTCTTTTAGTTATATATAATTAAACTATAGTATTTACCCCTATTATTTATTACCTTACCTATTAATATATATAGTTAACTATATTACCTACCTAGTAATATACTAATACTAATTAGTAGTTAATTCTTACTATTAGTTAATTTTTACTACTATAGTAGTTATCTTAATTAATTCCTACTTCTATATATAAATTCTATAGATTAGTAAGGTACTAACTAAAAGAGATAAACTTTACTACCCTTATAGTAAATTATTTATACTTATTACTATATTATATAGTTAATTAGAGGCTACTAGTAGAAGTATATTATAAACTAATATAACTAAAAGGTTACCTAAGATATATAGCTATCCTATAAATAACCCTAATTTTATTACGTTTTAAGAAATTACTACTTAACTATAAAAAACACCTTACTTTATATACTAATAGCTAAGAAATACTATATAGATACTATATAAAAAAGGCTTATTTTAATAAGTAATAAGTTTCTATTATAAGTCTAAGGTAAAGTTATAAATTAACATAAAAGTACTATAAATACCTTTATAAATCCTTACTACTTATACTATTAGTAGTAAATCCTCTAACGTATAGATATGCCTTTTAGTCTACTAAAAGAAACGTATATATTTAAGGGGTAGTTAGGCTAATAGAGGGTAGTAATAATAATACTAAAAGAAGAAGTTAATATAGTCTACTAATCTACTAAGGAGGCTAAAGAAATACTATAAGAAGGCTAATATAAAGAGGAGGGAATATATATAATATAGTAAGGGGATATATAAGAGGCTAAAGATACTATAGACCTATACCTTATTCTATAGGCATATATAAAGTATATTAACTTATAGCTATAGGGTATTATTAATATTAAGAAGATACCTAGTAGTATTAAGTAGAAATATAGAGCTTATATACTAAATACTACTATTATATACTTTATAATAAAAGCCTAATATAAAGATTTTATAGCTAATTAACTATAGTAATAGGCTTATAATTATCTCTATAAATAAAAGGTTAAAGACTATAATAGTATTAATAAGAAAGTCCTCCTTAGATTCTATAACTTCCTAATTAATAATAGTATTTAGGTTAAATTAAACTAGAGGTAGGTTACTTCTTATATATATAAGGTATTAGAGGCTAATAAGATATATATCTAGACTAAAGAAGAGATTAATAAAGTAGCTAAAACTAACCTAAGGTTTAAAGTAAGAACTATAAACCTTAGATTTATTAATAGATTACTAGGTTATAAGATCTACCTATTACTAGGGGTAAGGTAACTACTATTAACTAACCTTAAATCTATAGCTAAGCCTAAAATACGTAAATAGTATAAAGATACCTAGTCTTAATAGGCTTTTTTTTATTATAACCTATTATTTAAGTTACTACTACTCTTAAGTAAAAGTTCTACCTAAGTAAGCCTAACCCTAATAATAGTTATAGTTAAGAGATTATAAGACTATAAATCTACTATACTAACTACTTAATTTAATAGTAGAATAGTACTAAGTAACAGCCTAACTTTATAATAATTAACTAATCTTATTAAGCTTTACTCTAATAATCCTATATTAAAGTATATAGGTAGTTAATATAAGATAATTAATTTAAAGCTTCCTACCTTTTATAAGCTTTATAACTATATTAAAATCCTTACTAGTAGATATAGGGCTATAGTAATAATAATATTAAGTAGTAATGCCTAAGAGTATTACTTTATTAATCTCTATAGATTTACTAGTAATTTTAATATACTAATAGTAAATATTAAATTAGAATTTAAAGGTAATAAGGTCTATAACGTTAGGATTATAGAGCTATACTATATTACCTTTAAATCTACTATATATAATAACCTAAGGAAAAGTAAATATAAGATCCTTAATCTACTTATTAAGAAGGTTACCTAGCTAATACGTACTATAACCTATAATAGTATACTAAAAGATAAGGAATACTATAATACCCTTATTAACTATTACTAAAGAGTACCTAAGTATACTATAGTATTACTTAGCCTACCTATAATATATAATATACTCTATATATAGCTATATAATAGTATAGCTAATACTATACTTTTCTATAAACTATAGGCCTAATATTATACTAAAGAATACCCTAGTAATAATAAGTAATATTAGGTTAACTATAAGTATATATAAGGGGTATAGGTAGTATGTTATACCTAATAATAGACTATTTAACTAATAGACTAAAAGATTAACTAGTTCTAGTACTTAGTACTAGTACTATACTATATATGCCCTTATAAGGCCTACCGACTAGTTACTAACTAATTATATCCTTATAATTACCCCCCTTCTAATATAATACGTCCTAAGTTGCAACTCTAAGGCCTATATATACTAGTACTAGTAACTATACGCTAGAGCATAAGGTCATATTAACCCTAAAGGCCCTAAATAGCCTAGCACCTAGCAATAGCTAGGAATCCCCTAGCTAGTACTAAGATTACCTCCCTATACCTAGTCCCTCTAAGCCTAATATAAGCTGCCCCTCTTTACTACCTAGCTAGCTAATTACTTCTACCATACTAAGGCTAATTAGTCGCTAATTAGGTTATAACCCTTAGCCCCCTTAGGCCTATACTTAAAGAGATAGTTATAAGTAGGATTTAAACCTAACCCTACTTAGCTAGGAGACCCACTAAGTACTAGAACAATTATAAGGGGTATAAGTAGTATGCCACACCTAACAATAGACTATTTAACTAACAGACTAAAAGATTAACTAGTTCTAGTACTTAGTACTAGTACTACACTATATATACCCTTATAAGGCCTGCTAACTAGTTGCTAACTAATTACATCCTTATAGTATAATAGTAACTATAGCTATTACTTATAGCTAAAAATAAACCTACTATATAAAAACCTAAGAAATAGAGGTAACTTTATAGTAAAGAGGTACTTTATCTATAAGAAACCTAAATACTAGTTAACTAAGTATACTAAAGAAGAATATTAATTTTCTTTCTAGTAGTATAAAGGTACGTACTTAATAGATATCTTACTATTAACGTTTAATTACTTTCTACTTAACTATAAGGAGATAGAAAATACTATTAATTTTAAAAGAGCTAAGGATAAATATAAGCTAGATAATAGTAATAGCCCCTTTAATAGTAATATCTTCTTTATATCTATAGCCTTTTATAGTAAAGATAGTATTAATAGTTAGAAGGTATTTACCTAACTATATAACTAAGCTATACTCTATATAATTATAAAGAATAATCTATATAAAGAGGAGACTACTAAAGAGAAACCTATTACTAATAACGTATTTACCTTTAATAACTACTACTCTACTATAACCTTCTAGGGTATTATACTAGGTATAAGGGTAGTAAGAGTATCTATAGTTAGTTAGTAGTAATATACTATATTAAAAAGGTACCTTAACTATAAGCTTCTACTAAATATATTATATACTAGTAAAGTAATAATTTACTTTAGTAGTAGTAATTACTTTAAGTTAATAGGTACTATAAAAGTCCTTATACCTATAGGGAATCTTACCTTCTATATAATAGACTTTAATACCTTATTCCTCTTTTACTTAAAGGATATAAATTACTATAAAGTAAAATTTAATAACCTTACTAATATACTAGTAAAGGGTAATATAATTATACCTATTATATAGAAATAGGGCTATATATAAATACTACTAGAGTAACCTAAGCATACTATTACCTAATACTACCTAACTAATAGTAAATTATAGTAAATATACTACTAATTTAGCTACCCCTTAGTTTAGTACCTTTATAAGGTACTCTAATATACTAGCTATAAGATAGTAATCTCTAATATTAAGGAGATTAATAAGTTTTACTATAGCTACTAGTTAAATTTAAAGGCGCTAAGAAGGTTTAAATTTACCCTTTATAATAATTATAAGTTTAACTATAAGATTATTATAAATATTATATATCTTAATAATAATAAGCTAGTTTTATATATTATAGATATAGTAACTACCTTTAATACTATAAGATTCCTCTAAGCTATTACTATAAAATATATATAGGAAGTACTATAAATATACTAGATTAATATATATCTTAGCCTACTAGATTAGATTATTACTAATATAGGCCTTAATTTCTATATAGCTAAGTTTAAGTATACTACCTATATATTATTTATTAATATTAAGGAGATACCTATTAAGGCCTATAATAGTATTAAAAAGGTTAAACGTTATTATATAGTACTCTATTATATATATAAGATATTCTATATAGAGATAGATATAAAACCTAAAGTTATACTCTAAATAGTAGTAAAAATAGTCAATAATACTACTAGCCTAAATAGCTTTATACTAACCCTATTAGTCTTTAGGGTATACCTATAAATTAATAATAATTTACTACTAGTACTATTAACTATTAAATAGGTAGAGATAATATAAAAGGCTATAAAGAAAATATAGTAAATTTATACTAAGAGATAGGTAAATAATATACTAGTAATATATAATAGCCTAGATACTATAGCTACTACTATACTACCTCTTTAATCTCTTATTTATATATAGTAAGAAAAGAATAACTAGTAGGGCCTATTCTAGTTACTCTCTAATAATAGTACTATTTATATAGTTAAATTACTATAAGGCTTATAGAACTTCTATATTACTATAGTAAAGCCCTACTACTAATATAGGGAGGATCCTAATAATACTATATAAGTATAAGATACTAATACTACTACCCTACCCTCTAAGCTTCTTAATAGGTAAGGAGGTAAAATACATAAAGGTATTATAGTTACTATAAAATAGCTATAGTAATAGTATTATAGCTACCTATAAAAGAACCTAGTAGAGATATTTACTATTAAGACTAATCTATTAATAGCTAACTACTTTATAGTAAAAGAGGATACTAACTATATACTTACTATTAAACTCTATAAAAAAGGCGTAATAACTATACCTAATAAACTATTTAAGTAGTCTAACTACTAGGAGATTAAGGGATTAATAGCCTAAGGCGTATTCTATATTATCTAGTATAATAAAAAACACTATAGGGGTATCTATATATTTAAGTTATAATTAGTATATAAAATTAAGGGTAAAAATAAGATCCTATATAAGAAGTTAAGACTTATTATTTAAGGGTATACTAATAATAAAAAGGCTATAATACTTACCTAGTTACTAACTATCTAGTAAATAGCCTAATAGTTAATTCTTATTATTACCTTATTATTATTACATAAGAACTATATTTTATAGCTATATAATATAATATAGGTATATATATAATTAGTAACCCTACTTAACTATATAATTCTTATAAGACTACCTATTAAGATCTAATAGCTTTATAATACTAATATAATAATAGAGGTTAAGAGGCTATTATATAGTATACCTAAAGCTAAAACCTACTAATAGGTAATATATAATAACTATTATAAAAAAGCCCTCTAGATAGATACTTTAACCTTTAACCCTTACCTACTTATTTTAGTATAAAATAATAAAGATTTTATATTAATTAGTATATAGACTAATAATACTATTAGCCTTATAGATAAATTATTTTCTAACTATAAAGATACTAAGTTAATAAAAGTAACCTTTATAGTAAAGCTAAAGTAATTCCTTAAACCTAGTAAACCTATTACTTTTAATAGTAGTATACTTTCTCTTAATAATAATAGTAATATTTACCTCTACTAAAAGGGATAAGGTAAATAACTATAGCCTATTAACCCTAATTTACTAGAATTATACTAGTAATACGTTAAGTAGTATGCCTATAGTACGTATATTACCTTAATCTACTAGCCTAAGGCGTACTTTAACTACTCTATTACTACCTAATACTAATTACTAAATATAAGTAATATTAAAAAGCTTAACTAATAAATTAAGTAGTAAATAAAGAACCTTAACTAAGGCCTTTATTTTTAACTACTTAACCTTATAACTATAAAGCTTTTTATCTTTATTAATAGATTATTTACTAATAATAGTAACCTTACCTTATAGCTTAGATTTATTATTATTCTTATAAATAAGTAATATAGTAAAGATAATACTATTATAAAAACTACTAATAATACTAGTAAATTTACTATTAAAAGGAATATTATCTACTTTAGCTTAATAAAGTATAAAAAGGTTATATAAAGTATATTAGCCTCTAAGATCTATATAATAGTTATTAGTACTAATATTACCTATATAATAACTACTATACTAGTAATAGTTACTAATTACCTTAAGTACCTATAAATCCTAATAGTTATCTATACTAACTCCTACTCCCTCTATAAGTACCTTATAAAGCTTAGTACTATAAAGGAGAAACGCCTTATAATTAATATAATAGCGTTATAGTAGTTATATAAGTACTAAGAGATATATAAGATTTAATAGATTTATAGTAATAATAACCTAGTAGATAGATTTATAAAGTTATTACCTAATAAGGTACTAGAGGAGCTTATTAGTAATAGCATAGTAAAGATATAAATAAATAGATAGGTTTTATATATATAATAGATTTATTATATAAAAAAGTATATAATACTTTTAGATTTTTATTTATATTACGTTTTTAGGCTCTTTATAGTTAACTAGTAAAGTACTATAAATCTATAGTAAATTTCTCCTTAAGAGAAAGTTACTAGTATTATAATATTAACTATTATAAATCCTATTAGACTTATTAGGTATAACCCTAAGAACTAACTATAAATTAACTATTAATCTATTAGTAGATCTACTATAAATTTAGGAGTTATTTACCTAACTATTTATAGTAAAACCTATAATAATTCTCTTTTAGTTATATATAATTAAACTATAGTATTTACCTCTTATTATTTATTACTTACCTATTAATACGTATAGTTAACTATATTACCTACCTAGTAATATACTAATAATATAATTCTCCCTACCCTAACTAAACCTATTAGATAGGCTAGAAGAATTATTAAAAGAATATAAGCTATTTTAATATAATCTATTACTTAAAATACTATTTACTATATATACCTTATAAGCCCCTTATAAAAGATAACTACTAAAATATCTAAGGCTACTCTATCCTTATTTACTTTAGACCCTACTAGTAGAGTAACTAATTAGGTTACTAGCTATATTAGAAATACCTTTAGTAGGTATTAAGAGCCTTATATTAATAACTTAGAGTCTAATATAGCTACTAATAATAATAAGGTTATTTAGTAAGGCTATAGATATACTAAGTTAGATCCTCCTCTAACTATACTACCTAATTAGACTAAGAAAGTAACTAGGGTTACCTACTATACTATTATAGGTAGCTAACTTATAATAATATAAAGTAACTTTTATACCTAATAAGAGCTTATAAATAAGCTTCTTAACCTTATTACTACTAACTAAGAAGCCCTTATAAATACTATAAGGCAGCCTATATAGACTTAAGTAGTTAGCTATACGCGCTTAGTAATTAAGATACCCTCCCTAGATACTACTAGAGTACCTACCTTTAATAGTTATAATATTACTAACTTTCTAGATAAGTATAAAGCCTTATCTAGACTTATAGGTTATACTAATTAAGAGAAGACTACTATACTCCTATAGTATTTACCTAATAAGTACTAAGCTATAGTAAAAATTAAGTTAGAGATATATACCTAAGTGTTATTAAAAAATACTTAATAGATATCTATAGCCTCCTTAATAAAGAAGTTATCTTCTATCCTAACTACTATATATAGGATCTTCTTTAGGGTAATTTAATTAGAGAGGATAACTTAGTTAGGACTACTAAGTTATTTTAAAAGGTTAAGAGTATTTATAAGAAGGCTTAAGCTAAGAGTAAGCCTATTATAATTACCTAAGAGCTTATTAAGCTTTTTATAAAATAGTATATAAAGAATACTATCTAACTAGTAGCCTTATAGATAGGTATAACACCTACTAAGCTCTTTAAGAAAGGTAACTTTAGAGCCTTTAAGAAGTATATATTATTATAGGTTAGCTAAAAGGCTAGGTATAAAAATTACTATAGTAACTTAGATACTTTAATAATTAGTAAACCCCTCTTAACCCTAACTAGTATTTTAAAGGTAGCTACTAGGTCTAATTAGGGCTATATTAGTATTAATTTAAGGCTAGCTATTATAAATATTTAGATCCTAGCTAACTTAGTTACTAAACTTTCTAAGAAGCTTAAGGCTCTTATAATAATTATAAATACTAATATAACTAGACTATATATTATACTATATCTACCTATTATTACCTAAAACTATAACGTCTTTAGTAATAAAGGTTAGTAGTAGTTATATTTAAATTTATCTAATAGACTATCTATATTTTAATAGCTAGGATTTATTAGTAGCTATCTAGACTAATATTAGTATAATAACTATAATAGTAAGTAGTACTAAAAATATCCTTAGTTAAGAGAGGATAAGTAAGTAGGCCTTATTATACTTAATTATAATACCTACTATTTTAAAAGGCTATTAGGTAATAATATAGACGTTACTAAGGTTCCTAATACTATTATTATAAGAGGGAGATCTAACTATATAACTAACTAAGTAGTTATTTTAAACTATATTACTAATAGTACCTTATATCCTAAGTTAGTATAAGTAGCTAAAAGAGTACTTAATTAGGGTATTAAGAGGCCTTTTTAGTTAGAAATCTAATTATAGAGACCCTAAGTTACCTAGGATGCCTATATTAGCCTTATTTACTATATATCTAGTAATTTAGCTATATATGTTAATGTTTTCTTAATAAGGGAAGCTTAGATAAATACTATAACCTACTCTTAAGGAGGACTATTATAAGGAGTTATCTACTACTCTAATTAGGTAAAGCCTTATATTATCTACTAAGGGTTTATAACTAAGGATTATTCCTACTAAGGGAGTAATATAAGTATTATATCCTAACCTAAAGAAATAAATATTAATACCTATACCCTATACTAACTCTTAATACCCCTAAAAGTATCTCTTTAGCCTAATTAGGCCTATTTAAGTATTAGGAACTACCTAGCTAAACAGATTTAATACTATTTAGATAATTATATAATTTAAGCTCCTACTATTATTAAGGATATAACTCTTTACCTAGATATCCCTAACTAAGATAAAATTAATAAGAGGGTTACTTCTACTTAGGCTATAGTCTAAAAGCTAGGTAGGAATATTTCTATCCTATTCTTAGTTACTTTAAAAGTATAGCCCTAGTTTAATAAAGATACTATAATAAGTATCTAAGGTCTATTAGATAATAATAGCTTTAAGGATATATACCCTAAAGTATCTACTAAACTAATTAGGGAAGTTAAACCTTATAAGTAGCTAGAAGTAGGAGGAATCTTAAAGTCTTATAATAAGAGTTTACCTAACCTTTAAGATAGTATAGTTTAGGTTAATATAATAAAAGTAATTAACCTTAAAGCTATTAAGTTAATTATTTCTATATTTATAATACCCTATTTTATCCTATAAGTCTAAGTTAGTAGTTTTAAACCTAATTAGAATAGGATTATTTAAGCTATTATTAATAGTAGTACCTAGATAAATATTATTTTATAGTCTTATACCTAAAAATATAGGTTATAGCTTATACCTATACGTCTTAGTATAATAATATTTAATCCTATAACTTTATATATAACCTTTAAAGGAGTAGCTATTATTTTAGTTTAGATTAGTAAATACTATATTCTTATAAGTATATTTATTATAAATAATAGTAAAATAAGTAAGCCCTTACTCCTTAGTAGCCCTTTCTACTTTTACTTAAAGATTAATTTCTTATATAGTAATAAACTAATTATAGTAATCCTATCTACTAGGAATACTTAGCTATATATACCTATAGTATTTATTTATTTTAATAACCTAGGCTTATTAACTAAATATATTCCTTAGTAGGAAAGTTATACTTAGTCCCTATATAGAGTATTACCTAATTAAAGCTAGTATTACCTTATTTTAGAAAACTAAAGTCTAGTAAAAACTTTAGGACCTTTACTAGAAGACTAAAAAACCTTAGTTTCTAAGTTAAAAAAGATAATAATAAGTAGGTAGTTATTAATAAAAGAGAATCTAATCTACTTACTTAAGTAGCTTTAATATCCTTATTAGTACTAGTAGTCTAAGATATTTATAAAACTACTATAATAATAGGGAAGCATACTAATAAAAACTACTCCTATTACTTTAAAACCTAAGAAACACCTTACCTAGACCTAGACTACTTTAATTAGGCCTATACGTTAAAGGTTATACTCTCCTAAATAGCTATAGACCTTAAGAAGATAAGAAGTAATCTACTATATAAGATTATAAACTACTTTTGTTAGAATAGCAATCTTATATAACTATACAGCAAACCCTTAAGTTATACATAAACAATAAAGGGCATCCAATTAGATACTTAGACCTCAGGTATAAACTATAGTACGACTTAGACTAAACTAACTTAAGCCTTATAACTAAGTACATAACTATTATACTATAGCCATCTTATAGTTAGGAGAGATAGTTACAGATAATAGATCTTTAGTTTACCCTATATTTTATTTACCCCCTTACACATAAGGGACTCTTATAGATAGGAGAGAGTCTATTTAATACTAATTAGTAGTTACTTAGGCAATTATACGTAATTACTTTATATAATCATAAATTAGCAAGAGTAAAGAGACAAGGACTTAGGAATCCAGGAGGATCACCTTATGCTAAAAGCCCTAATCTTACTATTATCGCCTAGTAAGTTAGAACCAGATAGTAAGGGTAGGGAAGACTAGATACTATTATATTATATAAGAAAGCATCCTATATCTACTCTAGTAAGTTAGAACTAGGTAGGAAACCTATCATATACTTTACTAGTAGATAGTATACACCACAGCATATTATATAATAATTTAATACTATATAAGACAAAATAGCTACTACCTAACTATAGCTTTAGCTTAAGAGATAGAAGCCTCTTAACTAAAAGAGGAAATCCAGTAGAACGATAATAACATAAATAAATATTAGATCATATATAAAGACATAAGCAAGAGGAGTAGTATTCCTCTTAGCATCTAGAAGAAGTTAACTAACCTAAGATTCTAGATATAAACACCAGACATTACAGCTACCCTAATAGAAGTAAAGCTTACTACATACATTAGGTATATTATAATAAACATAATTATTATAAGACTACTAAATAAGATCTTTATTAATTAACTATATAAAGATTTTAAGGACTAGTTACTATATTAATAGTTAAGGGTTAGTCATACATACTAAGATAAGTTTGTCTAACTCCTCGCCAAGTAAGGAATTCAGCTTCTAAAGGGTAAGGAAAGATTAGTATCTATATAAATCTTAAACTTTATTAAAGGGATTAATAAGGAAGACATAGAGGACACTACTATAACTACTCCATCCCATACAATTAATACACCAGCAACTACCATTAGGAACCCTAAGGCAGCCCCTTAATAGAACATAGCTAAGCAGCTAGTAGAGTTAATTAAACTCCAAGATACATTACTAGCTTAAGGGACTAGAAGGCCTAACATATAAACAACTCCCCTTAGGACAAGGTTTACACAAGAGGTAGAAAGTTTTCTAAGGCCCTAAAGTTAAAGCATACCCCCACCACAGAGAGACATCTATAACCTCCCGCCAAAACAAATCATTAGGAATAGTCTATATAAGCCCCATACAATCTTAGTCTTCTAGAAGGGATAAAAAAAAGACAGGAACTACACTAGGAAACCATATAATATACTTTACAATAAGGTAAAGGTTTTTATCAGTTTCTATTAGCATCTCTAGATTATAGAGGATTAATACTATACAGTATTTCTAGATATCCTAGCTAAGCATATAAAAGAATTCTACCTATACCATATTAGCCCTATATAAAGATAGGATAAAATATATAGCATGCTAGACATATATTTTAACACTAGTATTAACTATAGTTTATATTAGACTAACTAGACTACTATATCTTTTATATAAGTTAAGAGGGAGAATCTAGATAAGATACCTATAGAGGTACTTAAAGTACTTCTAGATAAGCTACCCCTTATATAACAAGCACTTAGTAATAGTTTCTAAGGAGAGATTATACTTTATATATAGGTTACCTAGGCCTACTATAGCATACTAGAACTTAAGATAGCTCTTAGCAACCTTAAGGCATATTACATATATAAAGAGTTCTTCTCTAATCTTAAGGCTTCTTTATAAGTTACCTTAGATAGGAAGACTACCTTACATAACATATACTTTATAGACAGGAGATACATATCTAACTATAAAGACTAGTAGTAACAGCGTTTATATAAGAAAGGTCTACTATGTTAACTATTCTATAAGGGTAGAAGCACTTAGAATAGCAGGCTAAGACCCTATTATATAAATAGACCTAAGAAATGTTTTATATATTAAAAGGAGGGATGTTAGTTAACTGATTACTTAGATAGAGAATAGAATTATATAAAGAACTAGTACCTTTAAGTATATAACACACTTAACTAAGAACTATATAAAGATTTCTTACTATACCTCTTAGAGGTAGAAAGAGAAAACCCTATTAAGGAAGAAGGGGAGGAATTACACAATAAAGACAAATACCAGGAAGATTAGGATATCTCCTAATACCTCCTATTAATATTATTCCTTTATTATATAATAGGAGAAGACATCTTCTCTAAATAGGCAATAGAAGAAGGGGAAATTTTTATATTATAAGACCTATATAGTACTATATACTAAGGAGAACTATAGGATATAGGGGCAGCTAAATTCTTAACTATTAGAAGGCTATAATTTATAGCATACTTATAAGAGAACCTATATATAAAGGTAATATAGAAGCCGGGATCTACTAACATACGATTTAGAGGAGGTAAATCCATTACGTCTATAGGGATAATAGAGATAGATAACCAAATCAGACAAGTCACCTATTACATCCTAGATATACTAACACTATTCCTTTTCTTATTATATAATACAGACAGACTAGGAGCCTATTTCAATAACATACAAAACACCATTATTACAAAAGATAGTAAACAGATACCTGTCGTGCGAAAATAGGGACACCTATTCTTCAACCTAAGTCGCATAGAAGCTAGGACATTCTTTACTAAACCCCAGCTAAGGCGACTTCATAGGAGGTTTAGACATCCTCATACAGATCGCCTACACCACCTCCTAAAGAAGGCTAGACATAAGGATATTAATTTCAACATTCTAGAAAAGATCTAGAAGTTCTATTATCACTACCAATCACACAACCAGGCCCTAAGAAGATTTAAGTTCTTACTTAAGGATAAGAATTATTTTAACTATAAGATTATTATAGACGTTATACAACTAAGGGATAAGAATACCCTTTATATTATTAACATAGAGACTAGCTTCTAGGGAGCTATATTTCTTAAGTTACTATCTACATAAGACACCTAGTATATACTCCTAAAATACTAGATTAATATATATATAGGTCCTCTAGACCATATTATATACAACCTAGGCATAAACTTTACTTTAGAAGAATTTAGGAATAATACTAAGATTATAGGCATATTATATAAAGAAATGCTAGTTAAAGCATATTAGGCTATAGGCAAAGTTAAAAGGGCACATATACCCTTAAGACATATATATAAGATACTCTATAAAGAGTTAGGGCATAACATAGATAAAGAAGTTATTCTTTAGATAGTAATTAAGGCCCTAAATAATACTACTAGACTATATAGTATCATACCAACCCTACTAGTCTTTAGAATATATCTAAGGATTAACTAGGATTTACCTCTATTACACAACATTACCTAGCAAGCTAAGGCCATACAAAAGGCCATAAGGGTGCTCTAAGGTATTTAGGCTAAGGTAGAAGTTAATTATGCAATTAACACATAGAATAGTCCTAACCTTTACTAGGTATTATTACTTCCTATCTAAAGTAAAGTCCTTATATAGAGAGAAAATAAGGGATAGACTAGACTATATAAGATCTAGGGAATAAAAGGACACACCATTATAGTTAATATAGTTAATAGTCCTACCTAGTTTCATATAATACATATTAAGCCTTATTATAGGGAGGAGACACCACTAGAGGATCCCTAAGATATCATATAACTAACCCCTTAATAGCAACCTAAGAAGAGGGGAAGACCTAAGAAAGGGTAGAGGAAGGCTATATAATAATCACTAAGAGCCTTCCTATCCTAAAAGGAAAAGGACTACTATAAGCTAGCCCTAAAGTTAAGGCATAACAACATTATTACTACTCCAGGAGCACTATATAAAGAATCTAATAATATTAAGATTAACTCCCTTATTAATAAAGAAGTATTCTCCTTTATATGTTACAAGCCAGATATATATAATTAAATATAGATCTATAAAATAAGGATAGTAAGAGAAGTTAAGAACCTACTTACTAAGCCATATAAGAAGTCTAGACTTATCATCTAAGGTTATAGAGATTAGGAGAAAGAGATGCTTCTTATATAAGCTCCTACTATCTAGAGGATAAGCTAGAGACTCCTCCTTACCCTTAGACCTACCCTCATACAATTATTTAGCTATTAAGGAGAGCTTAGGGATATTACCTAGGCGTATACCTAATCTAATAACACCCTTACTAAGACAATCATCACACGACTCCTAAAAGAACTAAAAGATAGATATCCCCTAGACATACTCCTACATATCACTAAACTATTATATAGACTAGTAGAGTTAGGCCTCTATTAGTATAAAACCTACTCTAAGTACTATAAGGAGGGCTTAGGCATAATAGAGTTAATATACAACCTATATCTCCTCTATATAGCTAAGGATATAGAAATAGAGACTTTTAGTATTATAGTAATATAGATAGATAACACCCTTACCTTCTATATAAAGGCATTCTCTAAGAAGGAGGAAGAAGCACTATAGACAAAAGGTCTTTATATAAAACTAAAGATAATACTTACTATTAATTAAGAAATTAATTTTAATAGTAAAAGGATTCACTTATATAAAGACAACAGTATTATGTTTACCCCAAAAGGGTAAGCTACTAACCTCTAGTAAGTTAATACTAAAGTAGAGGACGTATAGTAATAATATATATCCTAGAGAGCAAGAGGTACCTATCTTACCTCTATTTACTAACTAGAAGTATTATATAACCTAGCTATTACTACCTAGGTTAAGGCCCTAAAAGAGAAAGACATTTAGGCCTTAAACATATAACTAAAATAGTAAATAGATAACTACTAAAGGGGACTTACCTATATCCTACTTAACCTTATATATATAAAGATATATATCTTTATAGATAGGTCTTTTATAAATAATATAGACCTATCCTTATAACTTAGATATATAATTATCCTTATAGAAGAAACTACTTATATAAATAAGGACTTTAAGATTAAAGGTAATATACTATACTAAAGTTTAACTAAGTATAAGAGAGTTACATAAAGTATACTAGCTAGTAAGCTATATAACATAACTACTAGTTTTAATAGTAGTATTACCTTAAGTATAACACTTAACTAGATACTCTATATACTTTAGATGCCTTACATACTAGTAGTAGTATACTCTAATTTATATTCCTTATATAAATGCCTTATACGACTAGGCATAATAGATAAAAAGAGGTTAATAATAGACATTATAAGCCTATATAAGTCATATAAGAAGAAAGAGATCTTAGAGGTAAGATAGATTAATAGACAAGATAACCCTATAGATATATTTACTAAGAAGTTACTAAATTTAGCACTCTAATAACTTATCTTATATAACATACTTAAGATACATATTAAAGTATATATAGATAGATTAAGAGAAGCAACTTCTAATTAATAATTATTTATATACTTACCTACATAAATTAACTATCTACTTCTTAAAAGGAAATACTAATTAACCTAGGTATTATATAGAAACTAAAAACCCTAACTCTAAAGTATAACTAGGAGAAATCAACTTAATAAAAAGTATAGATAGGAACCTACCCTATACGCCCTATCCTACTACAACTATAATACGTATAAGGATTAGATATACCCCTTACTCCTAATTAATAACATATAGAGAAGAGTAGTTATTAAGGCAGACAAGCTAGTAAGATATAATATACTTATAAGTACCAGCCTTAAGAGTAGGGAGAGCCTTCTTAGTAGAAGGAGCCTCTAAACTATTATCTAAACCACCTCTACTAAAACCAGAGCTAGAACTACTATTACTATTATTATCTTTATCTAAAGACTTACAACTATAATACATATAGGAAGTAGCCTTAGACTACTAGGCGTACTTAGCATATGCTCCACCTTAGAAGTCAGCTATATAACAACACTTACAGAAGCACTTCTAACCATAGGCAGAGCAGTAACTATACAGAGTAGTATAGAGACATCTATAGGACTAAACAATAATTCCAACCATATATAAAGACTATTATATAATTAAAGTAATAAACTCCTAGATAGATATTCTAGTAGTTATTTAGATCTTAATATTATAAGAAGGGTAATTAAGGGCATAACGCTCTTTATCCTAGAAAAGATTATTAGCATATAAATAAGGCATAAAAAGGAAAAAGCAACATATATTAAGAGTAAGAGCAGCCATAAAGTTATAGTTACCTTAGGTTAATATTAGAATAGTTAACTAGTAAACACTACCCTTAGAGCAGATAGTAATATTACTAAGGGTAGAAGGCTGGTTATAGACAAGAGACATAATAATAGGCGTATAATTAATCTATTAAAGTCAGTAGATTAATAGGTAAGAAGGGAAAGGAAGGAAACATATAAGAGATATAAAGAGAAGAAAAGAATAATAGTAAGGAAGGTAGGTAAAGTTATATATTAGAAGAATTGACAATATGTACAAATATTATTAGCATATAAAAGTTTTAATATAGCATAAGGAAGAAAAGGGAAAAGGAGGAAAAAGGTAGGAAGAAGAGAGGCTTATATACTACTAGGGGGTAAGGGCTAATTAGCACCCTCTAGGCAGTAGTATAGGTAGAAGGTAAAGTTAAGGAAGGAGCTTACATACACACCTACTAAACTTATTTATAATAAGGAAGGTATATATATAAAGAGTTTTTCACCTCACCTATTATTTAGTTTAGAAAGGGCATGTTTAGAGTTTGTTTTTCACCTAAGTAAACAACTTTATTATACGTTTAGTAGGTAGGACTAGCTAAAGGGAAGATAAAGCTATTTACAGGTTTGCTTTAAGGGATTTAATTAGACAAAAGGGCGTACAGTCACAAAAAGAAAAGTTATAAGTATTAGAATAGCAATCTCATATAACCATACAGCAAACCCTTAAGTTATATACAAATAATAAAGGGTATCTAATTAGATACTTAGACCTTAGGTATAAACCATAGTATGACTTAGACTAAACTAACTTAAGCCTTATAATTAAGTACATAACTATTATACTATAGCTATCTTATAGTTAGGAGAGATAGTTATAGATAATAGATCTTTAGTTTACCCTATATTTTGTTTACCCCCTTACGCGTAAGGGACTCTTATAGACAGGAGAGAGTCTATTTAACAACTTTAAATTAATAGACTATATATAGGCCCTAATAACTTAGACTATATCTACTACTACTAAGAAATACACCCTTTCTTAGAAGTATAACCCTAATTAGGATAATATTAATATAATAGTTATAACTATATATAAGTTAAAGGATAAGAAGATTTACCCTTTAGATAATATACTATTAGATAGTTTAATACCTAAAGGAGATCCCCTCTAGAAGGTTAAGAATTTAGCTAAGACTAGGAAAATAATATAGCTAGCTAGGGGAGTATTTACTAGCCTAATTACACCTAAGTTTTTATTAATTAAGCTATATTCTTAACTAAAACCTAAGTAACTTAAAGGGATTATAAAGACTATTAAATATCTTACTCCCTATAAGAAGGAATTATTTATTAAGATCCTCCTTAACTATAAAGCCGCCCTTTCTTAGGAATTTAAGGAGTATAGATTAATTAATTATAAGGTTACTTCTCTATAAGTAATTAAGATAGTACTATATAAAGCCTAGTATAAAAAGGGTATCCCTATCCTAAGGGTACTAAAGGAAAAAGTAATAGAGATCCTTTATATAAGACTTATAAAAGGTATTCTAAAGGAGAGTTATAAGGTAGTAAGGAACCTATAGTTCCTTATTAAAAAGAAAGATAGTATACTATACCTAATTAACTTAGTAATATATATAAATATAGTTACTATACGTAATATATTTACTCCCCCTAGTACTAAGATATTCTTAGAAGATTTTAGAATATATAAAATACTATCCCTTTTAGATATTTAGTCTAAGTATAATTAGGTCCCCCTTATAGAAGAAAGTAGGGATTTAATAATATTTACTACCCTACTAGGGTTATTATATATATATATATTACTATAAGGAGCTACTAACTTACTAGCCTAATTTATATAGGTTATAATAAGGATCCTTTATAACTTTATCCCCTATTACTACTAAGCCTTTTTTAGATAATATTATTATTTATAGCCCTTATATAACTTATAATAATACTAAGCTCCCTAATTAGCCTAAAATCTATTAATATATCTATAAATATTTAAAGAATCTTAATATTATCCTTCTTAATATAAAACTAATAGGTTATACTATTACGCCTATTAAATCCTAATAGCTTTAGAAAATAGTAACTATTATAAGATATCTCTATAGTTTAAGAGGCTAATAGCCTAATTAAGCTAATATTATTAAGATTCTTAAGTAGAAAGAATATTTAAATCTTACTAAACTCTAATTATTTATTAGGATAGCTAGCTTCTATAAGGCCTAAGTAGACTAATATACTAAAATTACTATTCCTTTTTAATAACTTATAAAAAAGAATATAGTTTTTATCTAGGAACCTAATTAGGCTAATATAATAAAAATTCTTAAGATAATCCTTATATTAGTACTTATCCTTATTTATATTAATTATAGCTTTATAGCTAGGCTTATTATTATAGTAACTAATATTAGTCTCTAGGGCTAAAGTAGCTAGCTCTATTAAATAATTAGTAATAAATACGTAGTAGCCTAATATAAGAGTAGTATATAAAGAGGACTAAAACTTAAGTATAATTTAAGGAAACTAAAGTTATAAGTAGTCCTAATAACCTTAAAGAAGCTTTAAAATTACGTCTATAAGGTAAAGTTCTTCTTAGAGACTAACGCCTAGGTCCTTATTATATAGCTTAATAGTAGTTCTTATAACCTTCTAGGTACTCTAATTATATAGTAAATTATATAGATTTATCTCTTTAACTTTAATGTTAAGTATATTCTAGGAATAAAGAATATAGTAGCTAATACTCTATTAAGAAAACTACTAGGCCTATCTAACTATACTAAGTATAAAAACCCTAATTAGGTTAAAAACTATATTAATATAAGCTTTTATTTTATTAATATCTACTCTATTTATATGTTAGCTATTATACTAAATACTATCTTAGCTTTAAATATCTTAAAGTCCTCCTACTTTTATACCCTTCCTAAAGTATAGCTCTACTTAAATTAGTTCTAAAGTATTTAAACTAAGTAAATAGCATTCTATTTAAAAACCTTACTTTACCTAGATAGTATTTTAGTATAGGACTATAAGAAGTTTAAGATAGAAGTATAGTTCTTTATAGCTAGTAGAGTATTAATAATAAATACATCCTAAATATACTTTTTATTAAGGGCTTAAGTTTATATACTATATTTTCTTAGCTTAAACCTTAAGCTAAAAATAGATTTAAGGTTTTAATATACTATATAGAAAATCCTTTTTTAATAATCTTAAAGAAAGTATAAAATTAGGGTTAGGGTTACTTAGGAAATAAATCTTCTAATAAATACGTACTAATAAAAAAATGTATTTATATTTAATAAATATAAAATATAAAATATATTTCTTATTTTTAAGATTTCTAAGTATATATAAGAGTTATAAAAGTTTAGTTTAATAAATATAAGACTTTAGACTATATAGAATAGGTATAATACCTATAATAAGTATTATATACTATATATATATCTTAAGTCTAACCTTAAAAAATAAAATATATTTCTAAATATAAATATATTTTTAATACTCTAATAGCTAGGTATAGATATCTCTATATAAGACTAACTAAGTACTATCTTATCCTATAAAGACTTATTAATAACCCTAAGATTTAAGCCTACCTAATTAGACACGCCTATATTAAGTTTAAATACTAAGGATGTAATATAACCTTTTATAGACTTATACTTTTATACTTCTAGAAGGATATATACTAGTAAGTATA
Source organism: Colletotrichum sublineola (assembly GCA_020631755.1). Classification (NCBI taxonomy): domain Eukaryota; kingdom Fungi; phylum Ascomycota; class Sordariomycetes; order Glomerellales; family Glomerellaceae; genus Colletotrichum; species Colletotrichum sublineola. The sequence continues at coordinate 428,137 of JAHSQG010000022.1, forward strand.
AGTAAGCCTAGTTTTATACCCCTTATATTAAAAGGCCTAATTAGCCTATATAGATAACTAGTATATTAGTATTATACTTAAGGAAATACTATTTATAAAAGTCTCCTTAGATATCTAGTAGATTAGACTATAGGTATTAGTTAAAGCCTAATATAATATAATAGGATAGATTAAGGCTAGATAAATACTTAAAGCTAGGTCTAATTAGGTTACTAACTTTATCTAGGAAGATATATTTTATTACTATAGTATTTATAGATAACTACTTATTAATAGAGGCCTAGAAAATAAAGGCGTAGTAGATATACTTAACGTAAAGTATAGTATTACTAAGTAAGTAATATTAGTATATAACTTAAGGGTAAATAGAGTTAATAAATAAGGATATAAGCCTATTACCTATAGTATTTTAACCTAGTTAGATAGAGGAAGATAAGACTAAGGACGTATCTTATATACTACTCTTTTTATAAATAGGACTACTATTTAAGCGCCTATAAGATTTATACTATTCTTCCTAATATATAGCTATAAAGTAATTATACCTATTAAGGAAGATACTACTACTTAGAGAGTAATAGACTAAGGATATATTTATAACCCTAATTAGGAGCTCCTTATATATATTAGAGTATTTTAGTAGCTTAAAGAGGATAAAAATACTACTACTAAGAATGTTATATTAGCCTACTAGAAGATTACTAATTATTATAACTAAGTTTATTACTATACTATTTATAAGAAAAAGCTCTAGCCTAGGGATCTTATTCTTATATTTAATAAGAAGTAAGTAATTAATAAATCTAAAGCCTAGAAGCTTTAATACTATTAGTAAGGCCCCTTTTAAGTATACTCTATCTCTAATTAATCTAGCTCCTATTATTTAGAGATATTAGGAGGTAAAGAAATAATACGTATAATATATAAAGGATACTACCTAAAGTAGTATTACTAAAATAACTATAGCTTTTAGGAATTTAAGGACCCTTTTTAGGTATAAATAAGACTCTATAATAAACTTACCTTATACTTTCCTCTATAAGACTACTAAGATAAACTTTAGGAACTTAATTAACCTCCTAAACCTAATTAAGGTACTAATATTACCTTTATATAAGCGTAATAAACCTAGCTTAAACTTTAAAGATAGAATAACATCCTATATAAAGAGCTTTAGGTACTAAAGGATAAGACTACTCTTATTATTAATATTCCTACTTAAAACCTAAATAAGGATTCTTAGTATATAAAGATATTAGACTTAATCTAATTAGGTCTACTATATTACTTTCTTTATATATCTGTTTTCTATATTTTTTATTTTTTATTTTTTATTTTACTTATTATTATATATTCTTCTTTTTATATAAAGGTTATTTATTTCCTAAACTCTATTTTATTAAAATGAATAACCTTAGGGATAAAATAGATAAGAGAAGAATACCCTAATTAGACCTAAAAACTACCTAAAACCCCCCCCTAATAAAATATATTATTATCCTAACCTAAAAAAAGTTTTTCCTAAAACCCCTAGTATTAAGTATTATTATTACTAAGGCTATTATTATAGTCCTCTTTACCCTTATTCTACTAAATAGAATCCTAAGCCTAAATAGTACTATTAAGTATAGACGTAATATTCTTCTTCTTCTTAAGGAAAGTCTTCTTTTAGTTAGTAACTAGCTTTATAAGCTTATAATAATAAAGCTACTTAGAGTTAATTAAAGAAATATTATTTAGAATAGTAGAAGGCTTACTACTACTACTAGTATAATACTTCTAAGTACCTTTAATTATAATACTAAAACTATATTTATAATAAAACTTAATACTTCTATAGTAGTAGTAAACCTAGTTTTTATAATAAAGGTAGTTAGAGTAGGTATTATTATAGATACCTAAAAGGGAAATATATTCTTAGAAAAGAATAAAAGTAGTAACCTAATTAGTACTAAATTAAATATCTACCTATCTATTTTTATAATATTTATAAGGAATAGTATTTTAACCTCCTAAGCTATAAATAGTAAGAGTACTACTAGCCTAAGGGTAATTTAATAGCTTTTAAGCTAAATATCTAAAAGCTTCTTTATATCTAATATAAATAAATACTTAGTACTTAAAGAGACTATTATAGGAGTACTACTAAATAATCTAAAGGATATTACTATAGGTAATTATATTTTAGAAGTTTTAGGTAATAATATTTTAATTCTAGCCTTTATAGATAGAGTTAGTAAACTAAACTTTATAATAAACTTTACTAATAAGGTACTTAAGGTCCCTCTATATAAGGGAAGTAGCTACCTAGTCTAATTAGGCTAAAAAACTTAAAAGAGGTAAGGAAATAAGAAGAACTTACTAATAAGAGGAGAGGAGTAATAAGTATAAAGTTACCCTTATTAGGAGGAGGATATAAAAAGAACTAAGGCTAGAAAGTAATCTTAGGATAATAAGTAGTTAGTATAATAAGAATCTAATTAGAGTATAAAAGAAAGATTTAAGTTAGAAAAGTAGGAGTTAATACTACTATAAGTAATAAGAGTTTTATAATAAAAAGAAGTAAGGTAGTAAAGAGAAGAAAAAAAGAAGAGGCCTTAGTTAGGAGGAAGGGATCTTCTTTATACTTACTTTAGTACCTACCTAGTAATAAAAGAGAATTATAAACTAATAAAAAAGGTAAAGTTATAAGAGAAGAATAATTTACTATAAGGGATAATAAGGGTAAACTTTACTTTAGTAGAAGCCTTACCTTAATCTTATTTATACCTATTTTATCCTATCTTTTTCTCTTTTAGGCTCCTTCTTCCCTTCTAGTAACTTATTTAACTCCCTCTCCTACTACTATATTAAGTACTTAACTATAGCTAACCTTAGTATAAATTACTTCTTCCTTTATATATTACTAATAATAATTTCTTTACCTCTCTACCTTACCTCAAACCTTTTATTAATAATCTTCTTTACCTTTTATACCTTTCTTACCCTAATTAAATACTTACCTATTATTTTATAATAGCTTTATTTACTCCTACTAATATAGTTTAGGTTACCCCTTCCCCTAGTAAAAGAAATAATATTTAGGTTTAAAATTACTATAATAAGCTTACTTAGGACTATACTACTACTAATAAGATAAATACTATCCCTAATTAGAAAGTTATATATATTTAGGTTAACAAACCTTTAAGTTCTACCTATATTTATAATTAGGTACTTTAGCTACTAAAAGATATTTTAAATCCTATAACTATTAATCCTATTACCCTAACTAAGCTAAAGGACTACCTAATACTAAATACTAAGAATATTCTACTTATACTACCTTAGGTACTAAGTAATATAACCGTCCTAATAATAATAATAAAGATAAAATAGGCTACTAGATATAAGGATAATAGTTCCTAAGGGAAATAGACTATAGTAGAGGTAGATTATTATTTATTAGGACTATATAATATATTTAGCACCTTAATTAGGTAGGTCTAGTTTACTTTTAATAACCTTTAAGCTATAATAGTATATATAGCCTAAGATACTTAAGTTAACTACTATATTATAGATTATCCTCCTTAGTTACCTATATAACTAAATATTATAGCCTAAAGTATATACTTAGATTAAATTAGGTAGGTAGATTACTTTACTTTTATTATATATTATCTTAACTACTTTTATATACTATTTATTAACTAAGTTACTAGCTACTTATTTTAATATAATAGCTTATAGGGTAGAGAGTCTACTTATTACTTTACTATTAATATTAACTACCTTAGTAAGTTCTACTATAGTACTAAAGCTAATCCTACCTTAATTAAAATAATCTAAGTATAAGTAGGTATTATTAATAGTCCTTAATAACATAATAAATAGGCTTATAGACTATATATAGTAGAGTTCCTTTAGTACTATATAAGGGATAATATCTCTTATATTAAGGATAGTACTACTTAGCTAGATATTTAGTAACCTAATTAAGGAGACGTTATTATCTATATTAAGAAGTACTAGTATATATAGATTACCTAAGAATTTAGCCTACCTAGTAATATAAAGGATCTCTACCCTTAGCTAAAGTAGTTAATAGACTACTATATCTAGACTCTCTAGAAATAAGTAGCTTTTAGGCCTAATTAGACTAAAAAGGGTCCTAAGGAGGTAGAAGACGTTACCTCTACTAATACCCTAAAAGATCTAAAACCCCTTTAGGATACTATAGTTATATCTAATACTATTAAGAATATAATAGTACTTTTTAATAGTATTACTACCTTATACTAGGTAGATAATAAGGAGATATCTACTTAGGATATTAATAACATCCTAAAGGTATATTCCTTAATAGAAAATAAGATATTTAGGGCTTAAGCCTTATACTACTAGGCGTAACTTAACTAGGAAATTAAAAGACCTTTAAAGATAATACTTAAAGGATACTAAGGAGCCTATTATCTTATAAAGTACTTAATTAGGGCCTATAAGATAAAAAGTCCTTAATTATATAAGAGGATATAAAGTATATAATAAATATATATAGATTACTTAGGTTTAATTCTACTATAGATAGGAATAACTTAAAGAAGTACTAGGATATTTATAATAGTAGTATTAAGAAGCTATTACTATCCCCTTACCTTAATCTAACTAAACCTAAGTAACCTTAGTAGCTATAACTACCTTAAGATAAGACGTTACCTCCTCTAAAAAGTACTAAGGATCTTACTATAAATAAACTTTATAAGTACTTTTTAGCTCTATTATCTTATAGGTTAATATTATAATATCTAATAAATAATATAAATATTAAACTCTTTCTATATAATATTAGCCTAGGTAAGAAAAATAAGACTTATACTTACCTTAAGGCCTTATAAAAGGATTATAATAAAATAATTACCTAGCTTATTACTCCTCTCCCTAACCCTAATTAGGATAATATTAATATAAGTAAAGAGGATAATAATCCTTAAGATTAAAGTAAAAAACTAATACTACTTATATCCCTAGTTACCCCTTAGTATCCTCTAGCCCCTACTTTAATCTATAATATAAGCCTTATAACTTAGGTAACCTATATAAAGAATAAGGGACTATACTATACTTATATACTTACCCTAATTAATACTAAAGACTAACATAAGGACTTATAAAAGTATAAGGTTAAGTCTATAACTAACTATAGTAAGGATAAGTATATTAGTCTCTTTAATAACCTATATAAGGTTATTATATATTACTAAAAGCTATAGTAACTATTCTTATATCTAACTATTATGCCTAGTTAGTAGGGTTATATATACTATAACTAAGGTATTATTTAGGATAATACTTTTAATAAGGAAAAGTAGGAGAAAAAGAGAGAGGCTACCTATAAGAAAGTAGGTAAATTAGGCTATAGCTTATATAGCTATAAGTAGGATAATTTATAGGCCTAATTAGGTATAAAAGGATATTTAGGGTCTAGGCTTACTTTATATTTAGAATACTACCTAGTTTAATAGTTCTTTTTCCTCTATAATATATAATATAGGAGTAAGAAAAAAAAGAATAAGGGATAATTAGAATAAGGTAGGGTTTTAGTTTTTCCTTTTTAATAGGTTTTCTATCTTCTATAATATAGTCTATAAGTAAGTAAATTACATAAGTAAGTAAATTACTTTCTAGCACCTATATAATAAAGTATAAGAGAAATTAACTATAACGCCTTAAATTAATTTAAACTATTTAGAATCCTCTTCTTTAGAGGTAGATATAACTTTCTAATATATATAAGTATTATAACTAGGCTCTCTATAGATACTATATTATTATATATATGTTTCTATCCTCCTTATATAACTACTACTCTAACCTATTTCTATTTATAACTACTCTATTATATCTATTTAAGACTTTATATTTTATACCTAATTAATTATAAGTATTCTACCTTTCTAAATCTATGTTTTTTTTATATAGTAATAGCAACTTAGTTACTTATTTACCTCTTAATACTCTATTATCTATACCTATAGTAAAACCTAGTTATATATAACTACTATAATTCCTTTCTTTAGCTACTATATATACCTAATAATTAATATTAGGGAGCTATTCTAATATTATATAATATAATTTATAATAAAATTAGATTATAAAGTAAACTTAATTAGGTTGTTTAGTATCTTTAGGACCTAAGCTAGTAGTAGGCTAGTAGAAGAACCTAGTAGTATTAGTATATAAAGCTTTATATCTAGCTATAAAATTATATATTCTAGGTTATATAGAATAAGGCTAGTTACTCTAAAGCCTACTTAAATATTTACTATAGTTATTACCTTATTATATACCTTATAGAAGGCTAGGAGGAAGTCTTCTTTTATAATATATATAATATATACCTATATAAGGACCTTAATTTCTTAGCTATATACCTATTTTAATAGACTAAAATACCTAATATTAAGAGGCTAGAGCTTATATAATAAATAAGGTAGTATATAGAGTATAATAATATTCTACTCCTTATAGTATAGCTTAAAATTAATAGAATAGTAGCTTTTATAGCTATTAAGGATAAGGAGGTAGTAAATACCTTTTATATAACTTTTTATATAGAAATTAAAGTACTTTACCTATTTTAGGCCTTTCTTATTTATTATCTAACTATTTTTAGTAAGTATAATTACCTAGTTAGGTAGGAGGGGGCTATTATATATCTAGGAGTTAAGATAGATCTTACCTATAAAGATAATATATAGTAAGATAGAATAGCTATATAACCTAATACCCTAGATTACTATAACCTATTCTTAGTTCCCTTATTATACTCCTCTTAGCTTACTATATTATTTAAAAGCTATAATAACTATTTTAGAGGATATCTTACCTATTATAAACCTAGTCTTATTAAAGTTATAGATATTAGTATTATCTATCCTATACTTTATAATTATGTTTTATATAAGGGAAAACTATATATAATATGTATCTAGATCTTTATAAAGGACTCTCTAATAGTTAATTCTTTAATTAAAACACGTCTAGAGCTTAGGTTATTATTATATAAAGTTTAAGGCCTAGTTTATTCTAATATATTACATACTATAGTTATAAAGTAGTTAATTAGCTATTTCTTAAATAGTACTAAGTTATAGTAAAAATACTTATAAATCTAGGTTAATAATATATTAGATAATAGTCTCCTCTTTATATAAGGTTAAATTATAGTTATTTAGTTTAATATTATATTATATAGCTTAGCCTTATTTTTATTATTAGAGGGTTAAGAATAATATATTATAGTGTTTTATAGCCTTTTATATGCTTAATTTTAGGTCTAATTTAAGTATATTAAGCGTTAGGACTAAATTGCTTTTATTTAAATACTATACTATAGTTATAGGTAGAGAAAAGTAAAGGGAAAGGTAGGTTATATAAAATAGCTAGAAAGTAATTTACTTACTTATATAATTTACTTACTTATAAACTATATTAAGCCTAATTAGGTAATAGGCTATTTAATTATAAGAGTAATAGGTAATAAAGGGAAAAAAAATATTATAAATTTATATATAAAAATATAGATATAGACGTAGAGAAAATATATAGAATCTTACGTAATAGTAGTATTTATTATACTTTTAATAATATTCTTACCCTAATTAGACCTTTATAGTCTAATTAAGATATATTTTATTATAAGAATTCTATTAGTAATAGTTATAGCTTTTTAAGTATATATAACTAGATACCCTTAGTAATAATAGTATATATTTCTTAATTTATCCCTAAAGACCTTAAATCTATAAAGTATAAATACTTCTTACCCTAATTAGGCCTATAAGTATCTATTCTAGAGGATAAGGCTCTTTACTAGTAGTAGTAAGTTACCTTAGGTTTATTAGTACCTAAGGTATACTAGTAATAATAGTAGTAATATAGCTATATAGTTTAGGTGTTTATATACTATCTATCCTATATACTAGACATCCCTTTCCTACTTAGTTTTATTACTTAGTTAGTTTAAATAGTATTATATTAATTAGTTATATAGTTTTTAGGGTCTTATAGGCTATTAAGCTATTATTAGCTACTATACTAGTATTAGTATCTATAGTTTACTAATAGTAAGTATCTTTAATAATAGAATTAAGAGTTCTAAGCTAGGCCTTAATAGGGATTTAAATAACTTTATTTAAGTTATTAGTAGCTATAATATATCCTAAGTTCTTATCTACTAGTAGTATATAAGATATAAAGTTATTATATAGTATTAGTTTAAAAAGTAAATCTTTATTTATATAGACTTTATATAGGATAGGTACTATAGTAGTTGTATATATTTAAAGTATAATAGTAGTTATAAATTATACTAGGGCCTTAATTAGAGGACGCCTTCTAATATTATACTAAATTAGGATAGTTACTTTATAAGAGTTAATAATTACTATTAAGTTAGAGAATTTAATATTAAATTATTCTACTCTAAGAATATTAGTACTAATAAGTATTTTAGCTTATAGTCTATTAACTAATAAAACTTCTCTTATAAAGTAGGTATATAAGTTATTACTAGTATCTTAGTGTTTACCTTTAAAGAAAAAGGGGAAAATTACATAGAGGGCTATTTAATAGATATTTATACTAATACCTTATACTATTAGTAGTTAAGCATATTATTAAATTAGTAGGAAAGGAAATTATTTTATAATTTATTACTTATCTACTAATATATAACTATAGCTAGTATTACTATAGATATCCTCTTTAGTAGAATTATCTAGGGAAGTTATTAAGTTTATTTACGTATAGGTATATTTTCTTATACTAAATTTAGTACTAACATCTAGATAAGAATCTATTAATAAAGTAATAACTAGTAGTTTTACTTTACTTAAGGTAAAGTTATTAGTTATTAGTAATAGTAGTTCCTCTATTAGATTCTTATTAATATTATTAGTTAAGAGTTTTTTAACTTATTATTAGTATTAAGTAAGTTAGCTATTCCTAAGAAGGCGTCTATTAAGTTATTATTTATTTTATTACTATAATAACTATTAATAGGTATGTTATACTAGTTATATAAATATTTAAATAGGAGGTTTCCTAATAGAAATTAGTTACTATAGATTTTATATTCTTACTTATATATTATACCTATAGTAAAGAAAGCTATATCCTTATATTTATTACTTAGTATAGGTATATAGTCTAGAGGTATATAATCTATATTCTCTTCTTACTTATAATAGTTACCTTCTTATAGTTACTTAGTATTATAGTCCTTATTTAAGTTTTTTATTATATTACCTACTAGTTATAAGAGTATTAGCTAGGGGTACTTAACTAGGTAAGGCTTAATAGTAGGTATTAGTATATTATAAGACTTAAGCTTACTAAGTTCCTCTAGTATGGCTATAGCTACCTATTAAAACTTTATAGTAGGGCTAGCTTGTTAGAGGCTTAGCAACCTATTACTAAGACCTACCAGGCTAACTACCATAAATCTCTTTATAATTACTCCCCTCCCCCTAAGACTTTATTCCTAAAGTTATTACGTAACATTATAAATAACGCCAATAATAACTATAGTCCTTTCAGCCTAGAATATCCTTTAATAGCTTTATATATTATAGAATCCTTCTTATTACTAGTATAGCTACCTTATTATTATTATTATAGTTCTTAATATTTTATATTATTATTTAGTAATATATTACTACTTAGTTACTAGGTTAGGTATTAATTCTTTAGACAAAAGATAGTTACATAATAGTAAGGTAAATATATATTAGGCAGACTTTTCTAGCTTACTTTTCCTAGCTATTATATTACCTAGTAAAAAGTTTTTCTTCTACTAGCTAATTATTTTCCTCTTTTTCTCCTCTCTTCTTTATACTTAGCAATATATTAGTAACTCTTTACTAACTTAATTACCTTATAATTAACTTTTTTTACTTTATTTTCCCTTCTCTTTACTTCTTCTTTCTTGCCCTACTATTATAGGCCTATTACTAAAATGTTAGTTATCTTAAGAATCTAGATAGTTCTTAACTATAAATATAATCTACATGTCGGCTTTACTAGCCTTACTAGGGGCGCTTTATATATCTACTACCTTACTAGTATATACTATAATATTAATAAGCTTATCTATATTGCTAGTTACTATATAGCTAAGTATGTTATCTATTAGATAGATAAGAAGAAATATTTTACTATAAGTTATTACCTATTTAGTAATTACTCTATAAGTATACTAATAGTCTTAGGTACCCTAAGAGCTTTATAGTACCGCATAGTATACTTAGAATATGTTAATATTCTACTATTAGAAGGAGGCAGATAGTAAGCTTAGTAACCTTAACTATAGCTGTATCCTTATTACCTTTACTACTTACGCTTCTACCTAGGAGTATATTAGTAACTATATTACTAACCTATTAGTTAGTAGTTATAAGGTCTATCTTAAGTAGGTAACTCTTTAGGAGCTTATGTCTAACTATAAGTATATAGCCCTTATAATTTAGGTCTAGGTATATTATTAACCCTTCTATAATTACTCTATAACTAACTTATACTATAGACTAGTCTTCTTAATACTAATAATAAGGATAAAATCTAAAACTATCTTAGTACCCTCTAGCTAGCATACCTCTATAATAATAGCCATACCTATATACTATAGTTAGTAATAGATTTACTTAAAACTTATAATATTAAGACTAAGCCTAGTATTACTATTAAGAGTATTACTAACTTCCTATAGTTTAAGAAGTTTTATAAACTTATTAGTAAGTACTTAGTAAATAATATCCTAACCTATATTATTACTATTTATAATACTAGTCCTATTAGTTATAGTTAGAGTACCTAGACTCCTAGTAAGCATTACTTACTTACTACTACTTATATTCCTAGTAGCCTAGATAGTAATATATCTAAGTCTAAGGTATCTAAGCTTAAGGGTTCTCCCTCTAAGTTATATACTAAGCACTATAAGGTTAGTAAGGACTTTACAACTTACTCTACTATTAATACTCTCTAGGCCCTCTATCCTAATTTCTTAGTAATAGTTTGTAAGGCTATAGACTTAGACATAGCTAGTTACCCCCTTACTACCTTTTAGGCAAATATTCTATAAAAGTTTAATAATACCCTTATTACTATAGAGAATAAGGTTGCTACCTAGGGTAGTACGTTTAATATAGACGTATATATAGTAAGCTTAGACTCTATTATAGTCCCTAACATAGCTTCTAGCCCTTCTAGCCCTTCTAGCCCTATTAGTAATAGCTTGCTGATATTTACCTAGATATCTGCTATAGCTGTTAATACTAAGAACGCCCTTCTCTCCCTTTTCTATAATAATATTTAGTATCCTCTTATAGAGTCTACTTACTAAAAGATTGCTACCTACTAGGTAGCTATCTAGCATACTACTAAGTACCCTTACTCTAGCCGCTCTAAGGGTAAATAGGCTAGTCCTAAGGACTTAACTAATAAGGAGAAGACCACCCTTAATAAGTATAATAACCTCCTTATTACTATACTTAATACTTACTATACCGTTAAGCTTCCCTTATCTAACCCTTTTAATCTAGACGCCTAGACATAGCCTCTTTGCTAATTACCTTATAATCCTTCTATATTATTAGTATTATTCTTAGGTTTATAGGTAGTATTTAGTAGAGAAAAGAAAAAGGGTTTTAGGTAGTCTTATAATAGACTTATGTTTAGTAAATAGTTACTAATAGTACTCTACTTATCCTACTTCTTATAAACTTACTTCCTCTATCTCTTATACTTCTTAACTACCTCCTTAGCACCCTCTAAGTAGTCTAGTAGCTCCTATGTGTTATACTTAACTAGCTATCTAGCCTACTTAACTAGATACCTAAGGTTATTACTACTACCTTAGTAAGTAATAACTTCCTTAACCTCCTAGATATTATCTTTAAGGTCTAACTCTAGAAGCTCTACTATACCTTTAGTAACCTATTACCCTATAGTCTATAGTTCTAGTAGTAATACTAGGAACATATTATATATATATCTATACTACTCTAGTAGATAGACTTAGTACGCCTAACACCTAATCCTCTCTATAATAGCTACCTTAATAAATTATAGTACTAACTTTTTATTCTTAAACTATATGTTCTTTATTAATAGTCTAATAACCTCTCTATAATAGAACTCTTTTAGCTAATACCTCTTATTATAGTAAGTAGCCTAGGACTCTATAGCCTTTACCTAGGCGTGCTCTACCTACCTCCTAACCTTAGTAGTATGTTTAATATACTCCTATACTCCTTATACTATTAGCTTATAGCTAGGTATATACTTAATAAATCTAGGGTTATACCTATAGAGTACTATAAATAGAAATACTCTAATAGTTAAGTACTTACTATTATTATATATAAACTCTACTTTATCTAACTATACTACCTAATAACTTAGTAAGCCCTTAGCATATAGTTATAAGTATCTCTCTAGTATCTAATAGGTCTATTCTATTTAACTATTAGTCTATAGGTAGTATATAATAGATAGTTAGTAATATATTACCCTCTCCTTTATAAACTCTTCTTAGAAGGAGCTAGTAAATAGCTTATCTTAATTACTTATAATACCCTCTAGCGTCCTAAACCTATATTTAACCCTTTTATATAGGATCCTTACTATCTACACTACGTTTAATATCTTCTTAGTTAGAATAAATATTACAAACTTAGTTATCTAATATATAATAACTAGAATATAGTTATATTTAGCACTATTATTATAAGCACTTAGTAACAGCCCTATAATAAAATCTAGTAAGATTTCTTAAAATAGGTATAATAGTAATAGTAGTAACTATAACTACCTATACGGCTTATACTATAGGACTATAACGCTAAGGTAGTACTTATAGTCCTTAATATACTCTTATATATCCTTACTAATTCCTTCTTAATAGAACTTCCTTAAGATAAGGTTAAGAGTCTTTATTACTCCTATATAACCTACCCTAAGGTTATTATAGTGTTAGTAAAGGATCTTAGTCCTTAGTAATTCTACCTATAGGATAACTAGTCTTCCCTTAAAGAATAGGGTACCTATATTATTAATAGTATACGTTTTTAACTTACTAGCCATATTATACACCCTTACTAATTATAATAGATAAAACTTATCTTTAGCCTATAGTCCTTAGATAAGTTCTTCTATCTTATACGTTTAGTATAGTACTAATACTATTTTGTTAGGCATAAGCTCCTTTATAACCTAACATAGGATATACTACTCTAGTATAGCAACCCTAGCTCTATTAGGCCCCTTAGTTGCCTAGGCGACTTCCTACTAAGCGTTTGCTAAATCTTCTCTTACTTTCTAGCCTTAGGTTGTTATAGTAGTAATTATTACTAAATAACTAGGACGCCTTATAGCCTACTACTAGTCCTAAGGAGAGGATTCCTTACCCTAAGAGCTATCTACCTTATAGCTAGGGTTATAAAGTAATACCTTTACCACCTAGATATATGCTTTAGTAGTCTTACTTATTCCTCTAAGGTTACTAATTATTCACTACGTCTCTAGTAGTAATTTATTAACCAGCTGTAGTTTCTTTACTAATGTTAGGAGGACGTCTATATACAGTACTTCCCCCTCTATATAGTCTAGCCTTCTAGATAGACTATCCACAGGGTTTATCTTTCCTAATTAGTATTCTAAATTAAAGTTAAACACTAATAACTTATATACCTAATAGGTAAGCCTTCTATAAAGGTCCTATACTAGTATGCTAATAACTCCCTTTAGCACCTAATAGTCTATTAAGACTATAAACTTCTTTAATAACCCTAGAAGGTAATAAGCCTAATACTCTAATCCTTCTATAATAGCTAATAGCTCCTACTACCCCATAGCCTATTATTATTCTATATCTAAAAGCTTCTATAACTAGTAAGCAACTAGTTACTATTATCCTTCTACTAGCTAGGATAGGATGGCTATAACAGCCTTAACTAAAGTATCTATCTCTATATAGGTAGGTCGCTAGGGATTCTAGTATATAAGGATAGTTACTAACAAGAAGGCAACCTTTAGCTAATTAAAGGTATTATTAGCCTCTTTAGTCTATTTAAATATATATAAGGCATCCTTATATCCCCTTAGCAGCCCTATTATTAGTACTATAATACCTAAGTATCTAGGAATAAACTTCTAATAAAAGTTATAAAATCCTAGGAACATCTAGACGTCTTTTATTAACATAGGTACCTTCTACTTAGTAATTATTTACACATAAGATTTATCTATACTAATACCCTTAGGGGTAATTATATACCCTAGGAACTTAACCCTCTATTAATAGAATAAGTATTTTAAGAGTTTTATAAATAACCTAAACATTTATAACTATTAGAGGACCTTCTTAAGATCTTTAGTATACTACTCCCTTATAGTAGAGTAGATTATAAGATTATCTATATATATAATATAACATATATCTAGTAGTTTGCTAAGTACTTAGTAAATATACGCCTAGAATATTACTAGAGTATTAGTTAGTCTAAATAGTATAACTATATACTTAAAGTAGCTATATTAGGTTTAGAATATAGTCTTCTAGTAGTCTTCCTTCTTAATATTAATATAGTAGTATATATTATAGATATTAACCTTAGATATCTACTTTACTCTATAAAGCCTATCTAACAGCTTACTAATTAGTAGTAAAGGATATTAGTTCTTAATTATAACCTAATTAAGGCCTTAATAGTCTATATATAACTACATAATACTATCCTTCTTTAGCATAAAGAGGATAGGCACTCTAGCCTTACTAATAGACTTTATAATATAACTATTTACTAAGTTCTTAGTAATATATTAGTAAAGCTCTTCTAACTACTTCTTATTTAGTAGGTATATTAGACTATATAGCAGCTTTACGCCTAGTATAAGGTCTATTAAGTATTTAGCCTTAATATATACTTAAGGTCCTATTACTAAGCCTTTATTAAAGGTGGCTACCTTACTCTAAAGTTCCTCTAGAAGGCCCTCTAACTAAGGAGGTTCCTTTTATAGCCCTACTTTATAAGAAATATATAACACATATGTATATTCCTTATTCTTAATAATATCACAAGCTATTACCTTAGGCTTAGTAATTAAGATTAATTTATAGTACTACTTATTAGTAGCCATATTAATCTAAATGCCTTCCTAGCCTATAGACTATCTTAATATAAGGATATCTATTTAGCCCTCTCTATAGTTAGCTTTAACAGCTAGTTACTAAATCTTCTATAGCTAACCTTAGTAGTTAATTAGGAAGAAGGTTAGCTAGTAAGCTACCCCTTAGCTTATAGTCTTACTAGTAAACAACTTTAATACTAAGGCTTTAGCCTTTATAGGCTTTAGGCCTAGGTGCTATACTAGCCTATAGCTAATAAGGTCTACCTCTAAACATATATCTATTACTACTTTAATAACCTTCTCTATATCCCCTTATAGGACAATTACTATACCCTTAGTAATAGGTCCTACTAGTACCCTTAGTTTCTTAGGTATAGATATCTAGGTGGTAATACCTATACCTACTTATTTCCTAATAAGTTAAGCTTAGTAACTCTTAGGTAGATCCTAACCTACTATACTATAGTAGCCTTCTAATCTAATTAGTAACTAAACAGCCTACTATTACTTATACTACTAGCCTTCTTCTTAGGACACATAATAGATATATACCCTTTCTAGAAATAGGTATAGTATTAGATTCTATCTAGCTAATCTTTTAGTAACTACCTACCACATTAGTTACCCCTAAATAGTCTATAGTAGGACTCCTATAATTTAAAGTCCTTAGGTATCTCCTTCTACTAATCCTACTAAAATAGTACTAGCCTCTATAGCTAATTATTAGTAGGTAGTAGACGCTTCTTACTATCCTTCTATAAGTTATTACTAACCCCTTAGTAGTTACATAGTAACTATAGGTAGTCTGCCTTATATACTACGTCTCTTAGGTAGAGGATAGGTGTCTTCTAGTAAATCATCTTATCCTATAATAAGGCTAGGAGGCTAAAGAAGTACTAATATACCTTAGCCTTTAACTCCTTTATACCCTCTATTCCTAAGTTATAGTATATTACTAACTACTTAGTAAGGTACTATAATAGGGTCTAACTATTACCTATATGCTTCCTCCTTAGCTCTTACTAGTAGTCCCTCTCCTAGGCCTCTAGGTTAACATACTATTAGTAAATAAACACTAAGAAGTCCTCCTACTTTAAGGGCTTAGTAAGGCCTCTCTTATAGTTATACTACTACGTCTATAATATTAGGGATACCTTTAAAAAGGCCTATTTAACTTACTATTTAATAGTACTCCTAGGGTAGAGCCTATTTACTACCTCTATTATAATAATCTAGTCTACTACTTAGGTACTAGTAGATTCCTCCTTAATAGTCCTATAATTATAGACTAGGGGCTTCTTATACTCCTTCTTACTAAGACGCTATACTAGTCTCTTAGTAAGCTCTTATAAAAGGCGCTTATAATACTACCTCTCTTTATAGTATTCCTTAACTATAGCTCTTATAGTCTCTTAGAAATATAATATTATTACCTATATAGGGTCTATAGGTTTTAAGCCTAGTATGGCTATGCTAGTACTATAATATATGCTTATACTTAGCTAGCTCTATAATTACTTAGTAATAAACGCCTTATTAGCCTTATCTATTAGTCTTAAGGAGGCTAGAGAGTACTCCCTTAATAAAGTTCTTCTATATATTTCTTTATAGTTATCCCGTAACTTAGGCCCTATTGTTAAGGGTAGTTAATCCTTAGTATTACGCTATAGGTACTCTACTATAGATAGTTATAACTTATCTATACTAGTAGTACGTTACTAGAGTGTTAGTAAGCTCTTAGGGTATATCCTGTTATTTAAATCTATTTTGCCTACGTTAGTTACTCTAAAGAGATAGAAGCTTAAGAATTATAAGAGTATTAGCTAGGGGTACTTAACTAGGTGAGGCTTAATAGTAGGTATTAGTATATTGTAAGACTTAAGCTTACTGAGTTCCTCTAGTATGGCTATAGCCACCTATTAAAACTCTATAGTAGGGCTGGCTCGTCAGAGGCTCGGCGACCCATCGCCGAGACCCACCAGGCTAACTACCACGGATCTCCTTACACTAGTTACTTAGGTTCCTTATAGTTATCTACTATATATACTACTATATATAGTAGGTAATAGGGTTAGTTAAAGTTCTAATATTAATATCCTTATATATTCTAAGTACTTAGTATATTACCTTATTAGTAGAGGTTACTCTATTAGTTATACCTCTAGTTATTTAAATAGAACAGTCTGTTTTAGGTTAGGCCTATTAGAGTAGGAGTAGCTCTTAGAGTCCTAAGTTAACTAGGCTGCTAACTAGGTAGTACTAAGTTACTATATATCTATAGTAGCCTATATAGTTATTACTAAGTAGTTATTATACGTTATTAATTATATAGTTATCTATATTATAATAGTATTCTTAGCTAAAAGGAATTTAATAGCTAACTCCCTAAGTTCCTATTATAACTATTCTATCTATTTATCTAGTAGTAGTTAAACTCTAGGCGCCTATTTAGGTATAAAGTAGTATAGTAGCCTCTATAGTTAGAGAGATATAGTATAGTATCTTTATAAAATGCTATAACTTAAGTTTACATCTAGGTATATAAATTATTATAAGTAGGGAACCTATCTTTAGCTATTTATATAAGAATACTTTCTTAGTTATTAAGTTACTTAAGGAATTAGGCTAACGTAGTATCCTAGTTAGGCTTCTTAACCTATACTTAGATATTACTATCTAGAGCTTTAAAGATAATCCTAAGTTAGGTATAGAGGTCTATAATTTCTATATTATAGGTATTATAAATTATAGTTTAAATAAAGGGTCTAATTATAAATCCCTTACTAAGGTATTATATTATAAGTTTATAGCTATAAAGTATAGCTAATATATTAGATAAGTTTTATTTAAAGTACTTTTAGAGAGTATTAGTAATTATAGTAATATTATAGCTAGTAAGGCTAACTCTTTCTAATAAGGTAAGTTTAGTTATATACTAAGCTAAAGTAGTACTAAGTAAATATACTAACTATACGTCTTAAACTATTATATCACCTTAAGTTATTACTAGATAATATAGGTAGTTATAGAAAATATATATATCTATATAAGTAGTATATTTTATTCTTAAAGTAATACTATATTTTAATAGATTATAAGTAGTTAGATTAAAGTAGCCTACTTCTTTAGGCTTAAGAGAGGGTTAAGTATTACTATTAACTAGACTACTTTATCTATTACTATTATTAGTGTTATTATTCTAGAGTACTAAGATAATTACTATAGTAATTTAAGTAAGCACCTCTAGATTAAGGGCTACTAATTAGGCTTAAGCTCTGTTATTTAATATCCTACTAATCTCTAGTTTAGAGTTATCTACTATCTATTACCTATTATATAGTATAGATAGGGTATAGTTACCTAAGTTAAAAGTAATACTTTTTAGTAGACTTAGTAATATTATATAAGTTATTACTAGGGTAGGAGGAGTTACTAGTCTACATACTTATTATACTAGTATATAGGGTAGTAGGGTATTACCTATTATAGCTAGCTATACTCCTAGTAGTCTATTATTACTATCTAGGAGTTATCTAGCTTCTACTTAAATTATACGTATAGTAGAGTAAATACTATAAGTTATCTTAGCCTAGTTAATTAGATATAGCAGTTTAATTTTACTAGTAATATAGTTAATTAACTAGCCTATAAGCTTAAGAATATAATAAGTATACTCTTAGTTATTATCTAAGACCTAGACGATAAAGGGATAGGTAGGGTAGGCTTAATAGAATTAGAGTAGTTAGCGTGCCTGTAGTGTTACTGTTATTAGTTATAAGACTACTACAGCTAGGGTATTAAATAGGAAGATACAGATTTAACAGATTAATTAATTAAGAGATAAGGATTAATAGATTTAATTGATTGGTTAATAGATTAGTAGTGCTGGTAGTCTTAGAAAAACTAGGGTTGTGCTACTAGATTGTTAGGGTATCCTAGTTATGTAAGAAAGAGCTTGTATTGTCTAGTACTTTTGTGGTTGGAGTACCTCTATATACTTCTTGTGCTAGTTGTGGCCAGTTGTGTGGCAATGAGGGTCTGGACAGTCGGCACATTGATCGCTGCCTGGTCGCAAGTCGGGAAATAGGCCCTCTTACTTCCATGTTCACAGGCAAGACATGTGGCGTCACAGAGTGATAGGCCGGGATAAGTGGTAGAGTGTGACGGGACGGAGGGCATGGGGAAGGGGACTGAGGTACTAATACAGGTATACAAGGCGGTCCCCCGTAGGATCGCAGTCTTGGAAGGGGATGAGCAGTGAAGAACCAAGCATTGAAGGCGAATTCTGGGGCGTTGACACGGTTGGGTTGGGTGAATAAGGATTGATAGTTTGAGATGGCTGTCACCACAGCTTTGTGCAGAGATCGCAATGCCAAATAAGATGCGGGTATCAGGCCACCTTGACGCTTGATTTTGGTGAGGGCGGACGGGAACAGAGTTTGGGCCATGCCCACGTTGGCGGTTGGTGTCGAGAGCAACGGCCGGGAATAAATGCAGTGCCGATAGATGAGCAAAGTTCCTGTGTAGAACAAGTTGAGCAATGGAAGACATGTGGCCGGACAGGGAGGTAGTCGCTACCCAGGGTTGCCAAAGCGGGTGGAGGTGGGGGTGGGAGTGGGGGTGAAAGACCAAGGGACAATACTCATTCTGTACTCGTTGGTGAGGAAAACGGACAGAATAAAAAGAGTGTCTGAGCTGCTCCAAGCTGCGATGCCGGTCACGAGCAGTGGCGGCAGCTGCTGTTGCACGGCTGGCATGCGTGTGTGTGCGTATGGGTATGTATGTGAGTTGTAAAGGTTTATGAACATGAACCGATGTGGACAGAAAAAGCTAGTGCTAGATCCGACACGCACAACCAGTCGGGAGCGGATATCTTGGCAATGGCGTTTGAGTCGAGACAGCGATGTTGTCAGCAAGAACCGATAATCTGTCGGAGTTGGGTTAGAGTGACGATGGGTAGCGGGCGCCGAAGACGAAAGGCACATATCGGAAGGCTGGCATTGATGCGGGCACCGGTAGTGACCATCTGCGAGGGAATGGAACCAGAGAAAGAGAGACACTTTGGAGGCGTGGTAGTGAGTGCGCAGTTAGTAGTAGCAAAGACAGCTGCATTGTACCGAGCCGATGCAGGACTCGGATTTGGGGCATCAGAGCCAGGCGGGCGGGAGACGGACACTGACTAAGGCGAGGGCCCCTCGTGCCATGGCATGGCCCGTCCTGCTTAATCCATACCCACACTGACATCTATGTCGAGAGCGACGAATGCAAGGAGCCCGTTCCTTGGGCGCGGCGGAATTGAGATGCTCTCTTGGGTCGTGGTGCGGCGATGTCGCGAACGGACGATACTTGGTGCGTCGCAGATGGGGGCTGGCGGGAGCTCCCAAGTCTGGCGTGACCTAACCCGACCGGGTGCAGCAACGAGTGTGTGGGAGACTGCCAAGAGAAGAGAGAGGAGTACGGACCTGTTCCATTGCCCGTCTGCCCCACTCCCACCCAGATGGTGCACAGGCTCTCGTCTTGTACCCGTACTGGTACCTAGTGGACCTCCTGGGCCCCCTGGTCGAAGGGAAGGCGGCGGCTGGCAATGTCACTAGTTTTCTGGGGGAGGAGAGGGACCACATTGGATTCCCGAAACGAGGACAGCTTATCTTAGACGACATGATTACAAGGCGCATCCACCAGCGCTTTTCTCTGCATGCTGCTACGTACCTACGTAGTACCATGTAGGCGTGTCGGGGCTTCAGCAGCGGAACAAGAAGGCGCCGTCGTCGCTCCCGTTTTCCATGCACCCTCCTTCAGTACCTCACTAAATGACTTTCACAAGCCGAGGCGAACCACGCCGGGTACCTCCACGTAGGCTGCAGGACACTGAGGACGTTGCGAAAGAGAGAGAGAGAGAGAGAGAGAGAGCCAGAGAAGAGAATGTCTGAATGTGGCCCGGGTGAAAGCTCACACTACCTAGGTACAGTATCCGTACATAGTCCGGATACGCCTATGGTGCTATGTGGCCTCTTGTCTCGACCCCGCTTTCTTGGCCTCAGCTCAACCACCTTGACTTTTCCACTGTTTGGGTGTACGGGTACTACACTAAAAGCCACAACTTGTTGCGCTACGACACTGGCAGAGCGACACGAGCGGCGCCTGGGGCAGGTCTAGTCCTCGGAGAAAGATGCGAACACCCCATGAAACATCAGTTGGCACTGGCGATGGCGCTGGCGTTTAAGGTGATAGCTGTTGGTGGTTGTGTTCGATGCACAGTATATGCGTGTACCCAAAGTTGAATTGGAGATAATCCGGCGGGGTTCGGAAACACAAGAGGCCCTTCCGCCAAAAAAAAAAAACCATTCCAAAATCGGATGTATACATACGGCTTTGCGATAGTGCATATCTCCCTTACTGTGTACACAAGAGCAGAGCAGACGGAGAGGGTGGAATCGCATCGCATGGAAATCCATTAATCGATCGCCTTGCTGCTCATCGCTGATATCCCCTGTGGACCTATAGACACACACACATAGTGAACATTATACATGTGTAATTTATTTACATAGGCCTGGAATAGGTACCCGCGTCCCGCGTTCGCGACCGTGCCGCACCAATAATGACAACCAGGCAATCTTGGATGTGTCCATGTATCTGGAAATCAGACAAGTACAATGTCAGCTGAGCCAACTACCCAAGCGCCAGATCAGATAGGTGGGCTACGGATACAGATATGGACAATCCAAGCCTACCTAGTAGTAGCAGCGACGGTCTAGCCTGATAGTTGCTTCGGTAGAACACAGCCAGACATCAGCCAGCGCAGAGCGCAGGATGCACCTTTTGTCCTGTCTCTCACAGACCGCACAACTCTGCCTTGCCCTTTTCCCCGGCCCCCTTCCCTTGCCTTTGCTTTTGTGGCTGCTGTGCCACAGATAGTTAGACCTTACCTCGCGCCGTTGTCCTGCTTAATCGCACCCGTCCATCAGAACTTTTCTACACTGCCTTTTCTCTCTCTATCTTTCTGACCCTCTCTTTCCCTCGCACACCATACTCCAACACACACACCACGCACATACGCTCGATCTCACGCTCCTATATCGAATTGAACCCGAGGCACAATACTTTTCGGTCCTGCCTTCCTCGGCTAGCGACTGTTTTGTGCCCATCTTCACATCCGTGGCCGCGCAGCTTCATTCCTCGCGCCTTGTGCTCTCTCCCATCCACCAACTCTCACCACGTTCCCCGCGTGCTATATGCGACAAGCGATACGACAAACCACCAACATAGCACTGCGAGTTCAATTCCAGTTCGCATTCCGCCCAGCCGCCACATCATTACAAGCATGACCTAACCGCATCGATATTTTGTCTTTCTGCCTGCGCGCGCCCACACACAAACACACGTCATTCTTCCCGCCTCAATCTGACGTTCCTTGGTCTGTTCCCGCGCGCATTTTCCTCTCCCTGCCGACTGTCTAGACGTCCATCGACATTGCCGTTCGTCACTTTTGCTTGGTACACCCACGAGTATCAAGTGCCACCCACTTATCCACCCGCCCTCATTTAACTCGGTCGAACCGTCATTGTCCACCACGCTTTCGTCCTCGCTCCAGCAGTCACCAGCCCCTTCATCTCTCGCGACCGTATAGGCAAGGCATACTTTGGTACCCTCTGAGCCTCTCTCGCCATCGTCCCCAGGAATGACATGGCTCTACGCCCTCCTGCGACGGCCTGGCGATAATGACGAGGAATGAGGCGGGCAGTCGCTTTAGCTCTCTTACGAGCACCAGCACTGACAGCACCCGATCCCCGGCCACGGTGATACCTCCTAACAACACGTCGCCGGCATCGCGCAAGTCGTCCATGTCTATGCGCCTCATGACGGAGGTCAATGGATCCCTCGCAGAGAAGTGAGTGTCATGTTTCCTGTAGTGGTATGCGTTTTGCCTTGTCATGTCCTGCCCTGGTCCACCTACCCCCCCGTATCCATACCCATACCTATACCCATACCCGTCCCCAGCCGATCAAGCAGTTGTCGAATCATCCGCACAACACACAAGCCCTGAATCAAACTCCAGCCAGGTCAGCCCAGGGCCCAGGCTAGCCAGTCCAACCTCCCCCCCCCCCCCCCCCCACAACAGAAGCTCTTCACTAGGTACGCTAGTTCTTGACCCCAGTCCAAGTTGGCTTGGGTTGGGTGAGAGGGTCCTCTGAGGTCTTCTTATAATGAATGTGTGCGTGCCGCAAGCACACCTCCGACGCACTCGACTTTACCTTACGCCTCCCATTGTTCGTGGGAAAGTGCGTGAGATAGATGAGTTGAGTCGTGAGGTGGCCCTGTCACTACCTCTCCTACACACTATTCCCCTGCCCTCTGGCTTATTGTTTTAGTATCTCCTACGTAGTAGTGTCTGGTGTCTGATCTGGCTGGTTTGTTCCGCACCCATCTCTGTTGCGTGCCGCGGCATCGTCCCCAAAACCCAGTTCCCCTGTCTTTTTCATCCCACCCCCGTTGGCTGCCCCTGCCTTGCTGCTGCTACTCGTTGGTTTGCTCTGCCTGGTTGCCGGGCTGCCGCCCTGTTGCTGCTGACTGGTGCTGCCGGGTAGCTCCTCCTGTTACCTTTTCAACCTTAGTAGGTAGCTCGCATTGTGTTTGCCGTGAGGTATACGGATACATGTATCTGACGGCACCTTACCTCACAGCAGCAGCACTCCCTCCCCATCTCTATCTCCGCATGCACATTCATTACATTCATCCACTATTTCGTCTCCTCCAATTGAAGAGGCCGGTGGCTTTGAGCCAACAAGCCTTACCACTCTTCCCACACACCTCTGCGTACCTTACCTGAATCCGAACCTGCATCTACACCTGCACCCCTCTCATCCAACCTCCACCCCTGCCCAAGGGAAGTTTTGTGGTTGTCGTTGCTTCGTTGGTGGGGCTCTTCGCTGTTTTCGATCCCTCCAGTCCAGCCCAGTCGGCCCCAAGCGGCTTTCAGCCCAGACTGTCTCATTCCTCTTACCTACTCCGAGAATCTTCTCTTCTTTTCCCCCTCTCAAGAGGTACCCTTTCATAATTATTGTTGTTATTATGATTTTGATTTTGATTCATTGACGACTGCACCCATAACTGACTGTGGTCCCTGCGTTCCACCCCCCGTCTAGATCATTCATCAGTGATTTGAGCCCAGCCGAACCGCCCTCATCCACCTTCGCCTCTGCGCCGCGTGGAGCTTTGTCACCAGTAGCACCCAAGTCGAACTCCAATGTCTCGCCCCGTCGCGATCACCGCCTGAGCGACTTTGCCAATTACCGTCGAGACCTGGCCGTCCTTGAGACATCCGCTGGCCGTCTGCCCTCCATCCAGCACAATCCTCCAACGGCCACCCCATCTTCAATCTCTCAAGTCACTCCCTGGATGTCGCCCTCCAACGGCGGTGCCACCGCATCCACCCCCCACCAGACGACCTTCTACAATGATTCCAGCGACAACCTGTCCGTTGCGTCTCAGCTCTCGCCAGGCTTTCGTCCCCCGACGCACAGGATCGCGCCCCAATCGTCTGGCAGCCAGGACTCGCCCGTTGTAGCCTACTTTGCGGATGAGCGGCGTCCGTCGCTGGCGAGCATAACAACGCTGAGCAGCCAGGGCTCCAAGACGAGCATTCGAAGAGGCGGATTGCAAAAGCTACAGGGTTTCTTTGGCGAGGAATTTCCCGGCCGCGATGGATCGGAAAGTAGTTTGCATTCCAGTTCCGGCAGAGACCGTTCGCGTTCCTACAGCCACAGTCGCCCTACCAGAGACCGCAACTACTCAAACGCAACCGATCATGCACGCGACCGCGAGGGCTCGCCTTCCTCCTCCAGGCCTAGGACACCTGTGCCCGCTCCCGAAGTCGTGCCCTTCCTTTATCAGGAAGCCGACGTAAGTTTCACCCTCCCTTTCCATTCAATGAGTCTCGTCATCAAAGATTTCTTCCTGCGCACCCATCTACTTTTACCCCCCACCCCAAATACCCGCTAATTCGCGTCCGCCCGCACCCTTGGCGCCACTATCTCGCATCCGGGAACTGCGCCGCACCAACCCATCCCCTTATCTTATCTCTTATTGCCCTTTCGTCCACCTGTCCCGTCATGCCTCGAGTCAAGACTGCTAAACGTGCTTCAAGGATATTGCCAGGTTCGGCGAGGCCCCAGTTCGAGACATTTTGAGCGGCCCCGACCGCGAACGTTACATGAACAACGAAAATCCCAACAACCCGCAAAATCCTCCAAAGACCTCCTCATCAAACCGTTCTGGCCATTCAATCGTGCATCTCCCTGGCCACCATCATCGCCACAACAGGAGCATTGACGATGGCAAGGCTCTTCGACCGACTGTAAGTAGGGAAGATTCGCAAGTAAGCTTGCAAGTGCAGAATTCCCGAGAACGAGGCGGTTCCGCAGCCACCGTCATGTACGGCTCCAATCGATCCCGTGCAGAGAGCCCGACTCCGAGCGGCGGTTATTTCAGCTCGAGGCACGGCACCGTCGACGGCTCGATATCCCCCGGAAGCCAGCATCAGCAGCCGCAGCAGCAGCAGCAGCAGCATCACCACTCGAAAAGAAATTTATTGCATCGCCTGCGGCGGAATAAGGATAAAGATGATGGGTCCTCTAGACTGCGCGAGCTGCCGGGGTCTACTAGGTCATTGGCCACGAAGCCCTCGCGGCCTGAATTTGCCAGACCTGAACCGTCGCCTTCAACGTTCCCGCTTACTCTCTCAGGCACCGAGCCCGGCCCAGACCAAGACCCTCGACTGGCCGCCTACAGCCAGCGGCACCAGCCACAGGTGCAGACGTTCAACAATAGATTCCCCTTCTCCAAGAGCAAAGGACGTCAGCAACGACCAGCAGATGCGCAAGATGAGCAGATTGGGCCGACAGACAGGCAGCCAGGTGGTTTCGGTACCGTCTTCCACTTGGACACCAACTTGAGCGACATGGAGGGCATTCTCACAAAACCACCGCCGCTGACACCAATGGACCATGCCTTCATCTCGAGCATCGTCGATCCCGAAAAAGTCGAACCCCCTCCTGTCCCTGCCAAGCCCGATGCCATACCTGGACCCAACGGGTCTTGGAACGCGCCAGACAGTTGGGCTGTTCGCCGCAATACTGAGGATACTACGTACCAGGCGCCCGACATTGACGATATTGGCAGCCCCCCTCGCCCCGAGGAGAAGATGACACCCTATTGCATCCGAATCTTCAGATCAGATGGAACGTTCGCGACCCTTTCCATGGCTCTTGACGCCAGCGTCACCGACGTCATATCCCAGCTTATCAAGAAGACATACGCGACGGACGGCTTGGAGAACTACCACATAATTCTAAAGAAGCACGACCTGGTCCGTGTGCTCTCTGTTGCTGAACGACCGCTGTTGATGCAAAAGAGGCTACTGCAACAGATTGGCTACGAAGAGCGGGACCGCATCGAGGACGTCGGTCGAGAGGACAACAGCTATCTGTGCCGGTTCATGTTCCTCTCCTCACGAGAAAGCGACTTCCACTCAGTTACAAATGATCTCGGCCTCGGACGCATTCAAAAGTTCAACCACGTTGACCTCTCCGGCCGCAATCTAATCACCATTCCGATATCGCTCTACTCTAAAGCGTCTGAAATCATCTCGCTGAACCTCTCCCGCAATCTGTCTCTCGATCTTCCTCGCGACTTCATCCAGTCTTGTCAAAACTTGAGAGATATCAAGTTTAACAACAACGAAGCCCGGAGGTTGCCCCCCAGCCTAGGCAAGGCAGCGAAACTTACCTACCTCGATGTTTCAAACAACAGAGTCGATCAACTGGATCATGCTGAGCTGCATGGGCTGCATGGTATCCTGAAGCTCAACATCGCCAACAATCGTCTCAAGGCCCTTCCACAGTATTTTGGTGCTTACAAAGCTCTTCGGAACCTCAATATTTCTTCCAATTTCCTGGACAAGTTTCCGCTTTTCCTCTGTGACGTCGAGAGTTTGGTGGAACTAGATCTCAGTTTCAATTCTATCAGCAGCCTGCCTGACCAGATTGGGAAGTTGAGAAACCTGGAGAAGTTCGTCATCACTAACAACAGGCTGTCAAACTCCCTACCGGATTCCTTCAGCGAGTTGTCTGGCCTTCGAGAGTTGGACATCAAGTACAACGCTATTACGAGCATCAACATTATCTCCCTGTTGCCGAAGCTCGAGATCCTCTCGGCCGACCACAACAGCATTTCTCAGTTTATCGGTAGCTTCGAGAGGATAAGAAGCTTGAAGCTGAACTCGAACCCGATCACAAAGTTTGAGATCATCGAGCCCGTTTTGACGTTGAAGATGCTCAACCTGTCGCACTGTCAACTAGCGAGTATCGACGAGACCTTCAACATGATGTTAAACTTGGAGCGTCTTGTGTTGGACAAGAACTACTTCGTTTCTCTACCGCAACATATCGGAAACTTGAGCAAGCTGGAGCACTTCAGTATTGCAAACAATAACGTGGCAGAATTGCCCACATCGATAGGGTGCCTGACTGAGCTTCGCGTATTGGATGTGCGGAGGAACAACATTAGGAAACTGCCGATGGAGCTGTGGTGGGCGAACAAGCTCGAAACCTTGAACGCGTCCTCCAACATTCTTGAAAACTTCCCGAAGCCAGCCTCGAGGCAGCCGCGGCCGGCAGGCGAGGAAGCGCAGACACCAGCGCCTGTCAACAAGCCGAATCCCATGGAGCGCATTGTACAATCCCCGCTCGAGGAGTCACAGGATGCTTCCAGGAGGCCAAGCCAAAACTCGTCCTCGACCTTGCTGAGTGTTGGACCTTCGCCTGTGCCTGGCAGCGCCGACAGGAAGGGCTCCGTTGTGTCGGTTTACGGCAAAGGCGGTCGTAAAACCTCTGTGATGTCTAGGTCGACGTCACAAGGCACCGTCCCCCCATTACCTCCCTCTGCAACCGCCAGGAAGGACTCAAGTCTGTCGTCGCGGCTTTACACAACGTTTGCAGGATCCCTGCGCAACCTCTACTTGGCCGAGAACAAGCTAGACGACGAAGTCTTTGACCAGATAACTATGCTCACCGAACTACGCGTTCTCAATCTATCGTGGAACTACATTAACGATATGCCTCAACGATCGATCAAGAGCTGGCCACAGATGGTGGAGCTCTACTTGTCTGGCAACGAACTGACGACCCTACCGGCCGATGATCTAGAAGATGCCAGTTTGTTGCAGGTGTTGCACATCAACGGAAACAAGTTCACCAACCTCCCAGCCGACATATCCAGGGCTAAGAAACTGGCAGTCTTGGACTGCGGCAGCAATTATCTGAAGTATAACATCTGTAACGTCCCGTACGACTGGAACTGGAACCTCAACCCAAACCTGAGGTATCTCAATCTCTCAGGCAACAAGCGCTTAGAGATTAAACAGACAGTCACGGGCCCGACAATCCCGAACCGTGAATCGCTAGCCGACTTCAATAGGCTCTTGAACCTTAGGGTTTTGGGTCTCATGGATGTCACCCTTACACAGCCCACCATTCCAGACCAAAGCGAGGACCGTCGTGTTCGTACGTCCGGATCTTTGGCAGGTCATCTTCCATACGGTATGGCCGACACGTTGGGCAAAAATGAGCATCTCTCGACTATCGATCTTGTAGTACCTCGTTACAACTCTTCGGAGACCGAGACCCTGCTGGGCCTGTTCGACGGTCAAGCGCTATCGAGCGGCGGCTCCAAGATTGCCAAGTACCTACACGAGAACTTTGGTCACATCTTCACCATGGAGTTAAAGGCCCTCAAGACCCGGCTCAACGAAACGCCCGTGGATGCTCTAAGACGCGCCTTCTTGTCTCTAAATAAAGACTTGGTTACCATTGCCATCCAACACACCGAGGAGCGTTCTCAAAAGACGCATAGAGGCTCTGCGACACCTGTTGTGTTGAGCAAGGAAGACCTTAACTCTGGTGGAGTTGCCACTGTCGTGTATCTCCAAAATCAGGAACTCTACGTGGCCAACGTGGGAGATGCTCAAGCCATGCTCATTCAGACCGACGGATCTCACAAGATTCTCACACGAAAGCATGATCCGGCAGAGCCCAGTGAACGCCAACGGATTCGAGAGGCCGGCGGTTGGGTTTCTCGTAACGGCCGACTGAACGACCTTCTCGAGGTTTCGCGTGCTTTCGGCTACGTTGACCTGATGCCGGCAGTTCAGGCTTCACCTTATGTCAGCAACTTTACGATTCGTGAGCAGGACGACATAATCCTGATCGCCACGAGGGAGTTCTGGGAATACTTGGATCCCGCTCTAGTCGTTGACTTTGCTAGACAGGAGCGCGGTGATCTCATGAGGGCATCGCAAAAGCTACGAGACCTGGCCATTGCTTATGGCGCTACAAACAAGATTATGGTCATGATGATCAGCGTTGCCGACCTTAAGAGGAGGAGCGAGAGGTCAAGGCTTCATCGTGGCCAGAGCATGTCGCTGTATCCTTCCGGCGTTCCCGACGACCTCCAACAACCTCTACGCAGAGGTAAGAGGAACAAGGGTGATGTCCTTGATTCCACGCTGCAGCGTCTTGAAGCTGAGATCCCTGCGCCCACCGGCAATGTGTCTATCGCCTTCACTGACATCAAGAATTCGACAACTCTCTGGGAGATGTATCCGGCTGCCATGAGGTCTGCCATCAAACTGCATAACGAGGTCATGCGTCGGCAACTCCGACGGATTGGTGGATACGAGGTCAAGACTGAAGGCGACGCGTTCATGGTATCGTTTCCGACAGCCACGTCGGCGTTGCTCTGGTGTTTTGCCGTCCAGATGTCGTTGCTAGACGTCAATTGGCCCTCCGAGGTCCTCAATTCCGTCTCGTGCCAGCCATTGTACGACAAGGACAATGCCCTGATTTTCAAGGGTCTCTCTGTGCGCATGGGTATTCATTATGGTGAAGCCGTCAGCGAGATGGATCCTGTGACAAGGCGCATGGATTACTTTGGACCGATGGTCAATAAGGCCTCACGTATCTCGTCTGTCGCCGACGGAGGTCAGATCACCGTCTCGTCCGACTTCATTTCGGAGATTCAACGCTGTTTGGAGAACTATCAGGACACAGACAGGAACGGGTCTACTGGATCTGAAGACACGTTCGACGATGACCAGGGCTTCGCTTCGTCGATCCGCAAGGACCTGCGCTCCCTTAGTTCGCAGGGCTTTGAAGTCAAAGAGATGGGCGAGAAGAAGCTCAAGGGCCTTGAAAACCCAGAAGTGGTGTATTCCCTGTACCCCCATGCTCTTGCAGGCCGTATTGAGCACCACCAGCAGCACGAGCAACGCACTGAGGTTGACAAGCCCGCGATCCTTCAGGCAGGTAGCGAGCTGGCCTTTGATACTGAATCTATCTGGGCTTTGTGGCGTGTCAGCTTGAGGTTGGAGATGCTGTGTAGTTCCCTCGAGAACGTGTCCGGCCAGGGTCTGCAACCACCCGAAACAGAGTTACTGGAGAGGATGAAGCACCGCGGAGGTGAAGTCACGGAGAGATTTCTGCTCAACTTTATGGAGCACCAAGTGAGCAGGATAGAGGTAAGCTTTCTTGTGCCCTGGGTGCAAGGCATTCACTAATACAACCTCAGACCTGCGTCACGACCTTGTCGCTACGTCATATCGCTATCGGCAATGCACCCTTGGAACAACTCGAGGACATGCGGGGTCCTATGAGCGACATTCTCGACCAAGTTGCCAAACAGATGAGCGAGTTGGCGAGATACAAGGCACTATACGGCGAGCTGGACGAATCCGAAGACGGGAGCGAAACGGAATGAGAGCAATGTGGCGAGCGTTCATTCATGATTCTCATGCAACGGCATCACATATATAGTATACCTGTGACGCGAGACAGCATCCCGTCAACATCAACAATACCTGGATACCCGTTTCTTTTGAGAGGGAACACGGCGCTCTTATATACTTATTCCATTCCTGTATCATGCGATTACGACGAAACCCAAACAGTTCTAGCAAGCAGTGGTTCGGCGACTGCTTCCTGCATTTCACTGGTTCAGGGGGGTTGGCTCACTTGGGGAAATAAGTAGCTGCACCTGGCCGTGT
This sequence comes from Colletotrichum sublineola, assembly GCA_020631755.1. Lineage (NCBI taxonomy): Eukaryota > Fungi > Ascomycota > Sordariomycetes > Glomerellales > Glomerellaceae > Colletotrichum > Colletotrichum sublineola. Next base: position 459,413 of record JAHSQG010000022.1, read on the forward strand.
TTGGAGACGTGTTGAATGGGCGATGCATGCAAGGGGCTTTTCTGGTTCTGTCGGAAGGGGAGCCAGGCGGCGACAGCCGATGCTGCCTGTGTTTAACGAAACCTAAAAAAAGTGATTGTGCTACACGGGGGGGGGGTTTCTTTTCTTTTTTAGGCGGCCGCGCGATGAATTCGAGGAACAAGGCCTCGTTCTGGTAGGATAGTGTCTGCTTTGTTTAATTGCCCAAGCCGGAGCACATTGCGTGGCGTATGGAATGATTCATTACTTATTTCAACTGTTGTGCCCCGTGTGCCACGGCCTAGCTGACGTGAGCTTCACCTATCTGGTGTAACTCCGGTCTTGGCAACATCCACATCACGTTGTATGGCAAACCTCCCTCATTATAGCGAGCCTTTGTTCGATGCACGAACGGCATACTTTACTAGCGAGTCACTCCGAATCCGAGTGATTTAATGTACTTGAAAGTGTCCACGCAGTTAATTACTGGGAGACGATCCGGACACCGGCGCCGGCGTCTTTGGTCCGTTTCAAAATCCGGATCCGTGCTTCCATGCGCGGCCCGACCCACCAGCCGCCCGTCAATCCCCGGACTAAGTCACGCACTCGCTTGACTATCAGACCTCTTCCCAGGACCCTTGGTTTCCCTTCCTCCTCGTCGCCGCCATCAGATGGGGAATTAGATCCGGGTCGTAGAATTTCGATGCCCGCGTAGCCCTGCACGACGCCGATCGTCTTCCACTGGCCGCCCCTGACGGAGGCAGGGTCTTCGACGAGGACGTAGTCAAAACGGGACCAAAATGCAGGATCAGCGAGGACGGCCTTGTCCTCGGTCTTGTCAAACGTGAGGATCGGCGAGGATGGCGCCGTCGAGGCGGAGGTGCCGTCGTGTAGGGCGGACTCAAGGGCGCGGGCGTGCGGGTTCTTGGGCAGGCCGGCGAGGTTCTGGTTGAAGAGGGTAACACCAGTCATGCAGCTGAGGACGTCGGTGTGGACGGAGGTAACGGCGCCACCGCTGCCCGAAGGGTCGGAGGCGACGAGGGTGTGCAGCTGGCGGAGTGCGTCGCCGCCGGGATAGTTTAGGGAGGAGAGAAGGAGCATGCCTGTCGAGGCGGCGAGGGAGGCGAGAACGCTGAGCACGAGGGCGGCCGAGGCGAAGGCGTAGAGCGGAGACTTGGAGCAGCGAGAGAAGATCAGGTTTGCGCCCTGGGCTGCGGCGGCCGTCAGGGGTGGGACGGCATAGAATATAAAGCGGGCTTCTTTATGTGGTTGGAAGGAGTAGATGGCGACAAAAAGGAGGGGGGGCACCACGAGACCAGCTGCTGTGCGGGATGTTGCTGGATGAAAGAGGGCCAGCGGGATTAGGAGAAGGAAGGTCAGAGGATTGACGAGCAGGCGCGGCAATGCCGAAGAGAAATAATAGTGCCAAGGGGAGACACCCCAGTTGGACGAGGAGCCGAGAACGGCATTGTAGTAGAAACCCCAGAGTTCCGGCCAGAGCGGCTTTTGCCAGAAGTACGAGTCGAGGGGCACGGAGACAGTGATGGCAACGGCGAAGGAGATCAGGAAAGGGCGGACAAGACGGAGAATCGTGGTTTGGTGCGTGGCGAGAAGGTAGAGGCCCGTGGTTGCGAGGAGGACAGCAACTTCGGAGCGGAAGATTGCGGCGGCAAAGACGAGGAGGGAGATTGCGACGCGAAGGCGCGCGGGGCGGGACTTGGGAGATGCGGAAGGGGATGGGAGTAGGTTGGCTGAAGCAAGTGTTGCTGGGCCGTATTAGTCCTTCGGATCTATTACTCGAGGGGAGGTTCAAGGCTCTTGGGGGTGGGCGGAAGGACAAAACTCACTCAAGCCGAAGGCAAACATGTTGGGCAATGTCCTCGAAGCATAAAACACAACATGGAACTGGCTGACTAGCAACAAAATCCACCATCTCATTACACCCGAGCCCAACCCTTTACCCAAGCTCCTAGCGAACACCAGCAACGCGGCAGCATTGGCAAGCCCTAGGAGCGCGCGGATGACAAGCTGGGCGTGTCGGAAGCCAAAGAGGTTGACGAAAGGACCGCCGAGGCCTGAGAGGAGAACGGGACCGATAAAGGTGCGCGGAACGACGCCGGGAAAGTCGAAGTGGTCGTAGGTGGCGCGCAAGCGGGCGGCGACGTCGTGGGTGGGTGTGCCGTAGACAAGCACGTCGTGGGCGGCCTGGATGTTGAAGGATTCCTCGACTTTTGTGTCCGGGGCGAGGAGAAGATGGAGTGTTATGAGGGCAGGAATAAGGCCCAGGAGGACGGCATCTGGAGGCTGTTAGTGTGGGAGGTCTACCAAAGACTGGGGCGGGGAGGATGTGAGTAACGCGAATTTATACCTAAGAGCTTCATTGTGAATGAATGAGTGAAGGAGCCGAGGGAAGCAGAGATGTGTCGGAAAGGAGTCTGCTGCTATTTAATCTCATTGCTGAGAGAAGAGAAATGTGAGCAGAAGAGAAGCAATGGGCAGGCCGCGAGGTTATGAAACAATTTGCCCTGTGCTTTCTCACCTCACAATTTTGAGATCGTTTATCTTCACGATTTTCCCTCTTTGCATTCAGAGCAGGTGTAAGCTGGCGTCTCGTGCCTGCCAATGCCATTGAGAAAGTGAGCTCTGAGCGAGTCCGTGCACGGTCCCAGCTCTCTCACGGCGATGCTAATGGTAGGTAGGTAAGGTAAGGTAGGCAGTTAGTTTACTACTAGCTAGTGGACACAGTGACAGGTAGCTCAGCTCCCGTGCCTCAATGCAGGGATCCTCGGAACGGATCAACGTCCCCCTTCAAAGCTCTGGACAGCACAGCACAGCACATCCATCTCTTCATCCATCCAACCAGTTACTATCACCACCTGGCTACAATCCCCGGCGCTTCATTTCTATAAGCCTAGCCCAGCCCAGCGGAGGGAGACGCCGCGACTCGACCCAACTCAGCACATCACACTAGCTTCCCTGATAGTGTGCGACCGCATGCCAACGGAACCGTCAAGATGTTCATCCTAGGCAACTTCCTCTACAGTCCGTCTCCCCTCCTCATACGAATCTCGCAAACTTTCCACGATACTAACAACCTCCGTTCCCAGTCGCCGTCCTCCTCATCAACGCCATCGCCATTCTATCCGAAGACCGCTTCCTCGCGCGCAGTATGGACTCCTCTCCCCCGCCCTCTCTCATCCGCTTGCTTACCCCCTGGATCTATGACCTCGCGGCGGATGGTGGACCCGCTGCTTGGTGTAGGAACAAAGCCCAGCTAACAACTCCTAAATAAACAGTCAACCTCTCCCCCTCTTCCTACGATCCGAGCTTTGGTGCAAGCACCGACGCCAGTATCAAGGCAAAGATCATTAACCTGATCGCCAGCGTACGGACCCTCATGAGAAGTACGGCCCTCTCCAGAGAGCGCGCGGCCTCCCAGCTCTTATTTCCCCTGAATTTCGTGCTGACAGTTTTCCACGCAGTACCGTTGATCGGGATCAACACCATCATTATCTTGTACGAACTTATCCTCGGCTGAAACCCCAGAGGCCAAGACGGACGGGGATTGACGAGAGCTGCATCTTTTTTTTTTTTTTTGGGAGTTCTGTCGAAAAAAAAAAAAAAGGAAAGAAAAGAAAAAAAGCATCATATACACAGCGTATAGCACTTTTTTTCCGCAGCATGGCATCATGGTAATGAAACGGCGTTGAGGGGTGGGTAGCGGGTGTAGTTTGGGTTAGTCGGCTGGGCACCAGGTGTCCAAATGTATACTTCACTGGCAGCGATCAACTAACGTCACAACCTTGGGCGGGAATAATGCTTCAACTATTCTGAACCGAGCCTTGGCGCTCTTGAAACCACCCCGGCTTTCGATATTCTGTATCCTCGGCGGCGTCTTGCGCTAACGTACAGCCCAATAAGATGCCAGAGGGGAAAGTAAACGCTCGAGATGCCCATCCAGCCTGTCCCTCTTCGCCATCATTAAGTGAAAAATATTATCCAAGCAAATCACACCATCCTCGGGTATCTGCTTGCACCAAGATTCGTCTTACCCACTCTCAAAGTTTGTTGGTGTTTCGTGCCAGTGTTGCTTGGCCATATATGTACTGCGTCCATCGTGCAGAACTGCCCCTCGACCCTCTTTCCCTTTTTTTTGAATGTACGTACTGCAATATACCACAATGAAGCCATCGGAGAAATCCATCACAATATTCTCTGTCGCTTCATGAAAGCAAGTTGCCGCTCTTCTTCCTGCCGAGATTGAAGCTGAACCGCTCTTTCAACTCCTTGGGCTTATCTGGCTGGTTTGCTGATCCTTCGGGCCCGTTGTGGCCATTCTCTGATGGTTGGTGTGATTCGCCCTTGTCTTTATCCTTGCTCAGGAACCCAAAACTTTTCCTACTCATTGACTTGCTAGCCCGGCTGGACCGGTTGAGAAATCCGCCTGGACTTGACGAATCCTTCTTCTTGCTGTCGTCCGTTGCTGACTTCTTACTGGCCTCAATTGCTCTGCGCAATTCTTCTTGTTCTCGCTGATAGGCGTCTCTCCTCCGGGCCATATTCTCCCTTTGTTGTTTCTCCTCCTGTTTTGCTTTGTCTTTTTCAGCTTGCTTCCGGGCCTTATCTGCAGCTTCCTGTTCCTTTTTCTCGCGCTTCTTGTCATCTTTGGATTTATCCGTCTTCGCCGCCGTATTGGATCTGGTGATACTAGCTGGAATAATAGGAACGGGAGGAGTGGCGAGCTTCTCGAACGCTGGAGGCAGTTTCTCTGGCAGCGGAGCGTCCACTTTACCCGGGGCGGTTTGTGCATGCGCCAGGCTCGGAAGCGGCTCCTGTTCGTCGATCGGACTGACGGGCTGCGTGAACTGTTTCGAAAGCGGCGCCGTGCCGTTTGTGCCGTTTGGCAGGCCGTTCTCATGAGCAACATTAGCGGCTTCACTGGCGATCTTGACTTCCTCCAGTCCCTCGGCCTCCATCTCAGCTTGCACCTTTTCGAAAGTGGTTTCTTGGTAGAACAAAACATAGGCGCACGCCATGCCAGGCTTATCGCCGAAAAAATTGCGAACAAAGTGCTTGTCGACCGGCTCCACCATCTCGTCGTCAAAGAGAACCCAGCCCCGGTCCTTTGTCTTAATTACCGAAACATAATGGCCATGGTAGGCATTTCCGCCGATGTGAACCACGACGGCGTATAGTTCATACAGCCGATCGGGGTCTTCTGCGTCATCGGTGGTATTGAACATACGTAGGTGATAGGGATACACAACCCTGTGGAAGAGCTTCTGCAGTCGACTGTAGTCCTCAGTGTACTTGAATCGCTTTAAATGCAGTGCGAGAACTTTCGGTAGCCGCTTGATCTTCATTCGCTTTTCAGCCTCCTGAAGTCCGCCGCAATGGTCGCAATGGAACTTGTTACGTTCGCACAACATCTCCTCTGCTGAGAATTTGCGCAGGCAAGACGTTACTGACGAATGTTCCTCCAAATCGATGGACAAGTCCAGGAATGTTTCGTCTCTTTGAGAAGCCGTTTCGCAAGTGAGGCACTTCGTTTCTGACGTCAAGACGCCCTCAAAGATGTCATGCACCCAGCCAGTCCCTGGTGAACCCATCCCGTTTGGTGACCGATTCATGAGGTTTGCTGCCCCAAGAGCGTTCTCCACGGACTGGATCAGGCCGTCTTTCATCTCAGCCTCTCGCTCCTGAACTCGTTTGGCGTTTGCCTCGACGTTGGATATAACGTCGTTGAGGACGAGACCGTAGAACTCATGGGCATCTTGATGCATCGAGTTTCGGAACATTTCGTTGTCTCGCTTGAAGATTTCCAAGAATCGCTGTGGGCTCAGCACGCCCGTCCGGGTATTGCTTTCGATGAGGGCCTGGAAAATATCCTTAAGCCCTGTGAATGTGCACTCTTCCATGCCGTACGCGGACGGGTTTTCTTGCGCCAACTCCAGAATAGGGCCCTTGATCATGGCCTGCTTCTTCTTGTATTCTGGGGAATCAGGCTTGTCTTCTGGCCGTATTCCTGGCGTGCCAGGAGGGACCATTCCTGCGGTTATGGCTTGCCTGCGCTTCGTCGACTCCGAGGCACTAAGACCCTTCTGTTTCGCTCCGGGGGTGTTCGGGGGTTCTTTTGCGACGGGGGGCCGGATCGTCACATTCACCTTCGGTCGGGTTCCGTTTGGGGTATCGGTAGGTGAGAGTAGCGGATACTTGATGACATGGTCACGGAAGGATTCCGAGTAGAATAGTGCTTGAACGATCGAGTTGCAGTAGCTGCGGTAACAGTCAGTGAGCGAGAGCAAATGGCGGCGATGAAGCTGCATACCAGGTATTTCCAAACTGTACAGTCCATTAGTACTCGGTTGTCTCGGGAAAGCGGATGCTAAACTGGGTGGGGCTTTGAAGACTTACATTCTCGAGGCCAAAAAACTTGTCGGTGCCATCTTCCCTCAATGGACCGGCATTCTGCAACATCCTCTCCAGGGGCGTGAGTTCTGGTGCTGGCTCTTCCTTAGCCTTCTTGCTCGGGGCATCTTTGCTGGTGGGGCTCGAGGTTGTCTAAGTACCGTGATCATTGTCAGCAATGAAATCGCGGGGACAGCAGCAGGACGGAGACGAGGAGCGAGCAATATCAGACGTTACGTCCAGAGGGAGTTGACTGAGGGTTGGCGGGGAGCAGACGTACATTTCCCGCACTCTTGAGTTTGTTGAAGAAGCCTGCCATGTTGGTGACTTCTCTCCGAGGTTTATGGATGGAAGCCGGGATCAAGTCTCGTCGGGTAGTATCGGCGCGAGACAAGCTCACGAAGGCCGGGCAGAGAAAGCAAAGACTCCCATGCGATAGGCAATTGGGCTAGCGATGAATGATATAATATCGAGATGAGTGCGAAGAGAGGTGATTGTCGTGTGTTGGAGCGAATTCGGGAGATAAGCGCGGTTGTGGTACTGAGGAGTAGGGGTCGTGCTCTCGGAAATTCGGCCGAAGTTGGGTGGTTGGTCTGTGGAAGGATGATGGAGAGAGGACGGAGAGATGTCAGGGGAGATTTGAAGCGGACGGTGGTTGAGGCAGCATTTGCCAGGACGCAGAGATGGAACCAGGCCGTGTTGGCTAGCAGTGAGGAAGAGGAGACGGCAATGTGGGAGAAGACGGGGAAGGAGGAAAGTAATGAGAGATGTAACAACTAGGCCACAACAGAGAGAGAGAGAGGGCGGGAGGGATTAGGACTCTCTGGATTTTAGGGTCCTGGGGTTGATGGGCGCAAGGAGCAGGCAAGATGGGAGGCGTGCTTGTGGGTTGGAAAGCAAAGACAAGACAGGATTGGGCAGATGGAGAAGGAGAACGCGACAGCGACAGCGACAGCGACCGACAGCGACAGCTGTGACAGACTCGGTAGGAGACACCACACGACACGGCACGACAGGGCAGGTGAGCGACGCTGGTACACCTGCTTAGGTACTGTACTCTATGTACCGGGAATAGGTAAGTAGGTCATTTGGGGCACTTGGGAATAGCCGACTGCTAGTGGTTGAGGGAAGGGGGGCACCAACGACGAGGGGTTCCACCCAGGTAACCCACAAGTTGACGGTGTCAGTGGAGGGGGAGGTGGAGCTCGAAGGAAGGAATCGAAGGGTTGCAGGACACAGAACGGGTCTAGTCCACGGAGCGAGTGCAGGGCTAGACAGTCCAGGCATGGGGTTCCGGACCAGGGGGTGGCATGGAGGCTGGAGCGAACGTGGTCCTCCCCCCCTGTGTGCCTTTCCCCTCCTCGTCGGTGCGTTTGGGGGAATGGGGAATGCGTGAGGAAATGCGACAGAGTCCTGATTAGAGGACGACAAAATGATAATAGAATGTTGGAAGAGAGAGGTGGCAGGGCAGAACAGGCAGTAAATGACACAAGATGGCTAGAAAGTTTGAGCACTACCTAGATACAGCTGGCCAGACAGGCGCCTGTTCGCTCTCTGCTTAGAACACACGGGTGCGGAGATAACGGGTGGCATGACCGTATCTCAGCCCTTACCTTCCTTCCATGATGGATCGCTCAACATTGTGATGCAGTGAGATGTTGGATCGGATGCGAAGGCGAAGACAAGAGAGTGGGGTTGATAACCAGGGCACTGAGTGTACCTGACAGTAAGCGATTCCCAGCAACAGCGCCGACCGCATCTGAGTGAGTGGATTGGTCGGGTCTGGTCTGGTCTGGTCTGGTACGAAGTACATAGCTTTAGCGTAATACGGTTGGAAAGAATAGGGCAGGCACAAAGGATGATCGGGGGACGAACATAGCGTCCAAGACAAAAGAACGCACTGCGCTAACACAGTGTAGGTACCTAGGTAGGTAGTGTAACCGATAGCGACCTCGTCGACTCCGCATCTACCTACCTACCTACCTGTACCACCATGCCCTGGCCCCTCAACCCATTGACTGGTGTGGCAGGTAAGATGGGATTGCCATTCTATAATTGAACCCAGTCTCAATCGCACTACAGTGGCTTGGTTGTTCCATTCATCTCTAAAGACATCGTCAGGTTATAATGCCCTGCTGTCAACGGAAGCAAGCCTGCAGGACGCCGGCACGACGTGTGACCCAGCCCTGGCATATCCGCATACCTGGTCTAGTGGCAGTCTATCCCTCACACTGCAGTAGGTATGCAGAACCACGACTCTCCATCGCGTGTTCTACAATAGGGCGAGGCGTTCTGCAAAGACTGGATTGTGTCTCAGCCGGAAGCCATCCCGTAAGCTCTCAAGGCCAAGAGACACACGTCTCCAACCCATCAGCCCATTATCCGAGGGACAAAATCCCATTCAATGTCCACCTAAGATGAGTGTCTCCCCAGCACTGCTTCAACAAGGGGTGGGCTTACGAGCCCTACACTACTCCGCTTCGCAAACTGTTGCTATTAGCACTCCAAGTATCATACAACTAAGAAGTGGCTTGCTCACAGCCGCCTTTCCTAGTTCCGCTCACCCGCCTTGCTAACCAACAGCAAGACACGGAGCACATGACAGCCTGCCATGCGAGTCGCCCTCCCCCCTCGCGCTCGTCTCTCCGCACCTTTACCCGCAGAGACGCCACACAAAATGTACACTATACCTACTCTCTCTGTATACCTACCTACCTAGTAGCCTAGGGACCAGACGGACTACCTAGTACGGCAGGTCCCTGTCGGTTCGGTCACGGTCGCTTCGGTCAGCCAGCCTCTCTCCATTCCAACTTCCAAGGTGGGAGTGGGAGCGGGGGCACGAGTTAGCTAGGTAGATACATTCCGTACCTGTGGTAGGTAAAAGTAGGCAGGTATCCGTACATTGAGGTAATGTACTTGAACGTACTTCCACGGTCTTGTCGATTTCAGCGGATTAAGGTATCCAAACTGTGCACACAGTTGGTGCTGCTTCGTCTTTTCGTCTCACCCAGCTGTCATTGAGGTCCCAAGCCTGCTTCCTACATCCATCCATTCACATCGCTGTTTGTTAGATCCCGACACTGACCTAGTGCACGTACGCTACTGCATCTAGAGGCTGTTTCAATGGAACAACGCCCATCTGTAACCCAACGGCACTCGCAGATTTATTACGGAGTATGCTCGCTTGATACGCTCTTTGGCTTTGGCTTTGGCTTTGGCTTTCCACAACAACGGGTCTCGAAATCGGGGTAAGTCTCCTCAACAACAGATGACCACCCACCAGATTCGCCCTGGCCGCCTCCTTTCGCCTTCTCCGCCACTGTCGTGTCTGAGCGCTTGTGGCGCTCTGCGGCACAGCAGCACCCGAAGTTCCTCAAGCCCTACCTGGGGGCCGAACGTAGCTCGGCTTGGCTACCAGAAATGTCCAAAACAGACGGTCCCGAGAACACGCGATTCGGGTGCGGCTATAGCTACACTGTACAGTGCTAGCTGCCCTATCCCGATATGTCTCCGAGATCGTGTGGCCATGATAAGTGTCTGGAATTCTACCCGACTAATCATCCCAACGTCCAAACGCCCAGACAAGGGTCATCGGGCAGTGCATCTCTCAATTAAGCGTTGCTAGTCGGTCAGCCAGTCGACAGAGTTCCCTCTCTACTAACTAACACCAACCGCCGCCCTTTATTATCAAGGTGAGCATAACGCCTCCCAGGCTCATGCACACTGAATACCCAACCGGATACGAGGGTGTCCTCCTGGCTTTTCTTTCTGGTAGGAAAGCCCATCAGACGGCAATACATTCACAATGCCGCGTATATACAATCTACACGATATCAACTACCAATACCAAGCTCTTATCTTTCCGCAACACAGGCCAAAAGACAAACTGCAGTTCCCTCGAAGTAGACGTGTTGCAGACTCGGCCGGGATAACGATGAGACGGGCACTGTCCAGGATAAGCACTCTGCGACCTCTTTTTGACACGGTTAAGAATCTTGGCCTGGGTTGGAACCCCGAAATCCACGTTCCGCCATGTCTATTTTCCTATGTCACCCCGTTATCCTTCTCGAAGGTGTATCCCTCAACCGTGCATCTCGTACCAGGTCACCTCCTCAGACGGACATGGCCCCCTTCTCTCGTGGGTTGAGACTCGACGCAACGTAACGCAACTTAAGCCCGCCTTACCTGAAAATGGCGGATTTGCTGCAGCAAGGATGGGTAAGTCATCCGTCAACAAGCGGCTGGCCTATCAGTTCTGGCCGAGCTAGGCCAGGTCACCCTATTACTTGCAACCGCCTAGGCAGGCCTCTCCGCTCCGTTGGATCCCTCGGTGGTGCGGTGCGGCCATCCACCCAAAAACGCATTGTTGCATCGCCGCTGGTGAGAGAAGACCAACCGCCCGCGCCTTTGGTTCGATTTCGAGTCTGGCTGCCTATGACGGCGTAGTTGCTGCCTCCATCCACATTGCTGGACCCAATCCCATTCGTCGACTAACTTCCCGTTTTTATTCGGTTCATCTTAAGACATGCCTCCTGCCTTTGCCCTCCGACACGCCGAGTCTCTTTGCAAGCACAACAGTGGAGAGGAGCTATGTCGATCTGGTACCGCTTGCCTGCCCTTGACCCAGCATGTCCCACCAGGCCGGGGGAACGCTATTTGCGACCCAGCCAGCATATATGCGGGGGATATCCGCTCGACACCGACGAGGTATGTACCAATCACCACTATGCGCATTCGATTCCTCGCTGCACCTCCGTCTCATCCATGTCCGATCGAAACCACTTTCTTCATGGCACTTCCTAAGCGCTCAGGGTCTATGGCAAACCCTCCCCTCTTCATTAACTCCGATGACAAACAAGTGTCGTGCATGGGAGAGGGTGCAGTGCTTGTCCAAATGCCTAGCACCTCAATTTCACTGAGAAGCCCTCAAAGACAGAATCGTCCTTCTGCACCGCCTCCAGGAAACAAGGACCGAGATAAACGCGAGACGCTCGACGCGAGTCACACCCTCACATACCTCTGTTCGTGCTATAGTCGTTGTGCCTTGCTCGTGGCGCTTCTTGGCTTACTTGATCGCACATCTTGGCTAGGCCAAGCCCACTAGAACTAGCCTTACCCAATGGAACAACTGACTTGTGGGTGCAACCGCCCTCCTCACCGCACAATTCGCCCACAATCGTTTCATGGTAGATCAGCATCCTCCACGCGCCTCCATTTCCGGCCCGATTCCCACGAACTTCTGGAAGAAGTGGACGTCATGCCCTGCATTCCTCGGTGCCGCTTCCCCCACTGTCGCCTAAGTACCAGGTTGTGCCATGACGGAATGCACTGGATGTTTCCCCATCTCAGTGTGCAGATGTAACGTCCCAAGGTTGACCAAGCAGTCTCTGATCCAATGTTGAGAGAACAGGTACTGAATTTGTACGGAACTCAAACCCGTTCCCGAGTTCGTGACTTTCGGGGGGCAGAAGTGCTGTCCGGTTTCCGGCATCATCATAATATCGGTGTCCGCGTGAAGTGGGTTCGGACCGCCCTGATGTCGTGGAGTTGGAAGGTTGGGGGTACCGCTCCGGCGTCGCCGGCGTGCAGAACCCCCAATGCACTCAAGGCTAACGTTTTCTAGTGCAACGGCGTTCTACTCGAGGATTAATTCTTCAAGCGTGCTTCTTACGGCACGCGCGATGTCGACCACAAGCGTCATGCCCACGATTGCCTGTCCGTATTATCACTGGGGGCTTTGAGACAAACCCAAACTTGAAGCCTAACTTTGCTGGGTGCGATTGGGAGTTCTGCTTTGTAATGGGATTGCCGCAGCCGCACCACCACCTGCTTCCAGGCGACTGACTCAGTCAAGCAGTATTGGTATTTGGTGGGTGGTTGGCAACATGATATGCTTGTTTAATGGGTTGGACATGAGAAGACCAATCCGTTTGTAGAACAGCCTATCTCGTTCCAAACTACGGGATTTTGGAAGAAAACAAATCCCATGACAACGTCACTCTTCGTGTTCCCGGCCACTACACAATGCTCCGTTGCGGATTATGGTACCCCATCTTGGATCGAAGCAGAGAATACGGACGATATAGCACGCGGATAGTTCAAGTATTGCGCAAGTGTCGTCATCCGTATATTTTTTTGCCAACATTCGGACGTTGCGTTCGTCCGCAACCCCCCCCCCCCCCCCCCCCCTCCTCTCCGGCTGCTCTATTTCAGTGTACCTCAGACATCCCAGCAAATGGATAGTGGACCAGCGATGGAGGAAGGATGAGGGAGATGGCTACTGAAAAGTGCTGAATCGGTGAAGGACAAGGCAAGGAACTAGAGTCCCGCGCGGTGTCAAACGCCTTGACCACTAAACGAGCAAAACTACTTGAAACCACACCTCTTGATAGGTACTCTGTAAGTAAACCAGGGTTGGCATTGGTGCGCTATCACTCGCGAATTCTCTCTCCTTCGCCTTTTCTTGACCCTTCCAGCCGCTTTGCTGTTGCACATCTCCACACCTAAGATTCTAGAGGGCCGAAGGCTTTGCGTCTCAGCCGTTCTTTCTTAGTCTGGGTTTCTTGGGAAAAGGAGAAGGCAACGGCGGCAAGTGTTTTCGGGTTTCAGACCTTCCAAAGCAGTGAGCTAGCCACTTCAATATTCAACGAGCTTCAATTCGTTCATAACATAGACGAGCAGTATAAGTGGTAGCAGCCAAGGAAACTCATATTCGGATGAAGAGTGGAACATAACCTCCACATCATCTACCAATGATTCTTGATGATCATCCATCCCATCCATCCTGTTGCAAACAACTCCAAACTTACGGGTTGTGTTCACCCCCTACAGAATTTATACCCTTCACTTGCTCTATTTCTTCTCGGCGGGGGGAGCGGCTCCTCCGGTGGTCGGGAAGCCCATGAAGATCTTGAAGTAGTCCTGTTCAAAGCTGTTAGTCACCATGTTTTACCTCAAAAATGAAGTCTCAACAAGCATTAACTCACGTAGATCATCCACTGGAGGCCGGTCAGAGTGCCGATCATGACGATACGGACGGGGAGACCGTTCCAGAGGCCGCCGAAGCCGATATCTTTGTAAATGCGTCCAATGGCGGCGCCGAACGCCTCACCCTGCTGGCGATTCGCGTTGAGCTTGCTGACCATGACGTCAGCCGGGTGAGACACAACGGCGCAGAGGATGCCCGCGAGGTAGCCGCCAACAAAGGAAACACCTGTTTGCGCGGCTTTGCTGTAATCACTCTTCTGTCCAGGGAGGCGATGGTAGATCATCTCGACGATGGTCTCGAAGGAGGCAAACTTCATCATGGTGTAGGGGATTTGGCGGCCCCAGAGGGGGTACAGCCCCTTGTACAAGCCGGCCACGCCCTCCTTGGCAGTCACCTTGCTGAAGCCATCGAGGGTGCCCTTGTAAGGGGAGGGGATGCCGCCCTGCATCCGGACCTTGACGGCCTCAAAGGGGCAGAGGGCGATGTCAGCGAGGAACTCGGCCGAGGCCGACGCGGAGAGGAAGAGGAGCGTCTTGTACTTTTCGGCGTTCTCGGGACCTGCGAGAACAGAATACTGTCTCTTGAAGTACTCATAGCTTAGGGTAGGTCAGTACGTGCGCATGCTGAAGATCGAGTCCTTGTTTGCTCGTCATTGCTGCGTTGTACCACTTACAAGCCGTATTTACACGCGCCCTGAGCCGAGTAACCCCAGAATGTCGGACCCCAGCCGGTCATGATTCCGCGGAGGCCCTCTGATCTGAAGATCTTGCCCCAGGCCTGGAAGTTCCCCGTGTACAGTTTACTGTCCACCTGTCTCCTGACCTTGACAAGGTCAAGTGGCGTCACGGCGGTGTGAGTAAGTCCCTGTTCTGTGATTAGCCAGCGGTATTTTCTGCGACATATTTCGGACGGACAGGCAACTCACACAGGCCAAGAGACCGCCAACGGTGCAGGCGGCATAGTACTTGCCCGAGTATAGCTCGATCTTGCCGCCAGCGGCGGACTGGGCTTTCGCGCTCGCCTTGTCGAACTCGGCGGCAGCCTCAGCACTGAGCTGCTTCGCTTTGCCCTTGACATCGTCGACAGTGGAGAAGGCACCATAGAGCTCAGGGCGAGCTTGGTAGCGTGAGGGCTTCTGTCGGCGGCGGAGGGCAGCTCCGGCATCCTCAGCGTCGAACAAGGGTGAGGAGAAGCAGCCCTTGAGGGCGTCGGTTCGGGGGTAGAGGAACGACATGGCCGGACGCTGCTTCGTCGGGACCGATTGGGAAATTGGTACAGACCAAGATATTCTAATCCAAGCGTCAGATTGAGACCTGAGTATTGATGTTAGGCAATGAGCCCCGCGGAATATGGCTCGGGACGAGGGCTGAGGGCGCAGTTGAGTTTCGCGACGATGCCTAGAGCTCGAAGACGAGCACGGCACAATAGCAAGATTCCTTTGCCACGATGACTAGTCGAGGAGAAAACCAGTGACGAGAAGATCTCTCACCGCGGGGAGGTGACGAGGTGGGTAGGCTCTAGCTTGGAAGGATGAAGGTGAATGTCACACGATATGGACAACCGTTTCCGGCTCAAAAAGGAAATAGATAGCCTTGAGGCTGAACTTACACTTCCCAAAGAACAGAAGTAGAGGTGCGAAGCTCACGAAATGAAGCAGAGCTTGGGGAAGAGGGGGAGAGGCCGCAGACTTCTGTGTCACACACTGATTGACACAAGAGAGATTAGAGTAGGCGATGTCATGAAAGCAGGTTTATTATCTTATGCATGGCTATTGGGGGAAGGCGCTCCGAGCAGTGACTGGACGAGAAGCTTAGGAAGGACGGTATGGGTGGGATGATAGAAAAGGGTTGTCTTCCTGATGTCCCTAGTACATCATATTCCATAGAGACGTCGTCCAGGTGGTCGCAGCCTCAGCGAGTGGTATTTGGGGGGGGAGAGGAGGCTGTTGGAGCTGTGCGGAAGTACTTGGGATGCAAGAGTGACATCACTGGAACCACAAAGTCCAGGGTGGAAGCTGAAGTGGAGAACCGAACCTGGCCGATAAGGAGTGTCAAAGGGCTCCGTGTTGTTATCGAGTTTTTGCAAGCGGCCGGGGCTTATTACCGCCCGCGTCCGGATTTAACGGCAAACAAGCACTTAAGACCAGTGAATAGACAGCCAGCCTGAGCTGTCGAACGTCCTAGGGCCGGTCAGCGAACAATATTGTGGAACCTAAGCATTGAGCATTGCAGCACGTTCACAGGCCTCATTAAAACGACTCACACGTTTCCCTGTCCTTGCCAGTGCTGAAAATGCCAAGCTCTCTCGCCAGAAACAAACATTGCGGTAGAGTTCTACCTACTTACTGAGTACCTAGGTAGGCCACCAGTGATCTTTAGTAGCCTCGAGCCGCTATGGAACCTCCCTACCTCCTCGGTAAAGAACCAGTTCGGCCCGTGCTCCCACCCGGCGGCGTCCAATTTACACTTAGTCGCCCCCACAGCGCCATCCGTAAGCACACACCACTAGACACTCAGGTTGCCTCCAGATCTTTCAACCCTGTCGACACTGCCCCCTCCAAGAAGAACCCCGCGACACATACACAGGACAACCAAAAAAAGCCAGCCTTACACCGGATCCGATACAAAAATCACAACGTCGACAATGGCGGCTCTGGCTTCAAACCCCGCCACGGCGGCGTCCACATCGCAGCCCAGCGACGTATCCACCCCCTACGTCTCGAAATGGTCCTCTCGCTACCGTGGCGTACGTCCTCTCCTCCTTTTGCCCTTGATCGTCCTTTTTGTTTCGATTACACGCCCCTCTCCCTCTCCCAAGGCCTGCCTGATACTGACATTCCCGCCGTCCAGGCCACCGTAGAAGACCTTGACCCCCCCGCCGCCCTCTCCCTGACGCCGACCGACCCCATATCCCACGCCCTCATGTCGGCCTTTGAACGCGACTACACTCACCTGACCGTCGTTGACGCCCACCGCGCCCTTGTCGGCTACCTCTCTATCCCGCACCTCCAGGCTCTGCTCGACGCTGGCAAGGTCTCGCCCTCGGATCCGCTCTCTAAGGCCATGGTCCGGTTCCAGCGCAAGGGGCGCAAGTACCGCGTCATCACGATGCAGACCCCGCTGGAGGAGCTCGAGGCCTTCTTCGAGGGCGACGGCGTCGAGGGGAGGAAGAGCCACTTTGCCGTCATCACGGACGAAAAGAGGCGCTTCGTGCTAGGCGTTGCGACGGTGCAGGACTTGCAGGAGTTCATCAAGAGGAGGCCAGCGTGAAGAAACGAAGAAAAGATGAGATCTGTTCTAGAGAAAAGGGTCATTTGATGTCCAACAGTGATAACGGAACGAACCGAACACACGCTACACTGTGGCGGAGAAAAAGAAAGAAATCAAAAAGCTGGGAGGTGGTTGCATTAACCCTGGCGTTAGCGGTTCGCGTGAACCGGAGGAAAGCATTGGAACCACGACTACCAGAAGGGCAAGGCGGACGGTTCAACATTGCTCTGTCGTCAGAAGACTGCACATAAATCATCGCGCGGGGGAAATAGGTGTTTGAATCGGGTTAAACTGCTATTTATGCTCTCAAAGTCTACTCTTGGTAGGGCATGTCACCATCATGTGCGCGACGGTATCGTTAGCCTTATGTGTGTATATGTGTATGTCTCAGTAAGAGCCATTGCTCTCGTTGCATGTAGTGTAGAACCCTAACCTGTCATCCAGACGCAAACAAGACAACCGCCCCTTGGCCGCTCCCAGGTCATCACATTTAATACAGTTCGGATCTAATGCAATTCCTCTAGGCGAGCCAGTCGTAGACGAGACGGATCTCGGCTCTCTTGCCGCCCTTTTGGACGAGGATGTTGCGGGCGTGGCGTCTCTCGCCGTTGATGGTCTGGAAACCCCAGACCTGGGTGGCGGTCCAACCGTTGTCAATGCTTTCGACGTGACTATAGATGTGGCTCTTGCCGTCAGGGCCCGCAGCCTCGGCCTCGCCCTCGAGCCAGCCCTTCTTAAGAAATTCGTCTTCGATCTCGTCCAAACTCACCCACTTGCTCTGGCCGCGGACGGTGCCGAACATCCAGTCCGAGTGCTCGCGGAACTCGAAGTCGAGGCAGCGCTCCTCCGAGGTGCCCTTAAGGCCTCCCGTCGCGACCTGGTCAATGTCGATGTGGGTGACGGGCTCGGTGCCCTGGCCGGGAGGGGAGGGCGGGGCACTGTACTGATTGACGGTGAGGGTGACGGTGGCCAAGCCGATTGCCTTCCGCGTCATCCAGCCGATGCCCTGGAGGGAGAGGGCCGGCTCAGGAGAGTCAGAGAGGGTCTTGTTCTATGAGAATGCTGTCAGTATTCTGTCATTGCCGTTTGCATCAGAGATGGCATGGAATCAGGTCCTTTGGGAGAGAACTGCAATCAAACATACCATGACCCACTTGCCGGAGAGGTCGGCGATGGTCTTTGTCGCTGGAGCAGCCATTATGTCGCGACGTGAATGTGTATGGTTTATAGTCAGGATGAAGAACAGAGAATAGCTTGATAGCAGTAGTATTGCCGTGAAGTAGTTGTTTTGGGGAGAAGTGAAACTTCACTTGGGTGGGTTTGATGGTGTGGGTGGTGAGTGAGAGCAAAAGGTTGAAACTCGGGAGGGGTGGGTAGATAGATATAGGCCTGGGAAGGTGAAGAAAACAGTCAAAAGGTGAAAGGTGAATCATAAAGCCAAGTAATCACCCAAGGCAGGCCAGAATTTAGTTTCAGACGGGCACTTCCTTCCTGTATCTATTTTGTTGTGTGATTGAGAGTGCTGGCATGAATAAGAGGAGTAGGCCAGACTGAACAACAACAGGTGATATGGGCTTGAACCTCGGGACAAGGAGCGAAACCCGGCGGGGTCTTCTGATACTAGGTAGGTAGGTAGATACCTAGGTAGTAGATACACTAGGTAGTTTGTACGCCACCGCATTAAGTCAGGTACGGACTGCCAGAACTCAGAATAGGCAACATTAAGGTCGTTTTTGACTGAGGCACAGGTTACGGCTGGGGAAGCAAGCACCCTTTAGCTAACGGGGCGGGGAAGCCACCCCCTCTACAATGTCTAACTGCCGCTCACATGAATGGGATGGGAGCTCCAACGGGGTATCCAATGCGACGTGGGGCAGTACCGGGGAAGTACATCATCTGCCGCGTAAGGCTTGTGGTATCAGTCAGTACCTGTTTAGTAGCCAATATATATATATTTTTTTCATTCTGTAGCGTTTTTGTTACCCCTCCCCCTCCTTGATCGGAAGCTGATTTTGCGCATCCTCTCCTCATCCCTCCCTCCCACCCACAGGCATCATCGCGGACAAAATTTTTGCTTTCTCTCTTTCCCATTCTCCCTTCGTTGTCCTCTTCTCTCCTCGTCATTCCTGGCTCTTCAACAACAATTCTTTCCCCCAACGAGAACTTGTCGTTGCTGAGAGCACCAAAAGCAAAAGATGTCGGGTCAGAAGATTGCCATCGTCTCCGTCTACGATAAGACGGGTCTGCTGGATCTGGCCAAGGGCCTGAACCAGCAGAATGTTCGCATCCTCGCCTCTGGCGGCACCGCGAAGATGATTCGAGAGTCTGGTTTCCCCGTCGAGTAAGTTGCAGCCCCTGCCGGAACTTCCAGTTGGCCGGAACTGGAGCTAACTCGGCGTCTTTTCAGGGACGTATCTGCCATCACCAAAGCCCCCGAGATGTTGGCCGGCCGCGTTAAGACTCTTCACCCAGCCGTCCATGCCGGAATACTGGCGAGGAACCTCGAGTCCGATGAGAAGGACCTGGCCGACCAGAACATCAACAAGGTCGACTATGTCATCTGCAACCTCTACCCCTTCAAGGACACTGTTGCCAAGGTCAACGTCACTGTCCCCGAGGCTGTCGAGGAGATTGACATTGGCGGTGTTACCCTTATCAGAGCCGCCGCCAAGAACCACAGCCGTGTCACCATCCTCAGCGACCCCAACGATTACGCCGAGTTTTTGAAGGAGCTTCAGGCCGGCGAGATCACCGAGGCCAGCCGCAACCGCTATGCCCTCAAGGCCTTTGAGCACACTGCCGACTACGACGCCGCCATCTCCGACTTCTTCCGTAAGCAGTATGCCGCCGACGGCAAGCAGTACTCTGCCCTGAGATACGGCGCCAACCCCCACCAGAAGCCCGCCGCCGCCTATGTCAGCTCCGGCGAGCTGCCCTACAAGGTCCTCGGTGGCTCTCCCGGCTACATTAACCTCCTGGACGCCCTCAACAGCTGGCCTCTTGTCAAGGAGCTCAAGCAGGCTCTGGGTAAGCCCGCCGCTGCCAGCTTCAAGCACGTCTCCCCTGCTGGCGCTGCCATTGGCACCCCCTTGACTGAGGAGGAGCGCAAGGTCTACTTCGTCAACGACATTGAGGGCATTGAGTCCTCCCCTCTTGCCCAGGCTTACGCTCGTGCTCGCGGCGCCGACCGCATGAGCAGCTTTGGTGACATGATTGCCCTGAGTGACACTGTTGATGTCCCCACTGCCACCATCATCTCCAAGGAGGTCTCTGACGGTGTCATTGCCCCTGGCTACGAGCCTGCTGCCCTCGAGCTCCTCAAGAAGAAGAAGGGCGGCAAGTACCTTGTCCTGCAGATTGACCCCGATTACACCCCGTCTAGAACAGAGACCAGGACCGTCTATGG
Source organism: Colletotrichum sublineola (assembly GCA_020631755.1). Taxonomy (NCBI): domain Eukaryota; kingdom Fungi; phylum Ascomycota; class Sordariomycetes; order Glomerellales; family Glomerellaceae; genus Colletotrichum; species Colletotrichum sublineola. Next base: position 479,481 of record JAHSQG010000022.1, read on the forward strand.
TGTCACCCTGCAGCAGCATCGCAACGACATCGAGATCTCGCCGAAGTCGTTCAACAGAATCATCACCCCTAAGGAGTCTGGACCTCTGTCCGAGCCTGCCCTTCGCGATTTGACCGTCGCCACCATCGCACTGAAGTACACGCAGAGCAACTCCGTCTGCTATGCCTACAATGGTCAGGTCATTGGTCTTGGCGCAGGCCAGCAGTCCAGAATCCACTGCACGCGTCTTGCTGGTGACAAAGCGGACAACTGGTGGCTCCGCTTCCACCCGCGCGTCCTGGGCATCAAGTGGAAGAAGGGCACCAAGCGCCCAGACAAGAGCAACGCCATTGACCTACTGGTCAGCGGCGAGCTCCCCAAATCGGGTGCTGAGCGTGACATGTTCGAGGCCGTCTTCGAGGAGGTCCCCCCTGCCTTCACTGACGTCGAGAGGGAAGAGTGGCTTAGCAAGCTGACCAACGTCGCCGTGTCGAGTGATGCCTTCGTAAGTAAAGTTGGTACCGTTCCCCTTGCAAACCTTCTAACAAGACCCAGTTCCCCTTTGTCGACAATGTATTCCGCGCATCTCGGTCCGGTGTAAAGTACATCGCCGCTCCTGGCGGTAGCCAGAATGATGGCGCTGTATTCGAGACTGCGGAGAAGCTCGGCATTACGTTTGTTGAGCAGAACATCCGTCTCTTCCATCATTAAGCGTCTCTTTTATTTCGGTGTTTAGGGTAGCCTGGTTGTGAGATTGGACAGGCCTAGTCCTGTGGGAAAAAGTTAGATTTTCAAGCCAAAATTCGGCTGCCGAGACATCGACAACGATCGAATACGAGTGGAGTTGTGTTACATCCCGCCACAAAGGCTTTGTTTGGCAGCCGCAGAGCTGCATGCAGAGGGACAGAAGAGAGCCTCTTGGGTTGCCTCTTGGGGCGCCATAGGGTCGAATGGAAATGGTATTCAACATATATCCGGAGTAATTGGGAATGAACTTGGGGCCTAGGTGGCGGAATTAGAATTGTGGCTGTAGATAGCCCAAAAAGTCAAGTCGAGCTATGGTTTCAAGGCCTAGCGTACCAGATGATGATGATGCATGGTAGTGTCCGGTGTCGAGGTGTTGGCCCTTGGCACATGTCCTTTGCCATAGCTAAGCCAGCTCGATCAGGAGCAAAGAGCACCAGGCTATCATAATGCTTCTCAATTAGGCCGAGGCTCGAAACACCATCCCACCATCCCAAATCCCCAGGTGCGCTGCCCAGGGCTGCGCGTGAGGTCACAATCGGTCGCCCTATTACCCACACCCTGTTCCCTTCACCGGGCTTATACCACTTTCGTTGCCATTGCGTTGGGATTCACTTCTTTCTCCCAGCACCCACCTACCCACCTGTCCACCGCCTCCTCTTCCAGAATCGAGTTAGTCAGCCAAGTTGAGAATAGATTTGCGTAGGCAAATGACCAATAAATGCATCCTACACACTCTGCCTGCAAGTTCCCACCCCAATCCGGCCTTCGACATATGGCGGGGGTACCGTAGTTGTGCAACCCAGAACACTCGACAACGACGACAAACACTGACAATGCTGAGCTATGCTGGGCCGGCCATTCCACCATTAAATATGGATTTTTATGTTCCTAATCAGGCAGTCGAAAACCACAAGAGAGCGAACGTACCACCGGCCAGACCCAACGAGATGGGGCTGAACCGTCAGTGCGGTAGACGGCCTTTCCTAACTTCTGATGCTGCACACTGACTCTTGGTCGCTTGGCCAACGTAACTGGGGATGCCATGCGTGTGGTAAAAAGCACTGCATGCATGGCGAGCATACCACTTTGCTCTCTCTCCATGCGCTGGGATAAGATTATAAATGCAGGCACCCGTACCGTCTTACCTAGTTTGCATAGTTACGGATACTTAGGTAGCTAGTGACAGGGACTAGACTTTGAAACAGGTCTCGGTCCTCCATCCCATCCCCGTTCCCGCCCCGGACGACTACTTGTAGACACAGGTGACAGCGCCGGCAGACCGTTATCCTGACCAACGACCAGTTGCCTCACACCCTGTCGTCCAGCCATGCACGTACCCGGGGGACAATGACATACCGTTACAATGGACCGGACGTATTGGGAGCGAGCTGATTACTTTACCCAGCTAGACAACCTCCTGTGCGCCCCTCACCTCCCCCGCCATAAGATGCCCCCCCCCCCAACACCATAAACGCATAATCATCACTTCCGCCGTCCGACAACGCTTTGCTACCAGCATGAACCCGTCTGCTCGGCTTCGCGTCGCACAACAGGGCCTATCCCATCACAGGCCAACCGCCTCCGCCCGATTCCACGACAGGCATTGACAGCTCGCACGAGATTCCAGACCTGACAGCCAGCCTCGATTGAGTCTCGAACCCAACGCTAGTCAACATTCTGTCTCTGATGTATGCTTGAAATATCAACATCCCCAATAAGACAACCCCATCAGAAGAGCTTCGCCTGGAGGCCATTCTTCCTCGAATGAAGGAATTAATGAAGCGCAATCATGCGCAACCAAAAGGCGATCCCTCTTGAGGTCGCACAGGTATACAATGATGACATTGATGTGTAATGATGATGGTGGTGGTAGCGGTTCGCCATGCGACGAACCGCCTCGCGAGCATGTGGCCAAGCTCTACCGGCTCCTGCCCAGAGAAAGCTTCCTCGCTGCAGCGGGGCCAAGCTCCAACGAGGTGAGCTGCGGAAGCAGGAAGATCCCAGCTCGGGCCTACACTAGTGTGGAGGCAGCTGTTCACGGCGCTTTGAATTAATCATACGTGAGCTCTCCTAATAAGATTTCATAAACAGCTCCAGCACATCGCGATCCATCACTCGTGAACCCCTAGTCGTCACACGAGATTACACAGGCCTGCCTAATGTCGTCGCGGATTACTACCCTCAAGATAATGCCAATATACATGGCCGGAGCTACGAAAAGGAATAAAAGGAAAAGGATATCTTCGTTGTACAAATGCCCCGGCTGCTGCCCGCCATTGGTTCCAAATGCTTTTCGCACGCAGTTCGAGTTCCCAACAAACAACTCGACTGATGCCACGACGCTCTCGTGCCCGCACCGGCTCCCCGTTCTTGGGGTCCGGCCTGGAAAGTCATCATCCGCCCGCACGCTATTATGCTTCTAGTTCATTCCGTCACGGCCACCAGTTCATCTTCTTGTAGCTCTCAATCACCTCCTCAATCAATTCCTTGGTCAGTTTCGGCTTTTCGTACTCAAAGCCAACGACCTGCTCCAGCCGGCTACCGTCCATGCTGAGGTCGGTATCCTTCAGCAACTCCTTCTCCATAAACGGCGTAAGAGGTCCTGGCCGCGCGATGCCTGCCTTCTCGAGTAGCTCGGCCCAGGGGCCCATGAGCTCGTCGTTGACGTCGTCGACGACACTGTCCATGTTGAGGCGCGCAAACGTGCTGATAAGTTGGCCCTGGAACCCCGTCTCAATCTTGAAAACTTCCCCAATGATCTCGGCCATTGTGCCCTGTGTCGTTACGCCCTTGTCGACGACGTTGAAGGTGGGTACACGGCCCATGGTCTTGTCGTCCCATTTGTCCTTGCCATTGTCATACCACGTCGTGATCATCCAGAGCGCTCGCACAGCATCTTGAATGTGTACCGTGTTTTGGCGAAGGCCCTTGTCCCACAGCCACTTCATTTCGCTCTCAAGGTATTGGTACACACGGGCCATGCATAGTGCCGTCGCAACCCATTGTGACGCATAGGGCCCATACACATGCGCTAACCGAACAATGACGAGGTTCAACCTACAAGTCAGGGACTTTGGTCAGCATCGACAGAACATAAATGGGGAAAGGGAATCACGGGCCGAGCCCTGTGAACCCTCAATGGGAAACGCGTGGTGGGATACGTACCCCTCAATCTTTGCGAGCTCCTCCTCAGCCTGTAACTTGTAGACGGCAATCTTACTCCAGGGCTTCAACTTGTCGCCCTCCTTGCTCGGGGACGAATCAGACTTGTAGACCATGCCGGTGCTGAGCTCAACAAAGGCCTTGACCTTGCGCTTGGCGGCCTCCTTGCCCACGGCAAGCGAGAGGCCGAGGGAGCGCAGCTTGTAAACCTCATCCTCCTGCGAATATCTCGTCTCGCCGCCGCAATTGAAGACGTAATCCCACTGTTTGCCATCGGGACGGTCGAATATCTTGGCTAGAGCTTCTGTACAAGGGCGAAGAAGCAAAAAATGTCAGCCGAGTGTCAATCTTAGTGGGATATCCGGGGACGGCCGCAGGCTGGCCCATATCCCCAGACGACCCAAGAGAGACGAGAGCAGGCGAGTGACACAATAGGGGGCGGGCAAGGGAAAGGGGGGATGGTGTCGCATTCATCGTGGTTCATCCGGGTAACTTACGTTCTCTGCTTGCATCAGCCTGCATGAACTTGGTGCCGGCACAGGCGTCTTGGAACTCGGGAGCCAGCCACGCGAGTTGGGGCAGGGCCTTGTCGACGACGCGGACCTCTGATGCGAGGTCGTTGTCGTGGATGTAGCGGGCCAGGAACCGACCAATGTAGCCTAGCCCTCCGATGATGAGGACTGAGGGTTTCTCGGCCATGGTGAAGGAGAGAGGGACGGATCGGTGGCAGAGTTATTCGGAAAGTTGTTTGTGCGTTGTGCGCGATGTTGTGTCGTCGGGGAGAGGAAAGGATGTGGCAAGCGTAGGCTGACGGGTTTGGGCAGAGGGGTTCAAAGCGGCGGTGGTGGTGGTAGTGCACTGGGCACTCAGCAGCAAGGTAGGAGTTGACGGGCAGCAACGGCAGCGATGGTTGGTGGCTGTCGGCGGGGTTGACGGCTGGCTGGGCTAGGTTCGAGTTAGGGGTGATATGCCCTTGCCCCTGGGATTGGAAAAGTAATAGAAGTGCCAGGGTTGCGCGAGTTTAGTGTGAAGCTCAGTGCAGCGGGATAGATGCGGCCAAAGCTCGGCAGGGGGTGGGGTCTCGAGAGCACGAGGTATCGAGCTCGGGACGGATCGATGGAGACGGCGACGAAGGGATAGGGGCAAATAGAAGGGTGTTTCTATCCCAACTGCAGGAGTGTATATCTGCTTAAGGCTGGGAAGAGCAGAGCAGAGGCGAGGCGAGAACGAAGTATAGAAGCGGCCCGAAGTGGCGATGATGGAACGAAGGAGGAAAGGAGCATGAACTGAGATGAAAAGAAAAAAAAAGGGGGGGATTGGAGAGCTTGTTGGTGGTGTGGGCGTATGGATTGGATGAATATGTATATATGTGTGTGTGTGTGTGTGTGTGTGTGTGTGTGTTTGTGCGCGTGTTGCGTTGTTGTTCTAGTGCATAGTGGGAGGCTGGTTGGTTACGTCTGATGATAATAGAAATCACATAACTTAAGGTAACGTAGGGACCCAGGCAAAAGCAAAATGAAATCCAAACTTGAGACGACAGATGTCCCTTACCCCTTTTTTCTTAGCGTTTCCCGCGCAGGTGTCAGGAGAGCAGGAGGAGGGTATAACAGATGGAAAAAACACTAGTGTAGCGGAAACGGCAGCATAAAAAAAGGGACGAAACAGAGCGGCACTCCATCGGCATAGACTCGTCCAATACAGTTGACCTGTCGTTCAGAAACGGGGACCAAAATGGAGGTTGGGGCGGGCCGTGGTACGAACGGAGAGCGGGACGAGGAGGGTCGGACGAGGAAGGTGAAGGAGTAGATGGAGACAAGCAACCTGAAATAATATCGCTCCGTCACTCCTGGGCGGGTTACATATGCTGAGCCGTGCAATCGATGCTGCTGGGTACTGACAGAGGGCTGTGGAGCTTTATGCAGCTTCGAACTCCGACAATATTTTACACTCCTACCGAGGCGGGTATAAAGTGGCCATAAAGGTTGCTCGTTTGATTCAAGTGCTAATATCGCCTGGGTGTCCTGGTAAATGCTTATTTATTGCTCATGTAACAACTTGCCTGTCACATACCCACCAGAGGCAGGAGGCTGTGTGGTAGCTCTTTCTCACACGCTCGTCACTCGTCTTCACTGTGTAGAGGTAAAGAACAGACAGCAAGATAGTCACAGTAGCAGACATTGAGTGTAGCAACTAGGGGAGTCATCTCTAAAAGCTCTAATATAAGCCTTGGTCATAGGAAGCTAGGTTACGATAATCTATGGTTATCGTGTTTCTATCTATCTGTTTAGAGACCTTCATTGCGTCGAGTATTGGGCATGATACCTTTGCTATGTTTTTCTAACTTTGTTGCTATTATTGTGTACCTGTGCGACCTTAAGGAAACGCCTGGATTAAGTATCTCCACATCTTCTTTCGGCCTGCGCGATCCGATATTCCATTCCTTGCCTCGTTGCTTATTGCTGCTAGTCGGGATAGGCTTTGGACAGCCCCGACTGGCGCCCTGTCCGCCGTCGACTTACGGTACATCGTACAACCGATCCGTTTCCTTCGTCCTTCCAGCCCTCCTCCCTCCGAGTCACCCCATCGAAGCACCATTCTTCTTTCTCGGTCCAACAGGGACACTGCCCTGGTGTTTACGGTGTTGTTGATAGACACGCCAGACGATCGTTGCCAAATCCCAATCTCCACGACATCGGATCTGAGAGACGGGAGCTGCCCGTGGGGACCAACGTTACACTTGACAGCCAAGCTGCAGCTGCAATGCTGGTATCCGTGCCGACCGGCCAAGACTGCAAGAAGGAGGGCTCATCTTGTGACCGAGAAGGAGGAAAGCCGGCCATCGGACCGGACACCCAAAACCCGTCGCGCCTCCTGCTCATCAACCCTCACAACAAACCCACCTCGCTGCTACAGGCCAACAATAATCTGTACTAAACTAAGGTAGGTACTACAGTACCTATGGATACCATGCGATTTACAATACTTTCTCCCGCACGTCCTGGCCCACTCCGTATACGTGGACGGTAGCGTTCACCATCCTTTTGAACCTGACTCTTCTTCCCACCAGCTTCAGCATCCATCATTAAATAATCACAGGGATGGGAGGCCGGGGAGGGGAGGGGTAACTATTTCGATCGACAGGCAACTCATCGTACCACACACCCAATCCCAAAGTGAGAAAAAATGCGAGATGTGCGCCCAAGGCGCTGAACCATGGATCGCGTGCCTGGTTGTGTAGGCGTTATCGGACGGGAGAAAGACTGAATATAAGCATACAAGGTACACCCTCAAAAAGCCGCCTCACAAGTCGCTTCCTTGCTCTATCTGCCACCCTCTGTCCAGTAATGTATCTCGACAGCCCCGGATGCTATGCTGTTTCGGTTAATTCAGGTCTTTCTTGCAACACCTACCTGATGATCGTGCGAATACCACCAAGATCTTTGCTCAGAAAAACAAAACCCAAGAGGGGGCGGGGGCGGAAAAGCAGGGAACTACCCATGCCTAGTTGCGACTCTTCGATTGCGCTTTTCCCATTCCCAGTCTCCTAGTTGACGTACCCGCTTGCTCTCCGGTCAGCATCTTCGACCATGTGTTGTATGTGTGTAACCCAACCCAAGCCAGGGAGACGATTGCCTTTTCCTCGAGAGAGTAGGTAATGCAAATTTTGTCTCGCCGCCGACGCCTTCGATCTTGGGTAACCCACCCATCCTACCAAAAACCGACCCGATCGCATCACGGGATGCACGTTGCAGAGAAGCCAATCAAAAGATTGAGGAAAGGCCGACAGGTCGTTGATTGCTACTCGTCCCAAGCCTTCGGCTAGCGCCAGCGGCGCGACATGTCCATCCGATGGGTCCGCCCCGTTTCCACCCAAGGGGCTTCCATGATACGGTTCGTAGCCCGGCGCCTCTTGCCTGGGCCATGCTGCCGTGCTCCAGAACTCGCGCCGGCATGTGGCTGTTGCTGCAGGCGGGTGGGTGTACTGTAGAAGAAGATCTGCTCCATGTTCTAGAAGTCTTCCAGGATCTGTTCTTCAGCAAATCTCGTGGTTCCTTTTGCGGGAGTCGACGGCGCTTGTCGCCTTGGCCAGCTTTTGTCTCTGGGCCTCCCATTCCCCTCCGAGATTTTATCTAGGTCTTGAGGACCGGCGCAGAGGCAAAGGTGGGCTCTCGTGTTCCCTTCCCCAAAGAATACATACAAAAATACCAAGCCTCTAACGCAGACGCCAGCGCTAGTCCATTGAAACCGGACGCCACCGTGGCGCAAAGCCAGATCCAATTATTGATTGTGCGAAACCCAATGTTATCAAACGGCATCCCTTCCCACCAACCTAGGCTTCGCAAAGACCCGCCCTGCGGTTCTCATTGCCACGCTGCCCGCCTAACCTAGGCGGGTAGGTTATGATTTGCCCGTTGCAACACACGATTTTGCCCTGTCATCAAATCAAACTAACCCGCCCTGCACCTCGAAGGCCTGTTTCTTGGGTATGGCTTCCTCAGTGACACCCTTTGGAGTTGGTTTGGTAACATAGACTTGAGACACACTAAGCTAGAACAAGCGCTCCAGCAATTTCGACACCGTGGTTGTCCCTCGGAAATCCTCCCAGGTTCTCGGGGGAGGGGGGGAACAATCTAGAAGTTCTCGCCAACGCCTCTCCGGACATGGTAGAACTCGGCCTTCAACCAATACCAGGACTGGCACTTTGGGTTGTCGAGCTTAGGCCAATGACTTGCTCGATGTTGTGTCCCGTCCCACATAGAACTGCAAACGAGCTTAGTGTACACCTGAAGCAAGAGTCTTCAAAGTGCCTTCATCAACAGTCACACAAGCCACTAGGGAGGGTTCCGAGGCTATGCGCCCCGCCAGCCCAATCCACCAGAGTCACTCCCCAAAATGGAGTTTGACTGTACACTTCGGCAGGGTTGCCATTCGTGAAGTTGGCTTCATGGGGCCAAGCAATGTTGTAGCTGTTCACGACTCCTTTGGAGCCCAATACACGATGCCATGCAGCAGCTAGCGATTGCTTCTCGTTGACCACACTGATACTATCGTGAATAAGCGAGGAGAGATACTGGGGCGCCCTGGAGGCTCGAAAGCCCGGTACGGGCTTTTATACCACAACGGATGACACTCCGTTCTTCAATTCGTTCTCTTCCGGATTTGTATACGCCACCCCTACTTGAAATATTGCCGTAAGCTGTGGCTTCATGTAAACTTGGGCTTTTTCTTCCTAGCAAGGGGGGCAGGGTCAGCCACCGGATGGTCCATGCAGGGATCAGCTGCAAAGAGGGCAAATATCGCGGGATACTGTTCGTGAACAAAAGAGTAGTCATCTGCTAAGATGGAAAGAGAAGAAGTTCGGGAGATGGAATCTTCGGCTTGGTATTGGTTGAGCGAGCGAGCTTGCCAGAAGAACTGAACCATGGACTGAGCACTGGCATATTCAATCACGGCAGGGTGATGTCAAGAAAACTCAAAGCCGATTTGCAAGGGTAGCAAGGAAGCAAAAAAAGAAGGAAGAAAGGTGCACAAATGTTTACAAGCCACTTCGCCTCCTCTTCTCCGCTCACCATGCTGCTGGAGCAGAATACAGGTTGGCCTGCCATGGATCTAGGATTCGGGGCAGTCAAAACACCCACTCTATTTGGTGCTCCACCATCCGCCTCAGGTGTCCCGATAGCAGACAGACGCACAAAAGAAGAGCCGACCTCGAGAGACGATGGGAGAGGCTTGAAACCGGCGGGTGACCCGATCTCGATAGCCCACAGCACCATATCTTACTATCACTCATTTTCCCCAACCACGATGCACACAAGACCCATGCTCGCCGTGAGAAGCTTGTTGCCCAGACTCAAGACCTTCGCATCGTCGATCACCTCTGCATGCTCCCGATAATCTCCCTCTGTGCTGCGCGATCCTTAGCGCCCTCACTGAGGCTGCCGACGCTGCGCAAGTCGCCGACGACGTCCTTGGCCTTGCCAAAATAGACTTCCTGCAGCAGGTTGCGCATCTTGAGCTCCATGTCCTCGACGAGACGACCAACGTTGGAAATGTGGCTCTCATCGCCCTCGACTGGCAACTCCTGCTCGACTTGCCGTGTCATGTTGCCGCTGAGGTCCATATCGCCCAGGGCGCCCGTTGACGTCGAGAGCGATAGGATCACGGTCGATGTGAGCTTGTACTGCGTCGTACGGCCGCGCTCGATGGCCTCAAAAACGTGAATTGAGTCCCAGACACCCTCGGCGCTGCCTCCCGGTGTCGCGGCTGTCGAATGATTCATTAGCTAGGGTCCCTCTCTCTCCTGCTCGATATTCCAGCGCCCACGGAGAACAACCTACATTTCTTCAAGAGAACTACACCAGCGAAACCGTCATCCAGGTTCCAAAAGTACACACTGCTCACGCCGCCCTCGTAGTACAGGTCGCGGTAGACATCAAACGCCTCGTTGGCGCGGACCTCCATCTTGCGGACACGCTCGCTCGGGATGGCGCCCTCGCCAGCTCCCTCACTGCCACCCGCTCCGACGCCGCCGGCGCCCGCCTCATCAAGGGGCGGGTCAAACTGGTTGCTCCAAGGGGAGCGGTAGCTATCGCCATCGCGGTTGTAGTCGCAGAGGAGGTAGTCACGGCCCGTTTGCTTGCAGCGCTTCACCGTCAGCGGCTGGTCGACGGATGACAGGAGGTCCTCGGTTAGGTCTGGAGCCAGAGAGATGATAGCATTGAGGTGTTCGGTCGTGTGTTTCGGGTTCAGGCGGCGGAGGAGGTCACTTGAGGGAGATGGTCTTGGGTTAGAGAGAACCTCTTGTATGGCGTCAGGGGGTGGCTGGTGAGGGCAATGCTTACAGGGCCGAGTCGAAGGGGTCGACGGAGGCCATTATGGCGGTGTTTCTATTCTCGGAGGCACTGGGAATGGTTTATTGGAGTATCGTTCAAGGCTGTTGGCGATGGCTTATTGTGTTGCAGTTTTGGGATCGTCTTTTGAGGTTGGAGTGTTAGCGGCAGGTGCTGGCCGCTGGCGGGGTAGTCAGACCTTGGGGAGTTCACCGGCCCCCACAGTCTCGGGTAGCACCTCACACCCTCCACTTGGAGTCGGCCGGAGCTATCGAGTGGCACGTCATCAAGGGGAGAAAGCTCTTGCATGCTTCAGAAAAGCAAAAGAACATACATTGCTTGAAGTACTTGGCATAAAGCCATTCTTGACTGAGAAATTCAATTCAAGCAGATATTGCGGCATTCGCTGATGCAAACGTTCAAGAGGATAAGGTAACTATTCGACCACAAACCATGTAAGCTCTAGGAAACTGCCCTGCTCATAAGACTCTGGTCTCCAGACGGCCGCTCCCCTGGCCATGTTCCCTCTTTTTTGCCGTCCCCTTTTGGTCGGCCGTCCGTCTCCCTGCATCTATCGAGACCTGTTTCTTATGCCGACTTCACTCAATCTCGAGATGAACCATGTTCGCCAACGCCTCGCGAAAGGAACCACTCCCCGGCCACGCCCAAAACAGCCAGTTTCCGATTCTGACAATGACTCTCTTCTTCTGACTCTGTTTTTTAAGATCTCAACCCCACCCCCATATCGACCAGCTCCATCATCTTTGGTCTCCCTCCCAAAACCAATGTCAGGACTCAGTATACTGCTTTGCCATACTAGAAATTGTCGTAATCAAAACAAAAGCGCGTCAACCCACTGCCTATAGGTGCGTCCAATGCGATGCTTGCTGGAACACGTACAGCGAGAAGGGAAGCCCGCCATCGCGCGCTTCTGGGCGACCTCATATCAAGGGTTCTGTAGTTTGACAGCCACACAAAGGCTAGCCCCTCAGCTGATCTCCACTTCGCAAACAATGCAGAGCAGTGGCTCAGTCCACACCTTGTCTCCTTCGGTGACATTCTCTCGAAGGTCCTTGATCTCGATCCTGGTCGGGTTCATGTCCATCAAGATTTTCGCTTCAAACAGGCCTTCCCACGGCTTCGCATCGCTCGCAGGGACCTTCTTCTTGCCGGATCTGATCTTGCGAGATGCCCCCGACAACTCCAGCGCAGATGGTGTGGCAGGAGTCGTTGGCGCTTGCGAGACACGCTCGTCAAGAACCGCGGGAGTCACCTCCGTCACAGATTGTCCATTTGTTTCCTCCGGCGCATCGCTGGGCTTCGCATCAATCGTTTGTTTAACATCGGCGCCGCTTTCGGTGGGGCTTAGCGGTCCGTTGACGCCGTCGTCCAGCTTGTTTTCCTCCTTGATGTCGCTCTCTGCGACCGAAGTCGTTCCGTCTGCCGGAGGTATCGCGGTAAAATGGGGCTTGTCTTTGCCAAGTCGCTCGTAGGTTCGCATTAGGGCATCTTCTCGAAGGCAATGTTCATGGAGCCATTTCCCACATTCCTTGTTCGAGCATCCGATCAACGTCTTGTCCGGGTTGGCGGGCTGTCGGCATCTGCAGGTGCGTTCGACTGACTGCAGAGGAGTTAGCTTCAATCGGCTGGTCCAAGCTCTGAAGGGTTGTGCATACCGAGAGCTGTTGGGTCCGGCAGTCAAAGGCCTGGCGCCAGTAGAGCGCCTCCTGGATCTCGTCGTCGTTCTCCTCGATCCATTGTTTGACGTTGGCAGGCAGTGTGACACTGACAACGTTGATGATGTCCACTGCTTCTAGTCAGTACCGGAGCGGGGGTCTCAAGGCTGGGCGTGACCTACTGTGGTTGGAGGCGATCAGCTCGTTGTGACCGTGATACGGCTGGCGACCTCCACTGTATCTTTTCCCTTCCATCGTGCCCTCAGGCAGCTCCTCCGGCCAATACATCCAGTAGATACGGGCGTAGACATGGTGCTCATCGCTAGCGCGGATTTCCAGAATGCGGGCTACCCAATCATCCTCGGACTTGGATCGCTTCAACACTTTCTCTGGTTCGTTGGCGTCTGTCGCGCCATCAGCAGCGGCTTTTTGTCGTTGAACGGTCTGATCATTTGCGACGTAGATAAAACCCTCGCTAAAGTACTTTGTTCCATTCACTACCGTCCGTCATCGTTAGCGCATACGGCGGCGGGAGAATAGACTAATTACTTACGAACGAAGCTGTTGTAGCGTGTCATCTCCAGCCACTTCTTCTGGGGATGCACATTGTATTCCAAATCCAAGACATCGTTGGCGCTCTTGCCGTTGAAATCGCCAGAAGGTGAGAAGGGGGAGAGTTGCTTAGAACTCTTCTTCCCGTCCTCCTCTTCCTGTTCTGGTTTCCTTCTCTTCTTTGACTTCTTTTGTGCCTTTGTATCGGGCTCGGCGTAGGTGACGCTGAAAGGGCATTCGGCCTTGTTCTCTTCGACCTCTGCGCGAGGGCGCTTGCGCGAGGTTGACATGGCGGTAGTGGAAGTCTGAAGTCGCAAACGCAGTCAAAGAGAGATATTTGCGAGAACGACTAAAAAAGGTGTGATGTGACCTCGATTGAACGCGTCCGAGACGAATGATGTTAGGAGTGAGCCTCGCTGGGGGTATGTCGCGACCGAAGGGAAATAGGAACTGGGTGGCTGGAAGGCGTACGGACGACCCAGGAGACTGGGGTAGACGAAACCGAGTGGGAAGTGCGCCGTCCTAGATAGGCGTCCTGGCTCACTTTGACAAGAGTGCGAATACTCTGACAAGCCTGAGGATGTTCCAGGCCAGGTATCGACGACCAATGATGGCCACGATGCGCAAAATTGGGAAAATCGCGGGTTGGGGATCTGGCAATCCTGGAACGGGCGCGTTAGTAAAGTGTCTAGAGTCACGTGATCGCAATTAGGTAAGTACATGGCCCGTGCTCAGAGACGGTTCGGCGGTGGCGGCATCGGCGCGTCTGCTCCAATCCATATAAGTTGGGCCGGCGGTGGAGGGGGTCGAGACCGGGGCCGGGGTTAGCTACAATTATTATCCACGCCTACGAAAATCTGATATGAATCCCCGTAACAACAGATTTCTTGTAAAGATGGTTCAACATGAAGCTCTCAAAAACCTCAATTGGTGAGCGCGTTTTGAAACCCCATCGGCTACCTACATGAGTTGTCATCGAACAATCTGCCCACTCTCGATCATGGTTAGTTGTTGCCTCTTTTTTCTCTTCTCCTTGCCTGTAGTGTAACACGACGCAGGTTCCAAGAATGGAAGAGATGACAGATGGCGGAGACCTCAGCTAACAAGGAAAGCTCAATACAGGAAGACACTGAAGACCATGGCAATTTGAATAAATTCAAGTGGAGCTGTGAGAATATAAAGCTGAAGAACCAGCAGAAGAGCCAACAAGAGAGATAAAATGAGTGCATTGCTCCTCTCGAAGCTCTCGAAAATCAGTGCACCGCGGCTTTGAGTTATCGCCGCGATACAATGGTTTATCTGAAACCACAAGCCTGACGCCATTGCTATGCTATCATATACGTTTCGGGCCTGCTCAGTAGCCTCTGGACCGGCCATGAGCATGCTCATCTTCGTCGTCGTCGTATGCACTGAGTATCGGACGGTCTTCGCTCTCCGTCTCACTGCCAGATCCCCCATGCCGGCGTTTGAACCCCTCAATGACCTCGGCAAGCTTCTCCCCCTCGCGCTTGCCTCTCTCAACGTTCACACACCAGATGAGCGGTGCCGGAAGTCCTACTAGGGCCGCCAAAAACCAGAAGGCCGGCCGAATATTGCCTGACCCATCAATGATGGCGCCAACAACCGCAGGTCCAAAGAAACTGCTCGACTTATCACTGATTGCGTAGAGGGCGTAGAAGGCGGCTTCACTGCCCGGTGGAATTAGCTGAGAATAGACGCTGCGACAATACGAGCTCAGTCCACCAAGTACCAGCCCGTAGACCGCCGACAATGGGTACATTTCGTATTGATTTTGCAAACCAATAACACCCCACCTCTGCACGATGGGTAGATACCCGAGCAGGCCGTAGATGGGGATGAGCTCGAAGAGGGCAATGCAGACAAGAATCGTCTGGTGAGGCTTCAGGTTGAAGGTGCGTGAGACGAAAGCCCAGCTGAACGCACCAACGACACCAGCGATGGTGGAAATGACGTTGATCATCCCCAAGGCCCAAGGCTTCATATGGAGTTGCGTCTTAGCGAAGAGGATAGCCGTGGAGGATGTCGTCGCTATCGCGTCTGACAACAGCAGCCACGCACACAAGAACAAGATGACGTCCTTCAATCGACGAGCCAGCCTGACAGTGTTGAAAAGAGACTTCCATGCATTGGCTATATGGCTCAACCACGCTCGGGGTCCCTTTCCTGACGTCAAGGGCATTGGTGGGCCTGGCCTTGGACGCAGCCACATGGCAGCAGGGATCGTGAAGAACGCCCACCAGGAGCCGACAATGAGCAAAACAATCCTTTGTGCCCACGTGGTATTCTTCATTGCGATCAAAATGGCGATGGCGACGCATTGCACAAAGAGGCCGGCAAGATAGCCGATCCCAATACCTTTGGCTGAGATTTGGGTTGATAGCTGAAGCTCCACCGAGGTGAGCTCCTCATGCGTGGCTTTGCGAACCAAAGGGTAACCACCGTGTCCGTTGCCCCCAAGTAAAGCCGAAGTTTGGTCTTCAGCGTCACTGGCGATGGAATCATCTTCAAGATGAGGGCCGTGGAGAGGCTGCGATTCTAGACCGGAGTGTCCCAAGTCCGGCGTGTGGACGGTCTCGGACGCTAGCACCTCTGGATGGTGCCTGACCAGCAAGGGCAGAAAAGAGTTGAGAAGCACAAACGAGGCACCAAAGCAAGTGTTGGATACAATGGCCAACAGCGCACCCAATATGTAAGTGCTCTTGCTGACAAAAATGTAAGACATGACGGAAAAGCTCCCGATCCATGCGAACGTGAGCAATAGCTTCTTCCTCGAATTGCCATGGTCAGCAGCGCTGCTAACGCTCACTACCAAAAGCGCCTGGAGCAGAACACTGATAGAGAAGGTATACATGGCGAAGCTGGCCGTGTTGACTTCAATGCCCAAAACGTAGACGATACATTGTCCATCAGCCTTGTTCTTGGAGTCACTCGTACCGCATGGGGTCGTTCGATCGGAAAGCAGGACACCGTTTTCGCGCGCAAGAGTCTCGAGGAGGATCGGGATAAAAGAGCCTAAATATCGTGACTTATCAGCACAAAGGGGCCCAGGGCAGGGTGCATCGCACGATCAAGCTACCCAATTAGGTAGCTCCACAACTGGAACTTGTCACAGAATCGCATCAAGAATGGATGTGATGGGATTGGAGATAGAACATACCAATAGCTAGGTAGGTTCAGTCAGCTCATCATTGCAAGTCATCGGAAGCAAAGCTAGGACCAAAAACTCACCACAGATGACATAGGTCTCGGCGGCAAAGGCGTATGCATACCAGCCGAGTAGCTCTTTCTGGCTCGTGGGGCGCGCGTCGCCTGAATGACGGCCTGTGCCAGGAGGAAAGCCGTCGCTACTGCTGCCGCTCATCCTTTCGTAGTCCGAATCGGTATCGGAACGTTCGTCGTCGGCTTCAAAGTCAGAGGTGAAGGAGCGAAAGGAACGTTTGGACAAGGTTGAGAGGCGCGACCACAGACGTGGTGCAGGCGGTGGCCGAGCGTGTTCCTCCTGCCTGGGAACCATGGCGGGCGGGCGAGCAGCTGGGGGAGGGGATGGTGCGACTTTACTGGACGAGTTGAAGACAGGACAGCTGACAGTGCGGGCCTGTCTTGTCTCACCTGGTGCCTAGTCCGGTCGCAGTGAGCAATAGCACGCAGCCACCTGATGCTAAGTTGGACTGTAAATACAACCTGGAACCTGCCGACCTTTAGCCCAATGTACCCAGCACTGAAGTATCGTCACAGTGCTAGGCACCTCGCCAGAGTCGGATTCTCGGATTGAATGATGACGACGGATTTGGCTGTATTGGACCCCGCTGCCGCTGCGGTTGGGTTGAGCCACTCGGTGAATTCCCAGTTAGGTATGCTGCACTGCACTGCACTGCTCACTGACTGAACCGCACCCTCTCTCCTTTTGGCGCTGCTCGATATTTCAGAGCTCGGCGGTACCCTCACCAGTGTGACTAGTCGTGATATCTTGCTGTTTGAGAACAGGGCGTGCAAGTTGCCACAGGCCCAAGACAACAGACGACTTTATCATATACTGCAATGCTGCTGCCCGATGACGGCTATGCGACAGCCCACGTTTGTGGATGGGGTGACGGCGTGTTGTTGACGCGGAAAGCAACATGGGGCCAAAGCTCGAATGTCCAGATAGTAGAGAGACGAGGTGGGAGGAGAGAACGAAGAGAGACGGGATGGAATGAGATAAGCCGGGTTAATGTGTCTCGTTGAGTTTGCAACAGCAGCGGGCGGTGGGCCGGCGTGGTTGGTTATATGGCGTCCCGAAAAGCGATTGAAAATGGAAGACAATGACGAACAAGTGTCAATCCACGGTCTTCCTGACCTCCTATTCCATGCTTTCTCCGTCTCTGCCTCTCCTGCCTCCACTGACTCCGTGGCTCCCTCGCCCGTCTATCAGGTCTTGTTCCATCATCTTTCAACCGCCCTAAGCCCTCGAAGACCCCCCCCCCCCCCCCCCCACTCTCTGCAACATACACTGTTGCCCAGTCTCACAAGCGCTGTAACCGCAGGCATGACCGCATGGGTGCATTCATCGCTGATGGAGCGTTCTTCTTCCTAGCGCCGCTGCTACTCTTGAAGCATACCGCGCTATGAGGCAATGAACTCCATTTATCGTGAGAGGATGCGCGTTGGATGGCATGCGCTGTGAGTGGCCCAGGATCTTCATTCGTCCCGTGTTCCGTGGCCGGCATACAGAGAACGACATTGTGTGCCACACCTTGCCTTTAGGATTGGGCAGTGCTCTTACACACAGAAATGCCCATCCATCTCAACACCCTCGCCCATCATCGCCAATGACAGCACTTACACCGCAAGAGTGAATTCACTTCGCATTGGCCAATTCTCCAACGGTCTCTCCGACACCCCTAGGTAGCGTCCTTGTCAAACTTACCAAGCTCTACCTACCTTGCTACCACGAATTAGCCGACCAAACTCGTAGGCGTCTTGGAGAGGACGGAGCGCCCCTGCCGCTAACTTTGCAATGCTGAAATACCGGCAACGGCTTTGTTCAGTTGTGCCCCATCCTATCTCTCCCGATTTTTAGTGTACTTTGCTTGGCAGGCCAGCCGATGCCGTCTTGGGAAGGGTCGGTCTCAAACCCCAGCCGCAAGTCCACAATCTGCACGCAGCTCCCGTTAGCCAACAACGACATCAATTTAATGCATTTCTCGGGAGGCCAGACTTGGCAGCAGTGTTTTCGCACGCACCCTTCTGTCCTCGATCCGTAGACCTAGACCACCGCGCGTATTGCCTTCCTCTTTGGTCGAACACTGCGGCAAACGTTTCTAGGCGATGTGAACCGAGCTTGGGCTTGCGGGGTGGACATTCTGCAAGTGTCCGAGCGATCTGTGGTTCTCTGTGCACCAGCCAACTCAATACCCGTTAGACCCTGAGTGAGGATCATCGGCATGTGAATACCAGCATTACTCGTGGATAGATCGAAGTGGTGTCCATGTATAGCATCCTCGATTACAACATTTGAACCTGTAAGTCGTTGGTATAAGAAGAGTGATACGGCCCCGTCAGGCTAGACAGCGCCGCCCCACCAGGTTGTCCTTGACATCTTTCGAAATGGGTCAGAGACAACGTGACTTCGGCTCTCCGCTGGCCTGTCTTCGAGGATGCATTATCTCACAAGTGTTGTTGATGCAGAAACTGCGCACGGCTCACCAGGCATTCTGGAAATACAATACGATAGCAAATGAGCATAAACAAGCCCTTGATCCAGGGGGCGTAAAAAGTATACGATGATAGCAAAAGTATTAACGACGTTGGCCTGATTCGAACAGACGCTCCCGAAGGAAGTAGATTGGAAGTTTAATTCGAGTCTACCGCGTTAACCACTCCGCCACAACGCCTCTAACTGTAATTTTAGGGTAACAATGAGAAATATGGAGGAATAAGTAGCTTGTGGTGGGTGTGGGGCTGTATGAGCGGATGAGACACGTCATGGGGACAGTTGGACACAGGGTCATTGTTCGAACTTTCATATTGTACCTCGTTCCTGCGACAACCAAAACAGGCCTACTTAGGAAGATGCTGCTGGAGGACAATGCGTAGTTTCTGTTCTATGGAAGTCATGGAATTTCAGCGTCCATTGTGGCGCGGTTAAAAAGAGAGTGCCCGGACTTTTCTGGAAGCGTGGGGGAAAGAAAACCTGCGAACCTTGCCTGCACAATTCCCCGGAAGGGAGGGGGGGGCGGTTCTGGGTTTGATCACAGTGCTTTTTTGGTAACAATTCGCAAAAATGACGACCCCAACATTACTTTAGCCACATGCACATGGAAGATACCGGAAACGAATTACGGCGAAGCTTTGCCGGTGCAATCGTTGAGCTAATAGCCCAATCCCATTCGAAATTTTCGGTCAAATCGAAGCAAGGAATGCATCTGAGGTATTTGTACGGAGTACAGAATGAGGATATCATGGAGGGTATGTTAACTAACAAAACTACCGAACCGTCTAACACAACCAACAACCAACCGAAGACCCCGGAAACCACGTACGGGTCCATCTACTCTGGCGGCGAAACCCACCGCTCGTTGTTGCGGCTCTTCGCTTTACTTTTTGTGGAAGGGTGCGAGAACCTTGGCCTTGAGCTTGTCAGCAACACTGACACCGGCCGAGCCCTCGGCGCGGGCCTGAGCGGCGGCCTTCTTCTCGTGGTCAATGTCCTTGTGCGCGGCCGGCTTTTCTGTCTCTACGGCATTGCCTGCGCCGCCCCGGCCGACGTGGTAGTCCTGGCCCTCAGTCGAAGGGCGGCAGGCTTCCTCGGGGACGATGTCCTTATCGGCCCGTGGGGCGGGCTGGCTGTCGGCGTCGGCAATGTTCCCGGCGCCTGGTGCCGGCGGGAGGTCACAGTCAGTTCAATGGTCCATCAAAGATGTGTCATGCCCGCGCCAGCAAGGGCATCGTGGGGATACCGATGGACTGGTGGAGGGTGATTTGGGATGAAAGTCCGACTCTGTGGGCGAGTGCGTCGATGCCGCCTGGCGCGATAGGTGACAAGGCGTTCGCGCTTGGCGTCCTCATGCTAAGAGGAGGACGTGGGACTCACCTCCTCTACCAGAGCTGAATGCTCCCGTTCCGTGAGAGCCCTCGGGGCCGGCCCTTACGACCTCGCCGTCGACGTACTTAGTATCGTCAGCAGCCATGTTTCCTGCCCCGCCTCTCCCATGCGAGACTTCGGCCGTCATTTTGATTCGAGTGTGGGTGTGGATGTCGTCACTTCGTTCGTTTTCGCTGGTTGGTTGAGTGAGTCGCGGGTGGAATGAGGTACGTTAGTAGAAAACGTCCCCTGAGAAAGAAGGAATGAAAAGCGACAAGTTTGTTTAAGGTGATGATTCGAGAGATTGGACAATGTAGACCAAGAAAAAAAAAAAGGACATACAAAGTCAACAAGATACGTCAGTGATATTATATATAGATAAGGCACCTGTTCCTGGCAGCCATCGCCGCTCATCACATCATATGGTAAGATAAGTGACGGTGCAAGGTACATGGACTTATCAGTTGGTTCTGCGTAAGCGTAGTAAGTACCTCTAGGTGAGTCTGCCCCTCCCCTCCAGCCTAAGGCTACCAGAACACCACACAGCCGGGAACCTAGGTAGAAAGCAAGCTTGTAGATGATTGTGGGATATCGTTAGCGTCTTAGGACCCCTCCCTGGCGTGGGAGGACTCGTCAGGTCGCAACCGTTCCCTCTCTTCTTGCATAGGCACGGGGGGACATGCACATGCAAAGACCCAATGGCTCGCCGAGATTAGGCGACGAATGATAGGTAGCGGACCTTGCCCTGATAACCCCCAGTTTACGTACCTTAATTTCGTGAGAGCTCTGAAGACCATCCCGCATCGACATCTGCGCGGCGTCAGTCTAGTGATACCGAGACACCCCCGTTCATCTCATGCCAGACCTTCTTTGGGGGTTGCGCAACGACTGTTGGCCTGGTGGTCCTTCAAACTTTGGGTTAAACTTTGTACTTCCTTCAACGTTGTGTTGACTCTTTCAGCTTCGCAACCTTCCATGCAGTGCCAGATCCTGAAGGCATCGTATGCGATTGACGAGAGCTGAACCTTCCTAGTGTAGTAATGCCGTATACCCTTGTCCCTACCGACCATGTCATCATTGTAACTTTCCTCCACCCTGATAGAACCCCAGCTTAATTCTCTAGGCTTCTTGCTGCTTTCATCGCCTTATTCCCTCCAGCCCCAAATTGTGTGACAACAATTCGCTCAAATCTCGAGCTCACTGGCTGCAATCCTGCGGATAACAAGATGATGTCATCCACTTTATAGCTAGTGGCTCGCTGCTTAGATGGTCACATGCTGAGGCTGAGGATGCTCGTGGAGCGCAACGTCCTCTAGTTTCTCTCAGGCCCCCTCCCCAAATGTCACGACGCTGTCGTGGTCGGGCGTGACGCCTCAACGATCACTATTTTCCCGCCGGACGATCGGTGACCATAGGCCTGGGAGGCAACCTGTCGTGGTCCAATATAGGGATGAAACAATGCATGTCAGCCGCAGCAACTGTCATCATTGGTCGCAGTACAGGCAGCCAGCGGGGGCAACGCAAGAGGATTCTCAAGTAAACCACCCGCATATATGCCATCTCGCCGCGTATTGATGGATAGATTTCAAACCCCGTACTCGACGAACACCTGCGATTGTCTGGCATGGAGTTCATCGGGACAGTAACGGGTGTAATCGATCTCTTTGTCGTCGTTCACCAGATCCAGGGGCTATGTGACAAGTACAAGAACGCGCCCAAGACGGTACGGGACATCGTCGATGAGTGCGAATGGACCAAGGCGCTTTGCCTCAGTCTCAAAGAACAGCTGCTGCGGACGCCAGATGCTTTGCAGCACAGTGGACAGATGAGGCCTGGTCCCGGCGCCCAGCAGAAGATTCCTGGGCACACTCTGCTGTGGTGCTTCGAAAAGAGCATGCAGGGCATCCGCGAGACGCTCGAGGAGCTAGAGACGGAGGCCGCCAAGTTGAAGAGTAAGAAGAACTCGCTTATGGGCAAGTGGGACAAGACCAAGTTCCTGTGGAAGGAAGACTTTTTCAAAGACGCTGTGCAGAGCGTTAAGGACCAGAGAGATATGGTCGCCATTGTCATGTCAGGAATACAACTGTAGGTCTGCTATGGGCGGACAAGGAGGGACACGGAAAGGGATTCCAGACATAGAAGCTGACAGAGGCATAGGCACAACACTAATACGATGAGCAGAGACCTACAAAGGTTAATCGCAATGCTTGAGACCGGCCAGGCACCAGTCTCTAAATCGACACCTCCGATCGACCAGCTGCAGCCGCCGCCTCAGGTAATCAAGAAGAGCAAGTCGGATATGCAGATCAAGAAGTCGGGAAGGCGACTCGCCGAGGACCTCTACGCCGCTGTTCGAAGCGGCCGGCTCGTCAACGTCGAGCCCATCCTGTCCCAGGGTATCTCGGTCGACATGGCCCTGGGAGATGGCGGAGACCGAGCTGTGCACATCGCCGCCCGCGAGGGATTCTTGCCCATCTTAGATCGTCTGCTGGCTTACGGCGCCGACGTCAACATCCAGAGCGTAGGGCAAGAAACCCCACTGCATCAAGCGCTGCAGCAGGGACAAACGCCGACGTCGCTGACGTTGCTGTCCAATGGGGCGAGCTGGACCATCAGAAACGACAAAGGGGCGACGGCATTACATTTGGCAGCGAAAAAGTCCGCGTACCTCGTCGTCCAGTACTTGCTGGACAGAGGCGCCGACCCGAACGTGCGGGACAAACAAGGCCAGACGCCCCTATTCATGGCGTGCCATCCCGTGGACAAGAACGGCAAGAAGTCCAAGGTGGACGTCAAAGTCATTCGTGCACTGGTCCAACAAGGGGCCGATCCGACGATCATCGGAGACAAGGAGTCAGGCAGTACTTCCGTCCACCAGCTCGCTATGAATGGAAACGCAGAGGCGCTCGAGATGGTGGCCAAAGCGGCGAAGTCGGTCAACCACCCGTTGGTGGGGGACTGCGAAGGCGCCACGCCCCTCCACCTCGCTGTCAGGAACAAACACCTGGAGGCCGTTGATGTCCTGATTAGGCTCGGGGCCAACGTTGACGCCGTGCAGAAGTCCAAGGATGGCGCGGTGCCGACGGCCTTGTGGCAGACCGGGTGGAACAAGAGCCTGGATACTGCAGCAAAGCTTCTCGAGGCTGGCGCCGACCCCAATTCGAGGGGCAAAGAAAAGGCCACTGTTCTGCACCTAGCGGTGGCGAAGCGCTGGCCCGAGATGGTCAGGCTTCTCGCCAGGTATAAGGCCGACCTGAACGCTCAGGCGGCGGACAAGAGGAGGCCGCTCCAAGCGGCGGTGCTGTTGAAAGACCTCTCCATGGTTCGCCTCCTGCTCGAGCTGGGAGCTCGGGTCGACAGCAAAGGCGCCAGCAGCGCGACGGCCCTCATGGAAGCCGCCCAGTGTGGCTCGCTGCCGATAATCCGGCTCCTCATCGAGCACGGGGCCGATTGGTCGTACACGACGCCGCAGGGGACGGACGCCTTCATCTGGGCCTGTAGCGCCGGCCATGTGCGCTGCGCGAGCTTCCTCCTGGGCTGCGGGCAGGATCTGCGCAAGAGGGCATCCGGTGACTTCACCGCGCTGCACTACGCGGCGAGGACGGGTCGGTTGGCCTGCGCCAAGTGGCTACTGGAGCTGGGAATGGACAAGTCCGTCAGGTCGACAACGGCAAGGGCGCCGTTCAAAGTTACGGGGACGGCGGCCGAGGTTGCCCGAGCCCACGGGGCCGTTGACGTGGCGGAGTTTATTGAAAAGTACGAGGCAGAGGCAGCATACTAGGTAAGTAAGAGGTGATCAAACTTGGTTTTGTTCAAGCAGAGCATACACGAGACGAGTTTCTAAACTGATTACCCCGTCGTTTCTCGAACTCCCTCCATCCCCTCCAAGAGCAAGCGCCACACACGTATTTGTTTATAAGGACGCGCTCACTCTGTGCCGATACCTGATCTCGAATATACCAGAATGAGTCCAGTATGCCAAAAATGCCTATCATTAAAGTTGATTCAAGCTGCCTTTGAAAGATGCTTACTTTCGTCCCTGTAGACTAATAGTCTTTCTTTGTCTATGCTTTAATGCGCTGCCCCCACCAGACAGACCGCTATGCCAATTCTGCAGTCGGGGAGGCTCTCCTGTCGAAGACCGTGATATTGGCCATTGTTCCCAACCTTCGGATGTCTTCCGTCTCGGATGAAAGGGGAAAATAACACTCTAACACTTCCGGCCGTGTCTTGTCTTTTCTATAAATATTACAATAGTGATGGTTTTCTTGATGCTGTGGTGTCGTGCCATATAACTCAGGACAACGCTCAACACAGGTAGCCGGTCGCTGCGACGACTACCCAAAGCCGCCTGTCTATGCAAATGCATTAAAGGAACGCAGTCGCATCGGAAATAAAGCCTCGTGAATGTGCTATCATGAGGGTGTCATCTGGTCCACCATCATCTTCCGGACCTCCTTCTCCAAATTTTCCTCCGCGTTCTTGTCCTCCATGGCCTCCACTGCGCCGGTGACCTTTTCTGCGAGCTCAATTTTCTTCTGACACGCCTTGTAGATGAGCTCTTCGATGGTGTGTGACGTCAAAAGACGGATGACCTCGACGTCGCGGGTCTGACCCAGACGATGAGCGCGGTTCTCGGCCTGGATGTCGTCTTGCGGATTGTCGGACTGGTCGAAGATGATGATCTTGTTTGCTGACGTCAAGTTAATGCCGGTACCGCCGGCACCGGTCGTGAGTAGGAAGGCAGTGATATCGGTGTCATTGTTGAAGTCGTCAATCAGGTCCTGGCGCTCTCCAACGCTGGTTTGGCCGTACAGAACACAATGTTTGATACCATCGGTATGGAGGACCTCTCGAAGGATCTCGATGACCTTTGCAAATTTGCTGAAAACCAAAACGCGATCGCCATTGTCACGATATTGATGAATGAGCTGCAGCAACTTGGTAACCTTGCCGCTATCCATCCAAGAGCCTTCGGGTACATCGAGGTGCCTAATGCAAGCATAGTCTCGACACCAGAGATGCAGTTCAAAGTCGGAAGAATTCTTCAGCTCCGCGATCAAGTGGTCGATTCGCGGCTGTTGCAGCTCCGATTGGGGCACATCTCTCATCAGTATCTCGGCCATCTGTTCAACCTTCTTATTGTCAAAGTATCGCCGGAAGAGTTGGGGGTGGATGGCAGCCTTTCGAAGTTGCATCCAGCTGTTGTTCTGGTCGCTCTGACGTCCAGTGCTTGTCTTTTTGGCCGGACCGGCCTTGAAGAGACGCTCGTACTCTTCGTATAGCTCTTTCTGCACCGGCGCCAGATCACAATATGCCACGTTGCAGATCTTGGATGGCATGTCGGACAGCACCTGCTGCTTACGGCGTTGCAAGATGAAAGGCTCGAGAATGGTCCTGGCTCGACTGACCCGCTCTCCATATAGGAAGGCCCCATTGTTGACGTCGCGAATAGTAACCTTTTGACTGAACATGTACTCGAGTTGATCCATCCGGCCGCTGAACTGCTTCGGGTCTATAAAGTTCAAAAGAGAAAGCATCTCCATCAAGTTATTCTGGACAGGGGTACCCGTGAGTAGCATTCTCCAACGGGCTTTGATTCTAATGAGATCTTTGTAGATCTTCGTCTTGGGGTTCTTCATTTTGTGGCCTTCGTCAAAGATTGCAGCAGCAGGCTGAAGCTCTCGGAGAGCCTCCAGATCATCCTCGGAACCAACTTGCGTGTATGTTGTCAAGACAACGTGGTGGCCGCCTGGGTTCTCAAGCATCTCGTATGCAATGTCCCTGCGTTCGGCTTGGGGACCTTGGTACGCAAGAACCGAAAGACCGGGGGCAAAGCGCTGGAACTCAGCCATCCAGTTGGAGAAGGTGGATGGCGGCACAACGACAAGGTTGGGCCAGGGTCGGTCGCCCCGTCCAGTCTCTTCGTAATTCTCCACGAGATGACATATCAAAGAGATGACCTGACACGTTTTGCCCAGACCCATTTCATCGGCCAGAATGCATCCGTAACCACTGTTATACAGAAGTGACATCCAGTTCAGACCGAACAGCTGGAAGGGACGCATGGTGCAGTGGCCCTCCATGAACTTTGGTTGGCGAGGAATCGGGGGCTCTGAAAACTTCTGGCCGTGGAAGCTTGTCGGTGTGAGGGGCATATCACTCCTAGCCTGGGAGATTTGGGAGCTTCGTTTCTGCCCCTTGACGTCGAGATCCCAAAGATTAATTTCTTGCTTGACCTTGTTCGCCTTCTTCTCGCATTCGGCTACAACCTCATCAATGGCGTTGACGCTGCGAGTGAACTCCATGATCGCGTCAACTAGTGTCTCTCCAATCGCGATCCTGGGTTTCCGGCTGCGAGCGCTCGATTTCTTGAGGACAGTCACGGCCTGAACTTCGTCGATGGTGTCGAAAGGCCTCTTGGTCTCAATGACTCTGAGCTCGTCCAGTTTGATGTTTGTCATGGCGGACAGATCCTCGATGGAGCTGTTGTTGATAGCCTGAAGAGCCTTGTCATGTAAACTCTCCCTGACCGCCTCGTTTACCTCATCCTCGTTGTCAAAGTCCTCGTCTTCATTGTCATCTGGGATGACGATTGGCTCATTCAACTTCTCGTCCGCAAGTTCGTCCAAGGTCGGTTCAATTTCTTGAATGTGTTGCGATGCGACAGGGGACCGGTCGGGGCGACGGCCTTGCATCAAGCGCCGGCGCTTTGGCTTGGGTGGCGAGGGTGTGGTACTTCGCGAAGGGGTAGGTAGGCTCGGGGTATGGCGACCAAGAAGCTTCGGCTTACTGGGCTCGCCATATCGATTCGATTTTCGTTTCAGGCTCGCTAGTCTTTCGTTCTCCATGACGACAGCTGGCTTTGAAGTGCTCAAGAGAGGGTTGGTCTTGGGGTTCAGATGACGAGACTCCAACAAGTAGTTGATTGCATCCTCAACATTATTGTGGCATGCAGTCAGTGCCTCCTTGCAGAATTGGACTGGCATTGTGCCGCCGAGAGCGTGCGAGACTTCCTCAATTTTCTTCTGCAGCTTGTCCACAGGGATGTATTCAAAATTGGAGACATGTCTCTTGAACGAAGTCCGGGCGATGTTCTCGCGAGAGCTGCGGTTATTCTCGTCGTCTGAAGAGTCCACAACAATGGGTTCTTCCGAGGGTCTTTTCAGCGACCTTGGCGTCGGTTGCGACTTTGGGGGCGGCTGAAAGCGCGAGCCCGGGGGCACGAGGCGCGAGAAATAGCTCGAGGTGCTAGGCCTCTTATTCGACTGAAAAGGTGACGACGCGGGGACCTCAACAACCGAGCGCGAAGAAGGGGACGAGGAAAGGTCGGGATACGACTTCGATGGGGATGCAAGTGAAGTCCGGTTGACTATCTGCGTGGCTTGTGTCTGGTACGGCGAGCAAGGAATCGTCTCGTCGGCGAGCTCGTCTGTATCGTCATCGCAGCGGGCGCCTCTGATAGGCGACGTGCCTATAGCCGAGCTGCCTACCGGAGGCGAGGAGCTCAGGCTCAAGTTGATAACCATGGCTCGTGTGAGTTTTGTGCTGGTTGAAAGAAAGCGATCACCAAGCGACTTGGAGAGGTGAACAATGGCCGAGTGACAATGGTGGGGGGCGTGGTTCAGTAGAGAAAGAAATCTCGAGGCTCCGGTTGTGTCAGAAGGTGTATCGTTCGTTTGAATTCATAAGGCTAAATTCGTAGAGATCGAAGAGAAATAATAGATAGATGTTGGGCAAGTACGACCTTCCAACAGTGGAAATCCTTCTGAGCAGGAGCGGTCGAGATTTTGAACGTGAACGGGCGGCAGCACGGAGTGCGATTTTTCTGGGGGCAGATCGTCTTTCACCACCCCAGTCCACGGGAACGAAGACGCGCTTGGACAGCCCGTAGCGCGTTCGCACGTGGTTGGCGTCATCAATTAAGAGCACCGTGCGGGGCTTCGCCAGTTCGAACTGTAACCGCTGTCTTCCGACTTCGCGTCTCACTTTTTGAATGGTTCGTACGTAGGCCACGCTCAGTGAGCGGGACCATCAAGTCACAACCTCAACCTTCACGAAGAACGAGTCTCCCAGAGCCTCACCTTACCAACGAGCCTGTTTCAAGGGTAATTCAGAACCTTGTACGGGTTTTCTCTCATTCTCTAGCTTTGTAGGACTTATGCTCACTCATCGTATGTAGTTGTCCAGCCCAGTTATCACACCCGGCACGCTTAATACCTCCCATATCAGTTTCTAGTGGAAGTCCAATGGCGACCAGACGAATCGTTGCCTCGGAGAAGACAATTCTCGAGAAGGACGATGTAGTCGGCCCCAGCCCTGCCGCTGGCGACAAGTCCAACATCAGTCCCGCCGTGCCCATGGAGGTAATCATGAAACTCCTCGGATTTACCTTTGCCATGATTGTCCTACCTATCGGCACGTACTTCGCTACGGTCGACTTCATCTTCAGAGGTGGGTTACTTCGATGCGCCGGGCTTTCCTCTGGCCCCGAAATCACAGTCCAGATATGGCTAACGAGCATACCAGGCAACTCGACTTTTGCTGGAGCCCTGGCCGCGGTCATGGCCAATGTGGTCCTGATTGGCTATGTCATCGTTGCCATGAAGGAGGACCAGAGCGATCAATTGGAAGCTAAGAAGGAAACGAAGAAGGACCGTTAAAAGATGAGCATTATACGTACGATGACATGTCCTTGGTTGCTTGAGGGAACGATTTATAACGCAATGAGTGTCATTGGAAACGTAGCACGTCATTATTTTTGTCCCACCAGGTATGCTATGCACTGGCATCCAGGTAGGGTAATATGAAGTGTTTCCTAAGTCGAAGTACCACTTCAAGAGTGGCTGTGCTCTTCCCAACCTTCGAGAACCATTGCAAAGCCGTAAAAAATGCATAATTAGGACTGCCGTATGTCTGAAGCTCCACAATCGGAGGTCATCATAAATGAAGCCAAAATGAAAGCTCGTTCATAACCCGATCATCAAACCATGTGTCTCCCATCCCCTCGTCAAACGAATTGTGTGCATGTACTTTGATCCAACGCCATTATACCACCGCCTTCGCATCAAGCAAAGAACCATCATGCTTGAGAAGCAATCTCAATAACCTACCCACGTTCCTCATTGGAATCCTTGTCATGAAGAAAAGTACCTCGTGTCTTCAGACCGACACGTAGAAGCCACCTCTATGCTAATCCTCGCCCGAAGTACCATACCGCGTCCAGAATGTAGAAAAATTGGGGTATTGACAAACTAAAGACGAAAACGGGTTCATGTCTCGTACCTCCCGTTCCTCAAGATGCCTTGCTGAACCTTCGGGAAAACCAGCTTTTCCTCTTGGCCGGTGGTTCAGGTCGTTGCTGCGGCTGCTGTTGTTGCTGAGATGGAGCTGCGACCGACCTTCGTAGCACATTGGCACCCTTGTCGGAAATCTGAGGGCCCTGTTTCACAGTTGAATGAGCGTGGTCGTTGTTCTGCAGACCGTTCGGTATACCATTGTCGAGATTGAAGGTAGTTGGTTGGTATGCCTGCCCCTGGGCGAAGCCAATACCGTAATCGTTGACGGACTGAGGCTTGGGGGCCGGGGCCCGCTCGACGGAGCTGTTGTCGCTACTAGTCGGGTCGGTATGATAGCCGGCATGTTCTGCCGAACTTCCGCTTCCGGCTGCCGACGTAACGGTTTCGTACGAGCGGTCCTTGTTAGGAAGAGGATAGATGTTCTGGTCCCCACGGCCATAGCCATTCATGTGCGGGTCGGTCTGTGTCCTGGGTACTCGCTGACGGTAGGGAATATTGCCATTGTGGTACCCTCCTCCGCCGCCGTTGTAGTACGGGTCGTAATAGCTCTGGCGGTTGGATGCCACCTCGAATTGGCCGCTCTCGGGCCTGAAAGAACCCGGGCGGCCGCCATAATAGCTGTCATGGGGGTGTCGAGGTCCGCTGGCTATATCTCTACGTTAACTGGACCGCCAAAGCCTGCATTGCTAATGTGAGTCTTGTACATACTAGCATAGTAACTGCTTCGCCGGTTCCATGTCGCAACAGACTCGGCGTCTGAACGGTATGATTGGCGGCGGTCACGGTCACGGTAGCCTCCGTCAATGGCAGCCTCGAAACTCCGGATGGTATCCAGAGGACGCTCCCATCGACTACGAGTCGGGTTGGATCGGTCGGGCTCGGCTGGCGTTAACCGTTAGATGTGCTGTGTTGAATATTTAGATCAGACTTACTGATGGGGTTGCCAGTTGTGTCCTTGTGTTGGATGGCACGCAACGGCGCCAAGGAGGTTTTAGTCATTGCCTGAACGGCAGCTGTACAAGTCATCAGTCAGTTTTGTAGTTTAAGAGCTGTTGTGAGCAACACAGACGTACAAGGTTCGGCCTCGCTCATGGCGACGGTGGGATCAGCTTTGCTATGTAATCTCTTTGCTTCCTTCTCTTGGTGACTCTCGTGCAAATCGATCTTGTTGTGACTCCCGGAGCTCTTGTGGGACTTATGAGATTGAAAGCTGAATGTTCGGGGTCGTCTATGAGGAGACTGCAGTTGCTTCTGGGCCGAGCCTTGGGTCTGAGGTTGAGCGCGAGTCGGTGGTCCTATGGACTGCGGCTGGTCGTACTGGTGTTGGTAGGGGGGGAATTGTGCTGGCTCGTCGTATGAGTCTGCGGCTTGGTCGTGGTAAAGTCGTTGGTTTGGCTGCTGGTGCTGGGGAGGCAGCGCGGGAAGTGGATGATGCTCTGCCATGGCGGGCGACTGGGGAAGGGTGCTACTTTTGATTGTCCTGCAAGGCGGTGGACGCAAGGTGCGCAATGAGCGCGGGCGTAGTCTCGGCGTGCAAGGTCGATGGATGGAGTTGCACTATTGCGTGCCTTATCGCGGGTCAGCAAGGGGAAGAAGTGGGCGGGCGGCTCCAAGTCAGTGACTAGCGAAGCAGCCAAGGTCGCGTTTTCCAGGGGGCAGTGTGCGATGATGGAGTGTAGAGTGGATCGTTGGAAGGGGCAGATTCAGAATGGTGGAAAGGTGTGTCTGATTGAGGCGTGTGTATGTTTCCACCGACTGCTGGGATTGAAAGTGGATTCAACGCCTAGCGAAGAATACCTAGTGTAAGTAGTATGCCGGGCCGTTCCAGTGGGCCACTTGTTTGGTGATGGGTGAAGTTGTGTGTATGAAGTCCCGGAGGAGAGGAGTATGACCGGAAGATGAAAAAGCTTGTAGTATGATTTTTTTTTCTTCTTCCGGGATGATGTCGCAAGGAGGCGGAAAAGCAGGGAAGTGAGTGTCTCGAATGTGGCTGGGGGGATGTGAGTTGGCAAAAGACCCGGGTGAAGCTGTACCTATGTATGGCTGGTGTGCTGTGTCAAGCAGAAAGGAACAGCCGGGCAACGCAGCTTCGACCAGCAATCCCGAACAAAACACAGTGACAACGACAACCTCAGCAGAAGTGACAGATGCAGGTGAAGGTAGTGCTCACAGACAGTACGATACGTACCTGTGTGATTTGCTGCAAGCTGCAACAGAACGAGACGGAGACGGGAGGGAGTCTGTGAGCTAATGAATTCTGATGCCGGATGGGGGCGAGCGACGCCAGGATGTTTAGTGGAAGGTGCACTAGGACGTGTGGCTTTGGGGGAAAGCAGCAGCCACAAAGAGTTAAGCGCCTTGTCTTTTCTTTTCCTTTCTTTTTTTAATCGATTGGGGTCGAACACTGGAGTCGGGTTCGGTACGTAGGTAGGTAGGGTGGGGGGAGTGGACTACCGGTAGGGGCTGGGGGTAGTAACCCTTGGGTACGCCAGGGGAGGGGTGGGTGATACGGCAACGAATCGACCAGTGCACTACGGATATTAGTGACGTGATTTATCGGCTTCTTATCCGTCCGGTGTTGTTTAGTTGGTTGGCTGGCCGTCTCGTCTTCTGATGCTGCTACTTCAGTTCAGCACTGACTGTATCGATGTCGGTGCAGCAGTTGTCGAAGGGTAGCGTGGTTAGCGCCTTCCTTCTTTTCTTATTCCCACTTGTCACCGGCAGTTGCAATGCAGAGAGCAACAGGATATTCGAAATGTGGTGTGTTCTAGTGACCGAGATGCGGACCAAGTATCTGCTGTGATGATACCTGTTTGCTATCCACACACTTTCTTGACGATCCGCCGATACAGGGTGATAGCTTTGTCCGGACCTTTCGTAACGGTGTGCGAGTAAACTGGGTATTCTGTTTGACGTCGCCGTTGATCAGTGGTCGAATGCATACGACGTCGCGTTTGCAGGCGGACGGGTGGATGAGGGGGTGTACCGTAGGAATGTGGGTGGGTGGTGGAACCCAGCAGAAGAGAGTCAGTCGATCCTTTCTCGCTTAAAAGACCAGTGCCAATGGCGATGCAGCGTAATGTAAAATGCTATGATATCCGAATGGGCAAATCCAATGGGAAAAACAGGTCGAAAGAAACACCGCCCCTGGTTAGTATTGATCTGTGGGTGAGTCTATTTGCTGACGTCAAGCAACAGGAATCGTCGCGTGTTTCAGAGCGCCTTCGCGTGGTTTGGAAGCCGGTGGGCTCGTAGTTCGAGGTACGAGTTTTGCTCCTCCCTTTGCTTGCTAGCCTGGTCGGTAGTTAGGTAGGTACCTACTCAGTAGGTAGTAATGAACGCGTGTTTTCTTGTTGGTCCTTCCCTCTCGGTCCTTGGCCTGATGCGTCTGAGCCGTGTCTGGGGCGGAATGGAACAATCTGGATCAGATGATGGCTGGATACGCCTGGCAATAGGTACCTATTCTGGCTTTCTTGGTGTCAGCTAACTTACTTTCACCTTTCTGCTGCCGCGGCTGCAGTATGCAATACAGTGAACAGTCACCTCACGTTGCCCCAACGCCATGCGCTGTGGCACACGTCCAGGCCGTGCCGCAAACCGCAGCCTGCAGATAATGGATGGGGCTGAAAGAGATTTCTACTTCTGTGCGTGCCAGGCCTTTGCATCCAGTGCCCTTGCAGCTTTTGCTGTCGTTGTCGTCGATGATCGGGTTGGGCGAAGTGCAGCTGGTCAGAGTGCCCCGAGGTATAAGATAGTGCACCTCAAAGATTGGTACGGCGTCAATAGTATCCAAGGCCGCGTTGATTCATCAAACCCCAAAATAATTAGGCAAAATGACGAACTGAACAACAATCTCAAGGTACAAGGGTCTGTTGACGACAGAAGGCGGCTTCGAATCGAATTAAAAGACAAGATGAAATTGTGTGATGTTCCGCGACGAGGGATGGCTGGCTCGAGAGAGAAACAAGTCGGAAGGTGAGAGAGTCAAGTGTCGCTGCGCAACATGAGCGAGTCAATCTTGCGGTCAATTGGGCGAGAATTTCATGAAAGCATAAAATATTGCTCGGGAGTCAGAGTCAAAATAAAATAAAAAGAGTGCAGCCAAAAACCGTGGCGGGAGGCCCTCAGTATCTATACGAGCCTCCGATTGAACCGGACCAACGAGCGAAGAGACAACCCGGAGGGGTGTGTGTGTGTGTGTGTGTGAATATGAGAGAGAGACTATGGCGGGAGCAGCGGAACGAGCATGATTATGGATAGTGAGTGACAAGTCGATGATGAACGATATACCTAGTGGACTTGGGATAAAACGTAAGGAAGGTGTGGCCTGTTCCGCCGTGGCATGGCACAGCATGGCATGGCGACAACATTCTGAAGCTTACAATGGTTGTCGAGGACGTCACTACGGTAGCCAAGGGAAGGCAGACATACGGACGTCGACACAAGTATGTCTGAGTATCTTTCCATTCTATGGAACCACCGCAGAGTGCCTTCTACCTTTTTTCTCTCATTTTTTTAGACTACCTACCTGTATAGATACGTAGTGACCCTGCCTCATCCTCAGCTAGTGTTAGGTAGGGAACCACCCAGAGATGCGGTCTGGCGACAACCATTGGCCCTGAGATGGGATAGGCAAATCAC
Organism: Colletotrichum sublineola; assembly: GCA_020631755.1. Classification (NCBI taxonomy): domain Eukaryota; kingdom Fungi; phylum Ascomycota; class Sordariomycetes; order Glomerellales; family Glomerellaceae; genus Colletotrichum; species Colletotrichum sublineola. The sequence continues at coordinate 513,451 of JAHSQG010000022.1, forward strand.
TGGGCTGTGTATGGTTTCAATTGCTGGATCTTCCCTTCATTGAATGACAGGCGACCGAAGGCGACGGAACTAGAACCTGACCAGGGGGCCAGGATCGAAGAAAACCATTGAACCAGGACACAGCCGGTGGCCATCAGATGCTCGAACGTTCTCAGGGCCCACGGCGTGTCGGCTTCTCTGGAAACACGGCAGGGGAGGCAGAGGAAATGGGAGGCCAGGCCAGGCCAGGCCTTGCATTCCCCATCCCGTCCCAATGGCCATTACCCGCCGCCTCCCATAAGCCCCGGAAAACGTTCCTGGCCTGGAAGTTTTCTGCTGGAACTCCAGACTGTACATGGACGACTGACTGTCTGTCAAGCATGCGAGATGAGCACCAGTTGGTCAATCATTGGCAAGAGAGAAGGGGTGAGAAGGGTGGTGGGGGAGGGGGGTGGGGTTGGAACATTCCTTACGTGTAGTACCTATAGTGAGGTCGGTAGTATACAACGTAGGTAGTAGTAGCCCGCTATTACGCGTTTCGCCCCTCATCGACCATTCCACCCCGTCCTCCGTCCGAAAGGAGTATTACGAAGTTCACCTTAGCGCCGCTCCTGCCCGATCAACCACTGCTGCCCACAACTGAAGGGAAACACATGACGGACGGGAATACCATGTGTACCTAGCAGAGACAGACAGACACAGATGAGGCAGAACGAGACACGGCAGGATAAACCCCCAATGCTCACGGTATCCCCCGGCGTCAGTTGCTTTCTCTGGCTCTACTTGGATGATACATAGGTACTCCAAGCCCCATATTGTCCGTGTATCTATCAGTACATGATTCTCTGCTTCATTGGGCAACGACGATGGCGCGCATTACAGTACACACAGCTTGGGTCTGAAACTTGTTTGCCTTTGCATCAATCAAGCAGGCAGCTAACGGCAATCCTTCCTGCCCCCTCAATGCCATTCCATTTTCATTCGTGGGTTCAGTCAGTCAGCCAGCCAGTCAGTCAAACAGTCAGTCAGTTAATTAGTCAGTCAGCCGGTTAGTCAGCATACTCGTCATTTTTCTGGCACAACACTCCAAACATCTACAGTGTTTTTATTTATTGTCTTCTTAGGTCGCATACCCGTGCCATGAGAACCGAACCATGGCGAAGGACCCTGAATACCGAATACATGCAAATATCTGAATTAAACGTCATGGGGACGGCAAGGATAATGTCTGTCCCATCGCCTCTTCTTTTTCGGTTTGCCACAGACACTACAATACTACAAGTACTGCCCCAGCCAGGACCTGGGTGGGAGATATCGGCCACACCTGCAAGAAGGGTGGGCTTCGTGTTCAACGGTCATACCAAGGCTGGGCCGCAATAGTGCAGTGCGTGTCAGCGAGGCCCACTTACACCCGAGTGTCCGAGCTGTCGACTTGGCTGCAGCAATACGACCGCGTCCAGAGATAGGTAGATGGTTTTCAGCTCCAGCTGTTGACATCCGCGGCCTCCATATTGCATGGCTGAGCTTCGCCTCCATTAGAGCTGCGGCGGATCGGAAGACTATTATCTGTACGCGCACAGCCAATAATTACACGGAGTGCGTCTACTTGCCACTATGCCTACCATAGATAGCACGTAGGTACGGTACCGTACTAGTACACGTAGCGTACAGGCACGTATGTAGTGTGAGATCCCATGGCACCATGACGGTGCAGACTAGTCTGTCTACTCGTCCATGTTGTGTATCTGCACCTCCGGTTCCCGACCAGTCGTGAGGGATCCTGGTTTCCGAGTTGACAAGTTCAACAACAAAGTTTCTCCGTTTTCTTTGGGTGCTCTCTTCTACGACTATTCTCCCGGCTCTCGATCCCACTTCTCATCACATCACATGTACCCTCCATTATCATCCAGTTTATGCGAGGAAGGGGTTTTTGGTGGCCCGAGCTTCTGGAAAATACTCTCCTTGTTTCTACCCATCAGCCCATTAGCCAACAACCTCCCACCAACAATCTGATCCAGATTTTCCCCGCCAACCCTGTTATCGAAAATAGAACACATCCGCTGACAGGTTGTTGATGGCCAGGATGTTCTCCAGCATCCGAATGCCTGAATGGCTCGGACGTCGACATCGTCGAGGCTGGCGATAGCCCCTCAGGCAACATTCTGACAATGATGCCTCCTCGAATTGGATGGGGTGATTTGCCATTTTTGTCCTAACCAAGCTCAGGTAAGTATGGTTCACACGTACACTACCGGTACACAGGCCTTGGGCGACGGCCGGACTTTCCGGCGAGAGGTACGGTGAGAGTTAGGTGGCCTCTAGTAAGTAGTACAGGCTTGCAAGATTCATCGACCTCGCCCTGACATGGATACGGAGCAGCAATATAAGCTAGCGGCCATCTTTTTTTGCTACGGGAAAACGGACTTGAGCTACATCCCCCTCCGCTGTTCCTAGGGACCAATCATTTGTCGGTGTGCAGGTTTGGCCAGCTCTCGTCTCGTTCTTAGGAGCACGCATATTTGGGCTTTTTTTTTTTGCCCTGGCACGCCACATATGATGGGGACGGCTTTACTTCCGGTACTCACCACATCCTTGGCTATGCACCTAAAACTACATACATAGTAAGCCTATCGTGGGTTTGGGCTGCTTGCTCGGAGACTCACTCTACAATAAGGATTGTCCTTCCTCATTTGCAATTCAACTCATTTTCGCTCTGTCCAGAACATTTTACTCGGCCTCGATCGCAACAATCACCTCCACCCATTCCCTTGCCCATCGGTGTGCACAGCTTTCCATCGATTTCTCTCTTCGATTGCCATAGGCAAGGCAATTAGCACCACTTCAGCCAACAATTGGCTTCAGGCAACTCAACCAGTTTCGGACTGGTTAATCAGAACGGGAGCACGGCGGGTAGGAGAACCGATCTCGATCATGCCTATGCGCAAGTGGCGGACGGTACTCGGGTGCCCGGAAACTCCTAGTGGCTGCATCTGCTCGCCTTGGCGAAGTGACTGGGGATGGGATAGAAACCAAAACCTTGGCATCCGACCTTTCCCTACCTCAACCCGAACGGACCTTTCTACCTTTCTTATCTCTCCCTCCTTGAGTTCTTCCTGGAACACTTGTAAACTACCTAAGGCAATGAGTCGCGACGCCTGGCATCTGGAAACTGGGCCTCTTATCCCGGCTAGCCGTTATCTCTCAGACCACTGGACCCCGACTCCGAAGCTCTCCGTCACTTCATGGGAGGTCCCCTTGCCCTCTGACACCGAACCCTATCCCCCCCTTTTTCTCTTTTGACTCTTCAGTCTCTTGGTGTTTGGGACAACTTGGGACGGAGCGGCTTATCCAGGTTCCCCATGCGTTTCCATGACAGGTTTCCAGGGGTATTGAGACATGCTCGCTCGCCTTACTTTGGGCGCCGTCCTCAGGACACCCAACGTGCCAACTTGACTGAACCGAGTTGATCTGATCGTTTGCGCCTAAGGACACGCTGCACTGACTAGATGGCTTCACTCATGCCGATACTAGGTTTTTCTTCTCAGACGAAACGTGCCGAATCTTGGTGGAGGAGCAGAGAGATCAACTGCCACCTCCGGTTGCGGGACCCGAGAGCTTTAGTTGCACGATTTTCGAGATTCAGCCGGCGAATCTTCTGCTACATAACCAAGGCAGTTGGTTTGCGCGAAATCCTACTCAGGTTTGGTTTGGAGTTGGTAATCTCCGGGCAGTGTCCTCGGCTCTCGTGAATTATCCAGTAGTCAATCAATGTGAATTCATTTCGAATTCCCTCATGCATGTATTGCCCGTCACTATTACTGACCCGATCCTGTGTAGTTCTGTATCGAGCTCGTAGGTATTGGGATTTAACTCGAGTCAGTCAGCTCGACGTTGGCTGATAGAGTAGGGCTTAACTTGCCAAATCGTCTCCCGCGTTTCCGCCCTTCGGTTAGGAGAGGGTGACAATGAATCTCGTGTATAGTTGCTACCTGTCCTACAAAATGATGTACAACGAAGTCGTGTTTTTTTCGAAGTGCTTGTGAATGCTCAGCCTGCGTGGGTTTGGCTTTCGACTTCCCGTACCACCTGAGATCACATCTTACACCCCATCCGCCCAAATACTGGATGGACTGACATCCCTCACTCTTCCGATAAAGGGTCTTTTTGTTATATATGCCACCTTTTTTGAAACCTTCCCCCCTTATTCCTGCCGGTTTCTCTCGTATCCTCACCCTCATACTGGGTTGATTAGAGGGAACGCGCCCGAGGAGGGGAGGCAGGAAGGGCTCAGGGGTCAGGGGTCAGGATGGCGCTGCGACTGTATTCTTCGACTCCTGTATCCTCTGCTATACACTGATCATGACCGTGAGATAACCCCTTCTTAACTCTTGACTGGGCTAGGTAACTTGCTAGCGCTAAAAACGAAAGATTGTGTCAGGGGTTTGCACAGGAACTCTTTGGTGAATACTTGAGTAATAACATTGGCTTAGGCGGCATATTATCGCTTCTGACGGCACATGTGTGGTTTTGCTCCGAGACCGAGCAAACAAGAGGTGATATGCTTTCGCACAGTTGACATTGTGATTGTACCTCGGTAACATCTTCCACGACCGGTAGAGAAACAATATAGTAGTCTGCGCAATGACCTCGACGGAAGCCCTTGGCCTCCGACAGCATGATCTGGACCTAATGCAAACATATTCTCGCACGAGACCTTGTCCAGACTTGGTCAATTACTTCGAGTGTCGACCCCTGAGGCCTGGTATGGCGGCTTCGAGACAATCAACAGGCTCTCCAGGAAAGATCATCCATGATCAGGAAACTTGCACTGAGATAGGACACCATGACGTGCAATAATCGCTGATCTCTGTGGTCTTCTCATTTCGACGTACAGGCGCACTTTCACAGAGCACCTTTATTCAGGCACTAACTTCGTGTCTAAGCAGGGTGCCCTACGCCGAAGGATGTCGTTGACTAGTCGGCCTTGGCTCCCCGAAGTCGCATGTGCCAGCTCCATAAACCTGAGTGGGCAATCTCCCATGGATAGACATGGCCAGTATGTACGCCCTGACTTCAGCGTTAGACAGCTTGATCGAATAACCCGTGCCTCGTGGGAGACCTCCAGGTTGTAGGCAAGGTCAGGTAAGACGTTATCGACTTGTAGTTTGAATACTGGAAGGCGGACGGCAACGGTGGCATCTATCCTTGTAGTGCGGGAGTCCAATCATGTTTTCGTCTGGACCAGACTGTTAGAATTGTGTCAGAGGTTATGAGGTAAGTGGTTAGCAAACCAACAACCGTCGAGTGCCCCCATTGTCGTTAATTGCTGATCGTCTACGATGACTTTAGGGAACGGGGCTAAGAGAGCGATGGAAGAGGAAGAGACCGGGGGGCGGCAATGCTCAATATACCGTATCTACCATGTTCATGGTAATAGGTGGCGCAAACTCATAATAAGCCGTGTGATGTAATTCGAACTTGTGAGCTGGTTTCCTCCTCCGCCAATATCGCAAGACATATACCGGGCAAGACACCAGGTCCCATTAAGGCATGCTTCATATCACTAGGTACGACAGATAGCTCCTCAAAAGGCAAAAAAACACCTTATGTTTCCTCACTCGTCTTTTCGAGAACGGGATCTGTCGTCTAGAAAACATGCAGGAAAAGAGACGCTAGATAAATATCCTTCTAGGAAACGGAATGCCTGTCATCTTGCTCCATCCTCAGCGATACATGATCAAGATCGCTTCACGGTCTCACTTGGCCGGTGATTAGATTATATGTGATGCGGAGGTAGCATGACTGGGGTCTTCATACGCAGTAATTGGAATTGCTCGAATGAGAAAAGGCTTTCTGCCGGCGGTCTTGCCTGAGAAAGTGGGATGATATCTCCAGCTACACCAGGGACGGTATTTTCAGACGACTGCAACGCTTGACTGAGATTCGGGCATTGGCCTTGGACGAAGATAGCGGCCCCCTACCCGAGATCTGGTTGTTCAGTCGTCCACTTGACAAGTACCTCATTTGGGAGCATAGTTTTGCGGGTTTCCCCATGTCTCCATGTATGAATGCGTGCAATGAGATGCCCGAAGAGCCCTCCACAGCCGACCTCCAGCAGGTCAGTCGACGCGTAAACAGGGAGGCCGACCCTTCCGAGGCTTCACTTCCTCACACTTGCTTCACAGTCACGCTGACGTCACCTGCATGATGTTCGACTCACAGGAACACACTTTAGAAACTCAATCTCAAAGGCAGAATCTTTGCTTGATCACATCTGTGATGCTATACCCCAAGCGTAAGTAAGACGTGGTGTTGCTGCTTGACAAGATCAGGGCAAGGGCAGGCCTTCCCCGGATTCCCCAGATCGCACAGTCCACATGTGGAAAAATCCAAGATAACCCGTATCAGCATCAAATGAGACAGTGGGCAGCATGTCACTGGACCTGGGCTGATGGACATAGACCGCATCGACAATGGCTGGACGTGGCTGGGAGGCCTGGTGACTGCGTTCGCAGCACGACATTTGGACTAGGACTGGAACGAGCTGTAGGACTGTTGACCAAGGGGGCCGAAATGGAAGTTGTGCAAAAACCATTGAATATCGTCGCTGAGCCATGTCTTTTAAACACCTGACATCAATGCCGCCCGATCTACCGCTCGTCGTTATCGCGTTTGTGTAGCCGGCCAGCAAAAATCAAGTATGTTGATTTTTTTTTTCATTCCCCGTCCTCGAGCCCCCAAGCATACAAGGCTACTCTTCAACCCGTACACAGAAAAAGAACTCTCCTTTTAGCCGAATCACGCAGAATTTATATCCCCATGTCTCAGTTGAAAAAAGGGGAGAGGGTATTTCCCGGCGGGGTGTGCGTTTCGCCTCATGTGTGGTTGTTTGACGAGTTTGATTTGATGCCTTTTTTTTTAGCAAGCAAAGCACTGTGCTCTTGCCCTTGCCTTGACCGATGCAACCAATTCAGAATCCATCCTCAATACCAACTCCGTCCGATGATGAGGGGCCGTTTTAAATCGACGAGGGGTAGAGCATCACGCGAACGGATGCGCCGAAAGAGCGGGTGGGGAGAGGGTTGGAGAACTTGGCGCGGACGACGCCAGAGTTGCCTATGGAGTCGTATTAGCTGGGGGAAGCTCGAAATATCGTGGGTGATTCGATCGGAACGGGGGACTGCATTTACCGTGAGGACGGGTGACCTTGCCCCAGATGACGCGGATCTTGGAACCGCGGACCTCCTTCTGAGCCTTGTAGACGTAGGCGATCTTCTTGCCGAGGTAGAAGCTACTCGCAGGTTAGCTGATGATCTGTCCCCAAGTAGAACAGGACCACATACTTGGCAGCGTTGGTGTCATCGACTCCCTCGATCTTGATCAGACTCGTCTTAGGGTGGGTGACGTGACGGCTACGCTGGTAGCTGAGGTGACGTCCCCTGGAAGTGACTGTTAGTCTCGGTCCATTCGGTCTGCGAAAACTCGCCGCGCATCGCTGGATCGTCGGATTGGGTATCCCGAGGGGACAGGAGAATCGTGATATCAAAACCCACGAATGCGTGGTCGGTCGCAGGGAAAGGGGATTTCGGCTTTGAGACTTACTTGACGTATACTGCGAGAAATCAGAGTCAGCTCAACCTCAAGAAACAGAGCAACATAAGCCAGCATGCGGTGCGCACGATCAGCCCGTCGATATCTGACATCGTCCAGGTCGATTGCGCGGCTTCAATCCACATCGCCAATCTCATATGGGAGGCTATTAGGGCAAACAACTCACATCTGTGACCGGCTTCCGAAGGCATTTTGGCGGTGGTTAGTATTCCTCGCTCCAACCAGAAGGGACTCGAGAAAGGAAAGTCAGAGGATGTCTTCGTGAAAAAAGACTGGTACTCTGGTCGACGTCGGTTGGGTGCTTCGTGAATATTGCAGGCGGCTCTCGATAGGCTCAACACTGATGCGGAAAGGTAGGTAGGGTAAAGTGACCCTACCTGCCACATGAATTTTTTACCGAAATCATGGTGGCCAATCAAAGCACCTCAAGATGCTTATCTCAGCAGCCTCCCTGCATGGGGCTGTGATGGGTATATAAAAACTCCAGAATAGGTAGTGTGGAGTCGCGACCTAGCGATGTAGAGACTGTCACTGGCCAGATTTGTGCGGCACGTGCACAAGGATCTTGACTAACTATCGCTGACATAATCGAAGAAGCACGGCACACCTACCTGTCGAGGGGGTTTTATTTTGACCCGGTACCTTAGTAAGATCACGTATCACATGAAAAGTCACGTGATGCGGTTGTCGTATCCCCAAGTTCGGCGTACTCGCGTCGGCCTATTCGGCTTTGACTCAGGTACCGACGGGGGGCCGTGGCTTTCTCTAGACGTACCTTTCTTTGCTGCCATGCAGTCCACCTCGATCACCCTCGCACCTTTATTCGCCCGAAGTCTTGCACGCTCGGCGGATAAGCCTGGCCATGACTAAATGTATGCATCATATCGCGATGCATCCCAAACCATCGTCTGTCTTGTTATTGACCGTTATTCAGGTCTGAGCAATCATGCAGCCGGTTGCTCAGTGACAGACGTCCCCATCTCCTCTTTTTTTTTTTTTTTTTTTTCTCTAAAAGAAAATCAAGCATTAATAATTACATACGACTTACGGAGTACATTGAATGAGGAAACACAAACCGGCTGGACCGGAGTTCCAGGATCGGTCAGGGTATCTTATGGAATAGGCACTGAACCCGAGGAGTTGCGAGAGAGTTGCTGGTCCGGCTCCCCAGAAAGCCCGGCTTCCCAACAGGCTTGATGTTTTTTTTATCGAGCGCCAAATAACAAGTCAAGAAGAGAATGATAAAGGAAGAGGAGAGAGATACAATCTCACAACCATGGAGCAAATGTCCCGCTGAAAATCACAGCAGTGTTGGCCAATCTGCCTGCAATTTGGTAAATTTTAGACCACTGTGTTAAAACCGTCCATGGCTGCTCCGCCTGGTGTGCGAGCAACTCCGGAGATACTCTCAAATACTTAGTCGTCGCCGTGGTAATATATGACCGGCGTTGCATAAGCCACGAGCTACAACGATTGGAACGCCTCGAAGAGGGTGGGCATGCGCCAATTTCTGACCGAAAAACACTGCGGGTTTCCAGGACACTGCAGCAGAATTTCATGCCACAGTTGGATTGGCCAGACTGGCGTGTATGGAGCTTGCCACGGAGAACTGCCTGACTCCCTGCGGTGACAATATGGGAGTTGATGGGATATTTTGGGGGCATGACGCGAAGGAAATGTTCCCAAGTATACCCGCCTCCAGTCGTTATGCAGGCTAGACATGACTGTCCAATGCAACTGGATCCCAACGATACAGGTCAGAGTGACAGGTTTTGTTGCTACGGAGCACCGTTTCACACAGGCTGGTTGACCCACACTCGCTCTCATCAGCTGTCGCGAATTCCGCCGGCCCTCTTCACAGGAAGGCCATATCAGAAGCAGCAAAGTCCGATCGGGAAGCTCGGTGGTGTCCGGCGTTTGGGGAGAGAAGGACCGGGACTACCGTCGTAACAGCTGGAACCGGCGATGGAGCCCAAACCAAGATCAATTCAACGCTGAGCGGTTCAAGGCGTTGGACCCTTTTGGGGCCCTTGTTACCCGCCTGTCTGAGGTCATAAGTGTGGGCATTGTTGACTGAACGATCACTTGAGTTCTTACCTAGGCTCTATTCTGTGCGTCTGCGTGTGCATTGGAGCCCATGCCTGTGCCCGCCCCCTCACCCCTTCTTTTCCTCTGATGTTTTTACTATGGTATTTTCTGGAGCTCCGGCGCGCTCTGACAATCAGTTCAATCCGGCTGTAACTCGCATCCCACGCTATGCCTTGACTCCTAGTCATCCAAAGTACCCGAGAAGTGTACTTTAGACAGGGGTCTGGCACTCGCCGGGTAGGTCCGTAGGTGTCGCCTAGAGGCCTTGCGGGAACGGATCGTAACCAGAGGAATGGCCGGGCCGGCCTACTTCAGTACAGGTAGGGTGATGGGATGGCGACGCTTGCATACCCTGCAAGGACCTACCTAGCTAGGTACGCCCAACGAAATGGCCATAGTTGTGCTTTGTAACCCAGATCCGGAGAAGAGACAGATCCTCACCAGTCTGTTTAGTGTACAAGTTAGTGACGGATGGATTGCTTTGTGCATCAACCCAAACGCAAACCACCTAGTCCTATGCCGTCAGCGCTGGGACAAATCAAGGCCACGGTGGGCATGACTGACTCTGTGCACGCTGGAGCTATGTCAGGAAGCTCTGACTTCTAACCAATTTCGATGGATCTGCTCCCGTTCATTGGCATTGCTGATGGTTGGTGGGCGCGGTGAGCTTAAGACCGATAGATACGTGTAAATCTCCGGTGGCCACTCAATATTTCATCGATAAGACCGAGAAGTCTCCTCCCCCCTCCATTGACATCAGCCCTGTTCAAGTTCCGTAGTCCAGACGGCACCTCGATGAAATAACTTATCCCGGCCACTTGAAGTTCTCGCAAAGATGCACCAAAAATCCTCTGGGAAAATTAATCGACGGCGGCCTGCTCACTAATCCTTTGCCCTTCTCGGTGTGCGCCCAGCTCTTGACTATCTATAACCCCGGCAACAACAGTCCGTTGAGAGCGGACTGGAGAAGCAAGATTCACTTGCCCACCGAGGGAGGCTTACCCACTGACCGATTCGCTTCTGAGCGCAAAAAGGCGAGCCGCGGCGCGGTTGCAGGAACTCGAGTTTTCAACAAGTGTCCAAGTACCTACAGTACATCCCGCGCTATCGTGTAGCGAGGAGGCACCAAGATAGAGCCTGTGACTGTGAGTAAGCTCCCCCTGGCCTCCTGTCCTGCTTTGACAACCCCGCCTGGGTACCTAAGGTACGCTAGGAGCAGTACGCCGACCTGATCTCAGACAGGTAAGTAGCATTTTTAGCTGCTAGTGCCAGGTGCGTACCCATAACCTACCCCCATCCACACAGGCCGTATCCATACCTCTCCGCTGCGCACCCCTACCTCGAAGATGAGGTACATCTGTGCCTCGTCATTACTAAATACCCCAATCCATCCGTCCCGGATTCCGGCCAAGCATCTCTTTCCAAAACCTCCCCAACCCGCTCTTCTGCCTTTTTTGCTTGCCGACTTAGTTTCCTGCTGTAGAGGCATAACCGCACCCTTCTTCTCTACACTTCTCATACCAAAAGAATATCGATAGTCGAGCCACTACATCACCGACTTCCTTCACAATGGCCGACCATACCTCCGCCGCAGCGTATGTCACCCCGCCTTCCTTACCCCACCAAGATGCCTTTTTGCTGTTCACTGCCACTCCGGAGCCTTGGAGCATCATAAACTGCTTGGGAATCGACAGCGTCTTGCGAGCTGCAATCGAAACCGGCGTCATTTTTTTCCTCAAGCGCAAATTTGGCTGACACAAGCGCGCCTTCCACAGTTCCATGGAGCTCAAGGAGAACACCGTCATCGTCGTTCTCGGTGCTTCCGGAGACTTGGCGAAGAAGAAGACTGTGAGCAAGCAGAATCCCTCCACGACATGTCAACTTACTGACCTTCTTTACAGTACCCTGCGTTGTTCGGTCTGGTACGATCTGCTGGCTCGCACGAGATGTCGTACCCGCGGGCTTGCCCAGCTAACCGGCGGAATAGTACCGAAACCAGTTCCTCCCCAAGGACATCAAGATTGTCGGATATGCACGCACAAAGATGGACCATGACGACTACATCCGTCGCATCAGATCCTACATGAAAACCCCCACAAAGGAGATTGAACAGCAGCTCAATGACTTCTGCGACCTCTGCACTTACGTTTCCGGCCAGTACGACAAGGACGATTCATTCTTCAACTTGACCAAGCACCTCGAGGAGCTTGAGAAGGGCAGACCCGAGACTCACCGTCTCTTCTACATGGCGCTTCCCCCCAGTGTCTTTACCATCGTCTCCCAGCACCTGAAGAAGTGCTGCTATCCCACCAAGGGTATTGCGCGCGTTGTTGTATGTGCCACCTTTTGCACTCATTTGCTTACGGATCGGCTGACCTCATCATGACTACAGATCGAAAAGCCCTTTGGAAAGGACCTTGCCAGCTCCCGCGAGCTGCAGAAGTCTCTGGAGCCGGACTGGAAGGAGGAGGAGCTCTACCGCATTGACCACTACCTGGGCAAGGAGATGGTCAAGAACATTCTTATTCTCCGCTTTGGTAACTCTTTCTTCGGTTCCACCTGGAACAGACAGAACATCGACAACGTTCAGATCACCTTCAAGGAGCCTTTTGGCACTGAAGGCCGTGGCGGCTACTTTGACGAGTTTGGCATCATCCGCGATGTCATGCAGAACCACTTGCTTCAGGTTCTCACCCTGCTCGCCATGGAGCGCCCCATCTCTTTCGCATCTGAGGATATCCGTGACGAGAAGGTGCGCGTTCTCCGCGCTATGCCCGCCATCGAGCCCAAGAACGTTATCATCGGTCAGTACGGCAGGTCCCTGGACGGCAGCAAGCCCTCGTACAAGGAGGATGACACTGTCCCCAAGGACTCGAGATGTCCCACTTTCTGTGCCCTTGTTGCCTACATCAAGAACGAGCGCTGGGACGGCGTTCCTTTCATCATGAAGGCCGGCAAGGCCCTCAATGAGCAGAAGACCGAGATCCGTATCCAGTTCAAGGATGTCACGTCGGGTATCTTTAAGGATATTCCCCGTAACGAGCTTGTCATGCGCATCCAGCCCAACGAGAGTGTCTATGTCAAGATGAACTCCAAGTTGCCTGGCCTTAGCATGCAGACTGTCGTCACAGAGCTTGACCTGACCTATCGCCGCCGCTTCTCTGATCTCAAGATTCCAGAGGCCTACGAGTCGCTGATTCTGGACTGCCTCAAGGGCGATCATTCTAACTTTGTCCGTGACGACGAGTTGGACGCTAGCTGGAGAATGTTCACTCCTCTGCTGCACTACCTTGACGACAACAAGGAGATCATTCCCATGGAATATCCCTACGGTAAGTTCCCATCTACCTTGTGTGCTTGACTGGTTGCTAATCTGTCTACAGGATCTCGTGGCCCTGCTGTTCTCGACGACTTCACCTCTTCCTATGGCTATAAGTTCAGTGATGCGGCTGGTTACCAGTGGCCCACAACTTCTGCTCAGAGCGCCCCCAACAAGTTGTAAGTCATGTTATACACGCGTTTAGCGTAGCTATTGTACATAGAATAATTGACTCTAAATGATGTTGTGAACAGCTGAGCACACCTCTATCACACCACCAAAAGAACAAAACAAAAGACGAGACCGCACTTCAGCCATCGTACCCGCAATACCCCTGCATCGCTGCTTCTGCTGCGTGCGCAACGTATTATATCCATTGAAGGGAGGGCATAGATTTCAAAGAAGACAACATAATCAAGGGAAGCCAGGGGAGACACCTATGGGTGGATATTGGTAGGAAGATGGACATTTTTGCGCTTTGCTTGGGCGGGTCAGGGAGGGTAGAAAATCAATGACATTGACGTTTCCAATGAATTCAAATTATTTCGCCTTGAACTGTTCCTCTGAGTATTTGATAATGTTGATCGCATGGTGAATATCAGCTGGATATTATGACCTGAGTGATGTGACAGCTCCAGCTGCTAGGCTGGCTGGCGAGTCATTCCGACAAACGTCATTATTCAGGCTTTCCAGCTCATTCGGCCACTTTTTATGCATTTGACCCTGGTCCAACTTCCTTTCATTAATGATCCATTGAATACCACAAAAGAAAAAAGCAGCCTGAATAGTTTGGCCTCAAAGAGGGTGGCAGTCTAGTGAAATGAGCATGCCCCTCATCAACATAGCTACACAGTGACATAAGAACAGTGGGCATCGCAAGAATGAGATCATCATCCGAAGGGTGACAGACACGCATTTAACCTCTCTGTGTCTACCAGCTGATAAGATAAGCTTAGCCTGGTTAGGTACCTACGGTGGAGTCTTCTCTAGGTCACATGACACGCTCTGCTTGTCCTTCCCACCTTTGCACGTTGCTATCGCATCACCACCTTCCCAATTGCCTGGCAGTCGAAGATTTGATTCTTTTTGCGCCCTCCGCTGCCATCCATCTGGACGTCCCACGCATTCGAATCTCCGGATAGTAACCCGCCATCGACGGGCTTTGTTTGCGACAAAATCCCGATATCGATACCGCGTTCCCCCCCAAAATCAACGATCGACGCTAGGTCGTTTCCACGGATTGCGATCAAATCGCGTTCTCACGACACCACGCTTGCGCTTGCCAACTAGATACCTCAGAAATCAAACGAAAGAGTTTCGCGTTGTGTTTGGTCAACAACTACGGTCGCTCAGTTGATGCGATTGCGCTGCACTGCCGGCTTGCGCATCCGGCGCTGATGACTGCGTCCCGTCTCGTAATCACCTAGCAGCGGGATTAGTCCTTTAACATTCTCCGTCGCTTATCTGTCATGATCTTTTGGACGGTCCGAAGTTCTGTCATCTCTCGGTAAGGAACTAAGCCAGTCCATTTCTGGGGGGCCGGTCGTGAGGCAGGCAACGAGGCAGGAAGGGCCCCTCCCCCGATGCCTGGGATCGTCAACATGGAGAATGGAGGCTTGAACGGCGCACACCTGAGCCATGACAGAAACATGAAGGCCAACGGTATCAATGGTGAGAAGATGGATGGCCAACCATCGCCGAACAAGGGCAAGGCACCAGCCGAAATACCAGGGTCAGACAGCATTGCGAACGGCGTTCCAGACTCACTTGGCAAGCAGCAAACCCAGATGTCCACCGGCCTTACATTGCAGCAAAAGCCGAGAATGAATGACCTGCCGGAGGAAATTGTGCACATTACACAGGGATACATCCCCTTGTCCATGATCGTCTCGCGACTCGCGCAGCGCACCCACGAAGATTTACAGAAAACGATCTTGGACATGGCGGCCATCAAGTGGGCGCCGCCTGCTGTGAACGGAAATACACCCCATGGTACCGACGCATCAGACGACATGTCGGAAGGGAACAAGAGAAGGAAGATGCTCATGCTCAAGTTTGCTCAAGATGCGCATTCTAAATGGGTCAAGGCTCTCGTTATCACGGACTGGAGCAGGAACGCAGAGGCTGTCAGCAAGCTCATCGACATCAAGGCGCACATTGACTCCAAGCGAATGCTCTTTGATTTCTGTCAGGATTTGTTGATCGACTTGAAGCGATCCCTCATTTCTGCGCGGCTTCCTAACCCTGACCTGAAGACTGCTTTGCAGGTTCTGACGACTGGTGAAGCGTCATGGATTCCCGAGGTCAGTTTCCCCATCGTACAGGAGAAACCTCTGCTAACACTACACGGCAGCCGGGTTACATTCCGCCGCTACCTCTGACAACGGAAGAACAGCTGAAGTGGATCGACGATCTCAACACTATGCTCTCGTTGCGCCTGAACCTGGACGACTACGATAAGATACCGCATCAATTCAAGAACTACACCATACAGTCGGGCAGAGTTACTTTCAAGGTCAAGGGCGAGTTTGAGGTCGATTTGACCATTGCCGATGAGGATTTTACGAAGCAGTTTTGGTTCATTGACTTCCGGTTTGCCTTTTCGCCCTCCTCGAGCAAGCTTTCCGATGCTCTGGTGTCATACCTCGAATTAAAGGTCAACGAAATTCTCGGCCAAGACGGCCTAGAGGGATGCTATCGGTTCCTCCACGAGTTTGTCCTCACTCACAAGATCAACGAACTAAGACGACAGGCCCTTGAGTTAAGTCGTAGCACATGGACCGGAACGTTAATGGTAGAACCCCTGAACCGAGCTTTGGCCCTACAATATTGGACCAGTCGGTACGGACCCAATGGGCCCAAGAGCTGGGTCATGGTTGCTGTCAATAGTGCCAAAAGGACCAATGGGCAAACTGATCCAAAACACTCCAGTCGCCTGGTTGCACGATGGTACCGGGACAACAAGGAGGTCCGAGACGTCTTTCTGCCATTCGATGTCGACAATCTGTGCGCTGAGGATTTGCTCAAGACTGCCGTCGCCAGACATGTGGAGCATATTCTCTCCTCTATTCACACCAAGCTTTTGTCATATCCCCGGTTCGTCAAGAGGGAGTCTTCCATGACTCTCAAGATCTCACGAACTGAACCGATGGAGTCGTCTTTGAGCATGCAACTAGGCTCCCGAGACAATGTCACCCTTATCATACAACCAGTGACGGGATTTGCAGCTATCAGACCCCATACAAAGTACTCACTCAATGGCGAGAACCGGCTCAACTATGGTGGCAAGGATCCTGCTGAGGACGGCGTTACCTGTCTGGAAAACATTCGGTGGGGTTATATCATCGAAGAGTTCAATCGCAGAGGACGGACTGTGGGTTGGAGAGGTTGCAAAAGTCCGATTGGAAGTGAAGACATCAAGCAAATCATTCGCACTCGCGAGGCTTTCCAGACCGTCTTCCTGCAGCGTCAAAGTCTAGGCCAGGAATGGTTTGTCATGGTATCCTTGAGCCTGAACGGGGACGAATGGTGGTTGCTTGAAGTGTGAGTTTACCCTCCATGAACACTGCTCACAGTGTATGACTGACAAATATAGCGACCGCAACACACCGGCACGTCCAGTCAAGTTCCAAACTAAGCTAGAACTTACTCGAGGACAGCCCGACCTGGACGACGCTTTCTGGTCGAATTTGACCCTCTTCGTTACTGGTATTATTACTCAGGTCACTGATCTGGAAGATCTGCACCAAAGGCAGGTTAAGTACCTGAGGAGGGAGTCAACGAATTACGCATTACCGCAACAAGTCCGGCTCCCGTCTCTGGTTCTTAGACTGTCGCAGATATTACGGTCGTCAGAGACCAGTTCACATAAGACATCTCAAGAGACGCCGAATGGGTGGGACAACCACAATTCATCTTGGGCCCAGGATCAAATCGAGGTTAAGTTCAAGGGGCTTCAGCCTCAACCCTCGGCTATACAGGCTCCAGATGGTAACGCTCAGTCGGGCGCAGAGGCGCTTGAAAACGCCCGACTCAATACTGTAGTGGACGCTATCGTTCGAGTCAAGGACAAGGCGAAATTCTCCCTGCTAAAGGGTCGCATCGACCGAGACATATGTTTCAATCCTAGGAAGGGCGAGTTCATCTTTCGGATTCGCCAATTGGTCGGGCAACCTATTCTGGGAACTCTGACAACCCACGTCAAGTCCATTGATCGCCTCGTAGGCTTTCTTGAAGCCATGGGCAAAGCACGCGGCGACGTCAAGTGCGAGCGAGTCAGTCTCCGGGAGGTTATTTTCACTTACAGCGACATCAAAATGCCCAGCGAAAGCGACACCACCCAAAAGCCGAAGCGTTGGCGGGTCTCCCTCGACTTGGCCAAGAGCGACATCCGGATGTACTTGGAAAGGGGAAACCCGCACTTGAGGGTGCTCGATCTACTCACAACTCTCGTCAACACGCAGAATGGTCTCAAAGCAATACTCGTCTATATGCCGTTATTGCTACCCATCCTCAGAACTCTTGACAACATCGAGTCGAAGTGGGAACCATTGACAACGACGAACCAAGGCCGTCTAGAGATCTTTGCAAGGACCATCGATTGGATTGCCCTCCGTTATACTCTGCCTGGACCCAACGGCCAACAACGAGTTCTCGGCCTGGAAATGAGAAGCAAGGTGCGGCGCAGTGATGTTTGGTGGAATTTCTCCCGTTCGACATCGGGCCCGGGAGGGCCACCGCCCCCTGAAGAGGAGTTCAACAGGGTTTTGAGGGGGATATGGGAATCTCACGGCGACGGATGGAGGGGTCTCATGACGGGCGCAGCCGCCCTTCCTGGACCTAGCACTATGCAGTTGCTTACAAAGCTCGACGACGCTGTACGTGCATATGCTGTGACCGGTGACATCAGCGAGGCACCCTCCACAGGGGGGGCACAGACACAATCGAGCCAGACATTTTCGACCAACCAGTCTTTCGGCACGCATCCCACAAACGTGAGCCAGGGAAGCAACAGGAGCAGCGGAGGAAGTAAGCAAGCGCCGTTGGTGCTCGACTAGATACTAATCCTGGTGTTCGGTATCGGTATGGGAGTAACACAAAAGAAAATAGCAAAGGGAAGGCTCGATATGGGGCAACCCACAGCTCGTAGGCACACACACCTGAGCAGCAAGCAGGGTGGAATGCCTGCAACCTGTATCTTTTTTCATTTGCTTTTCTTCTTCTTTTTTTTTTTCTCTCCCATCATTAATGGTGACTGTGATACCAAGGGAAGGGTACATAGGACAACGAGGGACACGGATGGCGCGGATAACGCGCAAACGCCTTGAAGAGAAGACCAACCGCTCAAAGCCAGTAGATGGTCGCAAAGATACCTCATAAACATGTAAACTAGTCAACGCTGGTGTTCTTCATTGTCGCATGATGATTAATTCAATTACCCCCCGCCGGAGGATACTATGCATTGGTCTATCCGATTTTTGATCTTCATCCAAGAGTTCTCCCTCTATCTAAGCTTTTTTATTTCATCGTAACCTACAGTGGGATGTATAGTACACTAGTGTCTTGGAGAGAGCTCCTCGCGCCCCTCAGCGGAGGTAGTTCCTCCACCCGATCGTCTCCTCGATATCGCGCCCGATGGACTTCAAGTGCGTCCGCGACACTTGGAACAGGCCCGTATGCATGTTACGAAACTGCGCCAGACCGGTGTCGCCGACGTGAGTCTGCTCCGACTGGGCGACGTGCGTGGCCATATCATAACCGGCGCGGATGCCGCCCATGACGCCGATGCTCGTGTACGACCCGCCCGCAACGGCGAGTTTCCCGCCGTAGGCAGCGTATAGCTCACCGGCGGCGCGGCCCATCCGTTCTCCGTGGCCGACGTGGTGCTGCGGGATGCAGTCCTTGGCGAGCCTCGCCATGGCGAAGGCAGGCTGAGTCTTGGGGATACCCAAGTGGCGCTCGAGGACAGACTTGGCCATCTCAATGCCCTCCTCCTCAGTCGGGTAGGATGCGTACTGGTCCCAGTAGTGCCCGCCCAAAAGGACAAAGAACTTTGTGCCTTCAGGCTCCAAGGGCGCGCGGGGGACGACGTCCGAGTCGAAGAACACGCCGAGGAGGCCCTCCGGGTTCGAGTCGACGGCGCGCGGGACGAGGTAGCCGACGCCCGGGTGGGAGGCGTTCAGGCCGGGCTGCGGGTACCAGAGGTTGACGGCCATGATGGAAACGTTGGGGGACCTGGCGAGGGAGGGGAGGGCGCCGCCGGTCGCGGCGGCCAAGGCATTGCTGGTTGTTGTGGAGATAACTTTATCGAATCTGGCCGGGAATTTGGAGGTCTTTGTCGAGAGCTGGGAAGGGTGATGTTAGGCGACCGAGTGGTAAACTCCAAAAGGGAGGAAAACGAGGTTACTCACGGAAATTTGAGATGCTTCGCGGTCGAAGCTCAGGTTCATCACGGGCTCGCCCAGCTTAATCGTGACATTTTCCCTTCGTCTCAACCCCCTTTCGACGGCGTTCGGCAGGTCGCTCAGCCCCTTTTTGAAGAATACCAGCTGGTCTTTCTGCGCAGCCCGCGCGTAACCCTGGAGCTCCTTGTCCTTGGCCAACGTCTCGAGTACGCCGGCCTCGCTGCATGGAATGGTGACCCAGTCGTCGCGCTCCCCCTTTTGAAAGAAGCGCCACCACGGTCCAGGCATGAAGCTGCGCATGCTTAGCCGGTCGGCGTCGCCGCCCCAGATGCCGTGGATCATGGCCGAGGCTAGGTTGTCCGTTAATTCGGGGCGGCCCGTGGCGAAGCGGATGAAGTCGGCGACCGACATGTCGGAGGGAACGGGCTCATTGCGAGCCTTTGCGCGGCGCCAGAGAAGGGCCAGAAAGCCAGGAATGACGCCCTTGAAAGCAGCCTCACGGAAGACGTTCTTCGGGTGCATGTGGACCAGATGATCCGGGTAGTAGATGTAGCGAGGCGGGGACTTGATGCCGAGGTATTCGCTCTGCATGTTGAGGTCTCTCATCTAAGTGAAGGAGAATCCTGTGGTTAGAAACGATGGTCCTTTAGCATTTGGGCGCGGAAACAAACATGGACTAACCAGGTCAAACAGGACAAAATCGTCAAACCTCCAGGTGTCCTTGCCCATCCCGCGCAGCGTCCGCGGCCCGCGCTCGAAGCGCACAGTGCTCTTCTGCCCATTCACGTCGACATCGACCTCCTGCGTATGAATCCACCCGCCCAGCTGATTCGCTGCCTCGTACACGGTGATGTTGGATGTCTCGGGAAGCAGCTTTGCCAGGTAGTGCGCCGTCGTCAGGCCCGTGATGCCACCGCCGATGACGGCGATCTCCTTCGGTACCCTTGCGTTCTTCGTCGAGCTCGACGCCGCGTCAGTGCTCCAGTCCGGCGCTTGCTGACGTCGCGCAGGGGAGCTTGTCGAGAATCGCGCCGGAGCGAGGATGCCGACGGCAGCGGCGGCGCCGGCATTGCATCGGGTGCTGCGAGTCACTGCGCAGCAGAAGCGCTGCGAGTGGTAGGACCTCACTAAAGCCATGAATGCATTGTCGGCTATGTGCGAGATCATTGGGTGCGGAGAGGAGAGAGAAAGCTCTTTGGAAGGAAGAGAAATTGAGAGAATCGACCGTTAAGTTTGTTGGTAGTACAAAGTTGCGTCATGGCATGGACTGGGGTCTCGCGGCGAACAGCCATGGGGTGTGAACCATAGAGCCTCCGGCCCCACCATCTTGAACCAACATGGCCTCATTTCTTACTCCATTGTAGAATCTGACCGCTGTTTCTGACATGGCCTGAGTAGTCCTAATATTTTTCACTGCTTCTAATGCCTCGAAATGAGCAAGTTACGTAGCATGACGAAAAATAGCAATGGTTTTGTATATGCGGCACTCATGGGCGGAACAGTACTGACGTCGTGATGGCCGACGACACGCAGTATCTTGGACTTGACACGCGATAGATGGGAGCATTAGGTGAGGCCACATAAATGACTGCATTCTATGCCCCAAACGCTCTCAGGGACTGCAGTTCTGAAGTCCTCTGAGTCGTCTCGTATCAGCTTGCCCGAAGCCACGTCTATACATGATGATCGGAATCATTGCACCCGCAAACGCCAAAAGTGCCATACCGCTTCGGTAACACATCGTCGTCCAAATTATCATACAAAAAGTCGCCCCTCCGATACCGCCAATGCCTCTGGATTTTCGAGAACCTCGTAGCGGTCGCGAAATCGATTTTGCAACCGTCCTCCTAGGGTATACCACAATTCCGCTGCGAGACGCCATTCCACACTTGGCCGACTTTTCACCCCATCCCACATTCCCTCAGTTCAGTCCTTCCACGGAGACAACGCTTCTTGCATTGCGAAGCCTCATCCCTAGAGCTGCCAAGCCGTATCTTTTTTGAGTTTGGGCTTCGCCAAATCCAAGTAGACAATGCTCGCCTAGCTGATAACTTCCTGAGCACTACTCTGCTCCTGGTTGGCGGCACTCTGCGACTCTGGGAGAATCACTTCTGCCTGAGCGTTCGAATCTACAAATTGACGCTCACTGACGTGGTCGTTGCTCCCTTCGGCAGTCCAAACCTTATCCTTGAAAACGCCCTGTTGACCTTCCTCATGTGTGTACATGCAGTGAGGGTTCTTGCAAGGGTTGAATCTGCATTTGACCTTAACATGTGTAAACTTGCAGCCCACAGTCGTGCACCCAGCGCCGTTACGACATAATGGCATTTCGGGATGCTTGAAAGGGCACCTCGGGTTCGTGCAGTTGGGAAAGAACTTGCAGTCCTGCTCACTCTGATGGGCAAGCCTTGCCGCCGGGGAGGGGTGGCGACCGACACACTTGCGGTTTTTGCATGCGGCACCAAAATTGCAAACATCGTTAATGTCGACCGTCGTGCCTGGTGGTGCCGCAGGAGATTGATGCGCAAACTTGCATTCCCTGTTGGTGCAGTGTAGGTTGTACTTGCAAACGGTCTCGTCAGGGTTGGGAGCTTCGCGCTTCGGTTGCGACATATCGATATCGTCTCCTTCACCGCCTTCTCCCGCTGCCGAATCTTGTTTGTCTCTGGATTGATGATGCTGACGGTTTCCGAAGCCGCCGCGCGAGTTCTGTGTCCGGTCGAAAAGTGACTTGCCTCCGCGGCGTCCGCCTCGCCCACCAGACTGGTTCATGAGCTGTTGCTGGAGTTGAGACATCATTTGCGCCTGTTGCTCCATCATCGCCATAAGGTCCATCTGCGAAGGCTGTCCTTGCGGCGGCATCCCCCAGGCGGCAGCCATGGGGTTCATGCCGGGCGGTCCTCCATGCTGACCGTTCATGCCTGCCATCGCATTCAAACCAGCTTGAACGTTAACGCCCCGATTGTTCATCGATCGTCCGCCACGTCCCATACCGCCTCTAGGGCCTGTGGGAGGTCCGCGGGCATGCGAGTTGATTCTGTCGTTGCCACGAACTCGGTGAAGGACTGAGTCGCCTGATCTATCCATAGCCTTGGACATGTGGCCGAGCATGCGCTTCTCGCGGGCGCCTCCTCTCGGGTTGGGACCGTTGCGCATGGAACGCGGGCCCGTCGGTCTGCGGCGAGTTAGTTGATGATGAGCTGCGTAGATTAGGGGAGTGACGAACGCATTCAACTCATTTCCGTCGTTGGCGCCCATATCAGTGTCGAAGTCGCCGTTCCCTTGGGACATGCCAGACATCATATCACTGCCTGCCGGCTGGGAGCCGTTCAGTTGCGCATTGATATGCTCTGCTTGTTGAAACAACCATCCGGCGAATTCCATGGCGCCAGGATCTTCCGGACCGAGGCCGAGGAGGTCGGCTGCGAGCTCGGTGGCGATCTGCTCCTGCGTGCGACCATTGACGAGCATGAGAATGATGTATTCGACGAGCGCAGCATCGTCGTCAGAGCCTGATGCCCAGCCGGCCTCGACTAGTTTTGGCTGAATGGCGGCGCTCAAGGCATCCGCCAGCGGGGTATTGAGAACAACCTGAACCGTCATTTTGATCGACGCCGGTGGGGCAAATATCGCGTCGAGTTTCGGGTGAGAACGCGGTTCTTTCGGCGGGGGTGGAAGAGAGTCGGAAGGCGAGACGCGTTGCTGGTCGATAGCAAAATTCGACAAGGGCAGCGCAGGGGACTGCTGTCGACGTTTCCGGTGCGAAGAGCGCGCAGTGAGATTATGTCGCCTATTTTGGGGTATATAATAGGCAAGAAATCGTACGGGGGAGAGATGACGTTGTGAGTCGGACACAAGCAACAAAAAGAATGTTGTGTATGATGGAAAAGTGAATGGGGATAGGTAGATGAACCAGAGAACGTTCTTAGAGATGAATTCAGCGGGTGCTCCACAGAGGTGTTTCTGATTAGGCAAATGACAAACGATCACGTGACTTGACTCTCTGTAAGAAGGTTCAGTAGCTAAATTATTCAGCGCAACAGCCTGCCTTCCAGCCTTTTTCTGCCTAACCAATGCCGCATCTACAGCTTCGAACGACTTTGTGAATATAATTACATGGCCTTAAAGAATGTGGCTCTTTCAACTTGCGCCTTGTGGCACAATCAAAGTCCTTCATCTTTGTGGGCTATACGACAAGTTCGGAAGTCGTTACGCAGTAGTGATGACAAAAGAGAAAATTGTTTCTACACAGTATGTATCATTCATAGAGTTATGGTCGCTCTTGGGTCTTGTGGACTATGTACTTATACGAGGGGAAGCTGCAGATGAAGGGGAGCAAAGGCGTGAGTGTCCAAAAGGCTTGGTTAATGGTTTAGGCTGACCGATCATTCGGCTAGTGGCGATCTGCAGCTGCGAAGTAATGATTCTAGAGACCCAATGGAGAGAGGGCTATCATGCTGAATATGGGCGAAGATACTGGCTACTGGTATCAGTTTTTCCCTTCGATGAGCTTTATAGTGCAGCCACAAAACCTGGTTGAAGTAACCCTGAGGATCTGGCAAGGATCAGGTATCTTTTGGGAAGTATTGGCGTTGGCGGGAGTTGGGGGTTACTAACGTTACTAATCTGCATGTCTGTCGCTGGTTTACAGACTTTGAGCTTTCATTATCTAGGTGTTCCGTTCGAAATCCGGGCTCTTTATCTCTCTAACCAGGACTGTTACTCTGCAGCAATGATACCCCTATCGAAAAGGCATGATCCATCTTTCGTGTCCGCTTGTGAGAAACCTGAGGTGCATAGGCCACAGAGCGAGCCTAAGACAATCTATATTGCCAAGGAGCAATACGACCGGACTATTGAGAACCGCCAACTTGCCTCTCCTCGGCAGTATGAGAACCTACTATTGGAAAGCTAGGTAAAAAAAAGTTTCTTGAAACCGAACAAGACGCAGACGCCACGAAGAGACGAGACTCCATCGCGACAGCTTGCGCCCATGGTGGAACCGGCCCGGGCGGAGAAGCAGCGTACGAAGGAGCGGGACCCCGAGAGTGGCGGCGAGGATTTGTGCGCTTCCCGGGAGGGCAGCCGAGAGAGCATTGACCCTGGCGCCCGGCCTACCGTACTGCAGGCGGCAGCCGCAGACGCCGGACTGTAAGTGGTGGTCTTCGCTCGGGATTATCGACGCGCTAGTCATGGCGTGTTCAATTAATCGATTGAGATGTCTGCATGTGGCGTCGAAGGGTGAGATCTGCTATGTACGGAGTAATTATTCAGCCACTGACCAGGTTGGTGCATGCATGACCTTCCCGAGGTTCGTCAGTGCCGCTGCCCACTCCCGGCCGCCACGACAGTTGGCTGGACTAATTCTCCCAAGTTTCTAGGGCCGCCCACAACTAATCTGCCGCGACGTCTCCTTCCCCCTCCTCGCCTAACGTTATCCTTACGTTGCTTTTTGTCATGAACCTCAGGGCGGCGACATTGGCGATCCTAATCAATGGCCGCTCATAATATCCAGAACAGTGCACTGACTTGACCCCTCCACGTACAAACCAAGGCCACTGCTATTTCGTCTACTATTTACCTACGATAACCCCTATTGTTTGTCCATCAGCGTGCTTTGTTTTCCCCTTTGTGATTTAAGCTCGGCCACCTCCAAACCTTAAATGTGATTTTCCTCGTTCCCACCGGCCCTGCCGACTGTTTCGAAACTTTTTTTCGCCGCCATCTGCCTTCTCAACAGCGCCTGTGAGTCGTTGTCTTTGAGCTGTCGTCTCCGCCACCATTTCGCTCGATAAGCCCCCGACTTTGCATTGGCATCGGTAAAGCACATCCGGGCTTGATACTACCATCATCGCCCTGCGTCTCGAGTCATCTTGAAAGCATATCCCTTGTCAGTTGCTCGTCAACGCCAAATCACAGTCCCATTCTGTATTATCAAGAACCGGAGAATTGTGGAAGGGGGGAAAATCAACATACTTGGTCGTACCATTCATTACCCAGCCGTGGTTGTCCTACATAAGGCCTGTTCGCCGGTCTACCAAGCTCCCAAGTTCCCAATCTTGTTTAATTTCTTTACACCACTCCACAAGACCGGATCATCCCGAGTATCTTCCCCACGATCAACCAGCCCCCTCCCTCCGTCGATTAGCAGGTGATAACGTTTATCAAGCGGACTCGGTCAGCCTCCCAGCTTGACGTAACGTTGCTCTGTGGACAGCAACCACACACAGTTGCATCACACACTGCTAATTGGTCGGCCTGCTTCCCAACCACCAACAGCCGTCTAGAGTGGCTGCATGGTACCCTTGAAGAGAGGTCAAGAAGGTCCATAGGCATCTGCTACGTTCTCGTATGTCTTTCTTCTGTTCCAGCCCAGATTGGCGCACGGCAACATTTAGCTCGTTCGTGGTCTCAGCAGCCCTTCCTCCCTGCCTCCAAGGAAGCAAACCATATCTGCGCAGCGCAAACACTGCCACGCTTGCCTCCAATAACTTCTTTAAGCAGCTTCGGCCCCTAATCTCATTTATTTGATCGGGATCTCTCTTTCCTTCCTCCTTCTTTGTTTTCCACATCAGTCCCCCAACATCGCCGATATGTTATCCTCTTTTCTCGTCCTCTTCCTCTCTCTCGCCCTAGAACAAGTCCACGCTGGTATCTGGCCGGCGCCGAAAAAGTTATCTACTGGCAAAGATGTGCTGTTCATAAGTCAAACACTGGAAATTACATACAATGGAGGATCTGTACGCTGGCTCTCTTCTTCCAATCCCTCTCCCGTCGACGAGAAACAACTTACTGAGAATTTATTCCACGCGCAGCTGCCATATACTTATGGCTACAACCCGGCCTCAGGGTCGACCTTTGACAGCAAAGACATCGTGCAGGGTGGTGTATCACGCGCCATGAGTGCCATTTTCCAGCAAAACTTCGTTCCGTGGAAGTTTCAAAAGAAAAACAGTGACTTTGAACCGGACGTCTATGCGACGGACAAGAAGTTTCTCAAGTCATTGCAGATTACCCAAACTGCCGAGGACGAAACCTGCACGTTTAAGCCAGCTGCCGGCGAGGTGGACGAGTCCTACGCGCTGAACATTACCGAGGACGGCTCGGCC
Source organism: Colletotrichum sublineola (assembly GCA_020631755.1). Taxonomy (NCBI): domain Eukaryota; kingdom Fungi; phylum Ascomycota; class Sordariomycetes; order Glomerellales; family Glomerellaceae; genus Colletotrichum; species Colletotrichum sublineola. Next base: position 539,961 of record JAHSQG010000022.1, read on the forward strand.
ACGCTCGTGGCCAATTCTTCCACCGGTGTCCTGAGAGGGCTCGAGACATTTGTGCAACTCTTCTACCAGCACACATCAGGAACTTCCTGGTACACTCCACTGGCCCCCGTCGCCATCGAAGACGCGCCGGAATATCCGCATCGTGGAATTCTCTTGGATGTGGCACGAAGCTTCTTTCCGGTCCAGGACGTCCTGAGGGTCATTGACGCCATGTCTTGGAATAAGCTCAACCGGATCCACATTCACGCCACGGACTCACAGTCATGGCCGCTCGACATTCCTGCGATGCCGGACCTGTCTGTCAAGGGCGCCTACCGAAAGGGACTCTCCTACACACCAGAGGACCTGATGAAGATTCAAGAATATGCAGTTCACCGAGGAATCGAGCCCATCATTGAGATTGACATGCCAGGCCATATTGGCTCCGTCTCCTTTGCATACCCGGAGCTCATTGTGGCCTACAACGAGAAGCCATACTACTGGTGGTGCGTGGAGCCGCCTTGCGGTGCCTTCAAGATGAACGACACCAGGGTAGATGACTTCCTAGACAAGCTCTTTGATGATCTTCTGCCAAGGGTCAAATCCTACTCAGCATACTTCCACACCGGTGGCGACGAGCTGTACAATAACGACTCAATGCTGGACGAGGGAGTCAGATCCAACTCTAGCGACGTCTTGCAGCCCCTTCTGCAGAAGTTTATGGACAAGAATCATGCCCGAATCCGCAAGCATGGGCTTGTACCGTTTGTTTGGGAGGAGATGCCACTCGAGTGGAACATCACGCTCGGAGACGACGTTGTCATCCAGTCATGGCTAGGGGGAGACTCTGTCAAGACTTTGACAAGCAGGGGCCATAAAGTGGTCGACAGCAACTACAACTACTGGGTGAGTTTACAAACTGTGGCTTGGCGGGGCAATAGGCTGACAAGATAGTACGCCGACTGCGGCCGAGGAGACTGGCTGAACTTCGATAACGGACTGGCTTTCGAGTCCTTCTTTCCATTCACCGACTGGTGCTCGCCAGCGAAGGGATGGCGTCTCATGTACGCCTACGACCCGAGAGCAAACCTTACCGACGAGGAGGGCAAGCTCGTGCTCGGAGGGGAGGTGGCCGCATGGAGCGAAACGATCGATCCTGTCAGCATCGACGGGATTCTGTGGCCGAGGGCCAGTGCGGCTGGCGAGGTATTGTGGTCGGGTCGGCAGGACGAGTCGGGGCAGAATAGAAGCCAGTACGACGCGGCACCGAGACTGGCCGAGTTCAGGGAGAGAATGGTTGCGAGGGGCGTGAGATCGGAGCCGGTGCAGATGACTTTCTGCACCCAAGGCGACGCGACCGAGTGCGCCTGGCCCATGTAAGTGCCAAGGAGACGTTGAGATTGGGTCGAACGGGCGGGCTCGGGTACGGGCTCCGTTCCTTCACATGGGCCTAGGTTGAGGAGTCACGAGGCACCTCACACACTTGATATATATTTTTCTGTAGATTGCTCAGACCACCAGGCCTTTTGCTCGACGCCCAATGGCATTACATGAACGATAAATGGCTTGTTCCGGGAGCGGCGTGGGAAGTTGGGGGAGTTGTGGCAGGGGTTGTTCACAAACTATACCAAGTACCTTGAGCCCGTCAACCGTCGAGTCAACGAGCAGGCGCCTTCAGGACTCAGGGCTGAGCCCGTTGGACTCAAGGGTTGTCCGGATGTCCTGCGGAATCTTGCGACAGAGAAACGAGACAGGTAAGCTCGACCTCGGGTGAACGAGCATCTGCACCAAGTTGCGCGTATAAGGACTTGACATGAACGCCCTGGTATGAGACATGATGGATCAGACCAGCGGCTTTCGGCTTTCTGCTTACTGAGAGGGGAGAGGCCAGTCTGGATGTAGGTTTCAAACTGCGAACAGGCAGACTTTCCTGGGAGCAGCTGCGCTGTAATTAACTGTTCGGGATCGCGAGCAAAGCAGGCTGTTCTTCAAACCTCGAAAAACATAAAAAATAAGCCAACGTCAACGCCTCGGCAGCGAAATGCTGCAATGTGCTGATGTATGTAACACGGTGGGGGAGGAGAAGCAGGAGGGAGCCCCATTCGACGATGGAAACAGTGAGGGCCCACTTGCGGGGGAAGCTTGGGGTGGAGGCATGTGGGGACCGCGGTTGCAGCAGCTCAAGATTATTATTCCCCTTCTGGGTAATCAGATCGCGGTGGAGACCCGCACTGTATAATTAGGTTACCTAGGTAGGTAGGTAGGTAGGTAGGTAGTGTTTGTTCGAGCTCCCCAGCTGATGTCGACTTGTCATGTCTGTCAATAGAATTCTTGTACTCCGTTAAGGTTATGGGAAAACGCAGAGCCTCCAGGCTGGATACACATTCTGAGGATATCTCCGCATAGAGATTAAGGATATGTGGTGACGCTCTATCGACTGAGTGTCTTTGTGAGTGACATAGAAACCCGTCTCGCAAGGAAGCGAACTCATGATACATCGTATATACGATGTCGGGTAAACAATATAATACATCCGTTTCCAGACAGGTCACTTGTGTCTCACGATGGAAGAACTCATATGCCCGTAGGTATCCGTAGTGTATGCAAAGAATTTGGTACAAGGTAGGTCTGGAAAGTACCTTTGACAGGCACATCAGATGTAACCAGCGCACTGTGCGTAGCCGAAGTCTCGGTAGGTAGGTGCTTGGAGTCTATTCGTACCTACCTACGTAATAGGTGCCTAGGTATCATCCGATGGGCTTTCTCCGCGCCACAAGAAGATGCGATTTTGCCGATGGAAGAGACGACGCGACGCATACCCGCTTGGGTCTAGAATATGCTAATCTGGTTTATGTGGCGTAAACGGCCTAACCTACACGTACTTGCTCACCTAGTTTATATTACTGTTGTGACACCCAGATGCCTGTTCGAGTCGTCATTGATGCTTGCGATGTCCTGGGGACGCCAGTGCTGAGTGTCCGTCTTTCTCAGCTTCCCGACCTGGAGTCATTCTGTTGAGCAGCGGTTGTTTACACCACCACGGGCCAACTTATTTTTTTCCCTCTTGCTTGGGGCAGGGTCATGCAGGAGACATAAGGGTGAGCTAGGTATTGCAGATCAGCCAAGACGTGCCGAAGTACTTCGCTTATAATACGGAGTCAAGCCTGGCGACGCGACCAAAGAATACTACACCCTGGTGTTCCATGCCATGTGGCTTCGACGTGGCCGCTAGCACACTGAAGGGCAAGTGTTTCGGCGATGGGTGGCAGCCACGAAGTTTTTTTCGGGGGGTTCTTCTTCTTCTGACCTTTTATTAGAGGCGCCACCAAAGATAACGGGTGAGTTGTGTGGTTTGCTTTACTTGGGTTTTGCAGTCCGCAGTCTCATGTACTCTGCTTTGGGCCGTCTTGGCAGACGCTCGTCGCCTTCTGACGGTGGGCTTTCCCTTTTGTTCTTCTTCCCCACCTCGCTCCTCTCCCGTGTTCCTAGGCCTACCTATCTCCCCGAAGCATGTATGCCTGACCAGATCGGATCAAGCCATCCCGGTCTTGATGGATCCCTACGGCCTGCTCAGAGAACTCCTCCCCCGTAAACGAAGCACAACCTTCCGGATGGCCTGGGGTTGAGTGATAGGTATCCAGCATGTAGACACCAAGTGGGGGAACAAGGAACTAGGACTCTGGAACCGGTGGGCTTGGTAGCGGTCACTACTTTCATTCGGTGTACAGTGTTTAGCTCACTCTGTGCATGGCCACTTAATAGCATCAGTCTCACCTTCCTGTCCTCATACTTCAGATGACCATGCCCATTTCTCTCGTTCGGATTCTTCTATCATTCCGTCACTCCGTGGCATCCGTCCTTGTCTACCTACTTAGGTAGTCCATCGCTACACTTTTCTTCCTTCGTGAGGCTCGGTGCTTTCTCCCCCCACCATTGTGCGCATTGATAACCCACAGCATTTGCTTCAGGGCCTTTCTCGAACGTCACCCGACTCAGCTCCGGCTCTTACATGTCCTGGCTCTTCTAAACACTCGACTTGCACCTTTTGCAACGTCTTCACCTCCCGTCTTCGCTCTTCTCGTCCGAGCAACTCTCCCGAAAGCAACGACTACTGCGCTATCCAACTATCGCCATGGGCTTGGTAGAGAACATTCTCGAGCATGTCAACCTGAAGGCGGTCGTCATATTCGGTGTCGCAGCATGGTGGTTATGGATCGCTGTCCAACGTTTCGATGAAACTATTCGACTGCGCCGTCTGGCACCCGGTGCCCGTGGACAATCGCTTGGTGCTCACCTCCCTGGTGGTACGTGCCATCTACTTGACTTGGCCTGTTCACAGACTGCGTGACGGACAAATATACCATTCTGACCCATTGTTCACTTACAAACTTCCCAGGCGTCGACTTCATCTACAAGGCGATCCGCGCGACCATGAATCATAAAAACGTCGAGTTCTGGACCAACATGCTCTCCGCGGTGAAGGGGTGGACCGGCGAGAAGAGGCTACTCGGCAAGCGCATCATTTTCACCGCTGACCCCGAGAACATCAAAGCCATCCTAGCCACCCAGTTCTCCGACTATGGCAAGGGCGAGCCGTTCCACCAGGATTGGAAAGAGTTCCTCGGCGACAGCATCTTCACCACCGACGGTGACCAGTGGCACGCCAGCCGTCAGCTCATCCGGCCACAGTTCATCAAGGATCGCGTCAGTGACCTGCATACCTTCGAATCGCACATACAGACCCTGCTTAAGACCATTGCCAATGGCGGCGCCCTCAACGGCGAGGACCAGCCCGTCAACATGGATGCTGTGGATGGCAAAGTCCTGGATATCTCGGAGCTCTTCTTCCGTTACACCCTCGACGTCGCTACCGACTTTCTTCTGGGACAAGACGTGAAGTCGCTTTCGTAAGTGCCCCCCTGTTCATATGCACGAACCGCATCTGGACTGTGGATTAACACGGCCCTCTGTTTCTCAGAACCCCCAGGCAGGAATTCGCCGAGGCCTTCAACGAAGTGCAGCGAGTCCAGAACATCATCGCGCGCGCGGCAACGATGAAGTCCTTTGTGCCGCTCTTTTCATTTCGCTCAGGTCTTAAGGTTATCAACCGCTTCGTCAACAGGTTTATGGAGAGGGCCCTTCGCCTCAGCCCCGAGGAACTAGCCTCCAAGACCAAGTCCGACCAAGGCTACACCTTTCTCCACGAGCTCGCCAGCTTCACCCGCGACCGCACAGTCCTCCGCGATCAGCTGGTTGCTATCCTTCTCGCTGGTCGTGACACTACCGCCGCATCCCTCTCCTGGACCCTTTATGAGCTGGGCCGCCACCCGGAAGTCGTTAGCAAGCTGCGTGCCGAGATCATCGAGCAAGTCGGTCTCGACCGCGCTCCTACGTACGCCGATCTCAAGAATATGAAGTACCTCCAGAACGTGATGAACGAGACTTTGCGTCTGTACCCCGTGGTCCCTTTCAATGTTCGTCTGGCTCTTAGGGACACAACCCTCCCTGTCGGCGGCGGTTCTGACGGCACGCTTCCCTTGGCCATCTGCAAGGACACACCGATCGGATACTCGACACTTGTGATGCAGCGACGCGAGGACCTGTACCCGCCCGTATCCGAGACTTTCGCACACCCAAGCGAGTTCTCGCCTGAGCGGTGGTTCAACTGGCAGCCCAAGCCATGGACATACATCCCCTTCAATGGTGGCCCGCGCATCTGCATTGGTCAGCAGTTCGCCCTGACGGAGATGAGCTACACGCTCTGCCGTTTGTTCCAAAACTTTGAGAGAATTGAGAGCTACATGGATGCAATCGACGGCGGTGACCCGACGCTTAAGGCCGAGATCGTACTGCAGCCTGGCGATGGTGTCAAAGTGGCTTTCTGGCGCGCGGACAAGGCGTAAGCTAGACCGCGAACCCTCATGGAAAAGAGGCGACTTGTAGAGAGGTTTCGGGAACGACCCCCTCAAGTGCAGGGCAAGATGGTACCGATGAAAATCGGCTCCAAACAACTAGGTTGGCAAGCGTGACGATGACGACGATCGCAGTGGACAGGCGGCCACAAAAATTAAGGAGGTTGAAATAAGCCTCTTCGTCTCAGCAAGTGGCACGGGGCGTTCTGCACTCGTCTTACGGTTCACGTGGTCCATAATCGCTCACAGACCGAGACGACCAGTGGAAGACACAATCGCCATAAGCAGATGGCCGGGCTATCTCAGTTGACTGCCGCGTGCCGAAGTGAGCAGCCCTGCCAGCGTAGGTTCCTCCCATATATGATGGGAAGATACGTGATAATGTTGCAAACAGATAATTAAAGAGGTGGTCAAGGTGCAAGGATGAGGACCGATGGTGGGATATGAATAAGCATGATACATTTGCTCTAGCTTACCTGCAAAATTTGCCATTCATTGTGCGGTTCATAACCTAGAGAGACCTTTTCTAGTTCTTATCCCCATGCTTTCTGTAACCGACGACTAGATCATGCGGTATGCAACGTGAACCCGGCGTCTTATCAACCTCCAACACCCTGCCCTTCAACAAACTGACTCTGAAAAGCAATGTCAATCTACCCAAAGAAAACAAGACGTTGCTCCACCAAATGACTATTCGAAAAAAGAAGCCTGACAAGAAGAAAATAAATCCGAACCTCAAGGGCGAGGATAAGCGACGGACCCGGGGTTAGGAAAGACGGAAGCTCTCCCTAATGGCGGCGCCCAAGCGCTGGATGGCCTTGTCCATGTCCTTCTCGCTGGCCGAGGCAAAGGTGGCACGGAAGAAGAGGTCCTTGAGCGGCGTGTCCTGCTCAGTGCGGAACCACGACCCACGGGCGCAGAGGACGCCCTTGTCGATACAGGAGTTGAAGATCTCCTCCTCAACCTCGAGCAGCGGGCGCGAGGGGCCGTGCGGGTGGGCGGAGTGGTCAATCTTGAGCCACAACTACCACGGGAGTTAGTAAGTGGGAGAGTTTTGTAGGAGCGCAACGAGAACAAGCCAGACGACGCATGGTTGGCCCAAACGTGAGACTCAGGTGCCGGAGATAAAGAGGGACGGAAGGCAAACTCACAAACATTCCGGCGGCAGGAGGCGTCCAGCTCACGATGGCACGGGGAAGATGCCTCTCGCAAGCGGCCAGAAGCCAATCGCGACGTTTCGTGTATTCCATGCGCAGATTGATGAGCCACTGTAAGTACCCCTCGTGGCCCCACGTTTCGTCGAGTAGCTTCCACACGGCAACCTGCGAGAAGCCTGAAGGTCCCTGGTTGGCGACCTCGGCGTGGCGGATGAACCTCTCGATGACCTGCGCCGAGGCCGTCACCCACCCAAGCCGCGACCCCGGCACGAGGACCTTGGAGAAGGAGTCCATCCGCAGCACGCGGCCGTCCGTGTCCATGCTCAGCAGCGAGGGGATCAGTGTGCCGAGAAACTCGGACACGGAGGCCGGGGGAGGCGCTGAGGGCGCGCCAGGGCCGGTGTAGGGCTGCATCTGGAGGAAGTAGTAGGGCTCGTCCTCGATGATGTACAGGTCATGCTTCTGTGCCACGGCGTAGATGGCCCGCCTGCGTGCGGCGGACTGCGTCGCACCCGTGGGGTTCTGGCCCGAGGGGACGGTGTACAGCAAGTGGGGTTTCCGGCGGCCACCGCGGGCCTCTGGGTCCCACCCGGTGAGGATCTCGTCCATGGCCTCCGGGAGCAGACCCTCAGCGTCGATGGGGACGCCGACGGCCTTGACGCCGAGCGGGCCGATGGTCTCGAGCGCCGTGGAGAAGCTGTACTCCTCGGTGAGAACCGAGTCCCCACGGTCCTTGTCGCAGAACATGCGAAGCGTCTGCTCGAGGGCAGCGGTGCTGCCGACGGTTTGGCAGCACTGCCAGTCGGCGTAGGGCGGGTTGTAGACGAGTTCGGTGTGCTCGGTGACGAAGCGCATCATCTGCGCGGAGCCGGTGGACTGGGTGTAGTTGAGAGCGATGGAGAGGTCGTACTCTGCGTTGGGCTGCTCCGGGTCGCGGGTGTCGTACTTGCCGACGGTGAGAGTCTGGCCAGAGGCGATGGTCTCGGCCTCGGAGAAGCGCGGGGCCGTGGGGACCCGGACGGAGAGCTCGGCGAAGGGGAAGTAAGCGCTCGAAGGGAGCCCGCCGCCAAGAGAGATGAGACCCGGTTTCTTGAGGTGGCGTGCGGCCTGTTTCAAGGAGCAAGGGTGTCGGGAGAGTGATTCCGGCGAGAGGTGGTCTGGAGGGGGTGAGTGAGAGAAATGAGAGCGCCGAGACGCAAGAGAGGAAGGGGGGACAGCTTACGGTCCCAGCGCTTTGCTGCAAACTTGCCGATGGCCTGTGGGCGAGAATCAGCATGTTCCAAGTCAGCGTTGTGGATTGCGAGGGTTCGACATACGGGGGCTTTGAACATGTCACTATCTGATGCCGCGGCTACGCCCGCTATTAGTTTGCCGGCTTTGGCCCTGCGTTCCCGGACGTCATCGAACGGCGAGGGCTCCTGCCTCTTTTCGAAGGTGGCCTTCCTCTCAATGGGGACGGCGTCTGCCACGGATCGATCGCTGGACTTTGAGCGGAATGCCCGTTTGGCGAGGGGTACTGGAGTCACGGTGGCAGACCCCAGGCTCCGGAGCCGGAGGTCTGTAAGCTGAGCCGCCCGGGCGTTTGATAGGGAACGAGTGGCCCCCGGAAGAGAGCCATTGAGGCCACGGCCAGCGGCTCTCGAGTACATTATTATCAGCTTTGAGTTACTGGGGACGTGCTGGTGAGGAGGTACAAAGGTATATCGTGAGATTTATGAGGTTGTCTGGAGTCATGTCGAGACAGTGTCGTTCAACGGGAATTCGAGATAAGGGCGTAGGGCGTACCTGACACTCGAGGATAGTGGGGCAGCCCGCAGCTACCCGCAGCTACCCATGCCTCCCCCGCATGGTGCTACTACCGCTCTCCCTTAAGTTGTAGGATTAAGGGTCCCCCGACCGCTGTGAACCCAGTGGAGAGAAACAATTGATGCATACACGTATGCCGTGTAGAAGGGAGTAGCTTGTCCTGGAAGGATATGCCGGTCCCTTGGATGGATGGGCGAGGGAGGGGCAGCTCGGAGCCGGGTGGGCCCGACTGCCAGGGTCGGTAGGTTATGAGGACCGCCGGATCCAGAATGTACGGCGTTCATTCCGCAGATTGAGGGGACAATGGCTTGGAAGCCTGAGACGGTATGGCTCAAAGTCACCGGACAACTTCGTGGCATTGGGTCTATACTCAACGGCAATGATGTCATCGACCTTTTCACGGCGCACGCAACTCTTTTGAGTCCACCGCCAGCACATCAAAACCACAGAGACTAAATGAAGACGGTGTAACGCAACGGCATCATACCCCGGCCTCCATGCATTACGGATCGTGTTGGTGAGGTGTCACTGTTGGCTGTGTGCGCCCCCCCCGTCCGAGACACCTGTCACTGGACAGACGCGAGCGTCACGAACCCTGACATCCACGTAGAAGCCCTGAGAACACACTTGCTCCATGAACGAACCGAGTGGTCGCGCCCTGAGCACTGCGGCTGTTCGTTGGCTTCTTTTCCTGCAGCCTGACATAATAGCAAAGATTAGATGGGGGTCTTGCAAGTTTCTTTATTACACCAAGCCGACGGGTCCAGCGCCAGTTTCCCAAGGCTTCGCGCCGACTCCCAGCCACCCGCGCCCGCCCATCCAACACCAGCCACCCTCTTTTTTTTTTTTTGCTCTCGTCCAATCACAAGCCATGATACGTCCCAGCCTCCCCTCATCTCAACTTTCCTCGCGAATAACGAATCCGAGTTGGACGGACAACGAACGGGGGACAACACCACGTACCCATATTAATCGTGTGCTTGACGCCAAACATGTCGGCTTCTTAAGTTCGGCCTTCCGGCTGCCAAAACCCCACACCCTCCTAGGTTCGCAGTCTAGGCGGCGGCCCGCCGCATGGGTTTGGGCTTCCAAGGCCCTTGGGGACCAAAAAGAAAAGAGCCCAAGAGCCTTCCTTGCACGGCCCGATGACGCTGCAGCAGCTGCCAGTGGCTGGATCCGACAAGGAACATGCAGAGCCATATAACTGCATCAGCCGCTGCCATCCACCCATCACGGTCCGCCCGTGTGGTGTGCTTCGTTTCCCTTCTGCTCCTCCCTACTCACGCCTCGGCCCCTTTGTGTGTTACTCGAGTGCGACGTACCACGGACTTACACGGATCCTTGTTTGCTTCTTCTCGCCTGTGACGTCGCCAGCTCCTTGAGCCGTGACCAAACAAACACCCTGTGGTCTGACTTGGAGAATAATCTCTCCAAGTGAGGGAGTTTTACCACCCCACCTCGCTATTCCTCTTGACTCCCGAGTCTTTTGTGATTTTACTTCCTACTGGAACCAATATCCGCAGTACGATACCCACGCACTCGCGAACCACACACGCAGAATGCTCTCGTCAAGGAGACTACTCGCCGCCCTGGCGCTGGCAATGACGGCGTCAGCGCAGACATATTCGTCGTGCAACCCCCTCCACCAAAGTAAGTAATCCCACTGGTAGTCACTACACAAATCCCTCAACCCTATTGGATCGTCGTTTGTGTCTGTGTACTAACTAGCCACCTCGGTCCAGCAACATGTCCCGCAGACCCTGCCCTCGGCATGGCTATCCACGTCGATTTCACACAGGGTCCCGTTAACTCCTTCGCCGCGGCCGGAAACCCTACCTACGGCAAGGATGGCGTCACCTTCTCCGTCGCTGCCTCGGGTCAGGCGCCCCAACTCATGTCGCTCTTCTATATCATGTTCGGCCGCGTCGAGATTACCCTCAAGGCCGCGACCGGCGCCGGCATCGTCAGCTCCTTGGTCCTGCAGTCCGACACCCTCGACGAAATCGACCTGGAGTGGCTTGGCGCCGACCCGACCGAAGTGCAGTCCAACTACTTCGGCAAGGGTGACGTGACGACGTACAACCGTGGACAGTTTCACCAGACGGGCAATAACCAGGAAAAGTTCATGAAGTACACCATCGACTGGACCTCGGAGCGCATCGTCTTCTCCGTCGACGGCACAGTCGTCCGCACCCTTACCGAGGCCGAGGCCGATGAGAACCAGTACCCGCAGACGCCGATGCAGGTCAAGTTCGGCGCCTGGTCAGGCGGCGACCCGGCCAACGCGCCGGGCACTATTGACTGGGCCCGCGGGCCGACGGACTTCAGCAAGGGGCCCTTCCACATGGTAGTCAAGGATGTTTCCATCACCGACTACTCGACCGGCAAGGAGTACAAGTATACCGACACCTCGGGCAACTGGGGCTCCATTCAGGCCGTCGGCGGCCAGGTCAACGGGAACCTCGGCAAGGCAGGCCAAGTCACGTACACGGCCAGCGCTGCTGCCGAGACGGGCTCGCCCGCGCCGACAGTGCCGAGGGGGGGTATTGGCGCCGATGAGTCCGCCACCGCGACGCAGACCGGCTGGCCTTGGGTCGCCAGCGCGAGACCGACTGGTGGTTCCGTCCCGGAAGGCTGGCGCATGAATTCTGAGGGCAAAATCATTCCGGACGGTGCTGGGGCCTCGGTACGCCCTCAGTGCTTGGCCGTATTGATGTCTCTTGTTCTCGGTGCTGTCGCTGTGTTTGGGCGGTAACGATTTGCGATACCCATTGGAAGAGAGTTCCCGAGAGGTACGAATACTTGGTCAACGGTTTATGAATTTTTTATATAGATACGCATTTTGGATTTCGGCGGGCAACATAGAAAAAAAGCGGTTCGAGGCACATCCGGACAGCGCTCTGCATAACGGCGTTTTCGGTTTTGGGGGTTTCTGTTGTAGCATCAATAGGGGTTGACGTATTAAATGGAACTGCTGGAGGCATTCGCGCAGATGAATAGAATAGATGGGTGTATTATATGTGGCCCACTCAGCAAAGAGAAGATAGGCCCATAATGTATTTGTTTGTATAATTGGGTTGACAATGAAACCAACTGTCTTCCCGGCATACCTATTGTTTATGCCGAGAGGCATCAAAGCGTGTGGTGCTAGCCAGCAATCAAGGTACATATTGTCAACCAAACGTTTTGCCCTCATCAAGAGGCGTTGTGGCAGAGTGGTCTAATGCGCAAGACTAGAAATCTTGTTCCTTCGGGAGCGTCTGTTCGAATCAGGCCAACGTCGATTATTTTGCCCTTCCGAGCTTCGAATCCACTGCTTCTCCACCTTTGTTTTGCCGCCCGGCGTCTATCGTGGCCACAACATTCCACAAAATTTTCCGTGTCGTTAAGGGCGTTTAATATCAGCCGCCCCGGCCCGATCCCTTTTGCTGTTCCTGTTCGGATTCTCCTCACACTGCCCTTCTTCCTGTTGACAGGTAAATAGAAAAACATAGATGCACCTAACCTGTAGACGCCCCGCAGCATCGAAAATGGGTTGAGCCTTCACGATAGACCGCTATGCCTGTCAACCAGCTCCTTGCAGTTGTCGCTGCAATATGCCTCGATTGATGAATTAATTAATCTACTTGGCTGCGATTGACCTGCCGGAATCCTACCCCCGCCTCAGTTGTCTATTGTGCGCAGTCTATCACGAGTTAGATAGGCAGCATCAGAAACTTGTTGCAGCTTTATACCCGTCAGTATCCAACAGGATAGCATAACACAGCGTTGTCAGTGAGGAGACGCGAAGGATAATCCAGAATGGCTGTCTCTTTATTGCATGGGAAGGGTGACCTTGCTTCATGCAACGTTGAACCTCAAACAGTCCAACAGGAATAAATACTCGCCACAGCTTTAGAACACAGGCTAGTCACGCACACCGCAACCCTAGCCCATTGGAAAATCGGAGTCAAGCAAGGAACAACATACATCACATACATGTCCACATGTCTAAAGTTCAGAGTTAATATATTGGCTGTTTTGAATTAACTAAGCTAATCTAGCCATGGACTGTATGAGGCTCTATAGCAAGCAAAAAAACCAAAAAAGAGCGGCCGGCGGCAAGAAGAATCACTCCGCTCGCCGATTTCGAAGAAGGCTCTGTTTATCCATGTGGCATTTTCTCCCCCCTCTCGCTGTATACATGAACATCTCGACTGTGCCGCCACCGTCGCCAGTTTTATGCTTTCCTCCCGCCGTCCTAAGTGCCCAACGCCAGATGGCAAACCGGGGCTTGCTCGCAGTCCCATCTCGGACTATGCGGACTGTTGGCGCTCGGAGTCGAAATGCTGAAATATCGAAATTGCTTTTGGTACAAACAAATACAGTAATAAATATTGTCGAGTGATGAAAGACTGGGCGGGCGGTAAAGCGTCCACGAACCCCAAATGTCGGGATCAGAATTCCCACTCCTCATCCTCGACAGACTTGATAGCCCAGCTGAACTTGTCACGGAGGGTCTTGGAGAAGAATTTCTCAATAGGAACGTCGAACTTCTTCGCAAACACGACAGTGAGGCGAGGGTCAATGTAGTTCTACTTTCGTTAGCAGCTGCCCCGTCTTTGGAAAAAGAATTAACTCGAAAAAAAATCCTTCGACTTACAATCTTAGAGGTGCTCAAGGCGACCTCCTTGTTACCATCACGGTCAGCGGCCTGTAGCTCCAAGGTCTTGACTCTGTCGTCGAACTTCTTGACCTGTTCGTCAAGTTTCTCGATCGAGGGACTTCGGCCTTCCGGCTCCACCTTCTTCGACTTGTTCTCCTTTTTGAACTTCGCCGCAAGTTCATCTGCCGCCTTGAGACGCTCCTTAAGCTCCTTGTCGGGTAACGGTTTTTGCCCTTCGGCAAGACGTTTCTCATTATCCTTTTCAAACTTCTTCGTGATCTTGCTGCGTTGCTCTTCCACCAGGAACTTCTGGTGTTCAAGAATCCATTCGTCGGTCAAGTCCTCCGGACGAGCGAAGAAGTCAGCGCCCTTCTTCTTCTTCACCTTGTTGTCCACCTGAAGCATCATCATTTTTGTCCGCCATTGTTGGTACCGGAGACCCTTAATACGATCACCGAGCTTCTCCATCTGAGCCTCATGAGCGGCACCGACGGTGCGCTTGTGGTTGCAAAGGATAGCAACCTCACGGTTGCAGTCGTTGTAGAGCTTGACCTTCTCAGCGATCGTCAAGTTCTTGTGATCAACCAGCTTTTGAAGGAGGTTGGACATGGTAAAGGATGCATTGTAGGTACGGAATACCTTCGCTGTCAGGCCCGGCATGTAGTTCTTGAGATGGTTGTTGAGTTGCGTGGTCGTCAGGCGATCGAAGATGTCATCACCGTCGGTCTTTGGCGGCTTCTTGAAGAGCTTGAGGTTCTTGAAGACCTGCTTTTCGACCGTGACCTCGTCGTAGAACCGAATACTGTCCTTTCCGAGGAAATCGAAGATGACGGTGTTGGGTTCTCGCAGCGTTATGTGCTCGTACTTGAGGGAGCAGCAACCGACGGTTTCGGCTTCGTTCTCGGCGTCCTTTTCGTTGCCCGCTCTGAGAGCGAACTTGTCGATCAGATACACAGCCGTGGCTCTCTGTCGGTCAGCCATAACCTCGCTCTTGAGATCCTTGGTGTAATCCCTGCGGATCTTGTCGATGTGCTTCTTTAGCTCGCGTGCCTTCTCAAACTTCTTCATGTCACTCTGGCCCTTGATGGCGCTGGCGGCACCCAGCATTACGTACTTGTAAGCACCGTTGATGTTCTCTTGCCACATAGCCAGCCAAGTAGCCTTATTGTCGTGGACGACCGCCTTCCACTTGTGGCCCTTGGGAGGTTCCGGGACCTTGGCATCTTTGCCAATGTTGATGGTGATTTGCTCGGGATACACCCTTTTCTTGAGCTTTCCGGTCTTTGGGTGTTCGCCACGGCCACGGAAGAGACTTGGAGGTTCCACGCGGAAGTTGCCAACCTTTTCCTTGCGGCCGTCCCACTTGCAGTACATGAATGGGGCCTCCAATTCGTCCTTCTCAGCCTTTAACGCCTTCTTCTCTGCTGGGGATCTGTTCTTTCTAATGGCGCTCTGCTGCTCATAGTATTGGAAGATTTGATCGAAGTTCATCTTCGAGAACTCTTTGATCTCGACCTTGTTACCCTGTTTGTCAGTCGCGTGACCTGACTCCTTTAGAACAGCCTTGAAATCATCAAAGAAGTTCTTCTGGAACACAGGATTGTCGACATTATGTTTGGAGTTCAGCATGGCTCCAAAGAAGCCGGCAACTTCCTCGGCTTCAATTGGAAGGTTGACTGGCTTTCCATCGTAGAGCAGCCTGACATTCTTTGGAAGGGGCTGGTACTCGGGTGGGAACATGACTCCGTTGTGTTCCAATGTGGTCCACTTGACGCTGTCATCCTCTTTCTTGGGATCCTTCCACCACTCGTACTCCTCTTCTTCGTCTTCCTCGGGGGCCTCGCTCTCTTGCTTGGCCTTTGCGGCAGCCTTGCCTTTTGCCACCGCAGCCTTGGCTGGGGTGGCCCTCTTCACTGCCTTCTTCGCAATGGGCTCGTCGGAATCCGATTCGGCCTTCACGCCGTTCAACTTCTTCTTAGCAGATCCGGCACCGTTTGATTGGCGCTTCTTGGTCGCCGACTTGGCCAAAGGCTCATCGTCCGATGACTCGTCCTTGACAGCCTTTTTCGGTGGAGCCTTCTTGGCCTTGGCCTCGTTGGCACGGATGCTGCGAGCTTCCTTGGCGGCTGCCTTCTCGATGTCGGCCTTCTTCTTAGCAAGCCTGGCACCCAAGGGCTGGTCGTCATCGGAGGATTCGTCGGGGAGGGCCGTCTCCTTGTATGAGGGAGGTAGGTTCTTACCCCTCCGTGAGGTGAGCGGCTCGTCATCCGAATCTGTCTCTGGTGCCTTGGGCTTTGTCTTTTGTCGCTTGGCCTAAGAGCACACCGTCAGCCTCGGACTCCGCCACCATCTGCCTACCATATGCAACCTACCAGAGGGGCGTCATCATCGCTCTCAGTTTCGTCCTTGTAATTGACTCTCGGCAAAGATGAGCGGGACTTCCGCTTGCCGTTCGTGGAAGGGCCATCGACGTCCATAGCATCGTCGTCCACAGGGCCATGGCGAATGGAGAGGCCCGGCGGGGCTGCTCTTGCCTTGGATGCGGTTCTGTCCATGTCGATGTCGTCGGCTTTCGAAATTCTCGATGCAGAAACTGCAATGAGGGAGTTAGAAAGTGGTAAAGTTTTTCTTGGTGGTTTCGCAGGCACAGTAGGAATTGAGGGCAAGGCACGCGACGAGTCAGGTAGCTGAGTTTGGGATTTGTCGTGAAGAAAGAGAGGGAAAAAAAGTGACACGTCCGGCGTAAAGTGGCAGACACGAAAGGTAAAGCGTCCGAAAGCGCTGAAAGTTTAAGGTGGGTTCTTAGCGCACTTACTGTGTCCGTTAGACCTCGCAAGAGGTGCGTCGTCGTCGGAAGAGCTCATTGTGAGGGCGAAAGGTATAGGTTCGCGACGTTTATGGACGGTTAAGTACGAGCTGAATCGCAAAGTCCAAAACCGGGGCCTTGTGGAGCAGAAAAAGTTGTTATAGATGCCGATCCGCGCAGAAGAATCGCGTAGATATAGAGGCAAGAGCCGAACGGTGGGAAGGACCGCCACTTGCTTGGGCTGAAGACGCGGGGGAAAGCACCCACGTCAAGTTTTCACTCGAGGAAGGGGGCGAGGTTGTCGAGAGGAGGAAGTCGAGGGAAAGGAAGCTAGGTAGAAAAGGATGCGGGAAATTCATCGAAGACCTACTGGCCGGGAGCGAAACCTAGGTAATACGAACAGTAAGCTGGCTGGGAAAGCAAGAGCCAGTGTCCCCTTCCTAGCCACAGACGGCACGTGACTTAGGCTGTGTGGCTCAGTAGCCGGGAAAATGGTTCGGGTGCGAAAGAAGCCGGGGGAGAAAATAACATCGAACCTACCAATCTCGCTATCCCGAAGCACCGTCCGACAGCGTCAATTGATCTCGAAATCGGTCGTGATCAATTGGTCCCCCACACACGGCAGAGGCTCGATCTTCTTAATATCTACCAACTTCCACAATGCTTTCCCGGGCGGCGAGACCAGCTCTGCGAGCTGCGGCTGCGGCTCCCTCGCGGTAAGTCGGAATCCACACCCTACTGAGCTCGGAAAATCGGAGGAAGGGCCTGCACGTCAGAAGAGGCCAACGCCGAACGTCGACCATCAATAATCGAGGAGGATGGGACAGGACATTGAAAAAGGAAATGGGGAGCGATATTGAAGGGTGAACTTGTATTAGAGAGAGCTGTGATGCTGATTATGGCGTTTCTACAGAGTCACGGCCAGCGCTCCTACCAACGCTGCCACCTTCGCGACCCTCCGTGAGATCGAAGGCCGCCTCAAGTCCATCCGCAACATTGAGAAGATCACCAAGACGATGAAGATTGTCGCTTCGACCAAGCTCAACCGTGCTCAGAAGGCCATGACCGACTCCCGCGTCTACGGCGCCACCTCGAACCAGGTCTTCGACTCGGCCGAGACCAAGCCCCTCGAGGGCGAGGGCAAGAAGGAGCTCATCATTGTCTGCTCTTCCGACAAGGGTCTCTGCGGTGGTATTCACTCCGGTCTCTCTCGCAACATCCGCCGCCAGTTCCTCGAGAAGGACACCAACGCCGACCTCGTCATCCTCGGCGAGAAGTGCAAGTCCCAGCTCCAGCGCACCAATGCGAAGGACATCCGCCTCAGCTTCGCCGGCGTCGGCAAGGACGTCCCCACCTTTGCTGATGCCCAGGCTATTGCCGACCAGATCGTCCAGCTCTCCGGCGACTACTCCTCCATCAAGATTCTCTACAACAAGTTCATCAACGCCACCAGCTACGAGCCCACCATTATTGAGGCATTTTCTGAGGAGGCTATTGCCGCGTCCCGTAAGCTTTCCCTGCAGAATATGAACAAGACTTCTATTGCATGAGTCCAACTGACATTTGATAGCCAACTTCTCTGCCTTCGAGGTCGACGAGGAGCTCCTCCCCAACCTCCGGGAGTACGCGCTTGCCAACTCGATCTACTGGGCTCTGGCCGAGGGCCACGCCTGCGAGATCTCTGCCCGTAGAAACGCCATGGACGTACGTAATCCTCCTTCGCGGTTACATTCCAATTACTGTCGAGCCCGTGCTGATTTGAGATTATAGAACGCTTCCAAGAACGCCGGTGACATGATCAACAAGTACCAGATTCTCTTCAACCGCACCCGTCAAGCCGTCATTACCGGAGAGCTGGTCGAGATTATCACTGGTGCCACTGCCTCCGAGGACATGTAAGCGGGTTTGAAAAGCGCGCATCAGATAGAGATGATTACCACCTCTCTTCCCTTTGTATCAAGCTACCAAGGGCGGCTAGTTGCCCTCAGTGTACCAAATCCTCGCGAATACATCCTGATCTAGAACATGGATAATTCTATTTCACTTTTCATCATCCCTCTCATGAACGAGACCGTTGCCTGTGCTGGCCTTATCTATGCTACTGCTATCAATCACCATGTAAAGCCTATCGAGCAACCCCTTATATACAAGGCCCATTAGGGCAAAGGGAATAAGCAGCGTGAATCGCGTGTCAAGGTGAAAGAGGATAATAATAACATATGGGTATGCAGTGCTGCCCTCAACGCCATAAACAAAACCATGGCTCCAGTGTGCATCCTGACGCCATACGCATCCGTTCGCATAGGATGAGAAGACCAGTCACCCAACCAACCCGTTCATTGGAAACCATTTGCTGAGGGGGGAAAAAACACGAAAATTATGCCCTGAGTAGCGCCTTCCAAACCCACGAAGGCATCCCCGAAAACCATCTTCAGAACTCAACGTCGCTGCCGTCACTTTCGGCGTAGCTGACTTGTTTCGTCCTGCGATATTTCTGCGCGCTGCTCTCCCGTTGTGAGCCGCTGCTCTCCCCGTTATGGGGATTGTACGGGTGCTCCCGTTGAAAGGCCGCCAGGACCTCGACGTAGTCCTTGTCCCACTGCGCCGACTTTTCGTTGTACGCCGCGACGGCCTCGGCGTAGGCCGCCTTTTGCTCGAGTGCCTGGTCCTCGAACGGCTTTCTCTCCTCAGGCGTGGCGGCCTTCCACATTTTGGACGTCATGACGCGCACCTCGTTCGGCACTGGTTTCTTCCGCCCTGCGCGCTCATCTTCACACTTTTTACGGGCGACCTCGAAGAAGGCCCTGCTATAGAGGAGGTAGGCATTCACAACCAACTTGCCGGGCCGCAAGGGCCTCTCGCCAATCTTGGACTTGATATGTTCCCAGGCGGCCAGCTCGTAGGCCTCCAGAAGAGCTTGTTCCGGGTCCTTAGGTCCTTCCATGTCCTTTCGTTTGTTCGAAACGCTTTCTTTGGGCATAACCAAGGGTGTTGGAATGTCTATTGGGCCGAGCATCGAATCGATGACTTCTGATGCTGCGCGAAGTCCCGATAGGTAAGCTCCGTGAACGGTGGCAGGATGAGTGCCGATTGTGTGCTCTCCAGCGAAGAAGAGGTTGCCGATCGGGCGCGACATCGCGTCATAGTCATCCGGTTGCATGTCTGGGCCAGCTGAAGAGTAGCTTCCTCTAGCAAATTTGTCCGAGGCCCAGCGGGTGACAACCGACTCAACAGGGTATGGCACTGCAGGTCCAAAGACGCTGCGCAAGACTTCGGTCGCCTCGGCAATCAGGTTATCGTTACTGTTATGCTCCGTGTCAAACCCAGCATCGCCCGCCATTAGCGCTACAAGACATGGTAAACCTGTTGTCTGGGTGACATTGAACCATTGAAAGAGACGCCCTCTCGAGGATTTGTAGTCGCTTTGGTTCAGACTATGCCGGTTAGGGGCATCTCGCAGAACACCAAAGATGTGTCTCTCCATATCCCAGAAAGGGTGATCGTATACCAGAACCAATTTGTTGAGCACCCCGTAGCCTATCCGAGCGATTACGTCCGTCTTCCACTTTGGCAAAGGCGGGTCAAATTCAACATTGCCCTGCTTCAATACACCAAGCGGTATTGTCGAAACAACGTAGTCTGCTTCGAACGTTGTTCCATCCTCGCAGTAAATAGAAGCTCGCCCGTTTTCCTTCGTATCGTACT
The DNA here is from genome assembly GCA_020631755.1 of Colletotrichum sublineola. NCBI lineage: Eukaryota > Fungi > Ascomycota > Sordariomycetes > Glomerellales > Glomerellaceae > Colletotrichum > Colletotrichum sublineola. The sequence continues at coordinate 559,971 of JAHSQG010000022.1, forward strand.
TGATCTTGTTGACGGCAGCTCTCGGCCTAACGTCGAGAGGCGTTGGGCAGTGCATAAGACCTCTGGGGACGCTTTGGTACCCGCCAACGATCATGGTGTGCTTGCCTTCCCACTCATTACCAGCGTCGATATCCCAGCCACCTAAGCTAAGATTGTGAAGATTCGTGGCATTACTGTATTCCAGGTTTGCCACGTGCCAGTTGATAAGGCGGTGGTCTTGGGCGGTCAGATCCACGATATTGCGGTACTGGACGACGGCCTCGTCCATGACTGAACCAAGGGTCGCTGCTGGCAAGCCCACAGCTTCGTTTAAATCAACATTAGCGTCGTTCGTCGCACCGTTTTTTAGTGCCCAACCCATCATTCTGGCCTTTTCAGATGCTTTGAGGATGCCTGGTGTGCCAGGTTGAGTGTGAACACGTCCGGTCAGCTTATCTGAGGAAACTGGCACCAGGTTGACCCGCTCAGGCACGTTCTGTTGGGAGACAGGCGGCGCGTGCGGCAGTGCGGCATTTGCTTCTTCAGCCTGTCCGATCGTCCTATGTCCGTCACTCACGGCATCTCGCGCTTCATTGATCAAGTCTCGGTTGCCCTCAATCAGCTTCGAGGGCTGTGACTTGAACTTGTATTCGCTGACTCGATCCAAGCAGTCGTTGTACAAATTCTCCACGAGCTGATCTCTCACATAGTCCACTGGTTTGCCGTTTGAATCGTAAATTGTCGTTTCTGACCGAAGGGCACGGTATGGGAGACACAGCTGTGCACGTACAAGGATGTTCATCGGGTTGCCGCGCTCGAATCCCGTAATAATCATTCCGCCCATCTCGGCGGTAAACCGTTCACCGTCAAACTCCGGTAACGACAGTGTCGGTTTTGATTTAAACTCTCTCGAGTAAACTCTTCCACCCACCCGACTGCGTCCCTCAAGGACGACAATTTCCGGTAGCGGCTTTCCAAGCGCACGATATCGGTCTGAATACTGCCGGAGTAAACCATCGAGGTGTCTCGCGCAACCCAACCCAGACATACCGGCACCGATGACCACGATTCTTTTCCTCCCGGACACATTGTCTGTACCTGCGGCTTGTTCGGCCCGGTCGCTCGTCGCCGGGAATTCTACACAGCCAAAGTTGATGTAGCCACGCCGCACAAGCCAGTCGTAACACACGCTTGCGACGTCAAACCACCGGACGTTGGCGCAGCCGACCGCCTCGTTCCTTGTCACTGCAACACGCGGGTTGTTGTACCAAAGTCGAAGAATACCGTTTCTGATGTTGAGATATGTGGTGACCTGGACATGACTGATGTGATGTCGGAACATCTGGTATTCCTCTTGATGCAATGCGTATGGGTTTAGCCTCGAGGACTCGGCAGCTTCTATGCATTGTCTTGCGTATTCATAATTTGAGAGATTTGATGGGATTGACGACTTTGGCTTCACATCGAAGGATCGTCGCACTGCCTCGCGTACAAGAGGGGTTTCCGTCGATGGCATGGAGAAGTCCTTATGGCCCTCCAGGTCTACGGGCGTCGTTGCCTTACTAGATAGCGATGAGGGCACCGAAGACAGCTCAGACTGCTCGTGGTCCGACAGATTAGTCAACGGTGATTCGAACGACTCGTGAGGGGTATCGTGAGACTGAATACGGAGGGTTTCTGATTCGGCCTCTCCTGCCATGGGTGAACTGCTGGGGCGTCAGCCAAAATCTAAACCCCGCTTTGTGTATAGACACGAAGACAAAGTCAAGGCATTAAGATGGAGAAGAACGGGCAGTCACGTACCCAGGGTTGGATGCAGGGCCGGAGGAGGGCTCCGCCTCATCCTGACTTGTGTCATCTAACTCCATGTCTTCCGTCCACACGATAATTTCAGGTGCAATTTCCGAGACGGCTTCTGATGAGATCCGACTTGATGGGGATGCTGTCGTCGATTCTGCAAAATTTGACGTCGATATCCGACTGAGCGATGCACTAGCCCTTGAAGGCATGAAGTCTGATATACGTGAGTCCCGGCCCGATAAATCCATCAATGAGCTCTTTCCAAATCCTGTGTCCTGCTTAACACGAGATCTTGGACTGGATCTCATACTTCAGTCGTCGGCTCGGCTTGGATTCGAGGATGAGGTATGTCTATATATTGATGGTCGGCGATGAAAGCTGCTCGGCCTGAGCCCCGTCAGGGGGTGTAATGCGGTGGGCCTAATCCAAAATCGACAGCATGTTACGATAGCTTAGCTCAGGAGAACCCGGATAGTTTCGCCGTATAAGATCCGTCAGCTGGTTGGGGTCCTCGGATTTGCAAGTGCTGAGTATAAGAAGAAACAGATGTGAGGTGTGCCGGCCTTTGGCTGCGGAGACGCACTGTCCGTCCTATCACTAGGTTGCTAACGGTCACGTGAGGTTTCTGCACATGCCCGCTTTATGAGACTAGCACTTGCTTTCTCAACCATGACTCGAAAAATGGCCGAGAATTGCTGAAAACAAAGATGAACAATAATGCTGCTAATAGGGTTTAAAACAATCTCCTTTGAGAGAGGTCTATCTATTATCTAAATGTTCGTTGTCTCCTTCACCTTTGATCACAACGCTCTACCCCAACCTCATTGCTTTTGGTATCGATAGTTGTCCCTTTTGCTGCAAAGCCCCCGTGCATCTCACTATGTGGGGCTTGGAGGCTTGACATTGTCTCTGGCGAACGATTCCTTCTCGATCGCTGCATCCATCATCCGGTCCCCGTTTATGATTGATGTCGTGCAGATGATAATGTTTCTTCGGGCTGCATATAGGATTGATTAGTATCGTGCTGTTCGGAGAAGTCATCTGCAGTCACTTACATTCTTCCTGCTTCGCGATGAACCGTAGAGCAGCGATCTCCGTGAACGTTATGCCTCCGACGAACACGACGAATACCGTTTGCTTTTCTGCCCCTCCTGACAACAGCGCCCGAGCTTTGACGGCTTTCTCCTCACCCTTCTGCAGTTCGTAAAATGTCTGCCCACGAACGTGTTTGACAGCTTCGTCGAAACCATGCCATCCCTGCGCTGCAGACCCTCCAGGTGCACCGCTGACGCCGTTCCCTCTCGTAACTTTCAGCAAGTATTGCTTCTGCAAAACGCACTGAACAAGTCGGACCGACAGCGGCGCGTATCCGCTGTACACGTACGCGATATCATTGGGATCGTCTTCTTGGACCTCGTCAACGATGAGACGAAGAAGTTTACGAAGGTAAGTGTAGTTCGTCTTCGTCCCTGTATTGCTGCCGCCGGCGCCAGTCATGGGAATCATTTGCGCCAACGGGGAAGATCGCGACAAAAACAACTGAAGCTTCTCAAGGTTGTCCAGAGTCAGAATGTGTTGGTAACCATAGCCCTCCAGAATAAGCCTGCGGAACTGGTCAAATTCCTTGGGCTTGATGCCACCCGATATGCAGGAGTAGATGCAAAGCAGTCTCAGAACTTCCGGCAATGGGGTGTCGCGAGCTATCAGCTCCTCGATGGCATCGAACTGAGAGGAGGGGTCCGCGCCAGCAGCTAGGTTTTGCTGTGCTTCCAAGAGACCCTTGAACTGGTCTGTCCGCGTATACTTTATAATCTCCTCTGCCAATCCCGTATGAATTCTCAGGCTCTGCTGTTCGGCCTGGTATCCTGGCAGCTTGCTGACAAAATCTTTGAGTTCGGCGATTGACTTGTGGCTATTCCGACCCTCGTAGTCCTTTTGCAGGTTCTGTAGGCGGCGAGCAACTTTGTTAAGCAAACTGCCCACTATGGCAAAGTTGGTGTCCCGAAGTTGCTCGTATAGCTTATCGGAGGAGTCCAACTGTATCTTTCTTTTCCTAGCCTGCGCGCTGGTGGCCGAAGACTGAGACGGGGCACCGACCACAGTGGTATCAACTTCAGCTTGGTTGTTTTGAATACCAAACACCTCATCGATGAGTCCTTCATATGTCAATTGAGTTAACAAAGGAGTGACGAAATCCACTTCGCGATCGATTATTATAGCACTTTCGGTGAGTGTACTTGGTGACAAGCTGCCTCGGGTCGTCTCAGCAGCATCCTCGCCAGCGAGGATCTCTTGTCGCATTCGTGCCAGGAGCTCGGCGACTCGTTTCGCGTTGTCGCCTTTGCCGATAATCCGAGGAAATAAGCCATGGTTCTGCTGGATTCCCATCAAAGCTTTGGCGAGTAAGAATGACGGCGTGACGTCTTTTGAGAGATAGAGGTCGCGAAAGGATTCGTCCAGCTCGAGTGAAAGAACATCCTTTTCTAGAGGAAAGAAGTATAGTGGGAGCTCAGAGATATTGACATCGCCCAAGACGCCAGCCTCCTCCAGCAACTTGTCGGAGACGAGGGTCCGCCGAGGCACCCAGAAGATGTGAAAGTCATGGCCAGTTTGACTCTCACGCTGTAAACGTCGAATCTGCTCTATGAGGCTGTTAGCACTGGGCACTGAGCACAGCTCATCTCGTCTCACGATATATGGGCTTGGATATCAACCAAGAACACACATGAAACCAAGCGGGAGAGTGCGAATCTCTCAGCTAATACATAGAAAAGGCCTCGTGTATCTGCACGGTATGAAGCGCTAACCTGCTATCGTTTGTGCATGACGCGCGCACTCCCCGCGGGCTATGAATATGACATTTCGCTGGCTGGTGTCGGCGTTCTTGTTCTCGAGGAAGAAGAACTTGTCCACGCCGTATTCCTGGAGGGTTGCGACCTTGACGATGGTCCCAATTGGGCCGGCCAAGCTGCGCTCAAGAATGAGGTTCTTCTTTCCGCGAACCTGATGACCCAGATGGTTGGTTAGCTCTTGAGGACAGACAGCCAGCTCGCAATGCCTTACTTACAGCCTCGAGCAGGTAAAGGAGATCCTTGCGCGCTTTGTCCTTTATCTGATCCGTATTGAAGGCAGCTCGAGGAGCCATTTTCAGCTCTCCATGCGTTTGGAGGGTATTTCGTCGTCAGCGTGGGGCGGCTTGGACTGACCGATGCTCAAATGAGTGAGGATGGGGAAAGGTAAAGCTGAGGTGCTCAGCTAACTAGAGAGAGATTAGATAGAGCACGGGACACCATTCGGTGCTGCGTCAGCGGGGCCTCGGCGCGTAGACGTCACTTGGGATTCTGCAGTTTGCGTTGCGGCGAGACGTGCACTGTCAGATCCAACGAAGTTTTGTTTCTTGGGGCGCCCAATTCACTGGGGATTTCCACACTGGATCAACGAGACTAGCCACTGCGTTTAACCTGCTCTCGTCGCAGCCAACACAAGTCGACCTGGACTGCTTTTTTTTTGTCTCTATCGAAACATTGGCAATTATTCATTCACGGAAGCTGGGTAAACCACTTTTTCGCAAGGTGGGTGGGGTATTCGCAGACCACTAAATGTAATGATCTCTCGACATACCGCATGATCTACCGGATGTAAAGATGCACGCTATGTGACAGGACAGAATGTTGCCCAGCCTGACGGGCATTTACCTCTCATCCCGTTAGCCAGAAATCAACATGGGGCTAAACATCGTCTGTGGGAACCCGATTCCGCTTGCGAAACACTGTTTCAGATGCTCTTTCTGCAGTGCCGTTCCGTATATGCTGCAGAGGCACCATCATCGCCATGCCGGTATTCTGCTTCTCGCATGAAGCAAATTCATAGCCATTTGTCTGTCCTTGGTTCCCGATCTGTATGCCAAATTTGAATACAACGCCAAAAACAACGCCGCCGTGCAAGATATTGTCCTCTTGATCAGACAGTGTTATCGTGGTAGTAGAAGTCGATATCTCTCGGTCGCAGTCTGTTGCTCCGAACGAACTCATCATCTCCCGCCGGCCGCTCGTTCTTCTCGTTGCCAGTCAACATGCTCTGTATGCTCATACATACACTCTCGACGTTTTGCACCGGACTCCAGCCTTGACTGCCGAGCAAATCGAGACAGATGATGCCGTTCGAATAGATGTGAGGGTGCATTGGAATCGGTCGCTCGGCCGTCTTAACGAATGTGACTTCGGGGGGTTCTAATAAGACTGGTCAGCGTGGGCAGCGACGATGATCAATAGCAAGCGCAAAGGGCATACCTATAGGGTATTGTTGGGAGAACTTGAACTTGAGCCTGTAGACCTGGTCCTTATACAGCGGGTTGTCGTCCAGAACCCTGATATCCATGAACCATTCTTCGAAGTTATCAGCGGAAATGAGATCGATACCGGGAGGCAGACCGGTGTTCAGCTATACATGAAAAGTCAGAGGTTATTGCGACACAGCGAGGGCGCGCAACACAACGGTCGGCAAAAGTCGGTCGCGAGGCAGCATAGTACATTGCACGGGCTGAGTACAACAGACCTTTGAAAGCTCCTTGGCCAGCCGCTTGGAAGCGAAGCTGGACGCCATTTCGAAGCGCGGGAAGATACAGTACAATGGAGACCAAGCCAGGCGAAGTAAACGAGAGAGAGACGAGGTAGAGCAGGGGAGAAACACCGTAGGAGATGACTGTCGAGGGTTCGAAAGAAGCAAAGCAAGGCAGTCGACGGAGGGAGGAGGGGCTTGTCGGTTGTTGGAGGGGCTGCTCAGAGACGGACCCCACGATTCGGTGGCTCTTGCCGAGAACAGCAAAATGGCGAAGGCGATAGATGAGAGCACGCGCCAGAAAAGTAAATGCAAGAGCTGTGGAGTGAGGACCCGAATGTGGAGCGCAGTCGATCTGGAGTGGAACTTTTTGTCTTGTCTACGTTATTAGCAACGAGCCGGTTATCCAAGATGCAGGAGAAATTGATGTAGAAAGATTGCGCCGTCAGAGGAAATGCAAAGAGAAAGATGTGATGACGACGGTTACAAGCCCCCCGTCAGGTGGGTGTAGAGACACTATAACAGCAGGCAGTGCTCGGCTTACAGGCCAAGGTCGGACGCAGCCAGCACCTACCTTAGCTGCCTACCTACCTAAGTAGCACCTTAATAACGGCGCCCGCGGGCAAACATTGGCGGCTGCTTCTGATACCGGGTTTACCTAGGTAGGCAACTGTATATAGTAGGATACCTGTGTTGGTGGGGGGACGTCTTTCCAGTGATCTAGATTGCTCTTGGTGCACTGTAAGAGTGTATCGCTTGCTCCAACCTGCATAGTATCAAACACCCTTGCACTCTTGATTGCCGTCTATGGCCGCGTTTCCGATGTCCAGTCCTTCTTTTCGACAACAACTTGCTGGCTGGGGAGAACAACGTTTGATCTTGGTAACGGGGCCCATTGAAGCTGACGTGCCAATAAGCTTCTTATCGAGCATGGGAGCATGAGACTATCGACCCCCCCCCCCCCCCCCCCCCCAAAAAATTTTTTACTTAGCCATCTTCACCAGTACGCAGTAGGTGGTTCCTTCGGAGCATGCTGGTTGCCTACGAGTTTTGTGAGAAGCCCGCCTTGCTGATGTTTAATTGTTGATAGCCTGCGGACTGTGTGTGTACTAACTTAGATCTGTCTTTGTTGTCCGTTTGGCAGGCGCTAGTCCCTTAGACAGATGAACCTTGGCCTCTACGTCACTGTTCGAATCGCAACAATGACAAGGTGGGAAGGGTAAATAGCTTACCAAGGCAAAAGTGTGTACTTACTTGGATTTCTTATCTAGGTAAATAAATAAAGATGACAGTTCCCTGTGATTTTGCGAGGCCCAAGACATGAAGGAAACTCGGCTGCCAACATCTCGTTCCAACTCTGCAATAACGCCTTGCCCACCACTTTCTGGACCTCAAAGTTATCGCCTGGGAGCTGCGTTTGCCTGGACGGGCCTGGACTAAGAGAAGCGGCCCTCCTCAGCCACACCTTCCAAACATGCCTCCTCCAGTCGATTGATCGTACAGGATACGGCGATCCACACCAAAGACCCTTGCCAGCCACCTTTAGTGCTTCTCGAGTGCAGTGTCACTGCGGCCATGTCCGTGCTTTCCCCCTTCTCTGCCTCCTCATCTGTCCCCTCATCTGTCTGCGGCTGAGCATCCTGTTTAATTCCCAGTAGCCCACAAGGCTCACTTCGGCTGTCCATGACCCCTGGAAACGCTGTTCCCTGTGATGGATGGATGATGGATGAGCTGCCGCCTCTTTCGCAGCTGCGTGCCCTACTGCCTAAAGGCTGCCTCTAATGCATCTGTTCCCTCTTGTGACTCGAAGGATGTATTAAAAGGGTACATTTGTTGGCCTCGATTGATTAGCAGAAAGGCCACTCCTCATCCTCCCACCTCAGACGTGCTTACCTATCTGTCTACCTACAGAGCCAACATACCTGGCCTGACTTTCTTTGACTGGACCCCTGGAGACGCTTCCTTGCTTGTGAAGCTCACCTCTCTTCTACTCCCCACCCACTTCCCATCGCACCCGTCTCTTGTTACCCCACTTCACCCCTCAGCCCAAGCACCAGCAGCTCCAGCATCCCGACCCGGACCCCCTCTCGCCAGTCGACCTTGCAAGTCTCCATCAGCAACCGCTGCTTCTTCGTCCAGCCCAGGGTTCGAGCCTTCTCGGACTGCTTGAAATTCCCCTTCACCTACGCCAGCCTCGAGCATCTCTTCCCTATACATCCCCTTCTGCGCTTCCGCTTCTTACGCTCGACTCTTCGATTGCTCCATCGTCTCGGCACCCGTCGTGTCCGTACAGCCATTTCTCCTACCATTCCCCTGGCTGCGACCGCTTACTATTCCCACAAAATGAGCTGTAAGTGCCACGGCCACAATGACTACGGGCTCTACGATGGCCTGCAAACAACCAGCTTTGCTCTGTCCTGGTTGCTTCTATTCGTGCGAAGGCTTATCTAACCTCCCCGCGCCCCCGTTCCAGCTGGTGCTGACCACAAATTTCTGAACAGTCTCCAACATGCTGAGTAGGCTTCAAGGCCAACCCGAGAGCTACGATAAGAAGTCCGAGTCACTCCTCGATATCCCCTCTGAATATATTGCCCTAACGCGTTCGTTACAGGGCCAAATACCGCTTCGGGCGCACGCTTGGAGCTGGAACTTATGGTATCGTCCGTGAGGCAGACGGTCCGTCCGGCAAGTGCGCCGTCAAAATTATTCTCAAGAAGAATGTGAAGGGCAATGAGAGGATGGTTTACGATGAGCTGGACATGCTCCAACGCCTCAAGCACCCCCACATTGTCAAGTTCGTCGACTGGTTTGAGTCTCGTGTAAGTACCGCACCAGTTAGAACCGTGATATAACTTCTGACAACCGCCGTAAAGGACAAGTACTACATCGTTACTGAGTTGGCTACGGGCGGAGAGCTATTCGATCGTATTTGCGAGCAGGGCAAGTTCACGGAAAAGGATGCTTCCCAAACCATCAAGCAGGTCCTTGAGGCCGTCAACTACCTGCATCAGAACAACGTCGTTCACAGAGGCATGCTCTTCCTGACACCTCACGTTTTGACAGCTCGGCTAACCCGTGGCCCAGATCTGAAGCCTGAGAATCTTCTCTACCTGACCAGAGATGCCGAATCCGACCTGGTCTTGGCCGACTTTGGCATCGCGAAGATGCTCGATCGGAAGGACGAGGTTCTGACAACAATGGCCGGCTCCTTTGGTTATGCAGCACCCGAGGTTATGCTGAAGAAGGGCCACGGCAAGCCTGTAGACATGTGGTCCATGGGTGTCATTACATACACTCTTCTCTGTGGTTACTCTCCCTTCCGTTCGGAGAACCTCCAGGACCTCATCGATGAGTGCAGTAACGCGCAGGTCGTTTTCCATGAGCGTTACTGGAAGGATGTTAGTGACGATGCCAAGGATTTCATCCTGCATCTCCTGCAACCGGAGCCTGTGAAGCGCTGGTCGAGTGAGGTATGTGACCCTGCACGGGCACAGTGAGGGAACAACACTGACAAAATCACAGGAAGCTCTCCGTCACCCCTGGCTCAGCGGAGAGAACGCCACCGATCACAACCTGCTTCCCGAGATCAAGGCTTACATTGCCAAGGCTCGTCTTCGCCGCGGCATCGAGATGGTCAAGCTGGCAAACAGAATCGAGGCGCTCAAAGCTCAGGAGGAGGATACGGAAGACTCGGATTTCCCGGCCGATGCAATCAGCGCAGCCGACCAATCCAAGCACGTCGGCACACACGAAGTCCCCGTTGGCGAAAAGCGCAGCCTGTCCAAGACGATCAAGGGGGCTATCTTCCGCGAGGTTGTTCTTGCCAAAGTCCGCGAGATGAAGCAGCAACAGGACACTCTCAAGGTGAAAGAGGAGGCGGAGAAGGAGCACAAGAGACGCAGCTTCCAGGGCTGAGGAGCGTTGCTGACGTCTTCAAGGGGACGTTGACGGGTCTATTGTAACCCTGGAAGATGATACCACACCGAATTGGATGATATAGCAGAGTCATGGTCACGACTCCGAAGCGGCCCTCGACGTTATTGATATTTCCTTCCTCATCGCGCTGCCCATTTCTTGCGCACCCATTTCGTTTCCGCGGGGTACAGGACTTGGTCACTGCTGTTTGTTTGTTGCTTAACCAGAGCGGATGGGAGGAAAAGAAAAGCGAGGAAGACGAGGTTTTCATACAATCGTCGTCATTTTCATACAGAATTGTGTTTCATCTTGCAAATCCGGTCCATGAAGCACGTGAGCCGTTTGAACAGTGACTTTTTCGGATGACGGTTTGACATGTCTGATCGTCCTCGCTTGGCATATTGGGCCATGCGAGAGGTCGTACCCCCATATTGGGTGACGTCCGTTCCGATGTGCCACCTCCCTACACGTGGGGGTCTGTAATCCATCTGTATTAACTGCCTGAGCGGCCAGAGCATGGGTGCGGCGGCTCGGTTCACGACAACGCATGTGACAAGGCGACCAATTTCCAAGATGAACTGTGCAAGATGGCATTTGTTACTAATTTAAAGTCTGGAAAGGGGGGAGGCGGTCTTATTTTGGATAACAACCCCTCCCCATCCCTCCTATTCCCCAATCAAACTACTAATACTTTGTTTTGTTGGTTGTTCATTACAGGTCGTCAAAGTTGTTTGTACAAGGTATAGATATATAAAAGCAAGGCTTGGAAAAAGTCAAGAAACCGCTCCATCATACGCCATCCTGCGATTACGATGCTGAATCGACCAAGAAACGACGAGACAATCAGAAATCCCAAAATCAAATTTCAACCGTGAAAAAGGGTACTCCAACCTCCACCTGCCGTTTGATTTTTCTTCAACCGCCCGGATGCTGTGCGCTTTTGTTTCGCCGTGAATAGTAAAGGCACCGCCCTGAGGAGTAGCAATGCCGACTTCAATTAAGAGAATATGTGGTGACGTGTGCCTGTGGTATCATTGAAGAGAAGTTCGAAAGTAGAGAGTGCAAGTTGAATGGGCGGGTCCATGCGATCGAGACTTGAGATCCCGTCCGTCATTATAATTCGGCGAGGACGCTCTCGCGTAGTGCCTCGTAGCGGCTGGCGTCGAAGCGGCAACGCTGCCAGTTGTTCTGGCGGAGACGCTCGATGCGAGCCTTAATGTCGAGACTGCGTAGCTCATCGCTGAGATCTGGGGTCACGGCTCTGGCGGGAAGCAAGTCTGTGCCAGTGGTATCTTCGGGAGGCGCAACAAGCCGCTCTTCGACGTCGGCGATGTGAACTTCAATCTGCGATCGGAGGCTGGAGAGCAGACCGCAGTAACGGTGAATGGAGCGCTCCTGCAGAAAGTCAAAGGCTTCGCATTCGTCATTCAGAGGCTCGGGTGTCGCCGGCTTTATCATCTCCTCGGACTCGTCAACAGGCTCTGGCTCCTCGGGGAGGACTGGGAGATAGCGCGATTCGGGTTCTTGCGGAGCGCATAGGTAGTCTTCGAAGCCAAGAGTGGGAGAGTCGGGGCGCATGAATGACTCCTCGGGGCGGATGAATGACTCTTCGGGAATGTCGCAAAAGGTGACGCGCTTCTTGTGGACGGACAGTTTGGTTACAGCATCCTCCATGGAGCAAACAGACGGCGTCGGCGACGAAAAGGCTGTCGAGTTCGTCCAGGTTCGTGAGGAGGCGCGAGAGGAGATGGAGCTTGAAGGAGAATGCATGCTTGAGGTTGCCGTTGAGGATGGCCGTGACGACCGAGCCATATTTTCGTCGGCTGCCTTGCTTAGACCCGACGCCTGCAAGTAATGATGTCGTGCCTGCTGAAGAAGCATTGTTCGGTAGGGAGAGGTGCCCTTCAAAGGTCGTGAAAGCATATCGAAAGAGCTGGCAGCGTAGAAATGCAGGTATATTAGGTACGCCGGCTCAATGTTCGCCTAATGGTCTTTTGTTAGCATGGCGTCGGGCCGCTTCTTTTGATCTTCAGACACCCATGACTTACATCTTCCTTTATGTTGTCCAAGATTTCGCAACATCTCAGAGAGCATGGCCGATACTTGCGGTTTAGGTATTGACGCTTGACTTCAGAGACAGCCTTGATCCATTCTGCGGAGGTGTAAGGCAAGACTGGCAAAGAAGCCGGCGTCTGCATTGACGACCGCCTGGACGTACGCGCTCTAGGGGCTGGTGGATTCGTGGTTGTCGTCGCTACCGTTGAGTGTGGCGTAGGGAAGTTAGATGGGGCAGCCTTGTTGGTAGGAAAGACGATACTACCGCGGGAACCGGCGGCAACGGGATGTAGAAGCAGAGGTATTAGGCCACCCATTGTGAAGGATTTATTAGAGTGCGTGCCTGCTGGAAGGTTTCGGACACCAATTTGGCTGAGTGATTAAGAGGGACAGACAACTCGACTCGCAACTTCTTCGTCTGATGTGAGAGCAGTCGTTGTGCGGAGTCCAACCCGGACAGTCGCAATCGTCAACTCGATGGCTGTGGGTAACGTTCAAGTGCCGAGGACAAAACCGCGTTGTTGAACCGAGTAGTGATGTGATGGCGAAATATCACAAACTATGATGACACCCAGATACAAAATTTAATTCGGAAAGAGAAGGGCGTGTAACGGCTGCAAGGCCTGATGAGCCAACGAGGCTGGACGATTCGGCAATCGATGCAAGCGGGCAATCCCCCAAATACGTAACGGGCAGTGGTACCGGGATTCGGAACAGTCTCAAGTCGTCTGGATACTTTCCAAGTGGTATACGGGCGAGGTGCTTGTTGGCATTAACACCAGTCGTGATCTCCAGCAAGGGTCTGTGTCAGGAGACTTCAAGCTGATGTTGAGTCTATCGACGTCCGGGGTCTCGTGGTTTGTGGTTTCGAGATTATTAAGACGAACTAGAAGAGGGCAGCGCGCACGGGTCCAGGACGCCAATGTCGAGATGAGCAAACAAGGGTCGATGATTTCGGATATCCTTCCTACTCAAGAAGTAACAGGTTGCGTCGAGTCGAACGGGGCTGGCTGAACGTCCAGGAAGCAGAAAACAGGGGAGCACCAATGGGTGGGAGTGTCAAATGCAGGGACTGCGTATGTTGCGAGATGGTGAGAATGGCGGCCAAAAAACCAAGGAAAGGAAGTAACTTTGTGGTGTTATCTGTAGGCTGCTTTTTACTGAAGGTTGGACGATATTATGGTTCCGGGTGGGGGCAGCCGAGACGATGCGAGAAAATAAGGAGAAACGAGGGGAGAGGTTGGGGAATCACGAAAAGGGATCTCGCAATCGCAGTGTGGACGCCCTCCGGGCATTAGGGGGGACGGGTTGTGTTCAAGTAGTACCTCGTGGGATACATCCAGGGGAATGTGATTTCACGGGCCCCCCCTCCAGGCACTTGATATGGGTATCCGTTGAATGAGGCTCGAACTTTTTTGTACTTGAGGTTACCTTGGGTAGGACATTTGCGCATCGACGTTGGACTAGGAAGAAAGGGGGAACAAGCTTCAGGCGTGGCCTGCGCAACGAGATTTTCTCGTCTCTTTCGAGGACATGCATATCGTGCTCCATCTCGGCGAGGCGTGTTCCCCTGGCACCGGCGTGCCTTATCCTGTTGACCCTTGCTGCTAGCCCTGCTCGTTGGAGCTGCCATGGACTCGAACCCACACCCAATGCACACCTCTTGCGCGCAAACGTAACTCTAGCGACGGTAGTTTGTGTAGGTTCTTAGATAGTACGCGTCGTGCTAGGTACACTACTGGCACGCTGCGTACCCATCTGCACTGCACCTCGAAGGAACTTTGTGTGTTTGCGCAGGTTCACGCTATGAACATTGAGGCGCTGCGTTCGGGATGGCTTGGGTTGCTCGGGTAGGGAATTGAGCAGTCGCCTGCTGTAATCTGCATGGTGCGAATAGTTCCCACCTCACGGCCGCACCCTGGTCCATTAGATGGATACGCTATAGGCAGTACGTACTTTGTACTCGGGGACTGGAGAGGATCCCGGTCCTTCTTCGATGGCGTCTACCTATGTGCGCCAGACTCACCCCTGGTGTCATTCTCTGCAAGCCCCCAAAACGTCGTGGCTATTCTTCCTCCATATCTGTACTTGTGTCCATAAATCACCTATGCAGTCATACTGTATGGTGTAGGCGAGACGACAAGCACTTGGGGACACTAATCAAGCAGGGGTGGGTCCTATACTGTGCATACATATAAGTGTCGTATCGGGGGGGCGAGAGATGATGAGATGGGGAGACGGGCGGTTTACAGTCCCGCTGTGGATAGCACGGGACGGAATTGTTCGTGGGCTTGGCTGGTGCCATTGTTCAAGAGGGATGATGCCGATTGAGAGTTCGGGCCCTCGAGTCACGACACACGCCAGAAACGCTGCGTGTGTCTTGTCAGCAGGGAACCGTATCTCTAGCTCTGAGCGGCAAACAACCCGGAAGGTAAGAGTCTTACATGCAACAGAAACCCAGCAGGTAGGCAGAGAGTGCTATGGTGCCAGGGGAGGCCCTCCGTCAAAGGAAAAAGAAGAAAGTCGCCAAAGGGAAAGAGTCTTTTCCAACGGCGAAGCAAGCCGATGGCAGAGGAAATGCAACGGCCAAGCGGCAAACATTCACCCGAACAATCTCCCCGGGGGCGGGATACGACTCGTACAGGTACTGAGGTACTTGCGTCCGATGACTGGACGACGCACACCCACCAGGTAGGTATCGGTACTTGAGTCGCTGATACTTGTTTGTGGGTGGTGCTTGGTCTTGCACCGGAAGTCAGGAACCAACAGCCGAGCGGTGGACCCGTCCCACCTCTAAGAACACATCGGATCTCCATTAACGTTCCCTTCCTCGGATTACCGTCACTTTCCGCGCAGCTTCCATCCCTTCTTCATACAGTAGAGGTACGTATACTGCACCCCATGCGCGGCCCTCCCCCTTGCCATAATCCTGTAACCTCGGCCGCCTCTCACTGCACCTTTATTGAACGCAATCCCACAGCTACACAATGAGCGTCTTTGATTGCATGCACATGCATTTCTTCCAGGTTCATGACAAGTGACAATATCCCACCCACGTCAAAATCCCGAATGCGCGTTCTGACCCTGTCATCCTATCCTGTTGCTGGAACCTACCTAGATACAATTGGACCAAGAACCTGGCTAGCCTGCGATCTCCCTCTTCCCTTGAACCCTTAAGCGGCTCTTGAGCCCTAAGTTCTCTAGACAGGTTACCTGCCTACCTGTAGTTCAGCTATTTGGCTCCCCGCACTCATGAGTACTGTATATACGTACCTCAGTGGAATGAATCCTGTACAACGCCAACAAGTCCCGCTCGCTACTACCAGCACCGCCCCGCGGTCCCAATAACGTGGTATGATATACGTAGTATGGTAGCATCATTATGTGGCTCCCGGCTATCCACGTCTGGGCATTCATGTGCCATGGCCGCCATCACCATGCCACGATTGAGCGTCTCTCCCGCGGTCCACGACTGAATATTCAATGGGAAGGAGTGTCAGACGGGAATTGGACTTCGCAACAGCACCGCCCAGCCTGACAAAACGCAGCCCAAACAGATCCTAACAGAAAGAAAAAAAAATAAACCCTCCGCAGCAAAACACAGCAAAAACGCATCCTTATTATCTGGACTCGTACAGAAAAGCAAGCAAACATGACCAGCATCAACGCAAAATACCTGAGTACCTAAGGTACGGATAGTACAAGCAATGAAGGAGAAAGAGCAGGTTGGTGGGCCTAGGCACCATACGACCCAGGTATGGGCCTGGCCTTCAGGCAATCAGCTGGCAATTTTGTCGAAGGCCCAGTCAACTGCGTCTCCTCGCCGGTCCTTCCTTAGTCATACGTCCAGCACGCTCCGGACATTCCGATGCTCATCTCGTAGCTTCAAATATTGTGTGGGAAGGGAAAAAAAAGTGTACGCACAACTCCCAGAAAGCAAGGAACCAATGTCAAGGATAAACACAGACGAGCCTGACGGCGAAGAAGCTGGATCAAAAAGAGGTCTCAGCGCAGTCTCACAGACCCTCAGCCATTGAAAAAGGGAAAAAGAAAAACAAGTGGACCTGAAACGAAACATTTCCCTCGTGTGACTCTGGCCACCCGCACAGATCTCTCCAGAGGGAAGAACACCGGACAAAATGGTACCATATGCACTTTGGCACCGTGCGTGCGCTCTTTCCGTCCGTGAGATCAACAACCGCCATACCGATTCGCCGAACCAAGTTTGGTACCCTTTCGAAGTCTGGTTCTGTGTCGCTTGTTTGAGTAGGATGTACTGCGATAAGTAATGCACCCATGAGAGACAAGCATGCATGTTATGGGAGAAACGAGTCTCACCGCTCATGTCCAAACCTACCTAATCATGCAGATGAGAGCTGGCCGGGAGGTTGGAGTACGGTCTTGGCCAACCAGAGGTGACTGACTGATGGAGTGATTTTGTTTGTATCAGTAGAAGCTAAATTCCCTCAAGTTCAGATGAACGTTTACTGCACCTGGGTTCGATCCATTGTACAGTAGCGGACGGCCACCATCGCACAACAGCCAGTGCGCAGTAAGTTGGCAGCTAGCCGGTTTGTGCAGCCTTCGATCGACACAAATTACGGAGTACTGGCTTCGACTGCAGCGACGCTCAATATCGGGCTTTCCCTATAAAAAATAAAAAAAGAACAGGTCCATTTCTCTCCTCCTTCTCCGCCTGGACCCTGCCGGTGGTGGCACGACGTGAGCGGGGTTTGGGACTCAAGAGATCCTCGAAAAGCCCCGCTTGCCTGTGTTATCGTCGGCGTCTAGTCGAGACCAGGGCTTCTTCGTGAGGGATAAGCAGAGCATCACCGAGCGTTCATTCACTTCCGCCATCAGGCGCAAACGTGAATAAGGAGCACACACATCGGGCGTGTTGGCGAGTCTGCCGCCGGTCAATCTGATTTTCTGGCGGTTCCAATATTGGATCGATGGCGCTCTCCCATCCGGTCCTGCCAATCTCAAGGCCTCCTCCCCTCGAAACACTGCGCGGCCGGAAACGCGAAGTTTCTCGATGAACCAAAAAAAGGAAACATCATGACGTTCATCTCAAGATTGGCGTGCAGCGATCACTGGCCTGGCAATGGCTTGTCGGCTAACAAGCTCGTGAACCCGCCCAAGCGCGAGCGAATGGCTTCACTAGAGGGCCATGGTGCGACGAAAGAACCCCCCCATTCTCTCGTGCCTGAACGCGGCCTACCGCTACTCCGCTCGAGCTGCGCCAGCTGGGAGATACAGGTTCCCTCCATCCATCTAAAGTCCTCGAGGGGATACCGTTGCAGCCTACGCTTCTCTTCTTTACCTACACGTGGTAGACAAAGGAGCATCGAACGCCACGCCCGACGTCCCTCGACTAGGGATCTAGCCTAACAAGCTCGGCTTAGCGAACACGAGTGCCCAATACAGACTCCATTAAGCCGGAATCGTGTCCCGATGCCAAAAACAGGCTGACTTTGCAAGCTGAAACAGTCATGTTGAGGAGCGAATCGAGCATCACCGTCTGGGTCGGGGTAGCAGGTGAGCTCGCTAGTTCGTCTATAACGTTCTTCTTCTTCTTCTTCTTCTTCTTTTTTTTTTTTTTTGTGGCTTTTTAATGATTTATCCACCGGCCGCCTATGAGCTTGGCGCGGACTTGCTCTCCTCCGTCGCCTCCGCGAGCTTCTCTCCCTCCTGCAAGGCGGCAGCTGGTTCCTCCGCGGCCACTTTGTCCGATACAGACGCCGACTTGATGTCCTCGCCCCGCATGCCTCCTACGACCCTCAGACCCTCCGCCTGCCTGGCGAGTCCGTCAAGCTCACGCTTCCGTGACAGGCGCTTCTGCACTTCGGGAACGAGCGACGCCATGTCGACGAGCTCGCCATCCTTTTGAGGGTGACCCTCAGGAAGGCCCAACTCCTTGATTCTAACGACGCCTTTCTGTACCTCGTCGTCGCCGAGAATAATGGCGAACGGCGTCGCGTTGGACTCAGCCGCCTTAAACTGCGGCGGCAGCTTGGGCTTGACTTTGTAGAGGAACTCGGCCTACATATTCCGACACAATGTCAGCGTCGGGTTGTTTCTCTGACCTATGCCATGACTGTACATAGCTGTTGTTCTTCTCACCTTGATGCCTGCATCCCACAGCTTCGAGCAAACCTCGAGTCTCTCCTTAATCAGGCCGGCCTTGGATCCCAAGGACATGACAAAGACGTCAACCGTGCTTTGTGGAGCTTCGCTTTCGGCCTGCATCCTCGCCTTGGTGATGCTGAAGATTCTTTCGATGCCGAAAGAAACCTGTTTCGATCTTAGCATCTGGTTTGTCTTTTTTCATTGGTAAAGGCCACTTACGCCAACGCACGGAATCTGGGTCTTGCCAGAGAACATGCCAACAAGGTTGTCATAGCTGTCGTTGGGTTAGCGGACTAATAACATGTTAAGTGGGAGGGAAATCTCGGAATGTTCTTACCGTCCACCGGCGGCGACACTGCCAACGCCAACACTGGGATCGTCGGAGCGGTCCTCGTCATCCTTATCCTTGCTCTTACTCTTCTTCTTAGACTTGACGGTCTTGTCATCTGCGTCAGGGGTAACAGCAGGTGCCGATCCTTCCGTAACGACCTCGTAGATGACGCCAGTATAATAATCCAAACCGCGGGCAAGGGAGAGGTCAAATGACACCCTGTCGAGGGCACCAAAGGCGTCAAGGTAGTTGAACAGAAGCTCGAGATCGGCCATGCCGGCCTTCATGGAGGCGTTGGCCGAGAGCTTGTCATCCCGCTGCAGCTTCCGAAGCAGATCCTGCTTCCCCTTCTGGACAACCCACTCGCCGATCTTGTCGGCAACTTCCTCATCCAAGCCCTTCTCCTCGGTCATCTCCTTGCGCACGTCTGCCCAAGGGAGCTTGTCGAGCTTGTCCACGGCGGAAGATATCGTCCGGATCTTGTCTTCGGGCACACCACAGACCTCAAAGATACCATCAAGAATCTTGCGGTGGTTGAGCTTGATGGTATAGTTTCCGTTCCAACCAAGACCCTCGAAAACCTCAACGACAATTCGGATGATCTCGGCGTCGGGGAGCATGGAGTCATAGGTGCCAGCAATATCGAAATCGCACTGGTAGAACTCGCGCATGCGGCCCTTGTTCATGGCAGGCTGGTCGCTATGGTATGTCAGCTAGCCGCTTGAGCGTCTAGAGGAGGCTGGTGTATGTCATACCGACGGTAGACTTTTGAGATGTGGTAGCGCTTGACACTCTGGATGTCCTTGTTCATGGCAAGCCATCTTGCGAAAGGAACGGTCAAGTCGTATCTCAGGGAAGTGAGCTCACCACCCTGATCGGCAAGGTCGTAGATGAGCTTGGAGTCTTCGCCATACTATCACCGAAATGTTGATCAGTATGCCGTGCTGGCTCGAGGTTCGAAGTGGATCGCGGGGCTCGCGCGCATCGCTCGCAGGTGGGGGGAGGGGCAAAGCCGAAAGTCGTACCTTGCCAGAGAGAATCTCCTTCAGCTCGAAAACGGGGGTGTCGAGTTCCATGCCGCCGTGCTTCTGGAAAACACCTTTCAGTTGCGAGAAGATCTTCTCGCGGATAAGCATGTCCTTGCCGAACCCTTGATTAAAGCATTGTATTAGTTGCGGTGTATGGTTTATTTATCGGCGCAACGGCGACGCAGTAGTGACTGACAATCCTTGGTGCCCTTGGGGGTCTTCAGCTCGAACTTGGATTTGGGGGCCATTGCGGGCAACTGTTCGCTATCGATCTGGTAACGAGGGGTGGACGAAGAGAAGGCGCGACGACTAGGTCTGCTTCGGGTAACGATGCTGCTTCTAGGCAAAAGAGGGGGTGGGATTGGGCTTTGAAAAAGAAGAGTCAGTCGGTAGGCCGGTCGGGCGGACCTCGAGAAAATCTTCACCTGGATCTGCATTCACCTGGCTTCCAATTGCGCAGAGGGGAAACCGATTTCAGGGTAAGAAAAGCGGCCCTCAGGGAATCTTTGTGGATGACTCAATCGCAAGTATGGAGGGGCCCGACTGACTGTCGACTGTTTTTGGGGAAGGGGGGGTTTTGTGAGGTCAAAAAAAACTGCTGCAAGGCTGCAACTGGACGGGGATGCGCCTGCACATGCACGTCCAATGGCGTTGCCGGGATGGAGATGACAGATCCCTGCCCTTGAGATAAGGCTGGTTTGGTCTGCTAGGAGTTCCTCGGGTCGACTGAGGCGCTGAAGACCGCCCCGACATCTGTTGGAGCAAAATATTAGTGCTTACCAGGGCGATTTGAAGTCACTACCTATAGTTGTGCAGTAAGACAGCTAATAGAGTCCTGCAGCGTTCTGACAACAACCAGGTATCTGGTTAGGTAGAGCACACAGTCTATGAAATTTAATTAGTTGACTAGAAGCTCCCACAAGTTATCTCAACGGCGTATGGCATATCTTTGAACCCCGGCTGGTCACGGCTATTGGTTACCTAATTGTTGTTTTAGTCAAAGAGGCACATCTTGGGCAAGCCGCGCTATACAAGCAAGAACAAGTGGTCTTCAAGTTCTCGACCATGGATCAATGGACCGGCAGTGACGAGGGAGAGATCTTGCACTCTGTCAAACGACCAGTGTTATTTCCATCATTCCAGGTAGCTTGCACGGTGCTCGGGATTGGAGACTGACTTGGGGTCCGTTGTCGACTTGGGGGTTTTGCGGTCGGGGTCTTGCCGAGGCGTCGGGCCAGACAAGGTGGAAACTGTGTAAGATGTACAATAAGTACCTAGGTTAGGACAGGACTAACATAACATCTCTGGTTTTTTTTTTTTTCTCCGACCTGTTTCTTTTCCTTTGCTCTGCCTTCATTATACCTCTGGTGTCTTTCGAAGTCTATTGAACACCAAGGTGCTTAGGAGATGAGTGCTGGGAAGCAGAGTGAGAAACAGAACGATAACGTATTGACTGCATGTTTTGACGAGGTTCTTACCGCAACGTGATAAAACCGGACGAAACTGTCATTTGCCAAAACATCCATTGGCAGTAAGTGGCGGTAGGCAGCAGCGAAATCTTGGCAACGCTCGAGTCGGAAACGAATGAGTGTCTGTCTACCTAGCAGGCTTTTCCTCAGGCTGATCATAGACCTCGAGAAATGCGCCACGTGTGGATAACGATGCCTCGCCCCCTCCTGTGACAGACTGATTCATAATAGGACAAGGCGAGGAGGCACAGAAGGAGAGAAGCATCATGGTGGAATCTGTTGTTTGCAAGATCTACGTTATCCACATCAGCTTTAAGGAAGATGGCTGGCGCACGGCCCGTAAATTGGGTTTACGACGCCGACATGGTGGTCTTACGCCCGCTAAAAATCCCTACGAGATATTCTGGCTAACCGTTCTGGGCCTTTTACGAAGTGAACGTTGATTGGTTGGAGGGCCAAGTGCCATGATACCGTCCGGATCTCGTCCAACTTGGAAACCTCCCAAATACACATGAGCATCAATCTACAGTGGACATGCTTGTATGGAATTTATTCAAGGATCGGCCCGCCCGTAGATCCTGCATTTGATTGTGCGTCCTCGTTTCTTCAGGGTTGAAGAAAAATGCATAATGAACTGCTACCTAATGCCAGTGTCACAAGCAAGTTCACTTACATGCAGAAAACGGACAGCGGCGTGTGCATTTGCTCTATTCCAGTAAGCGGGGCAATAATCCATCCGAAGTGGGCCCAGATGACCCGGTTCGTTGAACTTGGCCTTCCCCGAAGTAGACTGGCTGCCTTCTCTGGGGATAGACTACATAATTAATTATTACCCGCACTACCTAGGTAGATACGTAGGTAAGGCAGGTGGGGGACGCTGCTGCACGTCTCGTAAAGTCCCTATTTGGGGTTGTATACTACGTAGGTAGGTAAGCAGGATCAAGTATCTAGGGCCGCAAATGTAATAGACTGTGGTAGTCCACTTCAACCGTCCGTTTGGCGCTTGACTGCCTCGCAGCGCTCTCTCTTGTTGTCCACTTCTTTTGTATTCTTGCTCACTTGTATAAACACCGCTTCGAGCCGTACTCACCTCTCGTTCTTTTACCCTTCTTTCTGGCACACTAAAGAAGACAAACACCTGATTGGTCTTGTTCGCTCATTGCCTCCTTTACACATTCCATTAGCTACACTTTTCAAGCACACCATTGTCCAAGAACCACTCTCCTAAAACTCACAGACCACGATTCATTAAGCTCCACCCTTCCCTCCCGAATTGGTATGACCTCTATTAAAACAGAGACAGCCCCGGCGGGAGACTTGTCACCGGTGACTATCGGCATCGTCGACCAAAAGAATGGCCCGACACAATCGACGACAGCTGGAGGCAACGAGGAGCCCACTCCGGAAATCAAGACCAGACCTGGACGACAGCCCAATGTAAAGGACTATCTCCGCGTCTTCACATATGCTACGAAATGGGACATACTTGCATACTTCACGGCCGGTCTCGCCTCAATTGCTGCCGGGACCACCTTGCCGTTGATGAACAGTAAGGAACGATATGCTATTGGTGGTGCTTTTTTGTTTCTGACTTGTACATGCAGTTGTTTTTGGTCAGCTTGTGGACCAGGTCAACGGATTCGGTACTGAAACCAGCACAACCTCGACAGAGGATTTCAGAAAGATTGCGGACCGACAAGCACTCTACCTATTCGTACTATTCATAGCCCGCTTCGCTCTTAACTACGTCAACAAATTCGGGTTTCGAATGATCGGGATTCGCCTTTCATCCGCAATCCGCCTGCACTACCTTCAACGTCTTTTTGGTCAGACCATCCATGTTCTTGATTCGATGCCGGCCGGCGCCGCGGCTGGCACCATCACCTCGACCGCAAACACTCTCCAGATTGGCATTTCCGAAAAACTTGGCGTCTTCCTCGAATTCAACGGCACTATATGGACCGCCATTATAGTGGCCTTTATATATAGTTGGTCTCTGACTCTCGTTACGGCATCAATTATTCTCTTCATCATTCTGGTCCTGGCCGTGCTGCTGCCTTTCATCATCAAAGGTCACACTGAGATGACTAAGGCGGAAGGCAAAGCTTCTGCTGTGGCCAGTGAGACATTTTCAGGCATTCGAATCGTTGCTGCCTGCGGCGCAGAAGACCGGATCTCTTCGCGGTACGCTCGCTGGGTTGAAGTTGCCCGCCAGAAGGGCCAGTTTACAGCGCCCCTGATAGCTCTTCAATTCGGCCTTGTCGTATGTTTGGTCTCCTAGCTAATGATGACTCGATCTAATCGTTAGCAGTTCTTCGGACTCTTCGGCACTTTTGGTCTGGCGTTTTGGTACGGCACGCACTCTTGGGTGGATGGACGGGTCGGTGGTGTCGGAGAAGTTATCATGTGTGTATGGATTCCCACCTCCTTGAACTACCCCCTAACGTGGCAACAGTGTCCTCATGTCAGTGATGCTTGTCGTCATGTCTATCGAACGCATCAGTACACCCCTTCTTGCTATAAGCAAGGCAATGGTAGCAGCATGCGAGTTTTTCACCGTCATCGATGCTCCCCACCCAAGGACTGGCGATTTGAAAGACCCTCAGGTTTCTGCCAACCAGAACCTCGAATTCAAGGGCGTAACATTTGCGTACCCCAGCCGACCACACGTCAAAATACTAGATGATCTTGATCTGACTATTGAGGCTGGCAAAGTCACGGCCATCGTGGGGCCATCGGGCTCTGGCAAGAGTACCATTGTGGGTCTGATTGAGCGGTGGTACACTCTACAAGACCAGTACGTCATTGCCAAGATAATAGAAAATGACAGGACGAAGAAGAAGAACAAGAAGAAAGTAAAGGACGACTCTGATGATGGTAATGAAAAAATCACACCTGAGGAGACTGGCCCAGCTGTCGAGCTCAAAGGATCTGTCACCACGTGTGGCCATTCTCTCGAAGACATCGACTTGAAGTGGTGGCGATCTCAAATTGGCTTGGTCCAACAGGAACCTTTCTTGTTCAACGACACCATCTTCAAGAACGTCGCTTATGGTCTTATTGGATCGCAATGGGAGAATGAGTCCGAGGAGCAGCAAAGAAAACTCGTCAAGGAAGCCTGTCATGAGTCATTTGCGGACGAATTCATTGATCGCCTGCCTGATGTGAGTTGCCCTGCCCCCTGGAGCCAACAGAGACTAACCTATGTTAATAGGGATACGACACTAGAGTCGGTGACAGCGGCGCAAAGCTGTCCGGTGGTCAGCGCCAGCGCATTGCTATTGCTCGAAGCATAGTACGGAAGCCAAAAATCGTTATCTTAGACGAGGCCACCAGCGCCATCGACGTACGCGGCGAGAAAATCGTACAAGCTGCTCTTGATAAAGTCTCTGAGAACCGAACAACAATCACTATTGCTCACCGCCTATCCACAATCAGAAAGGCCGACCGAATTATCGTCCTAAAGAAGGGAAAGGTGGTTGAGCAGGGCACTCACGACGACCTTCTGGAAAACCATGAGGGCGTCTACTATGGATTGGTCCACGCTCAGCAGCTTTCACTTGGCCATAGCGCGGATGACAGCGACGAAGAAAACAAGGAAGAAGAGTCGGGTGCGGTTCTTGACCGAGAGAAGAGCGCCACCAAGTCCGAAGTTGGCAGCACTCGCCAGAAGGCCGAGGTGAAGAACCGCAGCCTGTTCCAGAGTTTTGGACGATTACTCTACGAGCAGCGGCATCGCTGGATTCTGTTCCTTTCAACGGTGGTCTTCGCAGCTTGCTGCGCGGCCGGTACCCCTTTGCAAGCTTGGTTATTTGCTAAGGTCATTGTGGTATTCAACCCGGGAAACACCCCAGACAAGATCCGCAGTGACAGCAACTTTTGGTCTACCATCTGGGCGGCTCTAGCCGTTGGTATCGGTATCTCATACTTCTTCATGGGACTGGCGGCGACGTATTTGGCACATTTTGTCTGCGCGACCTACAGGCAGCAGTACTTTGACGCCATTCTCTTCCAGAAAACCTCATTTTTTGATGAGGAAGAAAACGCCCAAGGCAGCCTGACCGCTAGGGTGGCCGGTGATCCCAAACAGTTAGAAGAGCTCCTCGGTCTGAACATGGCCATGGTTTTCACAGCCATCTTCACTATCATTGGTGCAATATCCATTGCCTTTGCTTTTGGGTGGAAGCTGGCCTTGGTTGCTCTTTGCGTCACGATGCCCGTAGGAATTGTCTCTGGTTACTTACGTTTCAAGTATGAGATTCAGTTCGAGAAGATGAACGCAGCAGTTTTTGCCGAAAGCTCCAAATTCGCCGCAGAGTCCATCGGGGCGTTCCGAACCGTCTCGGCTCTGACCTTGGAGGACAAGACATGCGCGCGTTACAATGACCTGCTCAAGAACCATGTCACACATGCTTTCAGGAAAGCCAAGTGGACCAGTTTGGTTTTTGGGTTCTCGGATTCGGTTTCCATGGCCTGCCAGGCTCTCATTTTCTGGTACGGTAGTCGGTTGCTCATCTCCGGAGAATACACTTCCCAAGCCTTCTTTGTCTGCTTCATGGCAGTGATCCAGGGTGCTGAGGCTGCAGGTCAGAGTCTCAGTTTTGGACCCAATGCTGCCCAGGCCACGGCAGCCTCAAATCGGATTATCAACATGCGGAACTCCAGAAACCAGAACCTCATACCAGTCGTGGCCGCCATTCCGGACACCGAGGGCGGTGTTCAGATAGAGTTCCGCGACGTCCATTTCCGATATCCGACTCGTGATGTCTCTGTTTTCAAAGGGCTAAACCTGACGATCGAAAAGGGTCAGTTCGCTGCCCTCGTTGGGGCATCTGGCTGCGGCAAAACGAGCATTGTTTCCCTTATGGAGCGTTTCTATGATATACAAAAGGGTGCTATTCTCTGTAACGGTAAGGATATCAGTGGCTTCAACATCTACGAGTACCGGAAGCAGCTGTCGTTAGTAGCCCAGGAGCCTACCTTATTTCAAGGCACAATCAGAGAGAACATCCTTCTCGGAGTGGACGACAAGAGCGTGACTGATGAGCAGCTGCATCAGGTATGTCGGGACGCTTCTATTCATGACTTCATCGTCTCTCTTCCCGAGGGGTATAACACCGATATTGGTAGCAGAGGTGTCTCTCTGTCCGGTGGCCAGAAGCAGCGTGTGGCAATTGCGCGCGCGCTTATCAGAAACCCACGTATCCTTCTGCTTGACGAGGCCACAAGTTCCCTAGACTCGGAGTCCGAGAAGCTGGTCCAGGCTGCCTTTGAGAGAGCGGGAAAGGACCGCACTATGCTGGTTGTTGCACACCGTCTCGCAACGGTGCAGAACGCAGACATCATCTTCGTTCTGGGAGAAGGCAAGCTTTTGGAAAAGGGCAGTCACGTTGAATTACTGAAGAAAAAGGGAATATATTGGCACATGGTAAGTCTGCTAATCAAACGTTTTATTCGAGGCATCTTACTGACTGTTTTCTTGCAGTGCCACAGCCAGGCGCTCGACAGATGAAGCTGAACCCCGATACTCGGATGCCACAGGTCAGCTGCAACCCTTGCCGCTGTTGCTGCGACTACAACTATTCAATCTCATATATTCATGGCACTGGATGAATGATAGGATGAGGGAATCCGTGGCAATGAGCCCTCCACTACGAGATATGGCTGTGCGGCCATGAAGACTCGTGAAGCCGTAAAGAAACTCCTCTTAGCGCATTCCAACGGTAGAAATCTGACTGGTTATTTTTTTTCCTTCAAAGAACTGGGGTTGATGTGTACTTTATATAACTGAAGGATAATTTGTTAGAAATCCCCAATCTTGAGTTACAGGTGCGATCTTGCAATCGGTGCTGTTTCGGCTGCCACAACGGAAAAGTCCAAGACTCCAATGGAGGTTTCTGTTTACCCAGATAGATAGAATATTTGACTTCCGACGTAAGGGAATTGTTTAACCTGTACGGAAACCGCTGCTACTCAACGCATAAACAAACTAATACATACAAAATACTGATGGCGTGGTATTGATGTCTACTAATGAAACCCAAGGACATACCCCCCCCCCCTTCACGGGACTGGTCCGTCTCTAGTGCATTTCCCAAATCCAAATGTCCAAACGTGTGCCCCCTCTGTGATCTATCTTCGCCGGCCGTTGGACCTCCGGCCTCTCGCCTCATGACCTCACGACTGCGCCTCTAGCCCCCAGAGCGCATCTAGCTCACGCATGATGAAGTCCGTCTTGGTCATGACGAAGTCGTGGCCGCCAGGGAGCTCCTTCCACAACACGTTATCCTTGCCGCCCAACAACGGCAGGCCATCCTTGGCATAGTGCTCGACGTCGATGACCTCGTCCGTCCTGCCGAGGAGCACGGCCGTTGTCCTCCTCGGCCGCTTACCCAGCGCGCGCCACGTCTCATGCTGACCCGTCAGCGGCGCCCACCGCACGCACGACATAAACGCCGGCACGAAGCCCTCGTGATAGGCCACCATCCAAGAGACATACTCACGCACCCGTCGCTCGACCTGCACGTCCCCACCGCCGGGTCCTGAGACCTCGGCGGCGGCTATGTCGACCAACTTTTCCGCCGGATCGTCCTCATCCGCGACAGCGTTGGAGCGCTTGCTCGCTAGTGGCCGCTGAAGCCTCCTGCGCGTGACGGCGGCGAGGATCCGCCCGGGGACGAGGCCCGACTGGAACGTCAGCTGGGCAAGAAGGCCAAAGTTTTCGGCGCGGATGAGGCCGGCGGGGGCCAGCAGCACGAGGCTCTCGACCATGTGCGGGAACGCGGCAGCGAAGGAGGCGGCGATGGCCCCGCCAAGGGAGTAGCCAATCACCCGGACGGAATTGTTACCGGACCAGGAGAGCGGAGAGGAGGCGAGAGCGAGAAGTACCTGAGTGGTGTACAAACGGGCGTCGTGGGGGAGATCGCCGATGCCGTCGGAGAAACCACGGCCGAAGAGGTCGAACATCATGATGCGGCAGCCCCGGGCGGCGAGGGCGTGGGCGATGCGACCAAGGGTCATGCACGAGGTGCTGATGCCGTGGATAAGGATGACCTTGGGGCCGGTAGTAGAACCCCACTCGTAGACCCGGATGGAACCGTACTAGGGGAGCGTGTCAGTCATGTATTAATCTCGAGGTTGCTTTCTCATCTTTGAGAAGAGTGGAAGAGGACGTGGGAGAGGTCTCACAGGTGTCTCGACATCCCGTGCACCCGGGAAGGAGTCTGGTCGATAAGGAAGCTTCTCAACCTCGTCAGCCGCGAGCGTGGATAACTTGGCCTTAAGAGGGCTAGGGATGGCGGTGTTCCATTTGGGACAGAGACCGAGTCGGGCAAGGGATAGGAAGGAGAGGGTTGCGACAACGGTCGTCGCGACGATTGCCGCCGTCCGCGGTTCAACAGATGGGCTGAAGAGGGAGTCCATAACGTTAGATATTCAGGCTCTCGATGTGTCGTAAGATGTCGGGATCGGGATATGCCCTTTAGATAATACGGGGTGGAAGGACAACGGAGGGGGGAGCTCCCGGAGCTCCGTAAGAGCCTTTTTTTCTAAGACGATTTGCAGATGCCCCGACGTCCTTGGCTCTTGGGACACTGAGAGCTATAAGGAGAGTGGTTCACGACAAGCACAGCAATTGATGCGTCTATAGCCTAGCAAGCCCTGATGGGTTGACGTTGTGTAACCGAGTGAGGCTAATACTGAGCCTAACTTGAACATGTATGTTTAGTGGAGAGCGGAAGTCGTGCGCGTTGGTGGAAAGATTGACGTGGTCTCCGGTTTCCCTTTCCACTTGTACCCGTGCATACCTAGGAGACGAACCAGGTACGAATAGGTACATAGTACATGTACCCAGGGCTCGGTTCCTAGAAGGGGGTTAAAACCCCTGACCTTGCAGCCGTGGCGCGCCGCATCCCTATCGCTGACCCCACGTGGTTCCTGACGTGGTTCATGTCAAAACGTGGGGATGAACTTCTTTATCAGCTGGCAGGTGGCGGCGGGCACTTGGTGTTCTCGTAGCCACAAGGATGAACTCTTATTTCCGATGATCGTCCTTGCCTAGATATGTCCAATAACATCAACCCCTCTATACCGAGACCAATCTCTTTCCATTCCGATTTCATTGTTGCTCTAATTTCTTCCGATCCACATTAAAAGGGAATCGAGATGCCCCAAATGCATGTGAACGAGCACAGACTGGATGCCGTAACGCACCCATGGGCCAGTTATGCTATCCTCTTTTTACTCCGGACAACAAGGTTAGCAGCTGAACACGACTCCAGCATGGGACAAGTAAACAGCAAGGTAATTCGTCCGGTATTCCAAGTTTACCTACAGTATGCGAATAAATTCTAATACAAGTCTTAACACCTTTTCTTGCTATCTTCCATAGTATCAAACCAAGCCCGCTTTACGACGTCTAGACTTCACCCGTCAATATTTGGCATCTAAACGTCAACATTCCCCTCCACAACAACGTCGCCGAACTGTTCTGACAAGAGGAATTCCATGTGGATGGAGATCATGTTATCAAAGAAGCCCATCGTGGAGATGTAGTCAATGTTGGAGCGGTTGGTGTCTGCCTACCTCGCCAGGGGCATTCCGTACTTTCACACCAAGTGTACTTAGGAAGCCTGCCGCTCTGATTTTGCAATGCTACTAGTTTGTTCCCATATGAAGTAGCTCATCTTGTGTAGTCTGAAGCATGACACTGATTGTGATCGTTGAACAATGTCTTGGGAATTAGCGGTCTGCTTTTACCAGGGTCATGTCAGAGCAAGCACTGTTGGAGTATATTAAGAATGAAACGAAATAGGCGTGCTATTCACGTATGCACATGGACACATGAGAAGACACTCCAGCTCGATGGTGAAGGTTTAACTAGATAACGGCACCCGCGGACTTGGCGGAGCGAACTGCCTTGTTCAATAGGCCGACGGTTCGTTGCGATGGTTCTAGATGGGTCAGTATCTCTGCTAGGTTAACATCTTGGCTGTCAGTTGTAATAGGCCAGGTGGAGCAAGTCTATGATGAAGTTTACAAAGAGATTTAGTAGCGAGAAGAGGGCCTAGTAAGGTGCAGAAGGCAATACCTAGGTATCCATTGGTGGCCCTCTCTAGAAGGTCCCTATATGAGCATGGACATATGCCCCATGGGCAGGTGCATATGCACGTGTCTACGGGATGCAAGCCATGTGACTCTATCCCGGCCCGTGTCATTGGTTTCCTGCCAGTCACTATCTTGGACCACTATAATCATGAAACTAGAAGGGAGCAGCGTGTATACAGGGTATCTGTTACAGATGAAGTAAGAAAATCAAGGATAATACACAATATAGCGGCTGGCCATGCTCTGAACAAACACCCTTCAACTCCGTAAACATGCGCTTTTGGTACAGAGGTATACAACCATCCACCGTACGTTCCAGACTCTCTGCTAGAGACAAAAACAAATCCAAAACGAAAACAACAGTCGTATTCATGAAAAATGACGAAGAGATTTTTCAAGACATGCCCACTGCCCAAGCAGCGTGGCCGAGCTGCTTGAGAAGAAGACAGAGGTTCTCGACAATAGGCGGATGAAGATCCGACGATTCTCGAAAATTGGCCCGAAAAATCTCCTGCGCAACCTCCATGCACGCCTTGGGATCGTCAAGAGACGCCTCGGTGGTTCCGGCCCTAGTCATGGGCCCTAAAATCACCGGATTGCCCTGGTTGAACGAAATGAAGCAATGTACCAGGTTCGACTCGGTGCCGTCCAGAAAAACCTTCTTCTCGTACTGAGCAGGCTGGTTCCCGCTCGCCTTAGAAACCACGCCGTATGTCCAGCATGCGAGGGCTGCATGGTGGACGGCCACGGCGTAAAAGTCCTTGAGATGGCCCTGCGGGAACATCTTTGCTTGGCGCAATATCTGACCCGCGTGCCAGAGGGCCTGACGCGCCTCGGCACTCTGTGACCACTCGCGCAAGTCGCCAAAGACCCGGCGGGCTTGGCCCTCGCCCTCCTTGCCCGAGAATAGCTGCAGGTCGTTCAATGAGAGATGCAGGTTCATCATGAGAAGGTGCATCACCAGGCTCTCTTGAGTCGAAAGCATCTCATGCCAGTTGGAGGTGACCTGCAGGAAACCCTGCAGGTCTTTGCACAATTCAGCATGTCTGGAGCGGAGCACCTCTTCGGATTTATTCCCAGAGGTTTTCAGCCAAGTCGGGGTGCGCAAGACGCCACAGAGCTGGAGGTAACAGAGTACAAGCGACCAGAAACCATGCAAGTATATTGAAATTGCGAACTGCAAATCCAACCGTTGGCGATTCGTCGCAAGGAGGTTGATGTCCCTGAAGAGGTCACAAATCGAGGGAGGCCGGCTGCTCTGCCCAGCTGTTCGTTCGAGGTAGTGCATCTTCCATTCGGTCGCAGTCTTCGCGAACCACAATTCTCTGGCCTCGGGAAGAGGCAAGGTGAGTTCCGAATATGACATGGATGGGTTGGTAAGCGTGGTCATGGAGGTCTGAGCGTCTCGCACAAAGCAGTGGAAAAGGAGTCTAAATGCATTAGTACAAGGATATGCCATATATCGATCAGGAGTGTAAGCTTACCTCTTCCACGACTCACGCTCGCACCAGAGCCTCCATTTATTTTCCAGGACGTCGCCCTCATCAGAAATATTGACTTCGATGATGGGATATGATGCCCGCTGGAATTTGCCGCGATATCGCATCATCTGTGCGTAGCATGAGCAACAAGATCCTCGGAAGGCGGGTGGAGATTGTGGTGCTTACTGTGATAGGAATCTGGAGATGACACTCGGCGATCTCCATCTTGCGCCGGTTGCCGCTCCACAAGCCGATGTCCTGGCCCACGATCAAAGTCTGTACAAGACCCAGATTTTTGATGGTTGTATTGGCGTCTTCGAACCTTGATGGGATGGTGACTCTGACCGCTTCCTGCAGAGCGAACCCAAACTTGCGCAAGGTTTGTACGGGAGTGAGTATGGCTCCAGCAGAGGCCGCGACGGCGAGCCACTCTGGCCATTGAGCTTCAATGGAAAAAGAGCCACGATGAATCCATTGCGATGTCTGACAGAAGTGCGCCGCCAGAAAGATGTGGACCAGACTGTCCATGACCTCCAGTGATGGAAACGAAGAAGCGACACGGCTCATGATGTTATCGTTTTTGCAGGTTGACAAGACAATTGCCAGGATCTGGTCCCTACCCGACTGATCCAGCTTATCCTTGACAATTCTGGCGTGTTTCTGTCGACTTTGCTGAAAGGCCGCGCTGGTCGTATCGCCGGGCGGTACGGAAAAGTTTGGTTGTTCCACATAACCGGAGTCCAGCTGGTTCGGCGCCCATTGCCACGGCGATTCCGTCCAGACCTTGACCAGCGTCTGTCGCATCTGCACCAGGTCGATTGAATCGTCGGTATGAGGGGTAAAACTCTGGTTGGATTCGGTGTTGCCCATGGCGTCCATATTCCAGTGGTCCAGGACACCAAAGTCCACCTCATTCAGCTCGAGATTCGAGTTGTCGCAGAAGTCGAGAACGGCTAGACCTTGCGCCCCCACCATCCTCGACACGTCCATTCCTGATTCATAAATAACATTTTGGAGGAAGTCGGAGAAGGGCAAAGTCATGTCAACAGCTGGATTGCCGATTTCGAAATTGACCGGGACAGCCCTGTTGCTTACCTGACCATTGACGTTGTTTTGGGAGAAGAAACGGCCAGATTCTGACTTGACGTGATGGGTCGAGCCCGGCTGACCATTTTCGTCCCTGGGCGGGAGCATGGCATGCTGGGGATGCTGCTGATAGGCAGTCGAGGGGCTGCTGTCGTAGGCCGACTGGGAAGGGGACGTAGTGAGGGAACCAGGCGTCGATGTCGTGTGAGGGTTCCCAGACAGGTGGAGAAGGTGCATGGCAGCTGCAGAGCCAGCTTCGGTGGATGAGTATTCGCAGTTGAGGTTGCGATTGCGACACCGCGTGCAAGGCTTGACTTCCTCGCACTTGACGCGGGCCGTCGCGCAAGGTCGGCAAGCGTAAGAGACGCGGCTAGCGCCGGGAGACGTATCGGTGCGACGTCTCTTCTTGTTGGGATCGTTGTCGTTCTCGTGATTGGTGACATGGCGTTTGAGAAGATCTTGACGGGCGAATGCCTTGCCGCATATCTGGCAGGCAAAGCGCTTCCCTAGGGTATGCGTCTGGATGTGGCGGGCCAGATGCTCGGGCCGAGAATATCTCTTTTGACAGTGAGCACACTGGTAGAGGCTGGCAGTGGCAGCATGGGTCTGGGTAGCTGGTGTCGACGTGGAAAAGTGAGGTTGATTCGACTGTGACGGGGCCACTGGTGAGGGTGAGACGGATTGGGAGGGAACGTTTGAGTTGTGCGAGGGAGCCGATACAACGATGGTGGCATTGGGTGAAGGGCTCGAGGCGAGGTTGTTGCGGCCGGGAGCGGAACTCTGTTTATCGCTACCGACGGGTCGGGTCAGCATCACGGTGTGACGACCACCGTCCATAGTTCCTTGCGTTAGTAAGACCGGAGCGGGTCCGGCTATCCGCTGGGGTGGCCAACAGTGACGGCGGCCGGAAGCGGGAGGCTGTAGGGTTGGGCGGCTGCTAACGGTAGGTAGCGGCGGCAATGGTGGCGGCAGCAGCAGCAGCAGCAGCGGCAAAGAGATGTGGGCGAAAGAGGATTGATTGCAAAGGAAAGGCGAGGGCAAAGGAGGGGGAAGAAAAAAGAAAGGGAAACAAAAGTAAAAATCGGTTGCGGGAGGTTGTCGGGAGGGGGATAAGGAAATGCGAGCTACCTAAGGGCGGGCAAGGTGCTGAAGCAAGCTTCTTGGTGCAGTTCGAGCAACCAAAAGTAAGCTGCAGGAAAGACTGCAGGACAAGAGCTGGCCCTGATGGCGGAAGCTTGGGCTTTGGCTTTGACTCTAATGCTGACTCCTGGGGGCAATAGCACTAGTTGAAACGATTCAATCGCAATTAAGACAGGTAGGTCACCAATTGCGGTAGGGCTCAGGGTGAAGTAATGTATGCTAATATTGTTGCTGGTAGGTAGGTAGTAGGGTAGGTAGGGGACAAACACACTAGGTGGGTAACCTCTTCTGAAAAAAGAAAAGTGGGTATGTACACCAAGGTGCAGATCCGCGCTGGTAGTGCTACCTATGTAACTGCATGGCGCATCAGGGCGCAGACGGAGAATTCGTGGGCCCTTCGAGACAGCGCTAAGCAGTAAGAAAACTAGGGCCCGGCTGCATTTTTGACGCAATACAGAAAAAGAGGGTCAAAGAGGAAAATGAAGACAGGCGGATCACATCAACTCAAGTACGGTACCGTATCCGTACCAGGCATTCTCACATTGTAGCACGTCGGCCGCTACCTAGCTTTGAAAGAGTATCTTAGGTAATTAGGCTGGTACATATCTAGCTACCTGTTATATCGGAACCGGCAGTCAGGCACATTAATTCCATGTGCGAGGGCGACCCTAGAGGTCAAAAAGAAGGACAGCGAGCAATGGCGGGGGCTCGTCATCTTCTGGCCGGCGGTGCTCCTCAAAGGGGAAAGGCTCGATCGAGCTGCCAGCTCAGGCGTTCGTTGCATTTGGTGGAACGATTAGGTCTGCAATCATGCAGAGCAGGCATGATAGCCAGTGGACGCCATGCAACTGGAGAACTGGGGACATGTACCCTGACCTAAGTAATACATACGAAGTCGATCCTGGTCGGAGTGACACCGCAAGGATCCGTCGACAGCTCAGGTCTGAGACGACGATGACGACGACGACGACGACGACGACGATGACGACGGCGACGGCGACGGCGACGCGGCTGTTCCATGCCTGGTAGATGATTCGTGCTGACGCTGGTACTCTGTACTGCAGACAGCATAGAATAGCACGAGTTCAACATGGTCTGGAACGTCATGTAGCCACTTACCTTCCTCTTTCCATCAACATTGTTCAGCAAGAACAACCGCGGACACCCTTCTCCAAGCAAAGATGCCGGACCGACGTGACCCATCCTGTCGCGTACGTGAGCCGATAAGACTGTTCATATTGCAGCAACCAGAGATGCGCCAGAATCACCCGAAGTCGTAGGCATAGATAGCATCGATGCTAGTATGTATAGCAGCCGTGGCCGTTCTGAGAGCGCGACAGTTGTCTTTTTCGAGGGCAGCAGTTTGTTAGACATTCTGTTGGTATCATCCAGCCCATCTTGTGCTGTCGATTTGGGCTGGCACAGGCAATGGTGCCAATCCAATCGGCCCAGTCACTAGCCTGACTCGTTGCCAAGATGGCGCCGGTGACCTGTCCTACTGCCACGTTATTTGGAGGAGTTCGAGCAATCCGTAGGTTTTACATTTTATCTTCATCAGACAAGCGACTGACTTTACCGCTGCCCTGGACGGACACACATGAGCCGAGTAGAAGACGAACGCACACCCGAGATATCCTGCCCTCTGCCGCCGCCAACCACTGTCCACTAGTTGGGTACGTATACCTTACCTACCTAGGTAGGTACGTAGCACGCAAAACGCGGATGGGCCCCTATATCCTATTCCTTGCAGCGTCCGTCTCCAGCAGTGGAACCCCCCTTCCACCACCATCACCATCTCCTCCTCCTCCTCCTCGAATGGGAAAGCATACAAGCACAAACCATTGGCACCGACGGGTCATAAAGGTGGGAGAAGCCCTGAGAACAACGTGTCAGCATATTGCAACGGAGGAAGGGTCCTCTCATTTTGAGCTTGGCAAGTACATATACTAGATAGCAAAGAGTGTTACGTAGACCCGACTGCCCGTGCCATCCTAGAGCCTGTCCAGATCCGTTAAGGATGGAGGGCCCACTAACCTCTGTGCAGCAGTAGGTATCATCCATCGTCTGCAGTGTTGATGACCTCTCGAAATTTCTTCAATGAAACCCTTTACCATTTCAATTATCCATAAGCACCATACATTTCGGCATCTTGAGTACAGAGTACAGGTAAACTAAAGCCTCTCTCTGCGAGGCCGAACTTGTGCTTTAGCTCCGCGGTACTTGGCCTTGCTAGCGGCCTTCCAAGTTAGGTACTTACGTAGTACACTGACTACCTACCGGGGGTACAGTGTAAAGAGATATTGGTTCCCTGGGTTAACTGGCGGGATGCCAAGGATATCAATCACCGATTAGTCAGCGAGCCCTCGGCGAAAGCCCGGCCCGGCCACTACAGATAAAATACCCCCTTAGCTGATACAGTTCGGGGGGGGGGGTATTCCTAGCTTAGGGGGGGGGAATCCGTCTTGTAGGGCGAATCTTTAGGGGAGGGGGTTAAAAAGGGTTGATTGCCTAATTAGGCCTAGCGTAGAGTGCGATTAGTATGAGGATTAGGAATATACTAAGCATATACTAAGTATATACTGAGTATATACTATCTACCTTCTATAAATATAGGGCTCTTTAGGTATATACCTTCTATAAGACCCTTCTAAAAGCCTTATATTTATAGAGGGTATATATTATAATCTTAGTATATACTTAGTATAAGCTTAGTATACTACTATGCTAAGTATATGCTAACTACTTAGTGCTAGTAATAGTAGGTAGGCGCTAGTAGTAGTAGGCAGGTAGGCGCTGGCAATAGTGGGCAGGCGCTAGCAGCAGTAGGCAGGCAGGCGCTAGTAATAGTAGGCGGGCGCTAGCAGCAGGGGACAGGTGTTAGCAGCTGGCTGCCAGCTACGTCAAGTCACGCACGGTGCTTACCCTAACCCTGACTTTATTCCCCCCCCCCGAACTGTAAACCCCTACCTACCTACCTATCGGAGTAACCGTTCATCCTACTAGCTCCCAGCCAGAAGCGCCCCATACCAACCTCTGTGAACCCTGCGCCCAGTTGCCGCATCTCTGATTCCACGATGCCTTCTCATCCATGCCATGTGCTTGCTTGGTACCTATGTTTACACCAAGATCACAAGCAGTGGTGGGCAGGATTCCAGATCAAAGACGATTGACCGAAATCCACCCTGGTTGTCTCTCCTCGTTCCACAGCCCAGCAACCACAACCTTTTCCATTGACAACGGAACCGCTCCTCCAAGCAGCCGTGTCCGAAAAAGCCTCGCCAGCTAAGCGCAAACATGACGCCTTGCACTCCATTTCAAAAGTCGGCGCTAGATGATCAGGATATATATATATAAGATGGCAAAATAAAAACCACTCGATCTTGCCGCCAACCATACTCCATCACACCATGAGCTGTGAGGTGGGGAAAACGTCATTTGAGACACGTCCGTTACATCTCACGAACTACCTCACTACCTCCTCAGGTGAGACGTATCGACTTCGTCTCTGCACCATTGCCAAGTCTAGACCCGAGTCTGTCCTCGAGTCTATTTCAAATCTGTTAAGTTTGTTTTCACCTGGCAGGGTTGATTGAGGCTTGGGCTTGACCATCCCCTGCTCAGGTCCGTCGCTCGTCTTCCATCCATCCTTGTGATAAGCCTTTCAGTCAGTGTATCTGACAAACTAGCCGACCTCTCTGCGATATTATGCAGCCCTCTCCAAGATACCACCGAGCATTTCATCGTCATCCTCCTCAACGGCTCCAACGGCATATTCCTCGTTAGGTTGTACTTGCATTGACAAAGCCAAACCCTCCTCCTCCTCCCTGTCTCCCACTATGTCGCTATGAACAAGATCCCAGGTATTGGCAATATATAGTACACACCCTTGTTTTGAACTCACTATGATACAACAATGTTGAAGGATCGCCACAACAAATACACCTGGACTTGCCTGTTTTGCTGGTTAAGAGCGTCTCAGGGAATAGCCGCCCTTCTTATTACACACGAAATTCCATAGAGACGATCTTGAAGCAATTATTTCATGCAGTGCTGCAAAAGAACGACACCGATACCCCTGGGGAGTCTCCAAGTCGTCGTTCAGAGCTTCGAAAGAATTTCTGATGACTTCGCTGCAGTCCCTTTGATAGAATTGGTAATCCCAGCTCTAAAGTTCTTTCCCGCGGCCGTCACCGACAATAAAGCCCTGACTTTGGCGGTCGTCAAGACTGCCTACTCCTGCATTACGACGGCGCCGATTTAGGGTACTTCTAGGTGCCCATGATCAATAAGTTCTGCCGGCGGCCAGATTGCATCACGAGCTACTCCGTCTGCTTTGCATGCAACAGCTGGCTCATATTTGAGCACTCCCACGGCGGTTTCCTGGCCGGTGGAATCCTGATGAGATTTGGAGCCGGTCCCAATCACCATCGCCGACATCTTTCTGCACGGGAGAGGGACCACCGTGGCGTAAGTGCAAACTTTGACGGAATTGCGGGTCGGCAGATCCCTACAGTCACCATCGCAGGCTTTCCATCGTGCTTCTCTCCGATGCAGTCGGCTTCGGCCTCGTGATTTCTGGGTAAGCAATTCAACTATCTTCTACGGGCCTCCACACCTTGCTAATCACTGGCTCCCGGACAGTATCATTACCATCAGCCATGACCGGAGAGTCATTTACCAAGTTTCTGCCGCTTTTGATCGCCGTCATGCTTCCATACTGGCGTTCTTCGCCTTTCCGGAGGCGGTATACGAACGAGACGAAACAAACATCTGTAGCCGTCTCGGCTCGCTGGGCGAGAGCAAGTCCGGATCGGTCGAGTCCGAAATAGAGCCCTTTCACTCGGTGGGAAAGTCCCCGAGGCGCCCAAAGCAGCCCTACATATCTCTCTTGAACCTGCTCGACAAAACACTTCCGCAAGGGAGCCTACTGAAGCTCGCCCTTCATCCTCTGGGTCTCATCACCCTTCCTCGTGCGTTGGACGGCGCCGGTACAGGCTGTGACCGGAGGTTTCCTCCTGGCCGTGTCCCTGAACGTGGCGACCACGTTCAACACTGCGTACGGCTTTGATTCATTGCAAGATAGTCGCTATTTCTTTGCTGAGACCATCGGTGCTTTGTCCAGAACCCCGGCTGGTGGCCACCTAGGCGACATCGTTGCGGACTGGGTCGCTAAACGGATCGGCGGTGTCCGACATCCGGGGATGCGACTACTTGGCATGGTTGTTAGTATGATCACGGTACCGCTGGCATTAGTGCTATACGGCGTCAGTATCGAGAAACAACCACATGAATCCATGTGTCTAGTTACTGCATAGCTGGGCCGGAAACAACAGTCCTCTCTGGCGCAAAGACCAAATATGACAAACGTCTTGAAAGTAGACTGGCCAGTGGGGATCAATCCATCGACATGGACGTTGAGGTCAAGCCATACCGCGTGGTCCGCGATAAGACTAATCACTTGCGGTGATGAAGTGAACAAAACCGGGATTTACAAAAGCCCGAGTTTCCGAAAATTGTAAAGAAGCAAGGCAAGACTATGTACGGGGGCTTTGCCTCTGCCAATCAGTCAATGTCGCTTGGCTGTATTCCCGAGCCGATTGTGATTGCGGGCTGCCGGGCAGCGAAGCTCAATCAGAGTGGGAGAGACCCACCCCCACTCAGCCGATCTCTCTTAGCTTTCCACTAGGCGAGAAGTGAAAGACTCCTCCCGGTGCGTGCATCCCTAGTGTACCTACCTACCTACCTACCTACCTAGGTACCATACCTACATGCTCGCGCGCAACAAGCTGAAGGACAGTAACTAACTTTGGGGCGAAACTATCCCCTCTTTGACTACCTAGTTGGTTGATGGGGATCATGAAGCCAGCATCTCGGGGTGGCAACGTTCCGCCTACACGATTTCCGGTCACATTTCATAACCTTAGCCGAGGTACATAACTATCGGGTTGGATTTAGAGTGATTGTGTGGGGGGGACCTGGATGTTACAGTACCTAGGTAGGTTATTACCGGCACGTATGGGATGGCCAACGAACTAATCACGGCCCCAGATGGTGTCGATGGTGTCTCCCCTCCCCCGCATTCTGTGCCAGCGGGTGTAGACCGGAAGCATGGCGGGGGAGGGTCAGGGGAGCATCGAACAGCGCGCACGCCGGTCATCCCTCGGGTGGAAAGGCCTACCGGTAGCTTATTGAGGGTTGTTTTTAGATCCCTTGGGCAGGTTGGATCTCATCCGAAAGAGTTCCGATGATTGATAATGATGATGAGGTAATCTGTAGATGAGCACATGAGCACGGCATCTGCCACGCGTTTCAGACGACAGCAGCATTCTGTGGCGGCCCGGCGGTTGTAAGAGTCTAGGGTTCCTTACCGGTCGTCAAAGAGACTAGGGTACCACGGGGAAACATGAGAGAGGGAGGGGCCGAAGAAATCAGAGCTGCGGCAGTCGATATGTGTGCGCTTGACGGGACGGGAGAGTTTGAGATGTCGACCTGCCGCTCCCGGGACATGTGGGTAGCGCTCCCCTCCTTTCACATCAGTACTTGACGGGAAAGTTTCCCCTTCATCGTGGGAATGTGGGTTTTTTTTCCCCGACCCTCGAACAGGTTCTCTTTCAGCTCGCGACCCCGATCCCTTTCACTTCCGTTGATATTTTTCTCAATCATCGCCAACAGGGACCGACCAACGAGTCAAGGACGAGTTTGGCCATTACCCAGGACTCCCTCACACACTTATTTTCCCTCAAAGTTGACGCCTTGGTACCATGTTGATCAATGGTGAGACCCAGCGTCCTAATGGCGCTCACTCGAGTCCTATGATCCACAGTTATCCCCGGCCACTCAAGGTGGCCATTGTTGGTGCGGGTATCGGAGGTCTATGTGCCGCCATCGCGCTGCGTCGAGAAGGCCACGAGGTAGACGTATGAAACCCTTGTGATTCACCATCATCCACCAATGCTCTCGTAGCTCACCTTGAATTGATTTCAGCTCTACGAACAGTCGAGTCTCGCCAACGAGACCGGCGCTGCCGTGCATCTGGCGCCGAACTCCAACGGCCTCCTCAGGAGGTGGGGCATCTACGCCGAGACTTTCGGCGCTAACCCTGCGCACCATTTCAAGGAAAGAGACCTACTCAACAAAGGCGGCTTCGACGTCGACATTACCAATTCCGGGGGTCAGTGGCAGCACCCCTGGCAGTTTGTTCACCGCGGCTACCTCCATACCGAGATCCGGAACGTCGCGACGGCGGAGGACGGCGTGACCCCCCCGGCCAAGATCCACGTTTCGTCCAAGGTTGTCAGCGCGAACCCTGAGAAGGGCGAGATACAACTGGAGAACGGTAAAACTGTGCAGGCAGACGTCATTCTCGGTGCGGATGGTATCTACGTGAGTTTCAATGAGTTTCGCTGTTGGTGCCTTGCATGGACTGACACCTACATCAGTCCCGGGTCAGGAAATACATCACGGGCACCGACTACAAGCTTTTCAGCTCGGGCAAGGCGGCGTTCCGCTTCCTCATCCCGAAATCTGCGGCTCTGAAAGATTCCGTTACTGCTCCG
Organism: Colletotrichum sublineola; assembly: GCA_020631755.1. NCBI lineage: Eukaryota > Fungi > Ascomycota > Sordariomycetes > Glomerellales > Glomerellaceae > Colletotrichum > Colletotrichum sublineola. The sequence continues at coordinate 601,602 of JAHSQG010000022.1, forward strand.
TTGATCGAGAAAGAGGGTTGTCTCGGCATCTGGTTCGGGACAGACAGGCGTATCGTGGTTTACCCTTGCAACAACAACCAGCTGTTGAACTTTGTGTGCATTCATCCAGATACCGAGTCTCACGCGACTAAAACCGATGGTACGCTTCTCGCAGCTCAACCGTTGCTGAACAATAGGCTAACATTCACCAGGATGGAGTAAGAACGGCTCCATTGAGCAGCTTCTCAAGGTGTATCAGGAATTCGATCCTGCTGTGCTGCAACTGATCAAGAAGGTCGATCCAGACAAAGTCAACGTCTGGCAGCTGCTAGACATGGAGGTCATGCCCACGTGGGTGAACGGCAAGTTGGCGCTGCTCGGTGATGCTGCTCACCCCTTCACTCCTCGTAAGTCACAATCAGATTTCAAGATCCGTCAGGTTACTGACAAGACCAGATCAAGGGCAAGGAGCAGGTCAAGCAATGGAAGACGCCGCGACGCTGGCCGTCGTTTTGCCAAATGGAACATCCCCGGAGGATGTGACTGAACGGCTTCACCTCTACGAGCAGATCCGTCGGGAACGCGCGCACAAGATCCAGCATTTCTCGCGTCAAGCTGGCGAGGATAGAATACCCGGACAGCCGCCTTCCATCGATAGTTTGTGGCACCCTGGTCTACCAACTCTCGAGTTGCAACCCGCTAACATATCGACAGTGATGGACTACACGAACTACAACTTCGGTCACGACGCACACGATCACGCAACAAAGGTGTTCAACAAGTACCTCTGGTCCAAGAAGAAGGACCTTTGCTGGCGCATGCCCATCGGATTCGGCCCCTTTCCCGGCCCTCGTCAGGACTTCTACGGCCGCCGCCAGCCGTCCGAGCTCGACCGCACCTTCAAGACCATCTCCATCAAGTTCCTCACGTCGCGGACCTTACTCGAGGCGATCCTCCCGACCGACTCCTTCCGTTTCAAAGCTCCCGGCACCGTCTGCACCGTCTCCCTCTCCGCCACACAGCTCAACAATATGTCGTGGCTCGGCGGTGGCGGCTACAACCACCTGGGCCTGTACATCCACGGCATCGAATACGTCAAGCGCGACGGAACCTCGGTCAACGGCACCCACCTCGCCGTGCTCTTCGAGTCCCTTGCTGACCCGATCGTGTCGGGCCGCGAGGAGCTCGGCATGCCGAAGCTCTTCTGCGACATCGAGGTCGAGCACCACGCCACGGCGGCCCGCGTGCGCGCGTTGTGGCGGGGCGCCAAGTTCATCGACATGTCGCTCGACGACCTGCGCCGAGACGAACCCGAGACGGAGCACGGCACCATTGGCGGCGAGGCGGACTACGGCATCCTGACGTACCGGTATATCCCGTCGGTCGGGAATCCCGGCAAGGCCGACATCGAATACGCGTGCGTGGTGCCGCACGAGGAAGAGGCGCGGGAGGTGCCGGCCACGGTGCACGCCGTGGCAAGATCGCCCAGCGCCTCGGTCAAGGTGGAGGGCCACGACTGGGAGAAGCTGCCGACACTGCATCACATTGCCAAGTTCTTGGCCGAGATGCCCATCTACGAAATCTTGGGTGCCAAGGTTGTTGAAGGAACTGGGGTCCCCAATGTGTCCGCGGCTCGGAGGATAGAGTAGCAGCGTACGGGGGTGCGCATGGCTTGACTTCGCGTGGGAGCCCTTGGTGGTTTTTGTCAGTTTGGGAACAGCGTGTGTAAAGCATCGTATACAGAAGTTCTCTATTGAGGCATTCTGGCTGGAGGACCTGTCGAACACCCTACTCATCTTATCATATTAGCAACCGATTCTCGAACTAATTCCGACTCCGCGTTGCAAATGCGTGAGAACGCAAGTGATAAAGTTCTAACTGTATTGTGGAGTGATATGCGCCGGATCGTGCTCACAGACTTCGGAGCAATTGCGAATTCAACCGCCTACCGACTTGTGTCTGGTCGATTTTACACAAGCACGCACGTCACGGGCAGCACTCCGTCTCTAACCAAGGTACAGTACAAGGCGTACCCTCGTGAGGTCGCCAGGTACGCTTTATCAAGTATTTACCCTGTTAAGTACACTGTTTAGTTATTGATAGAGCATAAACCATACACCTAGTTGGAGAAAACCGCCCGCTACACCGTGACGTAGAAGTCTGACCGGGAGCCAGACAATCGGAACTTAGTTTTGGTACACGCCTAATAGTATTGACACGGCGGAGTGGTCTGTGGGTGCCTCCAGCCGGATTTGAGGCTGCACTGAACCATGACGACTAGTAGGTTATGGAGGCGTCTCCGCCTTCAACGGGCAAACCATGCGTACTGCCGATAAGAGATACCCCAGTTGCTACGCCCCTTGACCCTCTCCATTTTGTCCGACCCGACGATTAACTACTCGTGCCCCGCACACCGCTGACTAACGGGATTTCGGGCAAGCCTACACCCGCGCCAGCGGGTGCTCACTGGCCATATGAACAAACCAGCCATATGAACACTTTAATACTATTCAGACTATTAAAATCGCCGTAACTTACATAGCAGCTTACCAGCCTCGTATATCTTCACTAGTAGCAGTCTCTTAGTTATATACTACTTTCTTACCTCTTTAGCTACTTCAGTATACACCTTACTAATAGCCTTATAATACTTCTCGTCTGCAGACTTCACTACTACTCTTACTTATAATATAGGATTAAGTTACTATTAGGCTACTATATTCCTCCTATTATGTACTATAATTACTCCTCTAGTCTGTAACCTCTTATTCTTTAATATCTTTTATAACTAGCATACTTACTCTACTAACTTAGTATAAGAGAGGTTATTATAAGTCTAAATAAGCTCTACTAATTAAGAGAGTATACTATATATAAACTTTAATATCCCCTCTAATAGTTTATCTTATAGGTCTAATAATTATTCTAACTAGTAATATAGTTTCTCTACTATTAAGAAAAGACAGTCTATAACTTTATTAAGTTTATAATAGGTATATAGAGTACTCTCTAAAGATAAGTACTATCTATTACTATCTTAGTAAGGAGGAGTCTTAACTACTAGCCCTTAAGTAGCCTAATATTAGATTACCTTCTAGAGAATAATATCTAAGTTAAAGGGATAAATACTAGTATAATAGAAGGCTAAATAGATAGTTAATACCTTAAAGGCCTAGCTCCTAACTTATTAAATAAATCTAAGAAACTCTAGCTTTATAATACTTATATAACTATTATAAACCTTAGTCTCTACTACCTTTAAATAATAGTACTTAAGTAGTTAGAAGATAATAATATTAAGAGGTTATAAAAGATATATTAAATAAGGTAGAAATCTAAAATAGATAATATTATAATCCTTATAGTACTAAAGGAATTAAATTATATAATAGGATCTATATTTATCTATTAGAAAAAGGTAATATACTCCTTACCTATACTTCCTTATATACTATTTAAAGTACTAAATCTATTAAAAAGTAAGCTTATTATTTATATATCTAAAGCTAAATACCCCTATTATAGTATTATTATTTAGCTTTTTAACCTTATACTATCTACTTATATAGTAGATACTACTTAGTATAAGGAATAAGGGTATAACCTTACTAGTAGCTAAGATAGCTTTAATAGCTATTACTAACTCTCTATTACTTAGTATACTAAAGTAGGATTCTCTTTTCTACCTTATAATAACTATCTAGTCCTTTCTAACCCTAATATAAAACCTAGTCTTATCTATATTCTATATATCCTCCTCTTAGATACTATACTTCTCTATAGCTTCTTTTAGCTATTCAAAGTACGCCTAAAAGGATTTAATATTCTTAGTATACTACCTAGCTGTATTAAGAACCTTATCCTTAATAAAGCTATACCTATACTAGTAAAGGAAGTAATAAACCTAGTTAATACTAACTATTAGTAGAGGACTACTATTATAAGGAGGAGCAGCCTTATAAAGCAGTAAGTTAGTAGCATCTTAGATAAGCTCCTTACGTACTTAAAGGCTTATATAATTAAGCCTATTAATATAGGAGCAGATAGTATACTCTTACTTATCTATAAGCTTTTTATTAGTAGTTAAGTAGTCCTTTAGAGATCCTTAACCTTAAAGTTAGTAATAGAGCTATAATTATAATACGTTAAATACTTAAGCTATAGTTATAATCTTAAGGTCCTTATTTTTAGTAATAGCTTTAACAGCCTCTTAGAGACGCGCCTCTATATCTTTATTATATTGACCTATAGTTAAGGTGGTTATTCTTTGAAGTATAGAAAGTAGTAATCATAAAAGTGTTTATTTAGGTGATCTGTTCATATAGCCAGTAAGCACCTGCTGGCGCGGGTGTAGGCTTGCCCGAAATCCCGTTAGTCAGCGGGTGCGGGGCACGAGTAGTTCCCTAGCGCGCCGTTCCCACTCAACTTTCCCCGCAACAATCCACCCCATGTGCACCGTCGGCCCCGCCTCCACCTCCCGGACCGCGATGGGGGCGGGCTTCGCTGTGGTTTGATACAACCTCGGATGCTGATCCGGCAACTGGCTTTCCCCTTCCGCGTCGCCCTCAGGAGCGGGGGAAGAAACTGAGTTTTATGAGGGGGCATACTGGAAACTTGTAGGATTGGTAGGCTTTGACAATGCTCGGCCGGGGAGGGAAAGCATCCATTGATCTTGCATGGTGATATACCTACGTCACGGACCGCGCTTTCTTCGACGCCTACTTGCCTCCGACATTGAACAAACACCTTTAAAACCGCGCCAAGTCAGTGAGAAGAGACGAATATATTGAAATTTACCCCCAAAGGCCAAAGAGACGCGGACATCATTGATTTTCCCAGTCGAAATGGCATCCTCATTCCCTCCCAACAACCTTCGCCGCCCTCAGCGCTTCATCACAGACCACGACGCCGACGGCAAGGCCGTCTTTAACACCAGACTTCCAGAAGAGATCCCTCAACAGACCATTGCTAATGAAGCAAAGTTCTACCTGGGCTACACCACCGAACAGACGCCCGTCTCCTTCGCCGGCAACAAGGACGTGGAAAGCTACGCCGCGCGCCTTGCAAGTCCGCCGGGTATCGTGATACCCGGCGGTAGCGTCATGCGCATCGTCGACTGCCCTCCCAACACCGTGTCTCCTATGCACCGCACCATAAGTCTGGACTATGGCGTCGTGCTCGAGGGAGAGTTTGACCTTGTGCTGGATTCCGGGGAGACGAGGAGGATGCGCAGGGGAGACGTGAGCGTCCAGCGGGGCACGATGCATGCATGGAAGAACGTGAGCGAGACGCAGTGGGCTAGGATGCTTTATGTGCTCCAGGAAAGCCAGCCCCTCGAGGTTGCAGGTCAGGTCTTGAAGGAGGATTACGGCGTCGGAATGGAGGATGTGAGGCCTTCCAGCAAATGATTGAGCCGAGCCTAAACGCTGAAATAGGGACAAGGATAGCCTCACTCCATACGAATGTAACAAGCATGTTGCACATCAGAGCTGAATAATATATATACCAAAACACACTGTGGCACTTTGTTTGCTCTAAGCCAAGGCGACTCTACGACGTGTTTTCGAGTATCCTGCCATTTGGGCTACTGCTACTGCTGACATGACTTCAACAAGATAGACATGCCATGCACCTTTCCTGATCCCTTTGACATGCAACTGTTTTCGATGTTGTCTGGACTGTGCTGGCATGCTGTGTCCGTGACCAGATAATCCAAGGTTGAAACCATCAGTAGATATTATGGCTTAATATCATAAAATGATAACAAGTAGCGCCTTCTCGGTTGGTGTCTCGACAGATTGTCGTATTGTCGTTCCCAAGGAGCGAGGTAGGATATCCGTCCATTTCCAAGGACAATCAACGGGAGCGAATAAGATGTCTTCTCCATTGGTGGGAAGGAGGAAATAAGGGCGAACCTAAGAAACAAAGGGCGTTCGGCTTTCCCTCCAAGGGAGGACATATACCAAAACCAGAGAACGAAAGCTCAGGAGAGGGCATCGAAGCCGGAGGTTCGACTCAACGATACCCTACGAAAAAAACACCTCAGACTCTTCATGCTGTGTTATTCAGTGGTATACCGTGGCCTGGGGCGTTCCCGGGATATATTTCTTCTCAGAATGCACTTTTCTATCAATCATGACTGCATGCCTGATGCTGTCGGGTAGATGCTATGTAGCCCTTGTGCCTGTGTGATGATGTGTCGCACTGTTTGTCTTAATATGATATTCAAGGTCCCAAGGGAGCTTAGGTATTGCTGACGTTTGTATTCGCCTGGAGAACAGTCGCTGGTCAACTTTTAGACATGTTGACAATTGTAACCTGCTACCTGTTGGACCAGTGACCACCCCTGGCTTTGTTTTCCAACTTCTCAATCAATGGAGTAGCTTCGGACTATAGAAGAAACACACACACAAGCCTTCAGATACTTCGGTGGCCTCCGTCATGAGATATCGAAAGGGACAACCCTGAACGCATACATTGAGCAGCGGTCTCGTAAGGTGTCTTCGCCGAATGATATTAGAGGTGACATCTCAGGAACTCATGAAACTATCAAGTCGTTTTTTACGTTGTTGATTGTGGGACTACAGAAAACATACTCCCGTATAACCGTCCGACAACAATAGTATTGTCCTTTGAGATACCCGGAGAATGTGTGCCATAACTAGGTGCTTCCCTTTTAAAGCATCCATGAGCAGATGTTCTGAAAATTACTGTGCAGTGAGGTAAAAACAATAGAAGAGTACCCGAGCTACACTTGATAGCTTCTCAGGCTCACTGCGGCGAGCGGGATGTATGAGGTGAGACTTATAGGTAATTAGGGAAGAATACCTAAATAAGGAATGGCAGCTGCACTCCAATCGAGAAAGTCGGGAAACCCCAGCCACGGTGGCGGACCCCTGCCCATTTGGAATAGAACTTCCCCGCGCCACACTTTCCAGCTGGCGCCAATCGCGCGATAAGATCCAACGGGGAAAGGTCTAGGGTGTGTATGTGTGTGTGTGATCAACCTGTGGACCTCCCTGAGCCATTACGACCAGGGCGGCAGGTGGTTCGAAGAGGTGCCGCGTGCCTCGACCTGCCCCTCCAAATATTCCTCGCTCCATCGCCTAGGACTTTCTGCGAAGTTCTGCACTTCTTCGCCACGTCGTCAACTATCTTGTAAGTCCCAAATGCACCCGACCGCCGTCGGTCTTCCTCGTCTAGGTAGGTAACATTTGACCCCACCATGTCGGACATTGACTCTTGTTTCGTCATGCTGACTTATCACCGTCCGACAGCCTGACTTATCGTTCGCCCACGAGTTGCTGGCGATACCGATCTCATTAACGCAGAACATACAACGGCGAGTTCTATTCGGGACGAGACGAGACGTACCCCCGACAACCCTGTATATATCAGCCGAGCTGGAGACAATGCAAACATTCTAAGATGGCGAGTCCAGACGGTGGAGCTGCTTCAGCTTCCCTTGACGATAATCATCGCTTGCACGATGATGTAGGAGATTCGATATCGGGCAGCTCCTACATAGGGAGTGATGCCTCGGACGACTCTTCAGGGCCAGAGGAATGTCGCTGGCGAACTGCCCGATACCACGATATGGAGTGCTCCCGATACTTTGATTGCCCTACCCATGTCGTGGAGAGGCAGCTCTCAGACGCAGAGGCCGACGACAGCGATGAGGGGGTGGACGAACCTACGGTGCAGCTTCGAATTGACGATGACGCGACTGGAAGCAGTTCCAGCGCAAGGCTCCAAACCATCGACTCCACCGCGGTCGTTGATACTGCAGAATCAAGAGCAAGCTTTGCGCCCGTGCCCGAGGCGACGGATACGGTCCTACCGACTGCGCCAGCAGATTCAGCACAGGCAGCCCCAGCACGGGATACCGAAGGGCCTGATGAGTCTCAGGATCCCGAAGAAGCCGCGTCGGCACCACCAACGCCTCTGAGTTCTCGGCTCTCAGAGTCCTCTCAACCTCTCCCTCCCACCGCAACGCCTGCGCAGCCTACGGGAGAGTTCGTCCCGCCAGAAAGGTCCTCGAGCTTGATAAGCTTGCAAGCCGCAAACACATCGTCGAACGATTTGCCTCTACGCCCAGCCTTATCATCGAGCCGATCCCTAGAAACAGCGCCCCCGCCGCCACCTCGACGATCGAGTTCTTCAGCTGCGGTCTCGCCTGCCGCGCCGGGCCAGCAAGGTTCCGAGGAGAGGAGCGGTCCGCCCGAGTTTGTCTTGCCAAGGTGGCAGCCAGACGCAGAGGTAACCCTTTGTCCGATATGCCACGTACAGTTCAGTATTTTTGTTAGGAAACATCACTGCAGGTGGGTCTGACCGGTTCTGTTGCCGGTACAAGCCATGTGCTAACGCGACATAGGAAATGTGGAAGGGTCGTTTGTAACGCCTGCTCGCCTCACAGAATCACGATTCCTTATCAGTATATTGTTCAGCCGCCTGGACAACCGCGGTTGGCTGCCCAGAGATACCCATCGTCCCTCATCAGCGGCGAGGGAGGATATGCAGATTTCAGCAGTCTCGGTGGAGGAGAGCGAGTTCGTCTATGCAACCCATGTGTCCCTGACCCCAACACCACACCGCCTCAACAGCCGATCGGCTCGCCATCGCAAGTGTCGCCGCGAGGGGCACATTACAGAACGCAAAGCAGCATCAGTACTATGTCTAGCAACGCGCCTCCGCCCACTCGTTTCTCAGGCTACTTTACATCCGGGCCTTCCCCGGATACCTATGCGCGGTCTAGAAGCATCACGGTAAGCATGGCACTCTTTCCTCCCGACCCTCTCCCATCTCAATACCGAGGCTAACAAATGACAGCATTCCGGATCTGGTGGCTCCTTGGGTTCTCGTGGACATTACCAATCCACACAAAACCGGATCATGGCGGGGACTCCTCCCACGTACTACCCCTCCTCGTCGACTGGCTACCCGGGCTCATCCCGTTACCGATCTATGCTAGATGTTGGCCCATCTTCTTCATCTTCAGCCGCCCAGAACCGCGCATTGCCGCCTCCGCCGCCCCAAATCGCCGAGGAGGACGAGTGCCCTGTCTGCCACCGGGAGCTCCCGTCACGCAGTCTGCCGAACTTTGAGGCTGTGCGGGAGACACACATAAACTCTTGCATCACCGCTCACAGTACATACAGCGGTACGCCTACGGGGGAAGCGCCGCAGAACACCGCCGGTACCCCACCCCCTCTGGCCGTACGCCGGACTGGGATGTTTCCATATGTGGCTACGGAGAAGGACTGCGTCGATTCTGCGGAGTGCACCATCTGCCTCGAGGAGTTTGAGGTAGGCGTCCCCATGGCGCGTCTAGAGTGCCTTTGCCGTTTTCACCGGTCTTGCATCTCGGCCTGGTTTATCAACCACCCCGGGCGATGCCCCGTCCATCAGCATGACAGTTTTGGCTATTGATACCTAGTTTTGTTCTTTCGGTATTTCATCTGTCGCTTGCTCTGCATTTCGGCGTTTGGGTTTGGCCGGGCCAGTCGCTTTAACCAAGTCTCTCATTTGGTACGCGCATTGTACCCTTCTTTGTTAGTTTGCGACGAGTCGTCATACTCGTCTCCTCGCCTTTTTTCGCCTGGTTTCATTTAACGTGTGACACCAGGGGCGTGGCTCACGCAGAATGTGGCCGTCGCAGACGTGGGTGCCCAGGATGATGTGCAGTTATTGTTTATGTTTGGTTCATGTGGGAAACTCTGGGCCTTGCACCGTCGGGCCAGCAGTTTTTTCTTTTTTCTTTCCAACTTTGCACAACCAGGGTATAACACTTCGTTGGTAGATACGTCTGAAGAGACAGGAGGGAGGGGCGGTTTTTCTGTTGAACAGTGGAATGCACACTCTCAATAGCTTCCTTCTTGCGGGAAAGGGGCTAACTCAGAATAGATAGATTTGGGGGGTTTGCTGTATATGGCCACCCATGGCGCAATAAACTCGTTCCGAACTCGACGACCTTTCTTTTGGTCACACAATGATCCCGTATGGTCCAAAGGCTTGACAGCGACCGTTTCATCTTGAGAGCGGTGCTGGGTGTTTTCGGGAGAATTGGAGAAACAACCGGCGTGTCGAATGTTTTCTTTCTTTTTGTTTTTTTATGGGCATCTCCTTGTTTTCTCTTCTTCCTCTTTTTCCACAACGCATTTCCAAGTCACTCCACCGAGTCAAGGTCATCAAATCTATCACCAAGAATCAAGAGTGCTCTACCCCGTGAGCTATCTCACACCATCCTTGTCGGCTCGGGAGGGCCAACCAAGGTACGGTCCTCCATAGGGGCCGCACAGGTACACAATTATCCATACAAAATTGGACCAACACCATATACAGTAGGTAGGTATCATAATGCCTCTACACAATAAAGTCGGGAGGGCCAACAAAGGGGCCCGGAGCATGCTACGCTGATCCCCCCACCGGTTCGGATCCACATCTCATGCGGACCACGGAGCTCCACGCATGCGCCGGCTAGGCCAACCTAGCTGGGAGAATGTCACGAAGGAAAGAGATATATATACCCGTAGGATTGATGCCAGACCGTAAGGGACGAGAATGTATTTCCGTTGGGTTTGGGAGACAGGCAGACAAACAGACAAACAGACAGATAGACTGGCAGACTGGCAGCCGGGCAGGTGTGTGCGCCCCTTGTTAATTATTGATCTCGACCTGCATACAGTTATCCGCAATTAAAATAATGAGCTTATTTCTTATTATTACAATACGTCCCTACCCCTGTCTTCTGAACTTTCTCGTCACACCACACTGTGTCTCGACTCCTTGGAGGCGCCGGATAAACTGATAAAAACTCCGTGAAAGCAGTTCGTGCATGGAGTTTAGCTCACGTCTCAATTTCCCTTGGGTGGATGATGTCTATATTCTAGGTATACGTGCATCCGTACATGTATACATACCGCAGCACGCAGTCCGAAATCTTGATTTTTTGCATGGGACGAACCGACGGGCTAGCAAACCTCAGCACGACATCTGCATAGTTTTGAAGGAACCCGCCCCCTTCCCCCCTCTTCTTTTTTATTCTTTATTATTGTTATTATTCTCTAAGTCCATCGGATTAATTAAGGTTGACTGGCAGAGAGGAAGGGGGTTGGAAAAGGGAATAGGGGCCATGCCGTTGAGCCTTGATGGAAGCAACGCTTCAGCCCTAGGCCGATGCCACCCACAGTCACTACGAAAACCTAATCATGCATTTGAAGAGGGGTCGGGTTCTTGCTCTTTTCACTCTCGCCTCATTCGTCCCGTTTCAACGCCTGTTGTTTGGAGCGCAGAGGACGCAAGAAGAATATTTCCCACCCACCCACCGCTTGATGCTGGTTTCAAAACCCCCGTCGAATTTAGATGAGGATGGAGCCACGTTCTCGCCACGCGCAGTGAGCTTGCCTGCCAACGGCGCCACGGAACCGGGAGGTGGTGGTGGGGGAGGGGATCTACATCGTACAGGGCGGATTCGCACCCATCTTTGCCTTGCCTTACACGCAACGACTGGCTGGGCCGGTCTGGACTCGAGAACGAAGACGAGAACGGGCGTAAGTATGCAGCGTCATATGGCGGGACGGTCAAATCTTGCGCGCGCTGTTTTCTGTAGTGACGCGCCACTTGCTTCTTTCGGCCTGCGGTATGGAGATGTAATCGATGTAATCGAGAAGCTTGTCCCGCTCTCGTTTCTCTTAAGGAGAACCTCATGTCCTGTCGCCCTTTATGATCCCCAAGCCTCCTTCACTTCATCCGCGCTGGCCTGGAATTGTCATTGCCCCTTTGTAGCCCGTCACTCTTTCACTTTCTGCTATTGTCGGCTTGTACATTGTCATCTAAGGAGCTCGGCCTGTCTCTTTTCGACTCTGCATCTATCAGTAGCTCCTCTTCTGCCGGGAGCTTACCGTACACGTCCATCATCTTCGACACAATGAAGCATCATATTCTCTTATTGGCCGCCGCGGCCATCCACATGACTTTAGCCAAGCCTCATAGCGCTTGTCGGGCAAAGTCGAGCTTCACAACTGTTACCACCATGGCTACCAGTTTGACCTCTGCCCCCGTCCAACCGACGCCGGTTGAGGTGAACCTCGTCGCCTCAGCCAAGACTCCGGCGTCGTCGCCGGCCCCTGTGACGCAGAACGTCGTCTCACCGTCCACTTCGACAACTAGCGGTGGCGGGAGCACATCGGGAAGGTCGACCTTTTACGGCGGCAACACCTCCGGCGGAAAGTGCTCCTTCTCGACGTACCAGATTCCCTCCGACCTGTACGGCACCGCCTTCTCCGGCCAGGTCTGGGACTCGGCTGCGCGCTGTGGTGCTTGCGTCAAGGTTACCGGCCCCAAGGGGAACAGTCTGGTTGCGATGATTGTCGACGAGTGTCCTGAGTGCATCGAGAGCCACCTCGACCTCTTTCAAGACGCCTTCGCACAGCTTGGGTCGCTTTCTGACGGGATTATATCAACCTCGTATGAATTCGTCAAGTGCGATATCATATCGCCCATCAAGCTGCGCAACAAGTCTGGCACCTCGGCCTACTGGTTCTCCATGCAAGTGCTGAACCATAACGAGCCTGTGTCGACGCTGGAGGTTAGCACGGACGGCGGAAGCACCTGGATGGAGACGACTCGCCAGCCGTACAACTTCTTTGAGAACTCAAGCGGCTTCGGCACCGACTCCGTCGACGTTCGGGTGACGGGCGAGTCCGGAAAGACTGTCATCGTCAAGAATGTCAGTGTCAAATCCGACTCGGAGCACAACGCGGCGTCCAACTTCTAAGCCAAGGACGCATGGGACCTGCAAGCTAAGGCTTCCAAGGTACGGGATCTGGCGCATCTTAGAACAATTGTGTTTTGGCCACCGTCTTATGACTTTCGAGGACATTGTCCGCGCGTTGACCCCATCTGGGATCACGTGCTGTGTATGCTGTGAGAGCTAAGCGTTCTGCGTGCCATGCTACCCAGACAATCACCTGCCTCGCTTGGCCGATGGCTCAATTCTCTGCCACCTGTTCTTCCGAGACGTCTAAGATGAAAGCGTTGAGAGCGTTAGCGATATTATGATCTTGGGTCCCGAGTAAGAGGAGGGTTCTAGGTTAACCCAATGGACGTTCGTGGGGTTACCGGGTTCTCCGTCAACTCGCAGAACACATTCTGGTCTGAACAGCCTTTCTGCGGGCCCTGTCGTATAGTTTGTATTAGATTATTTTCACAAGGGAGTCGAGACCCAAAGTCATCTTCTCTTAGACTCCCAATCTTGGTCCAGGGGGACTATCGAAGTGCGCTTTGGCCAGCGAGAATGTGGCCGCGCTGGTGCATTTGGTGCTCGGTGATTCACAACAAAAAACCAGTCGTGACTGAGCGATGCAGACAGTTCAACCTCACGGCGAAGATCGACAGGTACGATACCCGCAGTGGGATAGTTGAAGAACGATCAGCGTCGATGACCAGCCCAGCAGGCATGCTGCTCAAGTAGAAGCTCCCTTTTGACATGTGGTATTGTGGCAGCATTAGGTTGACGGCTGCTCAACGAAACTTGTATACTGGTCTTGTCCAGATAAAACGTTCATGGTCAGTGCTTGCCAAGACGTCAATGGTGAATGTCTCATTCAGTGTAGGCCATTCGAACGCGGATTGGTGACGACGACTGAACTGGAAGAAAGTCAGTCTGCTTTAAGGCTTGCTGAGATGGAGCTTGGGTCTTATCGCGCAACGGTGAGAGAAATCACTGCATAGGTAGTACGGAGTACAGAAGTACAGAGTAGGTACACCGCGTTCGGGCTAAATTAGTACTGCGTTGTCGTAGCGAACGTCCGTGGCCGTGCGACACGCTACTCGGCCAAATGGTATTAATATGAAGTCGATTGAGAGTGCAGGCCTTAGTGAGCGTAGGTAGCATTCGCCTTGCTGGTACACCACCGTTGAGTAACCTGCCAACCTGTCAGTCATACCCGCCAGCCATCGGTTCTCGATGTGCCGATCGAAGAAACGATTAGCAGCAAGGATCGGTCATCGGGGAAGGCTGTGTGGTTCGGCACCTGTTTTGGCAGCTTGCATTCGTTGGTCGGGCTGTCCAGGTCCGGGCTTGAGGGGTCCTTCGCCATGCCAAGACATCGGTCCCGCCAGCCTTCAGGTCTGCCATGAAACTTGGGAGTAGCAGGCCATTGAGCCTTCATACTAGTGACGTGACGCATCTGCAATGGCCTAGAATGGTCCCAGAATCGAGCCGAATATGGCATGCATGTACGCTCCATGTCTTGAATTGTCATTGCAAAGCCCTGATCAAGATGACAACTTGTTGTTCGTTCGAATGCCAGATAAGGTTTGGTCGAGCTCGGCCTTACTGATCCGATACCACGGCGGTGTCCAGAAAGAGAATGAGATGGCAAACTGCGGACGACGAAGCTGAGATGACTCGCACGAGTACAGCTGATACGCGGCATGCACACTTCACGTTCGGTATATGCATCCCCTAAGCAAATGTACGGTTTCGTGTGTGCAAGAGGGAAAGAAACACGACGCCGGCGTGTCCCTGTCGCGCCTCGACACCCAGGGTTTTGTGTGAGCCGTTGCCATTTGGAGAGCGAGGCAGAGCAAGAGGGATGAGTGAGTGAATGTCTGGCAGAGAATGGCTGAGACGTTGGACTGGCCGTGCTTGATGGAAATGGAGCTACGTATATCTACTCCAAGGTATCTGCGGTGATCCTAACCAAGCTGGAAGTTCGGCTCTGCCCCCAAGCCTTTACTTTTTTCGCCCCGCTTTCAGAAGTGCTTCCACTGCAAGTGCAACCTTTCCAGGAGGCCACCCACCTCTTCCAAGTCCCAAGCAAGCTGATGACCCCTGTCTCGAAGCTCCATCAGCCAATCCCGCTGATCCGGCTCGACCAGGGGGGGAACCGGCCCTAAGGTGCTACAGGCGGCTCCCCGCCCGACCTAAGTGGCCATTCAGAGCCCGTTCCAGCGTCTCCCCCAGCTGAGGTAATTGCGAGTATTACGTCGATATCCGCAGCCAAGACCATACGGCCAGGCCACCCTTTTCTTTGACTTGCACTTTGCCTGTACCGTTCCTCGTCCCCCAGGGAAATGGCATTGAAACTAGCGAGATGCCGTACTGCCCAAAATTACCCATCCAAGGACCCCTTTTGGCCTCTACTGCACTACTGGTCGTAGCTTCGGCAATAGAAACTGTATACGTGTATCCGTAAAGCGTCCACTTTCCCTGCCCCATCCTTTTTCGAGTCTGGGACGCTGAGCATGGCTTAGCCGCTTACTACTAGGGTCAGGTCAAATCCAAGCTTAGCTTGGTCCAAGCTGCTCGACCCCTGGTCCACGTCGTCCCAGTCTCTTGCACTGCTCTGCGTGTGCTCGTTGAAGCTGCAATCGTAATCTTGTTTAGTCGCACCTGCGCTTGCAAACACTGCTTGCATTAGTACAAGCGAAGAAGGTAGTCTTGTGCGTACATACTCAGCATATGACCTACCTAGGTAGTTACTTATCTATTACGCAGTAGGTAGATATGTATTCGCACATATATGTACATGTACTGCACCTTAGTCAGGTATCCAGTGTACCTGGTGCACTTATACAATCAGACTTGCACCACCTCCCGTCTCCTCCTTCCATGCTCGCCCGTGCTCACCCACCCACCCCACTCCCCGTCCATGTCCACGCCCACAGAGTTGCCGCTAGCGAACCTGACGTATCTGGGCCGAATTCCAATCCAACTTTCACCTTTCTCCTTCCCTCAATGCCACCTCACCACCGCCTTCCCTTCTCCCGCCAGTGCCAGCTTTAGCTTCGTGGCTTTGTCCTTCTTCTACTGATGCGTTTTACCTTCCTCCACACAGCTTCCTCGTCACTAGCTCCCTCCAACTACTGGCCGACCAGCCACAGCCCGGCCACTCTCCATTCGCTCCCCCATTCACTTCCTCCTTTTTTCCTTGCCGCCGATCTGTGCGGATAGGTATCGTCTCCTTTTAGACCATCCCCGAGAAAGTCCATTACCTTCTTTCCCCCCATTCCGCTACTTTTTCTCTTCTTCCCCCTTCGACTCCAATTTGGCCAGCCTACCGGTCTACGTCACCTCTTCTGATCCTATCCGCGGTCCCTTTATGCGTCGACACGTAACTGCGACTTGAGCGCCGTTCCTAATTGTCCTCGAAACCTCATACCGAGCTGCTCTGAGCAGCGCTAGAGCTCAAGAACATGGCTTCCGCCCTCGAGAAGAACGAGCTCAAGGTCCAGGGCGTCGTCGAGGCTGCTCAGGACCCCGAAACCAATGTGTCTGCCGACGACGCTCAGAAGAAAATTGTCGAGGAGTCTAAAAAGGCCGGCATCACTGCCTTCACCTTTGACCCTGATGCCAGCCCCGAGGAGAAGCGCCGTCAAGCTGCCGCCGTGAGCTGCCCAACTCTGCTTCCTTGCTTTACCTCCAATCAACCTCGACTGACCCCTCTTCTCCTTGACAGGCTGTCCCACCAGGCTTCCACTCCCAGCGGGCCAAGGGTGTCTCCATCGTAACCGACGTCGCTGATTCAAGCGCCCCCGTAGCCGACCTTCCCTCTCCGACCAAGTCAGGTGTCATTGAGGTTGCCAAAGACAAGGACGGAAAACCCATCAAGACTGGCGATGACCCTGAGGGCACCGAGGAAGAACCTTACACGCGAACCGGGTGGTCTCCTCAGTTCGGCTGGCCCGCTGACGACGTCCACGAGGGTGCTAGTCTGCTGGACCACTCTACCTGGCTCGAGAGCAACCTCCCCGACAAATTCTACGGAGACTGGTACCACAATGCGGCAATCATTGGCTTCGCCTGTATTTCCTCCTGGCTCGTGGCCGTCTTGGGCGGCGGCCTCGGCTGGGTCTTCATCCTTATGGCAGTTTGCTCGACATACTACCGGACTTCCATTCGCCGAGTCCGCCGCAACTTTCGCGATGACATCAATCGGGAGCTTTCCTTGAAGAAGCTGGAGACGGAAACCGAATCGCTCGAATGGATCAACTCTTTCATGCTCAAGTTCTGGCCCATTTATCAGCCCGTTCTGGCCCAGACCATCATCAACTCTGTTGATCAGGTGTTGAGCTCGGCCACTCCCGCCTTTTTGGACAGTTTGAAGCTGAAGACATTCACGCTGGGCTCCAAGCCACCGCGCATGGAGCATGTCAAGACGTATCCGAAAGCCGGCGACGATACTGTCATCATGGACTGGAAGTTCAGCTTCACTCCCAACGACACAGCCGACATGACATACAAGCAAATCAAGAACAAGATCAACCCCAAGGTTGTTTTGGAAATTAGAGTCGGCAAGGCTATGATCAGCAAGGGCCTCGATGTCATCGTGGAAGATATGTCTTTCTCTGGCATCATGCAACTCAAGATTAAGCTGCAAATCCCCTTCCCTCACATCGAAAAGGTGGAAATGTGCTTCCTGGAAAAGCCCACAATTGACTACGTCTGCAAACCTCTGGGAGGTGAAACGTTCGGTTTCGATATCAACTTCATCCCCGGTCTTGAGACCTTCATTCTCGAGCAGATCCATGGCAACTTGGCCCCCATGATGTACTCACCCAACGTGTTCCCCATTGAAGTTGCCAAGATGCTTGCCGGCACCCCGGTTGACCAGGCTATTGGTGTCATCGCCGTTACACTCCATGGCGCCCAGGGGCTCAAGAACCCCGACAACTTCTCTGGCGCTCCGGACCCTTACGCAGCTTTGACTCTCAACCGCCGCCAGCAGCTTGCCCGTACAAAGCATATCAAAGACACTGGAAACCCGCGCTGGAACGAAACTCACTACATCATCATCACTTCCTTCAACGACTCCCTCGATATCCAGGTTTTCGACTACAACGACTTCAGAAAGCACAAGGAGCTGGGTGTGGCGTCATTCCCCTTGGACCAGGTTGAGGAACTGGCCGTCCATGAAAACGAGGTCTTGGAGGTCATTGCCGACGGCAAGGCCCGCGGCCAGCTATCATGCGACATCAGGTTCTTTCCAGTTATGGAGCCCAAAAAGTTGGACGATGGCACCTTAGAACCGCCTCCCGAATCCAACACGGGTATTCTTAGATTTACCGTGGAACAAGCGAAGGATCTTGATGGTACCAAGAGTCTCGTCGGGCTTCTCAACCCCTATGCGACGCTCCATCTCAACGGCCGGGACGTCCACCAGACAAAGAAGCTCAAGCGAACCAACAATCCCATCTGGGACAACGGATCCAAGGAGATGCTCATTACCGACAAGAAGAATGCTAAGCTTGGAGTCACCATCAAGGATGACCGCGATCTCGCCGGTGACCAGGTCATTGGGAAGTACCAGATCAAGCTTGAGGACTTGCTGGAATGCACGGGAAAGAGCCAGGAATGGTTTCATTTGGCCGGTGTCGCAACGGGTCGTGTCAAGATGATGGCGCAGTGGAAGCCGGTCGCTCTCTCTGGTGTCGTGGCTGGCACTGGCGGCTACGTTACTCCTATTGGTGTCATGCGTTTCCACTTCAAGAACGCACGCGACCTTCGCAACTTCGAGACCCTGGGCAAATCCGACCCTTATGTGAGAGTGCTTCTCTCGGGCATCGAGAAAGCGCGCACAGTCACTCACAAGAACACCCTGGACCCAGACTTTGACGAGGTCCTCTATGTCCCAGTTCATTCTGCGAGAGAGAGACTGTCACTCGAGGTCATGGACTCGGAGAAGATGGGCAAGGACCGCAGTCTCGGTTCCGTCGAGGTTTTTGCCGGCGATTACATTTCACAGGCCGAAAATGGCGAGTACAACGTCCATGACACGAAGAACATTTTCCAAAGCGGCCTGCAGCTTCATGGCAAGGGTATTGCAAAGGGTGTCTTGACCTACACAGTATCGTTTTTCCCCTGCCTGAACGTTGCCGACCCTGAGGAAGAGGAAGAGCAGGAGCAAGCAGCAGCGGCCGAGAAGGCCAAGATGATCGAGGATACCCCTAGATCTTCAGAGGCCGGCAAGTTCAACAGCGCCATCGAGCCGAAAAAGGACGGAACCGAAATGGAAATCAGCCTGCCCAAGACCCCAGTCACTCCCGTATCGCCTTCATTTCCCAGGAAATCCAAGGACGAAAGTGGCCCGCCAAAGATTCGTCTTTCCCCTCAGGAGCTCTTGAAGTACGAGTCCGGTCTCCTGATTTTCAAGCTCATGGAAGCAGAGATGCCAGAGCACAACACGCATCTGGAGGTCTGGGTTGACGACATGGCCTTCCCTTCGTACACCTCATCAACAGCCAAGCACAAGAAGCACACATTTGAGGAAATCGGCGATTGCTTCATCCGAGAATTGGACTTCTCTCGCCTGACGCTCAAGGTCCGAGAGAAGGGCGACAAGGTTGAGGGGAACGAGAAGGACAAGGATCACACTATGGCAAAGCTGCAGGGGAACACTCTGGACACGTTAAAGCAGTGTTTGGTGAGCATTGTTCCCTGGACTTGTGCATCATGATAGACTAACTCATTCTAGAACAATCCCACAACGCTCAAGCTGAAGGACAAGGACAACCGGCCAAGCAGTGTCAAGGTCAGCCTCAAGTACATTCCCGTCAAAATGCAGCTGGACCCGAGCGAGAGTATCAACAACATGGGAACTCTCCGTGTCGATGTCTTGGACGCCCAAGACCTTCCTTCGGCCGACTCAAACGGCAAGAGCGACCCGTACTGCAAGTTCGAACTCAATGGCGAAGACGTGTACAAGACCAAGGTCCAGAAGAAGACCTTGCATCCTGCCTGGAACGAGTTCTTCGAAGTCCCCGTGCCTTCAAGAACCGCTGCCAAGTTTAAGGTCACTGTCTGGGATTACGACTTTGCTGACAAGCCCGACTTCTTGGGAGCCGCTGACATCAATCTCGAGCAACTGGATCCCTTCAGGCCCAGCGAGAGCCGTTTGCTCTTAGATGGCAAGTCTGGCTCAGTCAGATTGAGGATGCTCTTCCGGCCGTCTTATGTCACTCGAACTCGGCAAGGCACGTCAACGTTTTCCGGCACTTTCGCGGCACCCGGAAGAATTGTCACTGGCATTGCGGGTGCACCTATCAAGGTTGGAAGCACAGTCGGCCATGGTGTGGGCAAGGGCGCTTCTTTCCTCAAGCGTGGTCTGTTCTCAAAGAAGGATGACGACTCGAACGATGCATCGTCAAGTTTCACCGAGATTCCAACCATTGTCGAGAGTGGCAGCAGTCCCCCTGCTCCTACCCCCGGCCTTGGCCTCAAGCGAGCAACCGGTTTCTCTGTTTCCGACGGTAGTGATTCACCCGACACGCGTCCAGGGACCTCCAATGGCTCAACATTGGGACACAGTCGCACGAAAAGTAACGGCGCTGCCTCCATTCATAGCGTGACCCCGGGCTCACCTGGCGCAGGAACCGCCTCTTTCACCGTCGTGTCTGCTACGGGTTTCCCTCCATCAACTGATCTGTACATTACCATCAACCAGCTGACACCCAAGCCAAAGGTCATTGGCAAGACGAAGCACCACAAAGATGCCACGGGTTTCTTCCGCTACAACGAGTCCTTCAAGTGCACATGCACTGCCGATACTCAATTTAAGATCGAAGCCAAGGGCGAGCACACCCTTAGGAGTGATGATGATCTAGGCGAGGCCCTTTACTTTGTCGACGATTCCGGGGTGGGAGGCGAGAAGGAGATTAAGGTTGGTAGTGGTACGGTTGTCATGAGGAGCTCCTTCGTTCCATCAGCTAGCTCGGAGCCTGATAGCCCGAAGCCGCCGGTTCGCCGTAGCTTCATGGGCAAAAGGGACAGTCGCAGCAGAGAGGGAACCCCGAACTGATTGAGGGGTCTAACGCGGCCACGGCGCAACCTTTTCAAACTTGGGCCGGGTTTCCCCAACTATTTTCTCTTTTTTGAGAACAAAAGCTTTTCATTGCGTTTAGATACCTGGAATGCTGGCAATATCTGGCATGTTTTATCCACTAATGATGACTCTTTTCCTCCCCTTCAATTTTTGCCTGGATTTTGTAACTAGTAGGAAGGAGTTGTAGGGCTTAAGGTGGCAAGGTGTGGTGGCAAACGTAGGTAGGTAGACCTAGCAAAGGCTAGAGTAATCTGTTGTCCCAGTAATATTTGGGACGCAATTCACGACGTCAAACTTGAGTTGTCTCGATTGTGACACAATGTCTGCCAACTGAATGCGGATGCAACAAAGAGCAGCTCAAGAGCCACAATACTGTAACGATGTTTGGGGGAGCCCAAGATTTGCAGCACTCTATTTTGACAATGTCCGCAAGAGGAAACGCACAGGCGAAACATAACAATCATGGACCGAAGGTGAGAAGGGAGAGAGACCGTGGCTTATGTAATCCAGGACCATGCCAGTACATTCGTACCAGTAGCAGCAGCACTTACTAAATCCGAATCAGGCAACAAGGCATCAGTCAGCTAGGTACGCAGTTTCCCTGCTGAAGCTGGCCGTGACGCGAGCATGGAGCTGCCTGAGCTACCGTACGCCCCAAGTCAACCTCAAAGCGCCCCATCTACCATTCCAACGACAACCTCATCCGCCCTTTCCACGACTGCCACCACAAGAGCAATCAGACTCTCACAGTTCTGATTCTCTCGATTTCTCAGAACGAAAACAATCTCGTCTTGATACTCCGATCGCCGACCGCCGAGATGGACAGCCTTGTAGCTAAGTACAGCCGTCCGGCGTTCGAACACAACGCCTTCAGAGACGATGAGCAGGAAGACCTCGAGCTCATGGGTGGTGCACCACCATTGTCATTGAAGTTTGCCATGCCCCCCGTCGCACATGTGAGTTTTTCCTCTCTACACCCCCTTCGTATGATACTTTGGGGCATTCAACCAGTGATACTGATACAACCCCTCAATCCAGCCCTCCTCGTGGCTCCGCGCAGCAACAGACGACCGATCCAACCCCGACTGCCCCATCAAGATTGCCCACGGCACAACGACCCTCGCCTTCCGCTTCCAGGGCGGTATCATCGTCGCCACCGACTCCCGTGCCACGGCCGGAAATTGGATCGCCTCGCAAACGGTCAAGAAGGTCATTGAGATCAACTCTGTGCTCCTAGGTACTATGGCCGGCGGCGCTGCCGACTGCCAATACTGGCTCGCCTGGCTCGGCATGCAGTGTCGCCTCCATGAGCTCCGCCACAAGCGTCGCATCTCGGTCGCCGCCGCTTCCAAGATCCTCGCCAACCTCGTCTATTCGTACAAGGGCATGGGTCTCAGCATGGGCACCATGTGCGCCGGCGTCACCAAGGAGGAGGGCCCCGCGCTCTACTACGTTGACTCGGATGGAACCCGCCTGCCCGGCAACCTTTTCTGCGTTGGAAGTGGTCAGACCTTCGCCTACGGTGTCCTGGACGCCGAATATCGTTACGACCTGACAGACCAGGAGGCGCTCGACCTTGGCAGCCGGAGCATCCTGGCAGCGACACACCGTGACGCCTACTCTGGTGGCTTTATCAACCTGTACCATGTCAAGGAGGAAGGTTGGGTCAAGCACGGCTTCAACGACACGAATCCCATCTTCTGGAAGACTAAGCTGGAGAAGGGCGAGTTTACCAACGTCACGGCCGATTTGGACTAGATGCTGGGTGGAAGGGGCTGCGATGAGCAGTCAATGAGCTCATTCGGATCATGGGATTCTATACAAGCCACTGAATTCAGCCGGTCTCTTGGCGTGGCTGACTAGGGCATCAGCGCATTACGCTTATCACTATGAGATGCAGGAGGAACAAGGAACGACATTATTTTCTATGCGTCGGGACGAATAGAATGGTTACGGTACGGCGGGCGATGATGGGAGGAAGGGCAGTTGTAGGACGGAACACTGGCTGCCAACGCTAAACTTTCTCCCTGGGCATCGGTACTCAAGAAAGGGTGCTGGTGTCATGTAACTTGTAAACTAGATCCAAGATACAAGTTCATTCTTTACGCCTTTTGTTTTCTATAATGGTGGCACAGGTGATGTTACATTAACTACAGGAAGGGGTATCATGGCTTTTTTGCTTTTTTCACTCGTCTCTTTTTACCCAGCCGCTCAGGCCGAGGATTCCTCCTTGGTCGCTCGCTTGGTCAACCGACCACTTGCGCTCTGGGTGCACGGAGAGCTCGCTCTCCCAGCCGCCTTCATACATCTCCATGCCCGTCCAGGCGATCATAGCCGCGTTATCGGTACACAACGCCGGTGGGGGTGCCACGAGCTCAACGTGCCCGAACCCGCGGACGTCGAGAGTCCTACGTAGGACGTGCATGAGGAAACGATTGCTGGCGACGCCGCCACTGACGACAAGCGTCTTGACGACGTCCCTGAGCTCCGGCTGGGCGGCGAGGGCGAGGAGGACGCGGCTGGCGAGGTGTTGGAACAGGAGACGCATGGCGGCGCGGGCGAGGCACCGGCGTTCCTCGAGGGGCATTGGGTCGGCTTTGTCGCTGCCAGCAGCGGCTGCGGTCTTGAGGGTCACGATCTTATGGATCTGGCTGCCGAGGCCGGCAAAGGAGTAGGACAGGGCGCGGGAGGCGGCAAGGGGCGGAGTTAGGGTCCAGGAGTAGGGGGAGGTGTAGGTGGCGATCTCGTCGACGCGACGGAGGGGCGGGGTGTATTCGTAGTCGACAGCTTGTTGTGATGCTAAGGACGAAGCTGCGGAGGAGCCAGGGAAGGCAAAACGTTCGAGGAGGGCGCCGTACATAACGTCTCCGTGGGAGGCCAGCATGTCGGAGGGCAGGATAAGGCGGGCCGCCTTGTCGAGGGCGTCGCCGACGGCGACGTCCACCGAGGTGGCAAGGATGCGGTGGTCGGTGAGGGAGCGGGAGTGGACGAGCTGGGTGTGACCGCCAGAGACGAGGAGGGTGAGGAAGGGGTATTCGGGGTGGATGGGAGACGAGGCCGAAACCGAGCGCGGATAAGAAAATGAGGCGAGAGAAGGAGGCCGATCGAGGGCGGAAACCAGACGCGGGGTGAGGGCATGGGCTTGCATATGGTTCACGGCCAGGAGCGGGACCTGCCACGCCGTCGAGAGACCCTTTGCAGTCGCGAGGCCAGAGGCGAGGTTCGCGGTCATGCCAGGGCCGCGGGTCACCGTCACAAAGGTGGGTTTCTGGCGCGGGACGCCGGCGACTGTCACCGTGCCGGCGCCGCAAGGTCGGTCGTCATCGTCGGGGCGTTCTCCGACGGGCGGCAGGGACGCCAGAGCCTCGGCGATGAGGGGCGCGAGGTGCGCGTCGTGGGAGCGTAGGGCGACGGGCGGGTAGACTCCGCCGTAGGCGGTGCTGTCGCTCGTGACCTTGCGGTTGAAGTGAAGCGTCGCGCGGCCGCGGGGGCCCGGGTCCTTAGAGAGGAGGGCGACACAGGTGTCGTCGCACGAGGTTTCGATGGCGAGGGTCAGGAGGGTGCGGTGGAAGAGGTGGTGCACGGCCGGCGTCGGGCTACCATGAAGAAGAGTTCTACAGAGATGGGGAGATGGTTTGCGCCATCTTGCGAGGGTTGAGAGGAGAGGGCGCATCTGGAGGGTTCTGAACGTGTTCTGGGGCCGTTGGGAGACGCGGCGGTGATGGTTTCGATGCCGCGAGAACTTTGGAGTTCTTATCTTATCGGCATACTATCCTTATCATATCCACACCGATACTCACCGACTTACACGGCGCCATAACACCTATGCCTACATCCCTATAGGCATGTCGAATGACATTCGCTCGTCTCGCGCAATTTTGGTGGTGTTTGTGTTAAATCGTATGGAATATCTACCTGAAGGACTTGGAGTGCGATATTTCATTACGATACTGAGCAGATGCTACGCATTTTTGAATTCTTTTAACCCCACCATATACCATCCATGTAATGTGCTGATGCCGATGCCAAACCCCGTATCCACGTCCAACCATACCCGTATCCGCGTCGATATTCATTTTCATAGCTCGACTTTCGAATTCTGATAATTACTTGTTCTTGAATCTCGTCAATTTCCGCTATCCCTCCGGACGACAAAGTTCACCCATTCGCACCGGCACCCCCCGGTACCGCCATCAAACCCACCAAAAGATGTATCCCTGTCCTTACGCGGGTTCACTAGTCTGCCACCAAAACCAATATCGTTGGGCAATAGTTTCGGGTTCGCCGTGTCGATGCCTTGGCGGTCGTCGACAGGCCAGTGCCACACAAACTTCTCGCCCGACCGGCCGCCGTGTGTGTCCGTTTTGATGGTGATGGGATACGGCATAGTACCTGGTTCCTCGCCGTTGTTGGAGCGCAGGAGCTGTGTATTGTTTTCGGAGCGGGTCCAAATCTGCACGAGAAAGCGCGTTTGGGACCACGTCACGAGGAACTTTGCCTCGCTACGGCGGGCGCCACCGTCCTTGTCGAGAGGCACATCGCTCTCGTCATCGGTGCCGTTGAGGGTTGTGACAGACTTGAGATAGATGGTGCGCTTGAAGTAGGTGTAGAAGCCGTAGTGCTCCGTCTGTAGGCCGCGGTCGTAGAGACGAACTGGTTGCTGTACGGCACGAGGGAATAGTTGTGCGGGGGCTCCAGTGCCGTCTGCTTCGAGATCCGGGGCCGGCAGAGATATCGAGATATTACCGGAGGACTCTCCAGAATTCTGACGCTTTTCTAGGGCATTGGGCCCAACTGTTTCGTTTGCGGACTTAAGAATGCTCAGGTAAAAAGGCGTCGGTTCGCCGGCTTTATTATCAGAAACAATGCCGTCCGTCGTGTTTCCAAGGAAGTACATTTCCTCAAATGATGGGGGAGAAGGGTTTGGCCCAAACCCCGGGTTTTGCCTCCGAAAGTACGCTCCAGCTCTGGCGACGATGCCGCCAAAGTTCAAATCCCGCTTACTGGGACTAGATCCAGGCTTAGGGGGCTCACCGTTAGGTACATTCCATAGGTTTCGGGTGTTGTTGTCCCATTGAATCTGCATGATGATGGTCGGCTGGTTAGGGCGGTTCGGCGCCACAGATTTGTGCTCTTCCTTGGGTAGCGCACAGCTCCAAACGGTCGAGGGACTACTACAACCGGTCACAGCCGCCGTGTTGTCTGGCCCTACGACCGAGAGAACTCCAGTAGGCATAGGAGGGAAGTTGGTCAAGTTGACAAATATGCTATTGATTGGCGTGGCGGCGCTGTTGCGTGGGATGAGTGTAACACAGAGAACGATGATGAGAATGCTCAAGACGAGACTGGCACAGCAGACGCCCAAGCACACACGCCTTCTCTTGCGGCCCTCGCGGCCACTGCGACCGTAGCAGCCGCTTGTAGGTATACACCAGCGGCCCTTCCATAAACCGCCGAGCTTACGAGCTGCCATCTCCTCCTTCTCGTGGCGTCGGCGCTCACGCTCGATCCGGTGACCGTCTCCCGATACTGCAAGGAAATGCTCCTGGGGCATGAACGTGCCCGCTAGTCTTTCCGGGAGACGGCCATGTGTTCCCGGGGCGGAGTTGTTACCTCGAGCTGGGGGCGTCAAGGGAATGTCGGTCATGTTGATTCCGCCTTGCGAACTCATTGTACCGTTGATGGCTGGTGAGATTGGCCCAGGCGAGGGCGGGTAGAGTGCTTGCAGAGGATGGCCTACAGGAAAAACAGCTCGATATCTGACAGCTTTCTGCTGTTGCGGCGGCGGCGAGTACGGTGGCGGTTGTTCTGACAGAGCAGGGCTCTGTTCGGCAAGCGAAACCTTCTCTGACTGAACTTGCAGTCTCGGGGTTGCTGGGCGAGAGGACGACACCGACGATGGCTCGTGTCTGTCCATGAGCGGCGACGGAGTTCTCCTGGGTGTAGGAACTCTGACGATCGGCGCCTCAAAATTGCGCGGAGATGGTTTAGGCGATGCGGGAAGACCTGGTCGCTGGATAACGGTTGGTTGGGCCTGTGCCAGCTTGGGGGTCTCGAGCTCCGAATCTTGGCTTTTGGAGGCCAATGCCTTTATATCCTTTTCATTCCACCATTCACCATGGTCGGTCGCTTTGACAGACTGTGATCCAGATTTGGTCGGAACAACAGGACTTTTCCTCTCTAGGAAGGGCGTTGTTATGTGATCCCACCAGCCACGTGTCTGGGTAGCTGCGCTGTCCGGACTCATTGCCCTCTCTTTAGCCTTTGTTGACTTTCGACGGTTCGAAGCCGCTCCGTCTTCTTCAAACAACGTGCACGGGCTGTCCCCGTCATCGTCATCTTGTCCATTGTCTTTGAGAATAACACTGACCACCCTTTCTTGCTGCTTGTAGGTGGAGGGAACAGAGGGGACTGGGGGAGCGTCATGAGTCACACGGACTCCGAGACCAGTAGCTTGGGAGTAGATGCTGGACGAGCGGTGAGGAGACTGGAAAGGAGAGGTTGTATTGGGTGTGTCAGGGCTCCAAACTGATCTTTGCTGCGAAGGAGTCAAGGGTGTGACGGTATCTGGCTTGTGTACCACTGATGGTCTGTTGTCATATGTAGGTGGCAAGTCCCGCGGCGATTTGAGAACTGCTGTATGGGGGCTGATTTCCCTGCTGGCCATTTCGGAAGACAGTGCGATGCCGATGACGATTGGTCGGTCATTTGGGGAAAGATCCTGCTCAAGCGGACTTCGCCCAGCGCTTTGAGGAGACATGCCGCTCTGATCTGATTTCTTCTTCAGCCAGTTCCAGTTACCGACGGAGGCAGAATTGGGTGACCCCTCGAGGGCCCTGAGAGCGGCAGCATCGACGAACTTTGGCTGGTGCAAGTCGAGGTTCAGACTTTGTTGTGCAGCCCGTTGCTGCTGCAGGGTCGCCATGTCAGTCACCACCTTGATACCAGCCTTTGCGTTCTGTGCTTTTTGCCGCTGGCGTGATTTTAGACGCCTCAACTTTTGAACGGAGTATCGAGGTTGGGAATACCTTGTCGAAGGAAGGTTGTTCGGTCGCAATGGGCTGGGAGCCGCTGTCTTGTCCATAATAAGCTCTTCGTCATCATCCATGATAGGTGTGACGATATCTTCATCTTCCCAGTCTTCCCAATCATCTCTCTCGTTGTGAAGTTGGTTTTCGTTGGGTTGCCGCTGGGGCACCGAGGTCCCAACGGGGGACATGTTGATGTCGAAATGTTGTATCGTTGTGGTGGGATCTCCAAATGAACATGTACAAGTAGAACCCAGAATGACGAAGTAAATGGAGCAGGAAATAGACTCAAATTAATAGAGGCCGATGAACGAGGCGTTTATAATCGGATGATGATGACGCCGATGCTGGTGAGTGATTGTTTTCAAGGATCGTGTCAAAAGATGCCAATTTGTGGTAATGCAAGATGGGTTGCTTGAGCAATGTGAAAAGAAAGGGGAGGGGGGAAGGGGAAGTTCAAATGAGTGTCAAAATGATTGATAGTGAACTCGCCCCAAACGAGATACTCGGCTGTAAGTCGTGAACAAGCGCACAATTGGAGCAAGAAAAGGGAAACCAGAAGTCCACCCACCGTTCGACCACGTTTAGACTCTCGAAACAAGCAAGAGCGCAACGGCACGGCTGGAGAAGTCGGCATCATTATATGACTGGGAATTGTTCATCCGCCAGCGCCTTCTAGTTCATGGGTCGCGGCCAAGCCGAATGATGTTTGGCTGGACGATGCAAAGGTAGTATGAGGTAGGCGCCAGCTAGGCATCCCGAACTTCTGATTGGCCGTCGTGCCGCTGGCCATCTCTCGGGCCTGCACAGGCGACCACGCTGCTGGCCATTCATTTGGCCGCGGTTCTTGGAGACCAGGACGGCTCTGCGGCAAGCAGGACGCCCCACAGACTGACGGCCGCTTCATCTCTTGAGGGCGAATCACAGCATCGAGAGGCCCATGACAGGCAGGTAGCTGTCTGTGGTCTGTGGTTGAGGATGGAGAGATGGCTATTGTGGCGTGACTTGAGCCAAACATACTTGAGTGGCTTGTGCGTGATAGTGTGTGGCTGAGGGAAATGGGATACCCAAGCGCACTTCATTCGGTGTCCTTCAGTCCTCTGTGGCCTTGCTGTGTGGAGGTCGAGACAGGTCTCGTTTCCGGATGCACTAACGGAAGGTTGAGCTGTGCCTCTTCATATTTCGATTGAGGTCTGGACCGCCATTAGTTTGAGCCAAATATCTTGTTTATTACCCTTTGTGACCAGTTGCTGATATTTAGCCTTCTTCAACATCAATACTTGGAATCCCTGTCTGGTCGTTGAGATTTCACATGGAGGGTGTCATCTATCATGAGGCATCGCAACATACATGGTTAAAGTTGCACGCCTTGCCGGCTGGAACTCATTCAGACGATTATTATGTAACTTAAGCCAGGCTAGGTATTATCTGGTCTTATGTGGTTGCGCGCCAACTCAAATCCCTTGATGCCACAGCCTCAGAATCTTGTTTGGCCATGAATGGGCCCGACACGTCCGGTCTCAGGTGCTGCTGAGCAGGTGGCCGGGATGAAGTGGCTGTGCAGCCAATCGCCTCGCAAACAGCTCGAGGGGCTGCATTTGCAGTCACAAACTCTGTTCATTGCTAGTGCAAGTAGAAAATGAACCCTCGCGAAATAAATGTTGCAATATGTTGCAGATGCGACTAGTCGTTCTCGCCGTTGCCCTTTAGGAAGCTAATCGGCCGCCCAAAAGCTTGGAAGCCTCGCAGGAGCGCCGGCTTTGCAACCGTTAGTCTCTTCGACGCAGTTGCTCGACTTTACTGGTGTCACGTCACCTAAACGCTGTGGTTCACTTGAGAATCAACACGGACTTAGGGAAGAATACCCGAGAAGAGTGAGTAAAAACCCCGCCCGACCCTTCAAATGCAATCAACGCCCGGACACGGGAGGTAGATAGATTCGTATTACAAGCGCCTCGTGACACGAGAGACGTGCAGTATGCTGACTGGGTGACTCGCATCCCAAGACGCAAAGGTCCTCGTGCAGGCGACTAGTGGGTGAAGTGGCCTAATGCTGTTACGTACAGTACCTTATCCGTACTCCAGTCGACTAACAATTCAGTTCGGTAAGTGAGATCGATCTGCCACGGTGGCCAATGGGGAACGCACCAATTGACTCGAGTCGCCGACTTGGGCGGGAGACCGCTCGCACGGATGGCGGCGCCGGTGGTTCGTGTCTTGGGCGAAAAGGGTTCTCTTATCACCTCCTTACCTCAGCCAGGTATTGTCATCCCTAGTTTGTAACAGGTCCGCAAATGCCAGGGAGGGGTCGGTTGTTTGTCACTTTCACTCACTCACTCCCTTGTGAAATGGTCAAGATGGTCTGCTGTTTGCTTTTTCCATAGACAAGATCCCGGGCCATGACATAAATCCCGCTGTGGCAATCGGACGATAGAGACATTGACTCTGAGGCGTAATATACGAGATAGAGAAGTACCTAAATGTACTGGCTGCAAATCTTTAAGTACACTCGACCTGAGTTTATAGTGCAACACCAGCATGGCATTCATGTGTCAGCTACCTACTCAAGTCAAACGCTGGTCGCTGATGCAATATCAGTACATGGTACCGGTATAAGCTTGGCATTCAGGAGCACCCTCCATCCGGAAGAAGAAAAGACCAAAAAAGATTAGACGGTTGGGGGAAGTGTACGGATACATACAGGCGAGAAACCCCCGGTCAGGAAGTACTCTCTCTGTAAGGGCTCAATTCTTCTGATGAGCAGACAGGCAGACAGGCAGACAATGATAAAGGGGCTGGATGGTAACTGGTTGAATGTCTCTCCCCCTTATTGTGTCTTTGGCTTAGCTCAATTCCTGCTTGGTACCTACCTAGACGCGCGATAAGTAATATCGATAAAACCGTCAGCAAATAGTCGCACAAAGGGAGTTGGCCCCTTCGAACCTGGATGCGCTGCCCATCGCATGCTGAGATGCTTTTACTTTTGCCCATTCTTGCTTCCTAACAAACTTCGCTTGGGAACTCCGTAGCTAGCCTGGTTGGGTTGTCAATTCATTCGTTCCTCCTCCCTTTTCTTCCTCCTCTCCCTTCACACACTTTTTTCTGTTCCCCCACCACTACCACGCGCGCCAGTGGCAGCAGGTGGTCAACCCACTTCTTTTCTGTTGCAGCCATCGACGGTGCGAACGCCGCGTCTCGACCTTAATCGGCCATCCCGCTACCGAAAGCAACCCCAGCACTCTCCTCCACTCCTCCCTCCTCCCTAATAACTTTTTTCCCTGCACCCGTCCCCGTGCCGTCCGTCGGCGCACCTCAATTTGGAGAACCAACGAACCGAGCCGCGAACTCTGAGGCTACCATACGACAGTACGTTCATTACATTACATTACATACCTAGGTAGTAGGCCCTTGTGTGTCTACTACCTCTGCAGGACAAGCGCACACACCTTCCCCTGGCCATCCACCTGTACAGCCTCACCCGGGATTCCACAAACCCCCCGAAAAGCTCTTTAACCGCAAGAGAGGGGGGGACCCCCTTTTCCGCATACGTCACCCCGGTCAACTTATTCCTCCTGCATTTTAGGGAGTCCATCGTGGCTATCACGTTGTTACCAGGCGGCTCGTAAAGTGCCATCTGGTCACAACCCTCGACAATCTTTCAACCTGGATCAATCACAGCAATCCGCCGCGTCCTCGTCCTACAGCGATCGCAGGCCAGCGCGCTCTCATCACCGACGCCGCTCCTCCACATCTGGCGGGCTCGCAGTCACCGTTGACGGCCCAGGCGACCGTGGCTCTCCCCAACTCCTGGGAGTCCACGGCCAGCAGCCTGGCCTCGCGCCTATTCCTGGTACGTTCTATACCGTACTCACTTGCTCTTGACCTGCAGCTTGAGCCCGTGGCACACCTGCGCACCCCCGCCCCCAACATGCCACCAACACAAATACGGGTTGGACAACACAAATAAGGGACCCGCTTGCTGACATCTCGTGTTCTTCGAATGCTGCAGGCACCCCAAATAACGCAATGTCGCTCTCGCGCAGCCCGTCGCCTATACCTGGTGGCGGTTGGGCCAGCCCTGGCCTCACCATCAACACCAGCGGCCGATCAAGTCCGAGCAGAGGCTTTTCAGCATCCAACGGCGCAACATCGCCTTGGGAAACCTCCAAGATGAGAACCGCCGGCATGAACGGATACCCATCCTTCTCCACGCAGAACCAAGGCTTCTTCACGCGACACATGCGCAGGATATCAAGTAGTCTGCCGCGATTCAACAACCAGAGCCACTATGCAGAGAAAGAGAAGCTGAGTCGAGCATCATGGCCGGCGCAGAAGTTGCCACTGGTGGGAAGGATACGGAGTGTCTTTGCGCGCATGGGCAGGAAGATGAAGCTGCGCTTGCTGATAATTCTTTTGTTCTCCCTGGCTATGATCATCTTCTACAATACCCGTATGTTGGAAAAACACCTGGCACGCTCTGGACTTGTTGTTGACGATTCTACAGCTCTAGTGTACCACTGGCGGAGACACGTTGGCGGCGGCCAAAAGTATGTTATCATCTTGGCGGCCAACGTTGGAGGAGGTGTCATGGAATGGAAGGGCGCCCGCGAATGGGCCATTGAACGGGACAGCGTCCGGAACAAGAAGAAATATGCGAACCGATGGGGATACGATCTCGAAATTGTCGACATGAGCACCAAGAAACGATACGCTCACGAGTGGCGCGAGAGCTGGGAGAAGGTCGACTTTGTTCGCTCTGCCTTCCGCAAGTATCCCAAGGCAGAATGGTATGTTGAGCACGCAAAAGTGGATATCATGAAGCTGACTTTTGGGCACAGGGTCTGGTGGCTTGACCTAAACACCTACGTAATGGAACTTTCCTATCCCCTACAGAACCACATCTTCAACGACTTGAACAAGCACGTCTACCGCGACATCAACGAATACAACCCTCTGAACATCAGCCACCCTTTCACCGACCCTTACCTAGATGAGGAGTCGCGAAGCCCCGTCGGCGACGGAAAGCCTGAATCCATCAACCTGATACTCTCCCAGGACTGCTCGGGCTTCAACTTGGGCTCTTTCTTTATCAAGAGGGGCAACTGGGCCGACCGCATGCTCGACATTTGGTGGGACCCTGTCGCCTATGAGCAAAAGCACATGGAGTGGGAGCACAAAGAGCAGGACGCCTTGGAGCAGATGTACAAGACCCAGCCATGGATCCGCAAGCACACAGCCTTCCTTCCGCAACGTATGATCAACTCGTTCCCGCCCGGCGCATGCTCCGAGAACGGGAACGACACACGCATCCACTATGACCAAAACGACCGAGATTTCGTCGTCAACATGGCCGGCTGCGAATGGGGCCGCGACTGCTGGGGGGAGATGTACAACTACCGCGAGCTCAGCTATTACCTGAACCGCAACCCGTGGGAGCGCTTCAAGGAGGACCTCATCGCCGTCATCTGGTTCAAACTCACCGGCCAAAAGGTCAAACTCTAAGACGACCAAAATATTTGCAAAGACTTGGTCCTGATGCGCCTTTGCGCATCGATCTGCGGCCATATAATAGCGGCCGGTCGACCGTGTTTCTCTTCCAACGCCCTGCTTATTCAATAGCAGCACCTATCTTGTATACCACACAGATGCGCATGCGAGGCCCAGAAACTTGGGGCACCCTGACGTCCGCGCATCATGAGCGATGAAAGAACAATGTAGAAGCCGTACAGCGAGGCGGTTGCTTGTGGGTGGAATTGCCAACCAGTATGAAGGGAGTTTAGTATCGAGGGATAGGAGTATTCGGGCAGCTTGTTTCCGACGGCGCAATGTGTACAAAACAATAACACGGTGCTTGTGTTCCTTTTACAACTATGCACTTCTTATGTTACACTAGACTATGTACGTCGTGGCAGATGCAAGATTCGTGTAGAGCCTGGGCGGGAACAGAGCCGCTTGAAAAGTCCCTAACTTCGAGAGCTGACGCAGGTTTTCCGGCCTCGTGTCGACCTGCGTTCGAGTGGCGTTACGAATTTGTTGTGCCGTATTACCCGTTCATATTGATAAGACCCGAGTGACGGGTTAATTTCAATGAGGACCAGCACCGAAGCAATATGACGACTCCTGTTGTGAGCGGCCTCCCTAGATGAAACGGCAGGAAACTACTTATCCTCTTAAGTACTCCCGCTTCTCGCCGATAGCTTATCGATAGTTTGTGCGATACGAGGGAACTCGTTGCTCTTGCGACCCTCTTATTTTGCTTGGGCGTGGATTAAACATCTCCAAATGGCCCGACAATGGTGCGGACGCGTATGGCTGGCCACATGTCAAAAAACTTTTGGTGTGTACCGGAACACAATCCTGCTATACGTGATGGGCATTAATGACACGAAGCTTATCGCCGGCCTTGCTCTGCACAAAGTAAAAGGGCCAGGAAGAGAAAGCAAAGAGAGAAAGAGAGAGAGAAGGAAGGGGGAGCTTGGGATGGGCTCAGTGGCGATGCCAAGCTATTCCTTGCGCCCAGGGAGAGAGTATCAGCAACTAGGGTTGTTAAGGGGGCAGGCAAACAGATGCTGGGCTTTTTTTCTTTTGACGGGTGACGGTCTTTTCGGACGACGCTCATCAGGCCCCTTGCCGCTGACAGAAAAGGCTCAGGGTCGCGAGTCCGAAGGGCGAAGACAAAATGGAGACTGTCTTAATAGCGCAGATCCAAACGTGTGTTGCGAGCCGTTGGTGGGCATGACTGGTCGAGCTGGCCCACGCCCTGTTTACTCTGCCTGGTACACTAGCTACCGTACCTAACCTGACTGGACTTGTAGACGAGTGTGGCGCCAGATGGGGTTGCGAGTTTTTTTTAACCGGTCTTCTTTTTCTTTTTCTCTTCTCCAATCCCTGTTTTCCTTCTCCCTTCTTTTTGCCTTTGGAATGCAAGTCTGGTTCATGAAGGATTCTGGGGACTTTGGCACTGCGATCTCAGCCGGCTAGGTAGACACGGTAACCAGTGGTGGCGCGGCGCCCTTTCGGCTCCGCTCCGGAGGTGACCATCGCCGCCGTGGGCCCCATCTCTTTTCGCCTCTCTCATACCATTCTTCTTGTCTGCTCAGATATAATGTACACAGTATGCTACTATCTATTTCCACGGATCTTTTGCTCCGATTGTGGCCAGAAAACAACTCTTGATAGGGTGGTTTGAGAACGATACGTCTCGTTTACATGTGTGGACACCCTGTTCTTCTGTCTTGCTCCATCGCCAAACGCTTCACCGGGTCCCCCAGTGGCCCCTGCGATAGGGCATGAACAGGTCTGGTATACTGGGTCAAGGACCCCTGATATACGATGGTACCAGGCGAAAATAAAATATCCCCTGTCAAGTACCATACTCTAACACTCACTCCTCTACTTATTTCAGTAGGCAGCATTACAGTACTGTTTACCAGCCTAGCCAGCCAGGATTGTGTGGCGATACTACATAACTGGGAATATTTTACTTACCCCTATCACTTTGTACTTACCTAGTTTAGAGACCCGGCGTATTTGGTGCTAACGTCAGCAAGTGCCGAGTTCCGCATAGATGATCTGCGCTTCGTGGCTGTTCGGATGATAATTGCTAGTGCTTTAGAGATGATGGTAGGGGGTTCCCCTGCTTCTCGAACCCCACGCAGAGTGCCCCGGGCTGGACGGCTCAGTGGCCGGTGAACAGCACAGGTCGCCGCCGCTGGAGGATTGGATCCGACGAGCGAGTTAGGACCGGCATGTCTTCCGCCTCAGCGGCGCACACGTTTGCATCTTCCCGAAGGTCTCTTATCCGAGGTTCCGGGCATGAGATAGATTGCAATGTCAGATGCGCACTCCATTGCAGGCAAGTGAGAAAGTCGGGAACCAGGTCCTTTGCCATCTCAAGTATCCCCCTCCTTCGTCCGGTAGGCGCGCAAGGATCGTACCGACTCGAGCTGTAGAGGGAATGCACACCTGGCAGTGGAACCATAGTGTACACTAGAGATTTCAGGGGGTTTGTGAAGTGAGACCGCTATCGGTAAGAGTCACCGAACGAGTGCAGTGCAAGGCACTTAGATAACCTGACGTCGCGAAGCCCCCATTACGCGGTGCGGTGCGGTGCGATGCGATGCGATGCGATGAGAAGCATACTCTCTATGCCCGTAGATTAGTGTAGATCAGCTTATGGGGATGGGGCGCCAAGGACGGCCGGTCCTAGTTCTCGCCGCTCCCAACAAGAGCAGATGGGCTGAGTAAATGCGCTGGAGAATACGGACGAGACGAGTGTAGAGGGTAGATTCGACGAAGAGTAAAGAGTAGAAAGAGATGAGGTAGGTAGAGTCCAGTCCGACACTGAGTCTCGAATGGGGGCGGCCAGTCCGTGAGCGTTTCCAAACGGCAATACTTTGGCTGTTGCATGTGCGCAATGATCTTTGGCCGTTGGGTGATGCGTATGGGTTTGAGTGTGAGTGTGGTTGGGCAAATGTTTCAATCCAGCCTGCCCACGATCCGACCGTCTTCCCCTCCTCCTCATGTTGCCAACGTTTCTGCGAGGAGGGCCGCGCCGAGAACGGAATGTTTCAAGCCACCCGTGGCAATCCCCCAGCAGATCCCCACCGCACATTCCACATGAGGGATTTGAGTCAAGCACAGGGACCGAGAATACCTACAATGTAGTGGCACATCACATTACTGTCAGGGGGTGGAAAAGGTTGCGTTAGTTCGAGCGAGTGACAATTACGCGCCAAATAGGTAGGAAGCTTTGTACATAGTACACTGTACACTAAGCGCACTGGAACAGAAGCGGCTGCTGATACCTCTGGGTTGTGCCATGTCTCTCCCCTGTCCATTGGCCCCTTGCGGTACTTTGAAGGAATGACTGACCAGCCCAGCTATAGTGTTACCTACCTAACCAGTAGGATCCTAGTGGTACCTGGAGAAACCACAGTCCACTACCACCTACCTGCCTGTACCTGCCTACCTAGAGACTGTACTAAAGAGAGAGCCGCCGCCGCTAGGGCGAGTGGGCGCCGCGTGCTCCAGACTGACAGGCCCCGCCAGCTCGGGAGCCAGACGATTGGGCATCCGTTCCCCGGCCCCTGGCATGGCCCGTGTTTCGAAACGGCCGCTCCACCAACACACCAAGCACACACTACACGCCCACGACGTCTAGAACCTTTGACGTCCAATCCAACCCGACTTGCCATCTGTTATCTGGCTCCTCCTGTCTTTCTCCCTTCCTCTCTTGACCAGTCCCAGACCTTGTCCGGCGTTTTTCTGCCGGCCTTGGTTCTCCTTTTTTTTTGTTTTTTCCTCCTCGTTCCATATGGACTCGACCACATCGTCTGGTTGCCCCTTATTCCCATGCTATAGGGTCCACGGGCCAGGAACACTCTGACGATCCCTCCCCTCCTCGATGAACATATGCGTACGTACGGAGTACAGCACCTACCTATTGTATATGATGCCCCTCCAGCACTCTGGCCATCTTCTTTCCCCTAAAAGCACGCACAGGCCCACCCCGCTCACACGTCAACTTGGGTCCTTGTCTTGGCAGCAGGGACAGTAGTGTAGTGTAGTAGTGCAGAGGCCTCGCATGGCATCCAGTACGTACTATTGCATGCCATGCCATGCCATGCCCTCCCCACACGCAAGGTATTGCCTGCACAGCAATTTGTTCTCGGCACCGAGATCGTGGGAGGCAAAGGGACCAGCTGAGTTGTACGAAGAAGCACCGGCTGTCTCTTCTAATCGTCCCGTCTTCGCTCCCCCCTCACCTGCCTGCCCCCGTCTGCTGGGGGTCCCCTGGCAATGAACCGTCAACGTCGGGGCCTCGGCGGGTAAACATATTGAAACAAGGACCTGTCGTTCGTTGGCAGTGAACCATCGAGCCACACTCTTTTGCGCAATCACACTCCTACTTGCATGGAGCATGAAGTACGGGGCAAGGTCCGCCGAGAAGTTGGGCCGAGATGGCAAAAGTACGTGTAAAGGGAAAGAAGTCTCACCATGGTTCCGGGCCCAAGGCGAACTGGGCTTTTGTGTGCCTATGGAGACGCCGCCTTGAGCAGAACCCGGCAGAACAGACAAGCGATGAGACGGGGGGAGAGAGATCGGATGGGATAGTTCTCTTCCAACGATCCCCCAAAATGCTGTCCGGTGACCGGGGTTGTCTCGTTCTACCCCACTGCAGCTGCTGGCCTCCTCGAGCCCTATTTAGCTGGCCGCATTCCCTGATGTGGTTGAGGCTTTTGGGTCTTGCGATGTGTCGTGCTTAGTGTTGGTCTTCTTCAACCCCCCCTCTCCAGCCTCTTTCACGTTTTCTTCCAGCCCGTTTGTGGCCCCCATTCTCTTTCTTCATTTCAATTCGCAGCCCCCGCGAGGCACACAGGCCTATTACAATCCTTTCCAGCTGAAATCATCGTCATCGCAGAGGTCCCACTCCTTGATCTCCTCTGCCCTTGGTTCACTTTCTACCTTCACTTTTCACCTTCCCTCATCTGGACTTTTATTGCCAAGCGCAACACCCCCAAGGCTCCAGGTCTGAGTCAAAAGTCTAGAGTCTAGTCAGCCTCTATTGAATAGGGCCAAGAAAACGCCAGTACCGAAAAAAAAAAGGTTCCGTCATCACTTATGACACCAACCCAACTCACCTGACACGACGTCGACACTACCGATACCAAATCTCAGTCGCAGCGTATGCTACTGGGCTTTCCACTCCTTTGGAAAATCAGAAGATCAGTCGAAATTCCTCGGAAGACAGACCAGCCGCTCCTCTCATCCCTGGTTCTTGCCCAAGCAAACCAGCGAGGTAACGATACTAGAGAACCTCTTCCACACCAACCACCTGAAGTGACCGGCTCACTTCAGACCTGACGACATCGCTCTTTTTTCTTCTTCAGCATCTCATACATCTTTATTGACTCTCCATCGTCCCATTTTGAGTCAAAAGTTTTCAGACACATCTTCCTCATCCCAGCGATACGCACATAGACATAGGCATACACGCCTGGCTTCCACCCCGTTCGGAGTCTTTTTATAGAAAAGAAAAAGAAAAGAAAAAGAGAAGGGACTGCGTAAGCATATCTCCAAAAAGTACACACAAGGATCTCGATCACGTATCACGACCAACATGCCTTCTCAAAACATCAAGATGGTCTTGGTGGGCGCCGCCGCCCTCCTCCTCTCCTGCGCGCCCGGACCGGCCCAAGCGCAGCAGAAGTATGTTCTTCACGACAACTACGACAGCTCCAATTTCTTCAGCGAGTTCAGCTTCTTTGACCAGGCGGATCCAACGAGTGGCTCGCAGACGTACACGAGCGCGCAGACGGCCAACGACCAGGGCCTCGCGGGCTATGCCAGGGGCGGCATCTACCTTGGCGTCAATTCAAAGACCACCGGCCAAGGTCGTCAATCAGTGAGGGTGACGTCGAACAAGGCCTTCGACACGGGTCTGTTCGTCGCCGACATCCAGCACATGCCGTCAAGTAGCTGTGGTGTATGGCCTGCGTTCTGGATGTTTGGTCCCAACTGGTAAGTATTTCCGATCTAATCCACCACTACATAAGATTCGAGATGAACGCGACAACTGACCATTCCCCCCGCAGGCCAAACTCGGGCGAGATAGACATCATCGAGGGCGTCAACACGCAAGAGACCAACTCGGTGACGCTCCACACGGGGCCCGGCTGCAGCATCAACAACGACGGCTCGCTGCCGTCGACGACTCTCAAGGAAAAGGACTGCAACGCCGGCACGGCCTTCACGGGGTGCGGCCAGACGACAGCCAGCAACCAGAACTACGGTGACGGTTTCAACGCCATCGGCGGCGGCGTCTACGCCGTCGATTTTAACAGCCAGGCCATCTCGGTGTGGTTCTTCCCGCGTAGCGCAATCCCTGGCGACG
Source organism: Colletotrichum sublineola (assembly GCA_020631755.1). NCBI lineage: Eukaryota > Fungi > Ascomycota > Sordariomycetes > Glomerellales > Glomerellaceae > Colletotrichum > Colletotrichum sublineola. The sequence continues at coordinate 641,330 of JAHSQG010000022.1, forward strand.
TC